>OV725078.1:192610709-193810709 GCA_928085145.1 Nezara viridula | reverse complement strand
TAAATATTGGAGAAGTAGTAAGAAGTGAGTTAAATAAAAAGTTGGTGTTTATATGGAAACACTCAAGCAGAAATTAGCAGTTTTAGCAAATAGAATTAGGAGGTATACAGAAGCTCATGATCGAAGGAGACAAAATTCAATATTTAATAAAAGAGAACAATATTTTTATAAATCTTTAAAACCTAACAAGGAAGATAATAACGATGTCTATCCAGATCCTATTGAAATATCAGAGTATTCGAAAGGTATTTGGGAAAGTAAAAAATGTTTTAACAATGAAGCAAATTGGTTGGAAAATATTCGCCATGGCTTATCAGATATCCAACCTATGGAAGCAACCAGTATCACTGTGGAAGATGTTACTAAGGCACTCAAGCAAATGAAAAACTGGAAAGCTTCTGGTCCAGATAAAATACAAAATTACTGGCTAAAGTCCTTTAGCAGTGTTCATAGCCACCTAGCTGTGTGGTATCAGAAACTATTGTCTGAAGAGATTGACTTACCAGCGAAGTTCTGTACCGGTACGACTCACTTAATAAAGAAAGGAAGCAAAAACAGGTTGGAGCCACAGGATTTGAGACCCATAACTTGTCTCAATGGTGTGTACAAATTACTAACGGCTGTAATAAGGAATAAGTTGACAGATTACATTGAGGATAAGGGTATTCTGGCAGCGGAACAGTTAGGTATTAAGGCAGGTTCAAAAAGTTGCAAAGAACTTCTGATTATCGATTCTTTTATTGCTGCTCAAGTTACAAAAAAATCTCGTAATATTACATTGTCTTGGATCGACTACCGTAAAGCCTTCGCTTCGGTTCCCTATGATTGGCTTCTGGAAGTGTTGAAAATCTATAAAGTAAACCAGGCAATAATAGATCTATTAGAACGACTGATGAAAATTTGGAGGGTCTCAATCAGCACACCAACTTTGAATGGAATGAGTTCCAATAAATACATATCTATAAAGAGAGGTATTTTTCAAGGGGACTCCCTTAATCCTCTATGGTTTTGTTTGACGCTTAATCCACTTAGCAAATTATTGGCTGATACAGATAAAGGGTACCTACTTAACTCTGAAATGAAGTTTTCTCATTCATTTTATATGGATGACCTCAAGCTTTACGCTAAGAATGAAGACGAAATGGAAGCTCTTCTGAAGACAGTATGAACGTTCAGTAATGATATAAAAATGGATCTAGGAATAGATAAATGTGCAATAGTACACGTGAAAAGAGGAAGAGTTATTAAGGGGAGTAATATTAAGATATCGGAAAATGTAATAATGAATCAATTGAGAGAATCTGATTCTTACAAGTACCTTGGAGTACACCAACTTCTGAAATTCAATGCTAATTCAAAGAAAAACTTTGAGGAAGAATTTAAATACCGTGTTAAATTAGTACTTAAATCACATTTAAGTGGAAGAAAATTGATACAGGCATTGAATATCTGGGCAATACCTGCTTTAGCCTACTCATTTGGGGTACTGAAGTGGACTAAAACCGATTTAGAAAGGTTGGATCGTTTTCTTAGAGTACAGATGGTGCTTTCAAGGAAGAGGCATCCAAAGTCATCTGTAGTGAGATTGTATCTTCCTAGGAAGTCCGGAGGGCGTGGTCTAATCAGCCTCTTGAATTTATGCCGAAAGGAAGAAGATAATCTTCGCGACTACATTATAAACCATACTTCCAATATCCTTTCAACTATCGCATCATTAGATATAAATTATACAGCTTTGAATTTACGAAGCCCTGGAATCCCGATTAGTGAAGCAGATGATGGCACTCGATCAAAAATATGGAAAAATAAACCTTTACACGGACGATTTTATCACTCATTAATGGATATAGGAGTGGACGCTGAGGCGTCATTGACATGGCTGAAGAGTGGAAGTATCTTTCCGGAAACAGAAGGATTCTTGTTTGCTATTCAAGAACAGGTAATAGCCACAAAAGAATACAGAAAACATATATGTGGAGAGGGCATCGATGACTTATGTCGCTTATGCAAAAAGGCAGTTGAATCAATTCAACATGTAACATCGGGATGCACAATACTTGCGGATAAGGAATACTTGCAGAGACACAACAATGCAGCTAAGGTAGTGCATCAAGCTATGGCTCAGAAAATGGAACTCGTCGATAAGTATTGTCCGTATTATAAATACCATCCAGAACCAATTAACTCCATGCGCAATGACAAGGTGTTCTGGGATCAACCGATCCTGATGGATCACACCATCCCCCACAATAGACCAGACATTCTTATAATAGATAAAGGTATGAAATCTGCGTTTATCATAGATATTGGAGTTCCTTCTGATGATAACCTACACAAGGTAGTAGCGGAAAAAAAGAGAAAGTACGTAGAATTGGCTGAAGAGATCAAACAATTATATCATTTAAAGGAAACCCGAATTCTGCCAATTGTAATTTCGTGCAACAGACTGATACCGGAAGAAACTGTATCTTATCTGCGACAACTAGAACTACCATCCCAGACGATCGAAAGAATGCACAAGCGGTGTTGTTGGGAACAGCAAATATTGTCAGGAAGTTCACAAATATCAAATAATTAAGAAGATATACAAATGTAATTTTTGGCTGACCTAATAGGTCCCCAACTATTACATAACTTAAACACCATTGTATATGTGGAAAATAAAGAGATAATAGTAAAAGGCTTAGCGAACCCGAAGGTTCGATGCCGACACCACCAATCGCTTATTACACACCTCCCTCCACCGTTCGCCGTCCAAACCCAGTCCCTTCAGATCGGCTTTAATGCAATCTTCCTACCTTCACTTCGGTCTACCCCTCGGACGCTTACCATTCGGCACAGCAAATATTAATCTTTTAGGAATTCTCTCGTTACTAAGCCCAACAACTTTACAAGCCCATTTGATTCGCCGCGACGAAATTACCTCCATTATATTACCAGGATACAGTTCACGCAATTCGGCGTTGTGTAAACATTTGGTCCTCCGGGCCGGATGACCAATGTTTACTTTACTATGCCAATCCCTTCTAAGACTGTCAGGGATATTGTCATAATAATTCTACTTTAAGAGCTGGTGATAATTTATTGCTGTGGACTGTAAAATTAGAGAAGTTAATGGATTAAAGAAGTAAATATGTAAAATTGATTGCTTTATTTTATTACATGTAGTTTTATACGGAGGTTAAATATAGGTGGGTTGGGATACTTGCATTTTTTTCTTTTCTTCTAGTTGCCAGTATTCTTGTTCATCTTCCCTCTCTTCCTTTCTTGGCCCCTTGCCGGCCGCTGTAGGTTTTTACTCCATTTTCATCAAATCAGTGGAATAACGAATTTTCTAACGGGCCAGTCTTGTCAATCTCTCCCGCTACGTGAGCATCTACGCTTCAAAAATGGCGGCGTCACACTAACAACTCGTGTATATATGCAGTATAACAGCTGTGTTGTGCTTACTTGATTTAATTCAAATATGAAGTTTGATGTGTTCCCTAAACAATAACTTTATTGAGTGTCTCCGTCAAGCACATCCTAACTAGATTTACTAGTTTTTTTGGAATCCCCTGCTCGATTAGAATATTATACAGTTTCTGGAGGTCAATAGAATCGTAAGCCTTTTTAAAATCTATATACAGCTGGTGAACAATACCGTTGTACTCCAATTTTTTCTCTAATATTTGCCATAAAGAAAATATTTGATAAATAGTTGAACGATTCCGTCTAAATCCGCATTGGTAGTCTCCGATAATTTCCTCGGCGAATTCCGTGATTCGACTGGTCAGGATTAAAGTAAATTTTTTACAACATACCGGAAGGTGTGAAATTCCCCGATAGTTATTATAATCCGTCCTCGGGCCCTTTTTGTGAATCGGAATAAGAATAGATTCATTCCATTCCTCAGGTAATTTCTAATTTACCCAGATCTTTTTAACCAACCGATGTATTTTAGAAACTCCAGCTTCCCCGCATGCCTTAATTAGTTCAGTAGGAATATTATCGGTTCCCGCTGCTTTATAAGATTTTAATTTTCTACTATTTAACCTTCTATTAACGGTTCAGTACTGTGGTACTGAGAAGGAGGACACAGATCAGAATTTCCCGTATTTAAAATATTGTCAAAGTGGTCCTTAAACTTATTCAATATGTCAACCGGATCGGTCAGAATATTGTTATTATCATCCCTAATTCCAGACGTTACGGGCCCTACACATTTTCTTGATCTGCTTATACCTTTGTACATGTATTTTACGTTATTTTTGGTTCTATTAGTTTCTATTTCAATTATTTTATTTTTAAGATACTCCCTTTTCTTATTTTTGAGCAATTTTGTCGTTTCGTTCTTTGAGGTTCGGAAGTATTCCAGATTGTCTTCGCTAGGATTATTTAGAGCTTTTAATTTAGCGGCTTTTCGTTTTTCGCACATGTTTAAGCAATCTTCATCAAACCACGGTTTGTTATTCTTATTTTCCTTTTTTCCTAGACACGGGTTACCTACCGCTTTAATATTATCCCTAATCTCTTCCTATAACTTGTCAATATCCTCGTAGTCCTCGTCAGGAAGCTCTAAAGCGTCAAACCTATTCTTAACATCTAGCTCTAATTGGGTCCTAATTGATGGATTTTTTTATTTTTCCAAATGAAAATTCTCAAAACAGAAACGGTTTTCTTTTCTTTTTTTTTCATTAAGTTTTGTCGAAGTTCCGCGATTACTAATTCATGATCCGACCCACATTCTGCTCCGCGATAAGACCGTACATTAATTATACTGCTTTGCCAGCTATGTTGTATCAAGACATGATCGATTTGATTTCGTGTTTGCGAATTTGGTGATGTCCAAGTATATTTATGAATATCCTTATGTTTAAACGTCGTACATTTAATTATCAGGTTTTTCGAGATGGCAAAGTTTATCAGACGGATCCCATTATCATTACTATATTCGTGCAAACTTTCTTTACCAATCGTCGTAATATAAACTTCTTCCCTTCCTACTTTTGAGTTCGCGTCACCTAAAATTATTTTCATGTAGTTTCGCGGTAGTTTATCATAAACCCATTCGAGTTTATCGTAAAATTCACTTTTGACTTCATCGTCACTGTCTTCGGTCGGACAATGTATGTTTATTAATGCGATTTTAAACCAACGTCCCTGAAATATAGCTACCGAAATTCTATCACTAAAGAATTGTACGTCCCTCAAATGTCCAGAAATGCACCTGAACAGTATTGCTTGTTTTCTTGGGCTGCTGATATAATATCAATGACTCGAAGTCCTTGTTAAACAGCGGAATGTTTTGAGTGAAAACCAAACTGATGGGAAGGAAGATTTTGGGATTCTATAAGTGGTAGGAGTCGTTTCAAAATTATCTTTTCAAAGATTTTTGAAATGATTGGGAGTAGGCTAATCGGTCTATAGGATGTCAAGCTGTTGGGAGGTTTGTCTGGTTTTGGAAAAAGGATAATGGCGGAGTGTTTCCATAATAGAGGAAAGTGGGTGATAAGAATTATGCAAATGTAGATATATGCAAGGAATATTACTGCTTTGGATGGAAGTTTTCGAAGGATCTGAGGGGTAAGGAGATCAAATCCAGCAGATTTAGGGGGGATTAGCTTTTTTAATTGAAGTTTCACTTTATTTAAAAAACTAAGATATATTGATCAGTATGCATTTGATGATCAGATCCATTCATACAGTAATGAAAATAATAACATCTTGATAAGTCTACTACACACTGATAAGCTTAAACTGTAAGTAGACTCAGTACTTTTTAATCCAAATCTTGTTTCTTTTCTATTTTATTCCACGCTTTTATTTTTGTAAATCGCGGAAATAGTTAAGCATTTAATATTAATAATATATATTTATTTCATTCATTAGTGAATATTTGTCTAGTAGGATTGATTCTGATATGTTTATTTTGCAAACAACAATAAAATATTCCATAGTAATGTAGATTATATATTTATTAAATAAACATGCAGAAGTGTAATTCCGGTTGAATGGGATAGTAGGCCAAAATTACTCATCATGGA
Organism: Nezara viridula; assembly: GCA_928085145.1. Lineage (NCBI taxonomy): Eukaryota > Metazoa > Arthropoda > Insecta > Hemiptera > Pentatomidae > Nezara > Nezara viridula. The sequence continues at coordinate 193,804,683 of OV725078.1, read as the reverse complement.
TTGGCACTCTTTTGAGTGTTCTGTAGATTTGAAATTTTCGCGGATTTGGACCCCTTTATCCATAAATTATAAGGATATAAATCTTATAATTGTAGAATTATGTTCTAATCCAGGGGCCTCGAAACTTCTTGACCAGCGGGCCGCATTGAGACCCCCAGTAAGTCTCACGGGCCACCGAATGTATCGAAAAAACAAAACTTTTTCCGTAAATGACAACTACACATGTGAAATGAGCTTTCTAAAAGCAACAACTCATGCAATATATGTTTTAGTAACCTTATGTTTGAGTGCTTTACTAAATTCCCCTTTTTATAAATAGTTTTCAAAATGCCACCTTGTAACTAAAGAAACTTGGCAAGTTCTAATTCGTAGACTGCACTCGAGTAACATTTTCAACACAACTAGAATATTAGCCGCTAAACCATTTCTGAAACAAAAGTAATTAAAGCTAGAGATGTTTCCCATATTTACATAGATTAAAGATACACTCTAGTCAATTTCTTTTTATTTTATTGTTTAATTTTCCGACATAATGATTGTTAAAGAAGTGCAAGAATTTTGAAATTAGTATATTAGGATATAATAATGGAAGGTTTTTAAAAATGTATTTCAATAAATGATTTCAATGACTACCATTGAAAGGTCTTCATTGAAAGGTGTTGTTCTTATTCTCCGTATCTAGGACCCTGTTTTCTGGGACATCCCACGCCCTAATAAGGGGGTCTTTATCACCTTCCCTTGTCTTTTATACTCTGGAATTATCCTTGTATCAACTCCTGGTAAAATGTGATCACCAAGGACCGGATTTTTATGCAATTGCATATTTTTTTTTGCATGACTTTTTTTAACCGCTGATCAAAAATCTTTACGAATTAGTAAGCAAATTTTATTTTGAATTTTTTTGCATATTTGAGTATAACTGCATATATTTGTATATTTGAGGATACATGCATATTTTGATTAATTTAACAAAATAAAAATATATAAATGAATATTTATTTATTTATATATACAAATTAAATTGCAACATTAAAAATGCAATTCAAGATTACAATCGTAGGTTTATTTTCAATGAACAAAACAACAAAATGTACCGAATTTGTAGACTCAATAAGTATCTTTGGCTATACAATAATTCTCTTCATTGATATGCACCAATTCCCCGAAATCCATTCCCAATTCCCCCATATAAATATCATACAAGTTTCTATTTCAGTTTGTTGTTTACGTTCTTTGGAAAAGTCACATATCTGTTTGCTAAAGTGCCAAGAGTAAGTTCTTCATTTTCGTCTAAATTGAAATCCTTAATTGTGCTGTATAACAATACACACGAAACCGTTTTTAAAACTGATGGAAAAGTCTAGCATATTTAGAGATTAGTTACTGTATTTTTCATATTTTTTTACTGAATGTTTTGCAGCATATTTCATGTTTTTTTTACTGCATGTTATTTGGCATATTCTTCGGGTTTCTATTGGATAAAAATCCGGGCCTTAGTGATCACTGCCTATATTTACTCCTCTTACCACTTTGATATAAGCGAAATTATTTTTAGTTTTTCATTATACATTTATTTTATTAGTTTTTGGAATGATTTATTTACTTACTATAATATTGACTTTTATTTTAATGGTTGATTTAATTTCTTTTTTCAACGTATAAATAAGAAATGAATATGTACACTGTAGCTGAATTTAATTAAAACGAAATAGTAATATAATATGCTTTCTACCTTTCCCTATTTTTTGAGAATTAGTTAAAACTATTAATCGTAGAAAAATCGCTAACGCTGTTATAATATATATAATTTACTATGATTGAAAATAAGAAAGTACTTTATATATATATATATATATATATATATATATAATATATATATATATATATATATATATATATATATATATATATATATATATATATATATATATAAATAGGGCTGGGGTAGCCATACGGGCTAAGGCGCTTGCTATAGGTAATTCAAGTTAAGCAACGTCGAGCGTGGTTAGTACTTGGATGGGTGACCGCCCGATTTGGGTTACCGTCCACAAGGGGACAGCCTTGCTGCCTGAGTCTCTCCCCCTCCCCGGGTATGTGAGCCCCGTCAGCCTGCCGGAGGCAACTCACACCGACCAGGCGTATGACTGATGACCCTACCCGTGTATATAAATCAGGAACCGGGAAGTGTTTTACCTGGATGTTAGTAGCCCCCCTGAGGTTCGATCCATGGAAGTTCTGTTTCGGGGAAAGAAATATAGGTCCTCGTGCGCCTGCTGACTCCGAGCAGCCATAATCCATGTATCCACACCGATTTGTCACTTTCTTTGAACCCGAGTGAGTCGGTGTGAAAGACACTGGCAGATTGGCCCCAAAGGGATCGGCTGTGGAGCTACGGGTGTCCTGCCGCTCTACCTTGGAGACCATGGTTCGTAGCAACGTGAAGTTGGGTGACCCCCTCCAGGCTATCTGAGCTCCCGCAAGCAACACACGTCTGTAAGGAGACCACATCTCGCGGCCAAAGATTTTCATGGTCTGAAGTGCCAACCGAAAAAAAAAAAAAAAAAAAAAAAATATATATATATATATATATATATATATATATATATATATATATTATATATATATATATATATATATATATATATATATATATATATATATATATATACAGGATCCCTTGAAAGTAGAGGGAAATATTTAAAAGTTTGACACAACACATCACGATCTACAACAAAAAAAAAAAACGTTTAAACAATAGCCCGATTTCCAGCAGAAAAATCGGAAATTTAAAATTTATGTTTTATCAAACCAGTCACGTTTTTTATTGAATGTGAAGCGATAACTTAAAAAATATTTTATTTAAGTAACTAAACATTGCTCCATAGTAAACTATACAACATTTATTTTAAAGGGAAGTTGAATTTGTCATTGTTAAAACTATTTAAAGATGACTATTGGGCGGATAAACACAGCTTAAGTTCCTTTTAAAAAAAGGAGGCATAAATTATTTGTAAATTTTTTTTATCACCCTTCAATTTACTACACTCATCCCACTTTTAGAAAAACTTCCTCTTTTAATAATATTTAAATCCATAGCAATTAAGGTGAGGTTTATTTACAAACCCATTTTGAGATTCACCTCAAGTTGTGTAAAGCAATTATGTGATTTCCTATCCAGTCACGTTAAAGTACCACTTTTTTCTGCAAAAATGACTACAACCAACTGTTGCACAGCTTTTATTTCTTGCTGTTTAATGGCGTAAAATTTCCAGGTTATCAATACCTAAAGCTTTTATTTCTTGTTTTTTTCTGTGAAATGGGATGTATTGTAATTAACGTAATTGCCTAAAAATACATTTTATTTATAAATATATTAAAAAAATCATCGTTCAAATATTTTTCACGCAAGGTGGTTACGATATTTGAATAATCGTTGGATTCTAATATTTTGATTTTGAAGAACTACCCTGTAAATATTTTTTGTACAGATTTTTTTTCCGCTTCCCGGAACTCTGACAAACCGGTCAGTGTATATTGCACATATGTACAAGTCTCTCGTGTCCTATTTGTTTAAAGATTTTATTCCTGTTATTACCTAGAATATTGTGACTCTGACTGATTGATTTTTTATTTTTATTATATTTTTAGAAATATATATATATATATATATATATATATATATATTTTTTTTTTTTTTTTTTAGATGTCTATTACATAATTTATTTATTTTTTACTATGTTTGTTATATGTATCTCACCTAGTTTAATTATTTTAAATACATAACAAATTATAATTTTAATGTTTATAATCTATTTAGAGTCTAACTATTTGCTCCATCTTCTATGTAATTACTTATACAAAACTAATTAGAGATTAATACTATGAAAAAAATCTGGTGAGTCCACTCCCACGACTTTCCTACCTATTTCAGAAAAGTTTTTATATCTTTACATATGTCCATCAAGAAACAAAAAAAAAAGAAATTGCCTTAGATTTATTTTCCAGAAAATTGATGATAGAAAATATTTTAGTATGATTTATTTGATAAACTAAAGCAATGTAAACCGGCTTAAGGTAGATAAGTGTAAAAATGTCAATACCCTCTAATATTGCTGATCAAAAACAATTTGCCTTACCCTAATTTTGTCAAACTATAATTTCTGTTGAAAGTTGAGGTAATAGTGAAGCTTGTGTTATGCAGGCAACAGATTTTCTTACTTTCACTAAGTTATATTGTTTCTCTCATTCCTCCCTTCCTGACACCAAGATATGTACCCGCAATCTTACATTGGACTCGGTGACTCTGAAACGTATAGATCCGTCGAAAACCGCAAATTTCAAATTTTACCCGATCTTTTTTTTTACTTTTTATTATAACTTTTTTTCCTGATTTTTTTCGGTAATATAATCCATGTACGGAAATTGAAAGGAGAATTATTAGAACATTATAGGAAAGTTTCATCAAAATAGTTAGAGCCGTTTTCGATCTACAGTCTAGAACAACATGTTTTTAATTTATTGCGCATGGAGCACCCGATTTCTGTCACTGGCATCAGTAGTTAAAACCTTACAAAATAAAAAAAGGAGCAACAAAAACGGTTCAGTAAATTCTGAGAAAATCTTGGTACAGACAGACAGACCAATGGCTGAAAATGTGTTTTTTCGGACTCGAGGGGGGGGGGAGGGAGGTTCTGAATCTTATAGATCCGTCGAAAACCGCATATCGCAAATTTGACCCGATCGCAATACCTTCCTTACCTAGTATAGATAGGAAAGTAAAAATCTGGTGCGGTACACGTATTTCGAAACTGGTAATTAAATAATTGTCAATGATTGAATCTTAACTAGCGATTTTATAGATAAATTAATAGTATAATTAATGATGATACAGTTATATATATATATATATATATATATATATATATATATATATATATATATATATATATATATATATATATATATGTTATGCCATGTTTGTGGCTTGATATCGTTTAATGTTGATGACACAAACATGGCATAACATATATATTTTCGTACAAAAAAAAAATAAAAATTTCAAATGCCAGGAATTCAACATTAAATCGCACACATATATGTACTTTTTTTTTTTTTAATCTGTTTATTGAATAATAATACAATCAGCAACTACTGGAGGGCTATAAGCATTAGGGCTACAAGTTCTCATTCATACAATATATACAAAAGATCTCGAGGCCACTGCCGTTTCAACCTTCGAGGGGGATGGTATGGATGTTCGGAGCTGGATAGGGATTGCGCTAGAGGATTGGGATGATGAATGAGGTTCTGGTGAAAGTTGGAGAATCTGGATGGGATGATGTCAAGGACATATGGGATGTTAAGGTCATGGTGTAGGGTCTTGTTCGTGACATAATATGGAGCATTGACTATTGTTCGAAGGACTTTGGACTGGAAGGATTGGATGCGTTTGATATTCGATGATTTAGTTGTCCCCCACAGTTCAAGTCCGTAGGTCCAGATAGGTTTCAGTATGGTGTTGTAGATTAATAATTTGTTTTCTGTTGAGAGATGAGATGTTCTGTTTAGTAGTCTATATAGCTGACCAAATCGTCGGTTAAGCTCTTGTCTTTTAAGTCTGGTATGTGGGTTCCAAGTCAGTCTTTTGTCCAAAAGGAAGCCAAGGTATCGGACTGTGTCTGAGTAGGGAAGAGGAATTGAATTAAAAAGGATTGGCGGACAGGATCTGCGTCGAAGAGTGAAAGTTACATGCTTGCATTTTGATTCATTAATTTTGATGCGCCAGTTGTTGCACCACTGCTCAATGAAGGAAAGGTGTCTTTGCAGGTTCTGAGACGCTATTAGAGGATCCGAGTGAGAGGATAGGATGGCAGTATCATCAGCAAATGTTGCTAGGAAGGTATCAGGACTTGAAGGGATGTCAGCGGTGAAAAGGATGTAGAGAACTGGGCCCAAGACACTGCCTTGTGGAACACCAGCCTCAATTGGATAATGTTTGGAGAGTTCAGTGCCGCAGCGGACTTGAAAGGAGCGATTTGAAAGGTAGGATTTGAGGACTAGGTACAAGGGTTGAGGTAAATGGGTTTTGAGTTTGAAAAGCAAGCCATCGTGCCACACCCGGTCGAAAGCTTGAGCTACGTCCAGAAAGGCACCAGTGCAATATTGCTTGTTTTCAAGTGCAGAGGATATGTGGTCGACAACGCGAAGGCCTTGTTGGACAGTGGAGTGTCTTGAGCGGAATCCAAACTGATGGGGAGGGATATTGTGGGATTCGAGTATGGGTAGGATGCGTTTGAGAAGGATTTTCTCAAAGATTTTGGAAAGGATCGGAAGTAGGCTTATCGGTCTATAGGATGATGTATAATTAACAGGTTTACCTGGTTTAGGAAAGAGGATAATTATGGAGTGTTTCCACACCAGAGGAAAGTGGGTTGTGCGGAGGATACAGTTGAATAGGTATGTAAGGAATATAATTGCTTTTTTGGGAAGTTGTCTGAGGATCTGGGAAGTAAGGAGATCGTGTCCTGGAGATTTGCGAGGTTTTAGGTTCTTTAAAAGGAATTTGACCTCAGAGGGGTTGACGGCTGTAGGAGGTAAGGAGAGAGGAATCGGTGAAGAGAGGAACTCTTTAACTTCAGCAGTATGGGAGGGATGGAGTTCAGGATGAGGAGTGAATGTGTACGATAGATGTTTAGCAAACTCTTCTGCTCTATTCTCATCTGACGAAGCCCAGGAACCATCATCACGGCGGAGGGGGTGGGAAATGGATTGGAATTTAAGGATTTTTTTAGTTACATTCCAGATGGAGTTATCACTTGCAGATAGTGAGGAAAGATAGGAATTATAGGATTGGGATCTAAACGTGGCCAGTTTTTGTTTTACTTGCTTGGAATAATAGTTATATGATTTCCGATCATCAGGATGCCTGGTTCTTTGCCAGATAGCCCTAGAGCATCGTTTTCTATTAATAAGGTCCAGTAGGTCTTGGGGTAGAGGATTTGTTTTGCGGTATTTTTTAGAAGGATCAGGTGAAGATGCAGTCCAAACTGCTTGTTGGATCAACGTAGTCATGGAATGTACTGCTTCATCTAGGTCTGTAGGTGTTTTTAAGGAAACTCTGAGGTCAATATTATCATCCAGCATTTGACGGAAGAGGTTCCAATTAACTGGCCCCCTGATAAATGAAGGTGGAGGTGGTTTGGGAATTGGTGATGTGGAAACCGTTAGGATTAGGGGACTATGGTCTGAGGAGAGATCATCAAGTCTTGAGATGCAATAATTAAGGGACCCTAGACCTTTGTGGATGAAAAAATCTAGGAGATCGGGATTGCGGTTAGGATCTGTTGGCCAGTATGTGGGAGAATTGGGTGAGAGGATGTTGCTGTGATGGGAATTAAGTGCAGCTAGCAATGTTCGTCCTCGGGAATTTGTGGTTCTGGCTCCCCATTGCTGGTGTTTAGCATTTAAGTCTGCACCTAGAAGGAAGTGGTGTCCTAAGGAGTTAAGGAAGGAAGTTAATTGGGATTCTGAGATGGGTATTTTAGGCGGGGAGTATGCTGCGACTACTGCTATTGGGTAAAGGGAAGTTTGGATTATCACGGCAGTGGATTGTAGGAAATTATGGGTTGGCAAAGGGAATAGATGATGGGAAACGGATCTATGGATAATTATGGCAGTGCCACCATGTGCTGTTCCATCAGGATGGTCGGTTCGATAAATATTGTAGCCGGGAACGTTGATTTGTCGTTTGTTGGTTAGTCGAGTTTCAGTTATTAGTGCTATGTCGATGTTTTTGTCATGTAATAAGATTGTCAGTTCGTTGATGTGGTTCCGAATACCATTCGCATTCCAAAGGAGAATGGAGAGGAATTTGGTTGAGGACATTTATGGATTTCTTGGCAGTGGAATGAGGTTGGATATAACATTGGTAAGTAGCGAAATAAGAGGGGTAATGAGAGATCTAAATTCGGAAAGGAAAGATGTCAGTAGGCTTGTGAGGTCAGTGGAATTGGAAGGAGGAGGAATGAATGTATGAGTATTTAACCTACGTTCGGGGATGGAGGGATATGGGTCTTGAGGTTGATGTGTGAATTCTTGAGGTTTAGGTTCTTGTGGCAGGGCCTGAGATTGAGAGTTTACAGTGTCTCCTTTGAACATCTGAGCATAGGACACTCTTCCGTTCACTATTCTAGAGGGTTGTCTTGGTGGCCTGGATGTCCCTTCTTCTCTAGGCGTTGCGTACATTCGTGTTTTTAAATTTTTGTATGTTTGACAACCCTTGTAGTTGGCTGGGTGTCCTTGGTGGCATAAAGCGCATACTGCAGGTGAAGTTCTTGACTTCCTACAGTCCTCTGTTTTGTGTTGCTCACCACACCTCACACATCTAGGAATGTGATGACAATACCGTTTCGTATGGCCATAAGCCTGGCAGTTATGGCATTGAACGATGTCGCGCTTGCTGTAGGGCTTTTCTACAACAACGCTTGTATAATAAAGGCGTGTGACCTTGTAGATGTTTTCGACATCGGGTGTTCGGTCAAGGTCAACGAAGAATAGTGGAAGAGGTATTTTATTTTTTATTCCAGGCTGTTCTTTATCCTCCTTGAATATGTTCACTATCTGGCGAACATGGAATCCCATACCCATGAGCTCTTCTTTTATAGCATCTGTTGGCGTAGATGGGTGCAGTCTTCTGATAACGACCCTGAGCGCCCTCTCTTGACGCAGTTGATACGTGTGGTAATCAGCCTTGGTGTCAGATAAATATTTTATCATTTTTCTGTAAGTTTCTGGAGTGTCGGGCATTAATTTAGTGTCATTGGTGCGGCTTTGGCATAAATATTTTCCTGAACCTACTAGATTATTCAATTGATGACACATCAATTGAAAATTTTTAATATTTCTAACAAATATTGGTGGGGGTTTAGGTTCTCTGGGGGTTGATGCTGCTTCCATTTGTTCGTTATTTATATTTGAAAGCACTTCAAATGGATTCGAAGTGAAAAACGGCGATTCTTCGCCCATAGCTTGAGTTGTCTCACAATTGTTAGGTTGTTGTGAGGAGCCAGGTTGGGGTTCAACTTCTTCTATGGAGCTCCCTGGTGTGGCTGGTGGAGTGTTTCTTTTTGTATGCCTTGTCTTTTTTTTAATGGGAGAACTAATTGTAGTATCGAGGCTCCTGGACCTAGTGTTGCCCTTACTCGACATTAGCATTTGATAATATCGCATTTCATATTAATTTTTTAAAAGAAAAATTGATAAAAGTGAGGCGATGAAAAAAAATAAATTTTTATTGAAGACGAAAATATAGACGCGCGCTTGGAGAGCGCAGGTCTGCTTCCGACGAAGGGCTCCAGCCCACTAGTCAGATTAACGATGTGTATTATGGCTGGCCGTTATCTAACTAACCTAAGGTCTATTTACACTGTTCACTCTTGTGTTGTAAATAAGTGATTACTCACCTTATTTTTTTGTCCAGTATCAAACGTAATTGTTAATGTAACTGATAACACTAATTGTTCACATTAAGCTTGTATACTGCCACTGATAATTGACATTTTTTAAGAGACGACCTGACGTATGTTTAACTAGGGCTAACGCATGCGCAGAACAATATATGTACTAACGTAATACAATGATAAATATTGTATTTGTTTCATTTAGATTTTTTTATTATCATTGTAAGAGAATGGGCAATCTAATTACAATGGAAGTTGAAGTCCCTAATGGTTTGTCCTCTATTTACCAAAAAAAAAAAAAAAATCAAACCAATTTATACCAAACTCAACAAATTATTGTTATTCAGATTCGTAAAAATAAATTTGTTTACATTAAATTATTATTACCGATAACAGGGAAAATTTAGGATGTACTTAAATTGGATTATACTTTTTTTGCAAATTTATTTATGATAAAAAATATATCTAATATCAATGAAAGGAATAGCCGTTAAGCAGTATCCAGGTCTTCCTAAACCAGGTCCATTGAATGGACATCGATTAATCCAGATACAGAACTTGGAAAGTTTTTTTTTTTTTTAATATTAATACATTTTGCCACATTGAAGGGCATTAATATTAAGGCTACATGATTCATTCACACAATATGTACATACAATTAATATCAATAATAAAGAAAAAGAAATAAAAATAAAATAAAATAAGTAAATTGGTATGCCTGTGTACAAAAAAAATTATGAAATAATAGATAAAAGCTAGATGAAATTAAAGTAAATAAATCACATTCAAACCTATGTACAATATTTACATTTATCCAGGGGACTCTGAGTCATGCCTTATTCCCCGACGTGGAAGTCAAGGCAGGACTCCAGGAGATCCCAGTGCTTCTCTCTCAGCCGCTTCACTGTTATATGCAAAGTTTTTAAACTCAGCGTTGAGCTCATGGATGGAATTGTTTCGCCCAGTTTAAAAGCAGGTCTGATGCCACTATGAGTGCTGAGCTGAGATTAGGAACTTAATTGTTAAACTTAGTTGTTAAAAACTTGTTTAAGTTTAATTTAAAATCAAGTGACTTAACTTTATCATTACTTTTTTAGAGTAGAACTCAGCGATGTGTTTCTAACAGACTAGGCCTCAACATGGGCCCGGAGATCCAACAGTTTATATCTCATTGTCCATGGAAATCCAAAACCAACATGGCTTATCGGAAATTCTTTGGTAACAACAATATTCAACAATTTTTTGCTGATTTTTTAAAAATATTTAAAACATAAATATATTCTACTTAATAAAAAAAAGATTATTTTTTTTTTATTTCTTTATTAAATATTAATACATTGTGCCAAATTAAAGGGGATTAATATTAAGGCTACATGATTCATTCACACAATATGTACATACAATTAATATTAATCAAAAATAGTTTTTAAAAATGGAATCGTAAAAGGATAATTTTTTTTTTTTTTTTTTATTGAAAAATATTACAATCTGTCTCAAGGACATTTATAATAGTGTTCACAGATCACATTCATACTCTATGAACAGTACATAAAATAAATTATACAGAAAAATAACATATATACAATAAATAAGAATAAAAAAACCTAAAAATAAATGAATAAAAGAACACATACATACCTATATACAATATTTACAATTTGGTGAGGGAACTCCAAACCAGACTTGTCTCTCCAAGTGTCCAATAAAAGGTCGCGGGGCCACTGCCGTTTTAACCTCCTTGGAGGATTATATGGATGGGTGGTGCTGGATAGAGATTGTGCAAAGGGATTTGGATGATGGGTAAGGTTCTGGTGGAATTTGGAGAATTTTCTAGGACAAAAGGTCTAGGACAAATGGGATATTAAGGTCATGGTGTAGGGTTTTGTTAGTTACATAGAAAGGAGCATCGACTATTGTTCGAAGGACTTTGGATTGAAAGGATTGGATGCGTTTGATGTTAGAAAATTTTGCTGTTCCCCACAGTTCAAGTCCGTAAGTCCAGATAGGTTTCAATATTGTCTTGTAGATCAGTAACTTGTTTTCAATGGAAAGTTTAGATTTCCTGTTTAGTAGCCGGTATAGTTGGCCGTATCGTCGGTTTAGTTCCTGTCTTTTAAGTCTAGTATGAGGGTTCCACGTCAGTCGTCTGTCTAAGAGAAAGCCAAGGTACCGGACTGTGTCTGAGAAAGGAAGCTGGATGGAATTAAAGTGTACTGGTGGACATGAACTGCATCGGAGCGTGAAGGTGATGTGTTGGCATTTGGATTCGTTTACTTTAATACGCCATTTATTACACCAGTGCTCAATCAGGGAGAGGTGTCTTTGAAGGTTTGAGGATGCTGTATCTGTATCCAGGAGATTTACAGAGACGAAGTTTTTGAAGGTGATGTTTGACCTCAGAAGGTCAAGAACACTTGCCTGCTTTAGGGGGAAAGGAAAGTGGAATGGGTGAGGTTGGATTCCGGATGAGAGGTGAATGTTCTACAGAGGTGTCTGGCGAATTCTCCAGCTTTGTCCTCATCAGACGCTGCCCAGGAGCCATCGCATCGACGGAGGAGATGAGAAATATGATGAGATTTTAGAATTTTATTGGTAATCTTCCTTAGGGAATTGTCATGAACAGAGAGGGAAGTAAGGTAGGAGTTGAAGGATTGGGATTGGAAGGTGGCCAATTCCTGCTTTAATTGTTTACTGTAATAATAATAGGAGTTACGATCGGTGGGGTGTCTTGAGCGTTGCCATAATATTCTGGCACGTCGTTTGATGTGAATTAGGTATATTAGGTATTGAGGTAAATTATTTTTCTTAGGAATTTTTGAGGAGAGATTTGAGGAAGAAGCAGTCCAGATTTCTTGTTGAATAGTGGTGTTAAAAAAGTGTACTGCATTATCAAGGTCTTCTGGGGTTTTCAGGGATATTCTGAGGTCAATTTTATGGGAAAGGATTTGATGAAAGAGTTTCCAGTTAACTGGGCCCCTGATGAAGGACGGTGGAGGGGGCTAGGAATAGGAGCTATTGATAATTGAAGTAATAATAAAATATGATCTGAGGAAATTTCGTCAAGACGGGTAAGCGAATGATTGAGGGGAGCTAAGCCACTGTGAATGAAAAATTCAAGGATATCAGGATTGTGGTTAGGATCAGTCGGCCAGTAAGTAGGTGAGTTGGGTGGAAGGAGCCTGAAACGTTGGAAATTGAGTGCAGATCGCAATGTTCTACCAAGAGAATTCGTGGTTCTTGATCCCCATTCTTGGTGTTTGGCATTTAAGCCTGCACGCAGGATGAAGCTATAACCTAAGGAGCTGAGGAGGGAACTGAACTGGACTTTGGACTGGACTGGACGTAGGTAATGGGAGTAAGTGATGAGAGAGGGATTGGTATACGATGACAGCAGTACAGTCATGTGCTCTACCGTCAGGATGGTCTGTCCGATACGTTGAGTACTGTGGTATTTTCAAAAGCTGTTTTTGGTCAGTCGAGTTTCTGTAATTAGGGCTAAATCAATGTTCTTGTCTAATAGTAAGGCTGTTAGTTCGTCTGTGTGATTTCTAACACCATTCGCATTTCAAAGGAGAATGGATATGGGTTTTGTGATGGAAGTCATTAAGGATTTTTTGAAGGAGGGATGAGTTGATTTGTGAGGAGTGGTATGAGTGGAATAACTAGGGATTCGAAATCGGTTAGGAAAGATGACAACAAACTGGTGAGATCTGTGGCATTTGAGGGAGGAGGAATTTGAGGTTGTTGATGGTTAGGTATGTTAGGATGAACAGGATATTGAGGTAGTTGCTGCGGCAGGGCTTCACATGTATTAGTTGTGTTCTTACCTCCATGCAGTTAGGAGTATGATACATTAATACTGACAATTCTAGATGGTTCTCTTCTTGGTCTGGTTGTCTCATCTTGGATCCGGTTCTTCTGGTATCTGGATTTGAGGTTCTTCTAAGTTTGGCAGCCTTTGTTAGTGGCCGGGTGTCCCTACAGGCACAGGGCACAAACTGCAGGATCCTGTATTGGTTCGGTGCACTCTGCTGATTTGTGTTGTTCAACACATTTCACACAACGCGGTAAGTGGTGGCAACAAGTCTTTGTGTTGCCATACGCCTGGCAATTGTGGCACTGCACGGTATCTCTCTTGGGGTGCGGGCCTATTTCTTACTCCTGGCTGCTCCCTATTTTCCTTCAAAACGTTGGTTACCTTACGCACTTTGAAACCAAGCGTCGTTAGTTCCTACTTTATCACTTCAGTTGGGGTTGAGGAGTGGAAATTTCTTAACACCACTCGTAACGATCTCTCCTGCCTCAGCTGGTACGTATGAAAATTTGCATTCGTTTCGGACAGGTACTTCACTATTTTTCGGTAGGTTTCAGCAGTATCTGGTATTGTTTTTGTATCATTGGTCCTGTTAAGGCAAGAATAACTGCCGGGGCAGATTTTGTTTAGTTGATTACACAATAGCTAAAAATTGTTGATATTTTTTACAAATATCGGGGATGGCCTTGGTTCCATGGGTAGTGTTGCGGACACCATTACTTCTCTTTAATTTTGAAGCACTTGGAACAGGTTTGGAGTAAAGAAAGGGGATTCTTCAACCTTTTCTTGCGAAGACGTACCTGGTTGGGGCTGAGGTTCTTGATCTGAAGTGTTCACTGAGGTTATTGGAGCGATTTCTCGCACGCAGCGACGAGTTCATTGTTTGGTTGGTGAATCTCGAGGGCTACTATCGCCGTCTGACCGAGTCATCTTAGTGGGCACCTTACTGGACATCACTTGGTGACAATGCCGCATATCATAAGAGAAAAGGAAAAAAAGGTAAAAAAATAAAAGAACAAAAAAGATATCAAACAGTGAATATCAACTGCTCTGATGCATACTTGAACTGTATTCAACGAATAATCAGAAAGATTCCGCTGAGAAAATAGATAAAAACTGACAGACGAGCTGAGAACATAACCTTTACATCAACTGATCCACTGCCTTCTGATTACTTATTAGTATTATAGTTTATTTTATTTGTCTAAGGAAATTCCTGTACAAATAAATATAATGGGATAATTATTTTTTTTTTAAATAACACTTTTTTTTTTTAAATTTTCCAGAGGTATAAGACAAATGGCAATATAAATAAGCATTAATATATGTTATATGATTAACTATACCACTTAACAGTTCATTGAACAGCCCTGTATGAAATAATACAGTTGGTTTATTTTTTTTCATAGTTTCTATTTTCAGTATCTCCTCCACACTAGCATCTGGATTCAGTGATAAATGTCATTTAAGGAGGGCAGATTGCGTTGAATAGCCCGGTCGAAAACCTGATTGGAATGGATTGGTGAGGGAATGTTCTTCTAGGAAGCTGGAAAGTTCGTTTTGGACAAGGCGTTCTAGTGGTTTTGAGGTTGGAAAGAAGAGAAATAGGACTGTAGTCATTCAGTGACGAAGGGTTAGAGGTTTTATTCAAAGGTCGGACTAGTGTAGTTTTCCAGGAAGAGTGGAATATGGACTTTTGCAATCAAAAGTTGTAGATATGATAAAGTACTGGAATATGGGTTGGGAGGCTGGATTTTATAAGTTTTACTGGAATATTGTCAGGACCACAATCATTTTGAATAGTGGAAAGTACTTCGTCGTAGGACACATGGAAAAAAAAAGAAGTTTTCAGGATTGAAATCGTGGTGTTCAATATCATGAGTAGGAGAAGGATTAGAAGCAAATGATAAAAGATGGTAATTCAGATATCTGAAGTAACATGGAGGGAAATGAGGTTATTGGAATCTGGTAGGGATAGATTACGAAGTATTTTCCATTTTGATTTGGAATTGGGAGCATTGGAAAGGGCATTATGAAAGTAGTTGGATTTAGAAAGTCGGATTGTGGATTAAGTTGCATTGCGAAGTTGTTTGAAAGACGCATAATCAGCAGGTAAACGGGTTCGACGGTATTTGCGCCTTGCTGCATTCCTCCTTTTCATCATTTCCTTTATTTCAGGAGTCAGCCTATGCAGTGGGACGAAGTAAGATTTTGGTTTTCAGAGGAGCATGGATGTCTAATAAGGATTGTAGGTTTGAAGATAGGATGGATACCATAGGATCGATGGAATTAAAGAAAGATATGAGTTCCCATTGGAAAGAATCAAGGTCAGGTTGAAGGGATGGATTCATAAGAGAGAATGTTTAAATTACGGTATGAGATCATTTTTACATTATACAGTATTTTTCATAAAATATCAAATAAAAGCTTATTAAAACATATTAAATAAATGGTTTAAAGAATGGTCGGATAGATTTCTCGACATTGGATACGGTTGTTGGCTCGATTAATTATTAATAATTGTTATGCTTTTGGATTGAAATTTCTTATGATTGATTTATTGTAAATATTTATCCTATGTGAGGAGAATAGATTGTGTAACCTAAACTCGCACCAGCAAGAAAAATAGACAGATGTGTGAGGAAGGTCCTTCCTACCATAATCGGAACATTATTGTTGTATTTATAATTTTATGTTCAAATATCATTTCTGTTATCAACTCAACTTCCCTTTACCAAAGGAATGATCAAGTTGATACATAGAGCTGCAATTTTTTATAATTCTTAAACATGATGTCACCAGACACTTGTGACCAGTCAAGTGTCCAACTCAATGAAAGAGTGCGAGAATCGAAAACAGGTCTCTGTGGTTGTAGCAACAACGCCTGGCCATTATGTTCCTATATAGGCTCTGTGTTGCGGCGACTCGACTTGCTAGGTGTAAACGCTTTGTGGCTGGTTCCAGGCAGTTGAGCAAGGATTATAAATTAGATTGGAATCCATTCAACATTTAAAGGGCTGAGTAGGTTTTAGTAATGGATATTGTTGATTTTTTGCTTTCTTGCAGCTAAGGTTTTTGTTAAATTTTAACTTACTTATAGAAATATGTAACATACAAGTATAGGTACAAATAAAAATTAATAAGATTGCATTACTTGTGTGACTTACCAATTCTGGCTCCAGGAATTCAAGAAACCGAAATCCATAAATGAATGTCAGAACTCCAAAATTATATGCACTTACTATCTTTTTCGATAAATCTATAATTAAAATAGAAACGGCTGGTGCGATTTGGCTCAAAGTTGGAGGTCTATATGTTTTCTTTACGTAATTTTCTGAAACATTTTGAAATAATGGAATAATTGAAATAACTTATGTGGTTGTTAGTTGACTACCTGAAAAATCGACAAGGAGAAGGTGAAGGGGCCAGTCATTAATAATTAACTAATAGTGATAATTATTTATATTAAACGCCCATGTTGTAAGTCTTGATGAGGGCTGGAGCTGTCGAAGGAGGCGAATTGGGGGCAACTAAAAAATGATATATGATATGTGGAAAAGATGGCAGCGCACCGAGTACCGAGGGAAATATTGAATGGGCGACATGGAGGAGCAAGAAGGAGAGGAAGGCCACCACTCCGTTGGCTGGAGGATGTTGAGGCGGATATGAGACAGCTTGGTGTCAGGCGGTGGAGGGCTGTCGCATTGGACCGAGACGAGTGGCCACGTATTGTTGAGAAGGCCAAGGTCCCACGCGGACTATAGCGCCGAGGAGGAGTAGTAATAAAAAATTATATTCCGTAAAGAACACACATCTAATATAATTTATCCAATTCCTTGTTCAACTCTTAATGAAATTTTTACTTACATATACGAAACCGAAAACTACTTCAAAGCAGGATCATTTTCCTCCACAAATCGTTCCTAACTTCCTCTAAACTACCCGCTTCCAAACCACCTCAATACGCTATCATATTGATTTTGAAAATCCTCTGTTGTTTCTACTGTACTTAATCATAAATTATTATCCGTCCGAGATCCATATTGAACATCATTGTCTTAATCATAAAATAGAAAAGCATTTTGTTTCCCTTTGCTATAGTCATGCATTTATTTTTTATTTATTCATTGAGTATTACAACAATCTGTCATATGGTAGCTAGTTATAGTGAGGTAGGATAACAATAGTCATAGATTAAATTTAATTTTAAAAAACATTAAATTCTGTCTTACTCTGCTTATACTTAATTCTGATTATTCTTACGTCCCACTTCTTTCCTTATCATTTACCCTATACAACACTATTGTAAAATTGCCCTTCACTATTCGTTTTAATTTTATTTAATCAGTCTGCGCATGAGCCAGTTTCCATCTACCAACCTGCTACATCGTCTCCCACCAAGTTACTTAATTACCAGTTAATTAGTGAACTTAAGTGTAGTAAAACAGTGACAATTCAACAGTTATCAATTGACTATTCAACTCAAGATAAACAAAGTGAGTAACAAATTGTTTATTAACATTAAGACTACAGTGTAAACAACGATAATTTTATAGGTAGTTTTCTGCTCACTGCGGTTGTTATAACCTGCCTATAACCTTCGAACATTTCGTTTTATCTTCGAGGATAAAAAAATGGACATAATTTCTCTGACTACCGTTTTTTTATTTGAGGAGGAAGAAGAAGTAGAAGATGAAATATTGTACATCAGGAAAAGGGATATCAGTATTTCAATGTGATGCACATCATCCAAATAATCAAATCCCTTCTTGGACATTGTTTGCTATTGCCTAGATGAACAACCAAAAAAGAACAAAAAGACGGAAAACGTCGTACCAATAACAATAGTCCCTCTGATATTACATACTATTAGTTTGAAAAGTAATAATATATATTACATAATTGATTAGTAATAAATATCATATATTTGTAATTAAATCACAGTAGGCGATGTTTTATCGTTTTATCAATAGTAATCAGTAAATCCCCACTTTAATTAAAAAATAATGAAGTGGATTTTAGTATTTACCTGACGGATTTTAGTATTTATTTAATGTAATTCTATTTCGTCATATGATAATTTATCGTATGCTACATTTGAGTCTAAATATTTAAATATTTTTTTTCTCTCAAAACTTTTTTATAGATATTTAAATAGGGCGAGTTTCGAAGTTTTTCACAACACTTTAAAGGTTTACGATTTTTTAGTACATCCATTATTTATCTTTTAAAATCATAAATTCATTCGAAACCATGGGTGGCGGTAACGAACAGTCGAACGACTTTTCTGGCCACGGTGACGCGCTCGAGCGTAAGCTACGCCATCTCAAGCGCGGTCTCAACAAATTATTTATCCAAGCCGCGGATTTAAGCAGTGGGGACTTTTTCGAGTACGAAGTCATTTACGATGAATCAAAGCTAATGTGGGAGAAGTGAAATTTCTCCGTGGAGATCCATCACGCGAACATCGGCGTATGGTTGCACTCTCACAGTTCCTAATCGAGACTTTTCGATTAAAAAGAGAGTTAAACGGAGGATCAGCTTTTCTTCTGTCCGAGTATTGGGCGCGTGACGCGTCCGAAGGTGCAGACTCGAATTCACGGGCCTTCTTAGAGGACATCATCCGATGCCTCACAAAAGCGATGACCATATCTGCGGTAGGGAACTCGTTACTTGCGTGTGAGAGTTCGAACTATCGTCTGGTGTTGGGGTCCAACGCGCGGAGAGCCAAGGAGGACATGATGACTTCTCCCTCGTTTTCCAGAGCCAACGCGCGGAAGCTCTCTATACTTTCTCCCACAGCTGAGAGGTAAGCTGAGTGTTTGGAATACTCGCTGCCAAAAGCAGGGGCCCTATGATTTAAAACCCTCTGGAGGCAACGTGACGCGAGAACTCGCGGGTTACCATACTCTCACATGAGAGCTTCCCAGGCCAGCTGGTATGAGCCGGAATCGAATGAAAACGCCGAGAGAAGGGACGCCGGTTCACCGATAAGTGCATTTTTCAAGTAATGCATTTTGCTTATCGGCGTTAAGTGGGTGTTGTCGTGGATCAGGGACACGTAGGTGTCGCGAAAGCGCGTCCAATTCGACAAATCACGGCAAAAAAACGGGCACGTCTATGACCGGAAGTTGAGGTGGATAAAGCGAAGGGGTTGAGCCAGACTTGGCGTTATTATCAACCGCGGCGCGATGCGAACTTAACCTCCGATATTCCGCCTCTATTTTCCGTACTTCCCCCTGAATGGCGTCGTAGCCTGTTTCCCAGTCGGGCGGATAGGCTGAAGCACCCTGGGACGTGTAGAGCGCATCTAGTTCCTCCCACATGTTTTCAAATTTGTCCCACATTAACTTTGATTCATCGTAAATGACTTCGTACTCGAAAAAGTCCCCACTGCTTAAATCCGCGGCATGGATAAATAAGTTGTTGAGACCGCGGTATTTAAATTTCTATAAAAAAGTTTTGAAAGAAAAAAAAATATTTAAATATTTAGATGCAAATGTAACATACATTTATCAGATGATATACATTTATCATAACATAAAACTATCATATGACGAAATAGAATTACATTAAATAAATACTAAAATCCGTCAGGTAAATACTAAAATCCATTATTTTTTAATTAAAGTGGGGATTTACTGATTACTATTGATAAAACGATAAAACATCGCCTACTGTGATTTAATTATAAATATATGATATTTATTACTAATCAATTATGTAATATATATTATTACTTTTCAAACTAATAGTATGTAATATCAGAGGGACTATTGTTATTGGTACGGCGTTTTCCGCCTTTTTGTCCTTTTTTGGTTGTTCATCTAGACAATAGCAAACAATGTCCAAGAAGGGATTTGATGATGAGCATCTCATTGAAATACTGATATCCCTTTTCCTGATGAACAATATTTCCTTTTCTTCTTCTTCTTCCTCCTCAATTAAAAAAGCGGTAGTCAGAGAAATTATGTCCATTTTTTTATCTTCGAAGATAAAGCGAAATGTTCGAAGGTTATAGGCAGGTTATAACAACCCGAATGAGCAGTTTCAGCGAAATAGCTACGCCAACAGCGGTTGGCAGCGTGGAATAGCGGTTTCTGTCGTGGGCCGCGCCAGCCAAATAGTACCTTTACTTGGTTAATAATGACTTTCCTTAATCCCTCGAATAGGATTTTACAGTTCCTTATTAAACCTTAAAAAAAATATAATATACAAAAAACGTGAAAGCAAACAGAAGAAAATAAAACTGGCTATTATTAATACTAAAGATGAATTTACTTATTCCTATTGATTTAAATAACTGTTAAAGAGAATGAAAATTATGAACAAGAAATTAGATTTATAAGAAAACAAATAAAATACAATTTACTTTAATTATCAAAAAAAAGAATATAAAATTATTATAGAACTAACCATTAACTTAGACTATACAATAAACCAATTAAAAACATTTTTAAAAAATAGATAGGAAATAAAAATTAAAATATATATATATATATATATATATATATATTATATATATATATATATATATATATATATATATATATATATATTATATATATATATATATATATATATATATATTTACAAAATCTCAATGTCAAACTTTGTCCAATTGGCACATTGAATTATCTGAGGAAGTGATTGAGAAGTTATTCCAGCTAGCGTCGTCAGTGTATCCCCAATTTATCTCCTTAAGTTGTGAAAATGTTCATTCACCAACTTGTAAGATCAAGCGGCACTCGTCGCTGATAATCACAGGTCCATGAATAGTAATGAAGATCCGGTGTACACCGTAAAACTAAAGTCTTTCACACAAGCAAATCTTTAGCGTGCCTCAACACTCGCGAGGTTCCGCCATCTCTCTCTTAACTGCCTTTTGTCTTTCCTCCCAATCAGCTGTTGGTTATTTCAATCCGAAATAAAATGAATACTTAAAACTAAGACTTATTATAAACTAATACTTATTATTAAAACTAATACTAAATACTTAATTTTATATTTAACTCTCTTAAGTAAATAAATAAAACTAATAACTATTTTACCAACTAATTTTTTTTGTATTTTATTTATCGTTACAAACGCATAGGTTTGCGACGTATGGTAAAGGTAATTTGATGGGATTTATTTAAGTTTATTTTATTCACCAGTTTTGCCACCATTCTTCAAGACTTGTGATGTGTTATTGGATAGTTTGCGATGCAATTGATGGATAGGATAGGATACACGTGTCGTCGGCATAGGTGGTGATGATAGTGTTGTGATGGGTTGAAATGTCAGCTGTATAAACTGTGTAAGGGATAGGACCTAGGATACTACCATGAGGAACACCAGAAAACTGAGAAAAAAGAGATGAGCAGGCGTTTTTGTGATTTGCTTTGAAGTATCTATCACTAAGGTAGAAACGGATAATGAGGAAGTATGTAGGTGGTAGGAATTTACGGAGTTTGTAGATCAGTCCCGGATGACAGACTCTATCAAATTCCTGTTCAACTTCGAGAAAGGCTCCCGTGCAGTACATTCCTCGCTCCAATGCAGAGGAAACCACGTATACCACAAGATGACATTGCTGAATAGTAGAGTGAGATGTACGGAATCCAAATTAGTGATCTGGAATTATGTGATTAGAATCTAGGATGGGATACAGGCGTTTTAAGACGAGTTTTTCTAGGATTTTGCCCATAATGGGTAAAAGAGAGATAGGACGGTAAGAGGATGGGTACTCTAGCGGCTTTGTGGGTTTGGGTATCATTTTAAAAATGGATAGTTTCCAAGAGTCAGGAAAATATTTGGTTCAGAGTACAGTATAATATATATAGGTGAGGAATAATAAGGCTTTCTGAGGAAGAAGTTTTAGGATCTGGGATGTGATTAGGTCATGGCCAGAAGCTTTGTGGGAAGGTAATCTGTGTATGATATTGGACATTTCTAAAGGAGGATTTATTGGATTTAGCGGATTTATTATTATTTTTGTATTTGGTGAGTTGACCACCGACCCGGGGACAGAGTTTCTGTTGCGCTTTTGTAGAGTTCGCCTGGTTAAATATTGAGAATCAGTCTCACTGATTTCGGAGAAGGGAGTCTCTTCATCTAATTCGTCATATGAAATGTTTCTCTCAGGTTCCATACCTCTAAATAATATATGCAAAAAAAAAAAAAAAAAGAAGAGAAAAAAAATATCGCTTATAAGAAAATATACAAAATAAATACTTAATAACTAATCTAAAGCTATATACAAATATTAAATAAAACATTTTCTGTAAATAAATAAAATAAAAGTCTCAATAAAAAAAAAATACAATAATGAACAGAGAGAAAAAAAAAATGTCATACACTGTCTTAGGTACAGTTACGGAATGGACTTAATCCGTAACAACTATTAATATTAACTTTATTTTATTTAATCATTTAATCATGCATTGACCTTACTCTTAACCTTTAACAAAACATAACACAAAGCCCTAGATAGCCAGGTCAAGCTATCGCTGATAGCTTAGAAATAGTTATCTAGAATGTACTGACTGCATGCGTTAGCCCTAGTTAAACATACGTCAGGTCGTCTCTTATAAAAATCTCATTTATCAGTGGCAGTATACAAGTTTAATGTGAACAATTAATGTTATCAGTTACATTAACAATTACGTTTGATACTGGACAAAAAAATAAGGTGAGTAATCACTTATTTACAACACAAGAGTGAACAGTGTAAATAGACCTTAGGTTAGTTAGATAACGGCCAGCCATATACATCGTTAATCTGACTAGTGGGCTGGAGCCCTCCGTCGGAAGCAGACCTGCGCTCTCCAAGCGCGCGTCTATATTTTCGTCTTCAATAAAAATATTTCTTTTTTCATCGCCTCACTTTTATCAATTTTTCTTTTAAAAATTAATATGAAATGCTAATGTCGAGTAAGGGCAAAAACACTATGTCCAGGAGCCTCGATACTACAATGAGTTCTCCCATTAAAAAAAAGACAAGGCATTCGAAAAGAAACACTCCACCAGCCACACCAGGGAGCTCCATAGAAGAAGTGGAACCCCAACCTGGCTCCTCACAACAACCCAACAATTATGAGACAACTCAAGCTATGGGTGAAGAATCGCCGTTTTTCACTTCGAATCCATTTGAAGTGCTTTCAAATATAAATAACGAACAAATGGAAGCAGCATCCATCCCCAGAGAACCCAAACCCCCACCAATATTTGTTAGAAATATTAAAAATTTTCAATTGATGTGTCATCAATTGAATAATCTGGTAGGTTCAGGAAAATATTTATGCCAAAGCCGCACCAATGACACTAAGTTAATGCCCGACACTCCAGAAACCTATAGAAAAATCATAAAATATTTATCTGACACCAAGGCTGATTTCCACACGTATCAACTGCGTCAAGAGAGGGCGCTCAGGGTCGTTATCAGAAGACTGCACCCATCTACGCCAACAGATGCTATAAAAGAAGAGCTCACGGGTATGGGATTCCATGTTCGCCAGATAGTGAACATATTTAAGGAGGATAGAGAACAGCCTGGAATAAAAAATAAAATACCTCTTCCACTATTCTTCGTTGACCTTGACTGAACCCCCGATGTCGAAAACATCTACAAGGTCACACGCCTTTATTATACAAGCGTTGTTGTAGAAAAGCCCTACAGCAAGCGCGACATCGTTCAATGCCATAACTGTCAGGCTTATGGCCATACGAAACGGTATTGTTATCACATTCCTAGATGTGTGAGGTGTGGTGAGCAACACAAAACAGAGGACTGTAGGAAGTCTAGAACTTCACCTGCAGTATGCGCTTTATGCCACCAAGGACACCCAGCCAACTACAAGGGTTGTCAAACTTACAAAGATTTAAAAACACGAATGTACGCAACGCCTAGAGAAGAAGGGCCATCCAGGCCACCAAGACAACCCTATAGAACAGTGAACGGAAGAGTGTCCTATGCTCAGATGTTCAAAGGAGACACTGTAAACACTCAATCTCAGGCCCTGCCACAAGAATCTAAACCTCAAGAATTCACACATCAACCTCAAGACCCATATCCCTCCATCCCTGAACGTAGGTTAAATACCCATACATTCATTCCTCCTCCTTCCAATTCCACTGACCTCACAAGCCTATTGACATCTTTCCTTTCCGAATTTAGATCTCTCATTACCCCCCTTATTTCGCTACTTACCAATGTTATATCCAACCTCATTCCACTGCCAAGAAATCCATAAATGTCCTCAACCAAATTCCTCTCCATTCTCCTTTGGAATGCGAATGGTATTCGGAACCACATCAACGAACTGACAATCTTATTACATGACAAAAACATCGACATAGCACTAATAACTGAAACTCGACTAACCAACAAACGACAAATCAACGTGCCCGGCTACAATATTTATCGAACCGACCATCCTGATGGAACAGCACATGGTGGCACTGCCATAATTATCCATCGATCCGTTTCCCATCATTTGTTCACTTTACCAAGCCATAATTTTCTACAATCCACAGCCATATTACCCATATAATAATCCAAACACCCCATTACCCAATAACACTAGTTGCGGCATATTCCCCGCCTAAAACACCCATTTCCGAATCCCAAATAATTTCCTTCCTGAATTCCTTAGGACACCATTTCCTCCTAGGTGCAGATCTAAATGCAAAACACCAGCAATGGGGAGCCAGATCCACAAATTCCCGAGGGCGAACATTGCTATCTGCACTTAATTCCCATCGCAGCAACATCCTTTCACCTAATACACCCACATACTGGCCAACAGATCCCAACCGCAATCCCGACGTTCTAGACTTTTTCCTCCACAAAGGTCTAGGATCACTACACTGTTCTATTTCAAGGTTTGATGATCTTTCCTCAGACCATAGTCCTCTAGTCCTAACCGTTTCCACATCTCCCATTCCCAAATCATTCCCACCTTCATTTATCAGGGGGCCTGTTAACTGGAAGCTTTTTCGTCAAATACTGGAAGATAATATTGACCTCAGAGTTTCCTTAAAAACACCTGAAGACCTCGACGATGCAGTGCATTCCTTCACTACCCTGATCCAGCAAGCAGCATGGACTGCATCCTCACCTGATCGTCCCAAAAAATACCATAACATAAATCCTTTACCTCAAGACCTACTGGACCTAATCCATAGCAAACGTTGCTCTAGGACCCTTTGGCAAAGAACCAGGCATCCTGATGACCGGAAATCATATAATTATTATTCCAAACAGGTAAAAAAGAAACTGGAAACTTTTAGAACCCAATCCTACAATTCCTACCTCTCCTCATTATCCGCTAGTGATAACTCCCTCTGGAATGTAACCAAAAAAATCCTTAAATTCCAGTCCATTTCCCATCCACTTCGCCGTGATGATGGTTCCTGGGCTTCGTCAGATGCGAATAGAGCAGAGGAGTTTGCTAAACATTTATCCTACACATTCACCCCTCATCCCGAACTCCATCCCAGCCACACTGCTGAAGTTGAAGAATTCCTCTCTTCACCAATTCCTCTCTCTCTACCTCCAAAACCTGTTAACCCCTCTGAGGTCAAATTCCTTATAAACAAATTAAAACCCCGAAAATCCCCTGGATATGATCTCCTCACTTCACAAATCCTCAGACAACTTCCCAAAAAAGCAATCATATTCCTTACCTATCTATACAACTGTATCCTCCGCACAACCCACTTTCCTTTGGTGTGGAAACACTCCATAATCATCCTGTTTCCAAAACCAGGTAAACCTGTTAATAACACATCATCCTATAGACCGATAAGCTTACTCCCGATCCTCTCAAAAATCTTTGAGAAAATCCTTCTCAAACGCATCCTACCCATAATTGAATCCCACAATATCCCTTCTCATCAGTTTGGATTCCGCTCAAAACATTCCACTGTCCAACAAGGCCTTCGTGTTGTGGACCATATATCCTCTGCACTTGAAAACAAACATTATTGAACTGGTGCCTTCCTCAATTAATGTGATTTCGAATACCATTTGCATTCCAAAAGAGAACGGAGACTGATTTTATTGGGGTCATTTAAGGATTTCCCGGCAGTGGGATGAGGTTGGATACAACATTGGTAAGTAAGGAAATGAGAGAAGTGATGAGTGACCTGAATTCAGAGAGGAAAGAAGTTAATAGGCTTGTGAGGTCAGTGTCATTGGGAGGAGGAGGATTGAATGTCTGGTTATTAGGATTAGGTTCAGAGATGGGATAAGGGTCTTGAGGTTGAGATGTGAATATTCGAGGATGAGGTTCTTGTGACAGGGCCTGAGTTTGTGTAGGTGCAGTGTCTCCTTTGAACATCTGAGAATGGGACACTCTTGTATTTACAGTTCTAGAGGGTTGTCTTGGTGTCATGGATGCCCGTTCTTCTCTTGGAGGTGCATAAATTCTTGCTTTCAGTTCCTTATATGTTTGGCAACCCTTGTAGTTCGCTGGGTGCCCTTTATGGCATAAAGCACATACTGCTGGTGTTCTTCTGGACTTCTGTCAGTCCTCTGTTTTTTGTTGATCACCGCACCTGACACATCTAGGAATGTGGTGGCAGTAGCGTTTCGTATGAACATAAGCCGGACAGTTATGGCATTGTACAATATCGCGCTTAGTGTAGGGCTTTTCTACAACAACGCTAGTGTATTAAAGACGTGTGACCTTGTAGATGTCTTCGACCTGGGGCGTTCGGTCAAGGTCAACGAAGAACTGGGGGAGTAGTATTTTATTTTTTGTGCCAGGCTGTTCTCTATCTTCCTTGAATATATTCACTATTTGGCGAACACGGAACCCCATCTCAGTTAGTTCTTCTTTAATGGCATCCAGCGTTGTTGATAGGTGTAATCTCCTGATCATCACCCTGAGCGCTCACTCTTGGCGTAGCTGATATGTATAATAATCCGTCTTAATGTCATATAAATACTTGACAATTTTACTGTACGTATTTGGGGTGTCAGGCATTAATTCCGTGTCATTAGTGCGGCTTTGACATAAGTATTTACCTGAGCCCACTATATTATTTAATTGTAGACACTTTAATTGATATTTTTCTATATTTTTAATGAATATTAGTGGAGGTTTAGGTTCACTAGGGGTAGGGGTGAGTACTGTTTCCATTTTTTCATTCTGTGTGTTTGACAGCACTTGGAATGGATTAGCTGTAAAAACGGGTGATTCTTCTAACGTACCTTGTATTGGTATAGCTTATGTTGATGTATCAGGTTGATTTTCTACTTCGTCTGCTGAGCTCTCTGGTGTAGCTGGCGGGGTATTTTTTTTAGAGCGTCTAGCCCTTTTCTTGATAGGTGAACTCTTTGTGGTATCGAGACTCCTAGATCTTAAAGTTGGATTTTTGCTGTGCTCTACATTACCATATGAAAATAGCGCATCTCATATTAATTAAATTAGAGATAAATGTAATAATTTGCAAACAAAATGTCCTTTATCAATTACGTATATATTACGCAAGTTTGTAGAAGTCTGGGTGACATAGACCCGCCTCCACCGAAGGGCAGCAGCCTACTGGCCGGATTAGCGAATGTATATGGCAGGCTTGTTATCTATCACTATCCTCAGGTCTATTTACACTGTTCACAATGCAATAAGTGATTACTCACCTTTTTTATGTCCAGTTTCAACTTAATTTCAGTTTACACAGTTTACACTTCTTTTTGACATATAACATGAATTATTTCACTGGTAATAAAGTCACTTTATAAGAGACGAAATAAAGAGTGTATATGTAAGGTTAACGCATGCGCAGAACTGTTATAAATATAGAAGATAACGATACTTTGAAAAATATTCAACCTAAGAAATTGCCCCAAGGGATAGTAAAAGAGAAGAATGATAAAAATTATGGAATCAAAACTCAAAATTCATCAGCAGATATGCCTGTTGCTCCAGAACTAATGTATGCTCACCAACTACCGTCAAACCAATTTTCATAGAGAAAACTGCTAGAAAGGTGTGTCTTCTTCGTATGAAATAGAATAGGTCAAAAAGAGTACTTCTAAGAAAAAAAACATTCAAAAGAGATAAAAAAAAAAAGGAACTCTATGTTTAAATACTGAAGACAGTTTCTCCTATTTTGTTTAATAATTTTTGAACTGTAAGAAACAATTCAAAACTCCTCAGGTGGGAGGATATTAGGAAGTTAGTCAAATCTGAAATTAAAAAAAAAAATTATTTTGTATTTTGCATAGATATTAAACGTTAATATGATTATAAAATTACCTATATGCTATTTCCTAACCCCCTATACACTTATCGAATAGAGCATAAAATTCATATTTGAACCGCGCTGAGAGGTATAATAAATAATTCGCCGTAGAATTTCATTTTTCTTGAATTCATTATAATCTATCACAATAATGATCTGGCTAATTGAAAATCCTGCTGGGTCCTTAGTTTTGGGGTAAGGATATAACGTTTTTAGTACTCCCTCCCCCTTAAACTCCTCAAGCTATTTATTACTCTATTAAGAAGCTGCAATGCTGATGATCACATCTGTTAAATGACGACCATTCCGTAAATCCTGGAGGAAATGAACCATCCGCTTGTTGGGCTAAGACCTGAACGAGGTTTGAATTCTCAGATTGATCTAAATTTATTTGAAAAGGGGAGGGAGAGCTGGCTGACACTACCCCGACTAAATTTATCCATCAGTCGAAAACCCAACTTAATCCTTTATCTTCGTCAACTGTTGGCTGCCGAATTTTATTGGATCTGTTAGGAGGGAAGGATTGGCCAATTCTCGCTCGGACGATAGAAGGAGGTGATACCTGATACCTACTTTAGGGGCCTTGTAAAACTTACAAATAGAAGCCAATCTTTATAGATTTAGACGAGAAAATACCTTGAAGATAGTTGGTTCTACTCTTTTTCGTTCTCTAGCGATTTTAATTACAATAGTGAATAGACCAAGTGAATGATGAGTACATGTGTGTGTTGAATTTTATATAATACAATCGTTTATTTTTATTATAATGTGGTAGTCCTTTTTTTTTTTACAATACCTTTACATATATTGACATTATCGACTAAAATAAACCATCTAAAATATTGTGGGGAGGTGCAGCAGAATATTTAAACTTGAGCTGATTATGCAGAACGTTTTCAGTTAATTAACTTTTTACCCTAACCACCTCCAAAGGATGTGGATTAAGCCTTTCATAAAAGAACTGAAGGCGAGAATATTTTAAAAACTATTGGGAGGCACTTGTGATAAAACACACCATTCCCTAGTTTCAACTAAAAACTAAGTTAATGTTTTAATTATTTAAACCAAGAAGGATATTGTCCAGGCCATTGATAAAAACATATGGCACAAAATAATGGTGACTAGCCAATGCCTTGACCCACATTTAAGCTTTTCGGGGATTGGAGCAGGGCTAATGCAGGGGTACCAGTAGCTCAATATTTTTCTTATTTAAAATTAGCATTCATAATAAAAGAAATCAGTCATGTTGAACACTACAAGGGCTGTATGGATCTACCGTAATATACAATAGATTATTAAACTAGAGTGTTTATAAACAGAGATACGTTATAATTAGTGAGGTGAGTGATTTTTTAATAACAATTAGTAACATTAAATGGATACTCGTCTGGTAGAGACAGTTTAAGTGGCAGATAATTTCCCTCAGCGAGTCTTATCTTTCAAGTTCACGGCCACGGCGCTTGGTTTTACGTCAGACAATCGTGAGTTCGTAAGTTAACGAATCGGAGGCACTGGAGACTTTATAAATAATGGTTTTATTCATAATGTTACAAATGGCATCTAAAATTCGGAGTAATATAATATGGATATATGAGTTGACTACATTAGTTCACTCCAGGTCCCCTACAATGAAGAGATGACTCAAGAATGCAACTGAATGAGTGGTTTGGTCTTAGAAGGATGGGGGTTATATGCTCAGGAATAGTAGGGGGGGGATGAATCAATTCTGGACGGTCTAGGAAGCGTGTGAATGAAGTTATCAAGTATTAAGAATTGATATAATTATCTTTTAGAATTGATATGAAGTCTGTGAGAAAGTACCCTTTAGCTGAAATCGGTTATTGTTCCCTAAGTCTTGATAAGTGTCTTCTGTAAAGTCAGTACATTCTTTTTTTTTTTTTTTTTTTATCTATTTATTGAATAATGATACAATCAGCCACTGAAGGGCTATAAGTATTAGGGCTAAGAGTTCTCATTCAAACAATATTTACAAATAATAGAGAAATAAATATAAATATAAAAAGTAAATAAATAATACTGATGAAGAAAGAAAATAAAAGAAAAAAAAAAATAAACAATAACATAAAAAGAAACTTATAAACACAATCATACCTATATACAATATATACATTCGCCCAGGAATCTCCGAGCCAGGCTTTTTCCCCCACATGTGGAAGGCAAAGCAAGACTCCAGGAGATCCCAGTGCCACTTTTCCAGCCGCATCACTAGTATTAGAAGCCAATGGAGACTGAAAGAGGGCACTAGAGCCACAGACGCTCGGGACATGAGTGGAGAAGCTGGCCATTGCCAGGACTCCAGAAGCATATTTACAAGAGATCTCTGGGCCACTGCCGTTTTAACCTTCGTGGAGGATTGTAGGGATGAAGGGAGCTGGATAGGGATTGAGCTAGAGGATTTGGATGATGGATAAGGTTTTGGTGAAAGTTTGAGAATCTGGTTGGGATGATGTCGAGGACAAATGGGATGTTAAGGTCATGGTGTAGGGTCTTGTTTGTGACATAATATGGGGCATTGACTATTGTTCTAAGTACTTTGGACTGGAAGGATTGGATGCGTTTGATATTCGAATGTTTAGCAGTTCCCCACAGTTCAAGTCCGTAGGTCCAGATAGGTTTCAGTATGGTCTTGTAGATTAAAAGTTTATTTTCAATCGAAAGATGGGATGTCCTACTTAGTAATCTATACAGCTGGCCATATCGTCGGTTAAGTTCTTGTCTTTTAAGTCTGGTATGTGGGTTCCAAGTTAGTCTTTTGTCAAGAAGGAAGCCAAGGTAACGGACTGTGTCGGAGTAGGGAAGTGGAATTGAATTAAAAAGGATTGACGGACAGGATCTGCGTCGCAGGGTAAAAGTGATATGTTTACATTTTGATTCATTGATTTTGATGCGCCAGTTGTTGCACCACTTCTCAATCAAGGAGAGGTGAAATTGTAGGTTTAGAGATGCTATTTGAGGATCTGAGTGGGAAGATAGAATGACAGTATCATCAGCAAATGTAGCTAGAAATGTATCGGGATTTGAAGGGATATCGGAAGTGAAGAGGATATAGAGAACTGGGCCCAAGACACTGCCTTGTGGAACACCAGCCTCAACTGGATAGTAAGTGGAGAATGCGGTGTCACAACGGACTTGAAAGGGATGATTTGAGAGGTAGGATTTGAGGACTAGGTATAAGGATTGGGGTAAATGGTTTTTGAGCTTGAAAAGCAAGCCATCGTGCCACACCCGGTCGAAAGCTTGTGCTACTGACCTCACAAGCCTATTAACTTCTTTCCTCTCTGAATTCAGGTCACTCATCACTTCTCTCATTTCCTGACTTACCAATGTTGTATCCAACCTCATCCCACTGCCGGGAAATCCTTAAATGACCCCAATAAAATCAGTCTCCGTTCTCTTTTGGAATGCAAATGGTATTCGAAATCACATTAACGAGCTAACAGTCTTATTACAGGACAAAAACATTGATATGGCATTAATAACTGAAACTCGACTTACCAACAAACGACCACTTAACATCTCCAACTATCATATCTATCGAACCAACCATCCTGATGGAACAGCACATGCTGGCACTGCCATAATTATCCATCAATCCCTTCAATCAATCTTTCCCATCATCTATTCCCTTTGGTAACCCATAATTTCCTACAATCCACTGCAGTGATAATCTAAACTTCCATTTACCCGATAGCAGTAGTCGCACCATACTAACCGTCTAAAATACCCATCTCAGAATCCCAATTAACTTCCTTCCTTAACTCCTTAGGACACCACTTCCTTTTAGGTGCAGACTTAAATGCTAAACACCAGCAATGGGAAGCCAGAACCACAAATTCCCGAGGACGAACATTGTTGTCTGCACTTAATTCCCATCACAGCAACATCCTATCACCCAATTCTCCCACATACTGGCCAACAGATCCTAACCGCAATCCCGATCTCCTAGATTTTTTCATCAAAAAAGGTCTAGGTTCCCTTAATTATTGCATTTCAAGACTTGATGATCTTTCCTTAAGACCATAGTCCCCTAACCCTAACGGTCTCCACATTACCAATTCCCAAATCACTTCCACCTTCATTTATCAGGAGGCCAGTTAATTGGAACCTCTTCCGTCAAATACTGGATGATAATATTGACCTCAAGAGTTTCCTTAAAAACACCTGCAGACCTAGATGAAGCAGTATATTCCATGATTACCTTGATCCAACAAGCAGTTTGGACTGCATCTTCATCTAATTCTTCTAAAAAATACCGCAAAATAAATCCTCTACCCCAAGAGCTACTGGATCTTATTAATAGAAAACGATGCTCAAGGACCATCTGGCAAAGAACCAGGCATCCTGATGATCGGAAATCATATAACTATTATTCCAAGCAGGTAAAACAAAAACTGGCTACGTTTAGATCCCAATCCTATAATTCCTATCTTTCCTCACTATCTGCAAGTGATAACTTCCCCTGGAATGTAACTAAAAAAATCCTTAAATTCCAATTCATTTTCCACCCCCTCCGCCGTGATGATGGTTCCTGGGCTTCGTCAGATGAGAATAGAGCAGAAGAGTTTGCTAAACATCTATCGTACAGATTCACTCCTTATCCTGAACTAGATCCCTCACATACTACTGAAGTTAAAGAATTCCTCTCTTCACCGATTCCCCTCTCCTTACCTCCTACAGCCGTCAACCCCTCTGAGGTCATACTCCTTTAAAAGAACTTAAAACCTCGCAAATCTCCAGGACACGATCTCCTTACTTCCCAGATCCTCAGACAACTTCCCAAAAAAACAATTATATTCCTTACATACCTATTCAACTGTATCCTCCGCACAACCCACTTTCCTCTGGTGTGGAGACACTCCATAATTATAATCTTTTTGAAACCAGGTAAACCTGTTAATTATACATCATCCTATAGACCGATAAGCTTACTTCCGATCCTTTCCAAAATCTTTGAGAAAATCCTTCTCAAACGCATCCTACCCGTACTCAAATCCCACAATATCGCTTCCCATCAGTTTGGATTCCGCTCAAGACACTCCACTGTCCAACAAGGCCTTCGCGATGTGGACCACATATCCTCTGCACTTGAAAACAAGCAATATTGAACTGGTGCCTTCCTCAATTAATGTGATTTCGAATACCATTTGCATTCCAAAAGAGAACGGAGACTGATTTTATTGGGGTCATTTAAGGATTTCATGTGCCTTCATGAATTTAAGGTGCCTTTCTGGACGTAGCTCAAGCTTTTGACCGGGTGTGGCACGATGGCTTTCTTTTCAAGCTCAAAACCCATTTAGAATAGAATAGAATAGAATAGAATAGAAAATTAAACTTTATTCAAGGACTAAGTCCCTTTAGAATAACAATGAGTTAATACAAAGTAAAGTACAAATCTGGCCAAAAACTAACTTATAAAATTTTTAATATTATATACATTATTTAAAAAGTAACATAAAAATAAAATATATATATACAAATGAACATAAAATCTTCTCAAAATTACTTAATTGTGATGAAAAAAAAAAGAAGAGAAATTACATATTTATATATACATAACTACACAATTTATAAACAATAGGCTATCTAATAGAAAACTAACTTAATACAAAATGTAATAATATCTACAGTGGTTTATATAATAATATGCAGACACTAAGATAAAATAAAATCTTACGATACTTGTGGTGTAATGGAAAAAAATAAATAAATAAAAGGAACTATTTATACGTATATTCTCATATTGGCACACATAAGGACAAAGATATAAAATATAAACATATATAACCCGAAAAAAAAGCACAACCTGAGGAGAAGAGAAAAATAAATAAATAGTAAAAATAATAGTCAAACTAGGCGACAAAGATCATTGCTGTTTTATGTTAAAACTTAAACAGTAGGCACCACTATTTACTTAACGCAAATTCAGTTCATAAAATGAAAATCTATGGTTGTAAATCTTCTGTTTGGGATGTACGGAGATATTGGAAAAGGAGGTATTTGAAAGTTGACAGGGAAGAGGCATGACGGATGTTATGTGGCAAAGAATTCCTGTAGGAAACGGAGCGGGTTACGAAGGAACGTTCATAGGTTTTTGTCCTGTGGAATGGAATATAGAGGTCAGAAACACGGGATCTCGTTTTTATTGTGTGGACTAAGGGTTTAGGCTGGAGGAGACAACAGATATAGGAAGGGTGCTGGGAGTTGATAGTTTAGTATAAGAAATTTCCAAGGAAGTATAGGCGGCGGGAAGAGGGCAAGAGCCACTTTGACTCGGCATATAGGTGGGACACATGAGACCATCTCGAAGTGCCGAAGACGAATCTTAAAAAAACAGTTCATGATTCTCTTCAGTCTGTCCTCAAGCTCCAACGAGAGACCACCGTATAACACACAGCCATAGTCAAAGTAGGGGAAAATCAATGCGGAAACGAGGAGCCTGCGGATAGGTTCTGGGAGATGCTGACGAGAACGATGAAATAATTTAAGAGTACCAATAGACCTTCTGGAGATTTGAGCAATATGGGGTTTCCATGATAGGTTTTGATCAATGGTAATTCCTAAGTTTTTTACAGAGGAGGTGAAGGAGATTGGTTGGTCATTAATAATCAAGGAAGGATGGGTGGAGATGGATCTAAGGAGGGAGTTGCCGGGGTGGGTTATGGGGGCGGGGTGGCCGAATAGGCTAAAGCGTGTGTAACAGCACCGCTAGTTGCCTGGCAACCGGATAACAGAGATTTGAGATGATATAAAAAGTACGAGTTCGCGTCCCGGTGCCGGAGGGGATTTTAAATTCCCCGCCCTCACCCTCCGGCACGGGGGAAAATCCCGTATAGCCTAAAAGGCGAGGTAGGGAAGAACACAAAAAAAAAAAAAAAAAAAAAAAAAAAAAAAAAAAAAAAAAAAAAAAAAAAAAGGAAGGATGGGTGGAAATAGATCTAAGGAGGGAGTTGGAACCTATAAGAATGGCCTGAGTTTTCGTTGCATCCAACTTTAATTTATTCAAGCTTGCCCAGGCACTTATCCTATCTCGGTCTTTCTGAATATTCTTAAACTCTTCTAATAACTCAGTGGGCGGAAAGGAAAAATAATTTTGGGAGTCATCAGCATATAGATGGTATGAGCAATGGTGGATTGAAATAGGAAGGTCATTGATGTAAGAATTAAAAAGGATAGGAGAAATGCTTGAACCCTGGGCTACTCCATGAGACAAAGTGAGGAAAGAAGATAAGGGTTGATTCGGAATACTAACGGCTTGAGTCCTGTCAGAAAGAAAGGATTGGAACCATTGGATAGAGCTATTGGAAAAAGATAGAGATTTTAATTTATTGAAGAGAATAGAATGGTCTAAGGAGTCGAATGCTTTGGAGAAGTCCAGGAGTACTAATACAGTCAATTGCAGTATGTATGTCATTTGTGATTTTAGCTAAAGCGGATTGAGTGGAGAAGCCTGGACGAAAGCCAGGTTGGAGAGGATCTAAAAGTTTGAACTCTTCGAGATAATTGGAAATTTGGGATTGGACTATTCTTTCGAGGGGTTTTGACAGATTTGAGAGGTTGGAGATTGGACGATAGTCTTTAGGAGAGGTGGGGTTAGGGATTTAATTAATAGGACGGACTAAGGCTTTTTTCCAGGATGTAGGAAAAACAGAATTTTGAAGGGAAAAGTTATAAATGAATAGAAGAACTGGAAGGATTTCAGGAGGAAATCCTGATTGTCTTTGGGTAAAATATTTTGATCTAAGTCAATTTTCAGTTCATTAGGTGGATAATACACTGACAGGCAAAAAATTCCACCCACTTGATTTTCCCATGGTTTCATCTAAACGTATTTCTGTAAAGTTGTATTTGTATATAATACATTGTATTTGTAGATAATACTTAGTATTTATGGAATGTTATAATCTTTTTTACCATTAATAATCAAAATGTGATTGGGTAAGAAAGATTAAAGAAAAAAATTGAACAACGAACCATTATTATTCTAAAAGAAATTAATTACATCATCGTTTAGTAGCGCGTGTTTCCTCCTCTTGCCTTCACTACTTCTTGAAGACGCTTCGGCATACTTTCCACCAGTCGGGAAATGTCCCTTTGCTGGAGGATAGCCCATTCCTCCCGAAGAGTCCCTTTCAAGGTCCTGCAGTGTATCAGGAAGTGTTGCACGCGCTCTTATTCGTCTTCCGAGGTTATCCCATAAATGCTCAATGGGGTTCAAATCTGGAGAACGTGCTGGCCAGGCTAAAACCTCAATATTGTTCTGTTGAAGGAACGTCTGCACTATGCGGGCGACATGTGGGCGTGCATTAGAATAGAACGATCGCCGATTTCGTTGAGGATAGGCAACACATGAGGTTCCAAAATCTCATCATAGCGAATGGCCGTCAAAGACCCTCCACGAACAACAACCAATTCTGTGCGGCGCTCCATTGAAATCCCAGCCCACACCATTAAGGAACCACGTTGGAAAGGTTAGCTCTGGGAAAAATTACAGGCTGCATATCTTTCGTTTCTTCTTCTCCACACCCTTTCACGCCCGTCTGGAGATCGAAGAGCGAATCTTGACTCATCTGTAAAAAGTACAGCACTCCATTCGTCCATAGTCCAATGGCTGTGTTCTCGAGCAAAAGCCAGCCGTGTTACTCTGTGAGTTCTGGTCAACTCTGGTCCTCTTACTGGACGAAAAGCCGTTAATCCATACTATTTTAATCTTCTCCGAGCGGTACGTTCAGAAATTTACACACCTCGAACTTCTTTGAGCTGATGAATCGCTTGAACAACGGTAAGGTGCAGGTTTCGTAAAGTTCTCAAAGTCAAAAACCGGTCATCCCCTGGTTCTGTTACCCTAGGCCGTCTTCTATTGTATGAACCAGTTTCCCGAAAACGCCTGATGGCGTCTCGTAATGTTTCATATAGAACTCCGATGGCATTAGCTGCATATCTAATGGAACGTCCATCATCAATAAGTGCCACACCACGCGCAACATCCTCAGCACTAAGAGACATTTTTAAACTTAATATTGAAAAAATTAAAAGCCGGAGACTAAGAAATGTGCTGCAAGAAACGGCACTGAACTAATGATACTGAATAAACATTTTGATTCCATAGAAAGTAAACATTGGAATCTAGAATCATTTCATTGAATTAAGGATTAAGGGTTATTGTCCTCTATATTAACATTCCTAATTGAA
Source organism: Nezara viridula (assembly GCA_928085145.1). NCBI lineage: Eukaryota > Metazoa > Arthropoda > Insecta > Hemiptera > Pentatomidae > Nezara > Nezara viridula. The sequence continues at coordinate 193,766,967 of OV725078.1, read as the reverse complement.
AACAAACAAAAAGATTACCTATTTATTCATTAAAAACAATAGACCAATCCAAAGCAGAAATATTTTTAGAAGAAAACATGAAAAAATCGAGTGGGTGGAATTTTTTGCCTGTCAGTGTATTTCTTTCTTTGACTTTGGATTTTAGCTAGTTTTTTTTTTTTTTTTTTGTCATTGCGAGCATCTCTTGTTCTTTTTGTCCTTCTTTCCTTCTAGCCTCCTTCAAATTAGCACTGGATTTAAAAGAAAAATCATGTCTGGACATATCATTTTCAGCATATATGTCTTCAACTTCATCCTCAAATGCCCTAATACCAACTTCTTTATATGTTTGTTGTGGGATGTTCAACCTTTAGCATATATGTCTTCATCTTCATCCATAAAGGCTCTAAAGCTATCTTCCTTAGCACCATCTTTAGCATACATATCTTCTTCTACATCCTCAAATGTTCTAATGATATCTTCATTAGCATCATCTTTAGCATATTGCCAGATTGTGGATTGGGGTCCATTGCGAAGTTCCTTGAAAAACGCATGATCGCAGACAAAGGGGTTCGACGGTATTTGCGTCTTGCTGCATTCCTTGTTTTGATTTCCTTTATTTTAGGATTCAGCCAAGGTGCAGTAGGACGAACTAAGGTTCTGGTTTTCAGAGGAGCATGGGTATCTAATACGGATTGTAGGTTTGAGGTTAGGATCGATGGAATTATAAGAAGATATGATGTCCCATTGGAAAGAGTCAAGATCAGGTTAAAGGGATTTATAAGAGAGAAGGTTTAAATTACGGTATAAGAGAATTTTGGGAGTAAACTATTTCACGGGTAGATCGTATGTAATCTGGATTAGGTCATGTGATGAGAGAAATGGAAGGGGATGTTAAGAAGAGGAAAGGATTTTGATGGGAGAGTCAGAGATATAGAGGTCTAACCAAGTGTCGGAAAATTGCGTGCATGAGTGGGACATTAAGGAATCAGATAGAGATTAAGGTAAGATCTGGTCAGTAAGAAAGAGTTTTTCTGGAGATTCTGTGAGCATATTCACATTAAAATCACCGGAGATGATGACAGTGGAATAGGAGGAAACCAGGTTGACAAGGGAGGATTCAAAGGGATGTTCAAATGGAACACGAGGAGAGCGGTAGACAACAACATATAATAATGGTGAGGAAATAGAAGTAATTTCAACAAATAAATATTCAACGTGAGGGGGTTCATGAAAAGGAGACTATAAGAGGATTTTGGCCTTGAGACTTTCATGAACATATAGCTCCACACCATCCCCCGTGCGATCAGATCTGTCATGACGTAGGAAAGAGTAATTTGGAAGGGGAATTTGGGAGGAAGGAATAAAAGGTTTCAGCCAGGTTTCAGATACTGCTATTGTGTGGTAAAGATTATCGAGGAAATATTTTTGGAATTCATCAAAGTGGGAATTAAGGGATTGTGCATTGACGTGATAGGAGTTTAGGATATTAATCATGACTGTGATGTTGGGAAGTAGAGTTATATGGAAGAGGATCAAGGATGGAGAATATTATATTTATATTAATGTTAATTTATAATAAATATATATATATATATATATATATATATATATAGAATTCTATATATTCTACGTATTCTATATATATATATATATATATATATATATATATATATATATATATATATATATATATATATATATATAATATATATATATATATATATATATATATATATATAGAATACGTATGGTTTGCTGCCGGAAATGTGAGGTCCCGAAAAGAAGACAATAGGATGTCTTTGTCTGACTAGCTGAGCTTCGTCTACTCTTCAGCATCAAGGAAACAGTTGGTATCTCTACCGGACATTTGTTGAAACTTTTGAATTCAATGCTATATTATATGGACTCTTTCTTTCTATTTATTGACTTTCGTTTATTTATTTTTACTCGGTATTTCATTTCTTCAATTTACTTTTTTTTTTCTTTTGTATTAATTTATGCCATATTTTATTTATGGAATCACAACTATTCTACCATCTTCCTATCATATATATCATCTATACAGATGGTTCTCTCCTAAATCATGTCCATATCTAGTGCCTTGACTCCCAATCCTTTCTATCCAATTACGGTAAATTCCGACAATATTTTACTCGAAACTTCTACCACATTATAGCGATTTCCGAAACCTGGTTCAAGTCCTACATCCCTTCCTCCTCTGAATCCCTGTCTAACTACACTCTGATCCTCCATGGGAACGCCGGACTGGCTGCGGTGTAGCTATGTATGTTCACGAAAGTCTTAAGACCCGAATACTTAACTGCCCCCCTCCATCCGATCATCCTCAAACCGAGTTCCTTATTCTTGAGATTTCCTGTAATGCTTATCCTCTCCTCTCCTACCGTAGTATATCTGAATGAAAGTATTGAATCATCCCTCTTCAACTTTATTCCTCATTATTCCAAAATTATCATTTTCCTTGACTTACCCACTAATTTCCTTTCTGACTCCAATGATAAATTATACTTACAAATTTTTGCTTTTGGAGTCGTCTTTTAATCGTTACTTTTTCTCCCACTCACTATACCTCAAGGTCCACACTTGGCTGGACATGTATATTATCGACTCCGCTCAGCATCTCCTATCCTCTTCCCAATTATCAATTTACTTTTTATCCTCGCAGAACCTAATCTAATTTCATATAATATCCAAAATCCTCCGATCCTACCTTGGACGATAACTTTTCGTTACCTTCATGCCTTTACTCGAAAAAAAATCCTATTCGGCTTGAAATCCCTAGATTGGAATGGACTATATTCCGTTTCCTCTATTGATTCCATCGTTGACAACCTCAACAACATTTGACATCGTAGGTGCTATTGCTATATTTATTTTTTTATTTTATATTTAACTTATAATTTTAGTAAATAAGTTCTGATGTATTGTGTTTTTTGTATTTATTGATTGTTCGGTCAAGAGTAGGTAGTTTTAAGGTCCATGATAATGAATTTTATCGGTTGTTTTTCGCAGACAACGTGTTTCTTTAATGCATCTCCTAGCTCTAATTCCAAGAGGAATAGACAATCTTTAATGTTTTCACGAATCTTCAACTTTTGGTTGGAAACTTTCCTATGTATCCACATGCATCAAGATTATTGTGTTCTTGCCGTTAGTAGAGCCAGGCATGCTTCTACACATAAGCTGTTGAAAGGGCTTGTTCTGATGGCGCCTGTTTCAAAACGGATACCTGCATGGTGGACCTACTCTAGGAGTGAAAACTGTTTAGGACTTGCTGGTGAGTAGACAAAGCTGCCATAGTCGATTTTGGATCTTATAAACCAGGTGTACACTTTTAACATGCTTAATCTGTCAGCTCCTCATGAACATCCGTCGTGTACTTAAGTATATTTAGCCTTTTTCAAGTTTCTTTCTTTAGCCATGAAATATGATCTTCGAAGTTTACTGCTGAAGTCCCAAAAATTTAACGTTTGGAGCGAAACTTAGTTTCGTGCCTCTACAATTCAACTCTAGGGAAGAGGTTGGTGTCCTCAGCTTTGATAAAAGTGCAAATTTTGTTTTTTCAATTAAAAGTTGTAAATCATATTTTGTGGTCCATGATTTCAATTTTGTTAAACAATTTTGTAATATTAATTATATCATATTTGGATTTTTAAAAGGTCGTAGTAAGGCCAAGTCGTTAACAAATAAAAAAGTTCTAATAGGTTTCGTTACTTCTATATATAGGTTTCTTTTTTAACAGCTATAACAACAAGGACACAGCTGAGAACACTTCTCTGAGGTATTCCGTTAGTCATTTTTTTTATCGTGGATAGATTAGTAACTATTTTAACTTGAATGGTTTGATTTCACAGGATATTTTTATTAGAATTATAAGGTGACCTCTAAATCTCCATTCTTGTAACTGAAGGAGGACGAGTGATGGATTTAAGTTACCGTATAACGAGCTTTGGGGCTCTACTAAACCATCAAATTCCTTTCGTATCCAATCCCTACAATCCAAAATCCTTCGTAAAATCCTTAATGCTCCCTACTTTGTCACAAATAAAACCATCCATAATGACCTTAATGTACCATATGTTTCCGATTTAGCTCAATTCAGATACCTGTCCTTTCATAATAAACTTCTGAACCATCCGAACCCTCTCGTTTCCAACCTTGCTTCCTCTTCTATTCCTGATAACACTTCGAGGCGTATGAAAAGAAGATGGCCTCGGGACCTTCTAATATAGAAATATAATTGAGTGCTACCAATGGGTAGTTTCTCCTCATGTTGTACATGTCATATTACTTGTTCATATTTACTTGTTGTATTTATTATTAATTGCAGTTGTAAATTTCGTTAATAAAAAAATAAAAAAAAAGTTATCGAATGCTTTTTCAACATCGGAATATATCCCTGTGCATTCTTTTTTTCAGCGAAGCAGATCAGTATCTCATATTCCATCGTTACTAAATGATCTATGGTGGAGCGTCCTGTTCTGAATCCACTTTTCCCATTTGATAGCAGGTTGTTTGTCTCAGAAATCAATGTTTTAAATATATTTTTCTCCAATAGCTTGCATATGCAACTCATGAGTGAGATGGGATGGGCCCGTAGCTGAAAGGATCTAACTTATTTTTTCCAGGTTTCACAATCGGTATTATGGTTGACCTCCAAATTACAAGAAAGTATCCTGTGCAGTAAATGTTATTGTAAAGAATGCCCAAAACCTGTTTGTGTACATATTTTATCATATCGTTATGAATCTCCTCCACTCCTGGTGATGATATATATATAACTGTTTAACACTTTCATCTGCTATAAGATAAATCAAATTTTCATACTTCCCCACTATTTTGACATTGATCTTTTTGACATTATCAGAACAATAATTAGATCAAATTATTCAAATTAAACTTTATAAGCTAATTATATAAGCTAATAAGCTAAAAGATAACTATATGGATAATCATGATATAGTATTGTGTACTTTCCTAATTATTATTTTTTTGTTTTTTTTCAGGTAAGTACCATATCTATACTACCAGTGCTTGAGATGATATTTTGAAGAAAAGCTTCCTTTAATAATACATGTAAGAAAAACTTAATATTATTAAAGTTTTCTCTCTCTCTCTCTCTCTCTCTCTCTCTCTCTCTCTCTCTCTCTCTCTCTCTCTCTCTCTCTCTCTCTCTCTCTCTCTCTCCTCTCTCTCTCTCTCTCTCTCTCTCTCTCTCTCTCTCTCTTCTCTCTCTCTCTCTCTCTCCTCTCTCTCTCTCTCTCTCTCTCTCTCTCTCTCTCTCTCTCTCTCTCTCTCTCTCTCTCTCTCTCTCTCTCTCTCTCTCTCTCTCTCTCTCTCTCTCTCTCTCTCTCTCCTCTCTCTCTCTCTCTCTCTCTCTCTCTCTCTCTCTCTCTCTCTCTTCTCTCTCTCTCTCTCTCTCTCTCTCTCTCTCTCTCTCTCTCTCTCTCTCTCTCTCTCTCTCTCTCTCTCTCTCTCTCTCTCTCTCTCTCTCTCTCCTCTCTCTCTCTCTCTCTCTCTCTCTCTCTCTCTCTCTCTCTCTCTCTCTCTCTCTCTCTCTCTCTCTCTCTCTCTCTCTCTCTCTCTTCTCTCTCTCTCTCTCTCTCTCTCTCTCTCTCTCTCTCTCTCTCTCTCTCTCTCTCTCTCTCTCTCTCTCTCTCTCTCTCTCTCTCTCTCTCTCTCATATGTTTCTGTTCAACAAATATCATTTTTCAATTAAGCCCATTTCATACATTTTTCTTTCTGCTTTGTGCATTTGTTTTGATTCTCTGTTATACTATAAGTTTTAAAAGTACTATGAACCAATTTGTGGAAATAATTAAAATTTTGAAAGAAATAAAATAAACTAACGTTTAAATTTTAAATGTTTAACATTGTCAACACTAGTTACTATTTACTGTGATCTTTTTTTTCTTTATGAGGGAAAATTTCTTCCTATCTATGTTGCTTATCGTTCTATTTGTACTAAATTTCCCCGGTTTATATGGCTCAAGTTTATTGAAAATATAATCTCTCAATTCAGAACCATTTTTTCTTCAAATATTCTTCTGTTTCTCTCACTGCTATAGCTTCATCGATTATTTTCTTAGCAGCCAAATCCCTCTGTTTCAAAACTTTTTTCTAAATCCTATAACACATTGATTCCTTAAAATTTAATCTTGAAAATCTTTGTACTCAAATGTCTTTCATCTTTTAACATTCAAATAAAATTAACAGTACATTTCCGATCATCTTGTAGACTTCTAAAAGAAAAACGTGTACCTTTCATAAGTTGTACTATTATTCGTTTCTACTACGCTGGTACTATTATTTGGCAACTGAAGTTTATTATATTAGAAATATAGATTTGCCTTAATAATGGCATCGGCTACAGTCGTTCGTATATCCGATCAATTGCGGCTCTTTACTCATCCTCTAATTTGTTCAGATTAAATACCAATTTATAATTATTTCATGTTTTTATTTACACGATCCAGCTTTCCATTATATGTTACTTTGAAACCGGTGTTGAAAAATTCATAATTATATTTTTGTCTTCTATTATCTCCATACTAACAGCATCTCAAAGAAATATCATATCACCAAGAAATATTTAATAACATATGATGAAACATATGTAAACACTATACATCAACAATCTTAAAATAAGCCCTCTCGGGCAGTATTACCACTATTTTGTTTTTTGTTGGTAATGAATTACAGGAAATATAGCGTGAATATTATTCTCTACTAAATTGTCAATTTTAGTAGTAGGGAGTGATAATTCAGTTTTACATTTTACATATCCGAAATACTGTGCTTTTCAAATTAGTGTTTTCTCATTTAGTTTTGTGGAGGATATAAAATACAATGGCCCACCACAGTTGTATGTGCACAAATATTTCTGTCATTTTACCTTGAGGAAAACTTGCTCAAACATTTTAATTTCGGCGAGTGAACATTTTAAAATTATATCGTTGTGTCTTTTTCCCAATTCTATAAGTTCTTACTTCTTGTTCGCCTAATTTTATAAATTGAAATTAAGTGGCTACTTTTAAGCCGTTACAACGAAAAATGCGTGGAAAAAAATATCCTTTGAAATAAAAAAAACTTACTGTTGTTAATAAAACTTGTTTCCAATGAATTTTTCATGTTGATTAATTAAGTAAGTCTTCTTAGTTTTTGCTTGTCCTTTACCGAAGATATAAGTAAGAATTATGAAAACTTTTGATAAAGATATTTAATTTTAAAAATTCAAATATAACTAAAAGGTTTGGGATACATTTTTAAGGCAATTAAAAAAAAGTCCATTTTAACTACAAAAAAAAATTCATTTTAAAAATAAAAAGTAAAGTTAATAGACAAAAGTTTCATTTATTTTTCTTTATTTACGAAGGAAAATATTATAGAAAAGGAGATGGGCATATCCAATGAGAGGGATGAGGTAGGACATGGTCTTTGTTTCAGCGTTCAAACAAATTAGTAAGACAAATAAATAACAAAAATAACATTCTGGAAGAATTAATCCTAACAAAACAACCTAATACCTCCTTTTAAATAATTGCCACACCCCTGGCTACACGAATGAACAAGAAACATTATCGAATATTTTAACATTCGTAGAAACCGAAAATTTCACTGCCGTAGTACCGCCAATCATTTTGTATTTATTTGCTTAGCTCAATTCGAAAATCATTGTTGACATATTTGTTAAGAAAACATAAAAATAATAGTTAAATATAATGTTTATCAATTATATTTTTAAGTAATAATAATAATAATAAGTGCAACAATCAGGCACAGTTTTTATATGGACGATTTAAAAGTTTTTGCAAAGAACAAATCTCAGTTGCAATCTATGCTAAATACTGTAACTCAATTTATTGACTCAATAAACATGTCACTCGGTATTGAGAATAGTGCTGTTATTCATGTGATTAAAGGGAAGCCAAGTAACTCTGAGAACATATTTAATGAAGCATTGCATGTTAAACACCTAAAAAATGAAGAGCTATATAAATATCTTAGGATAGAACAGCATGTTAAAATAGCGAGCAAAGAGGCAAAAAACAGACTGATAAATTCGTTGAAAAAGAGATTGAAAGTTATTCTTACAACATACCTATGTTCAGGTTCAAAAGTAACAGATGTGAATACGTGAGTTATACCAGCCATTTCTTACAGTTTCGGAATTTTAAAATGGTCTACAACTTCACTCCAGGAATTGGATAGATTTATACGGACGAGTATGACTAAATACAGAATGCATCTATGGCAAGACTTTATTTACCAAGAAAGGAAGGTGGGAGATGTCTCATAAACATTCAAGAAGCAAGAAATGACCCTCAGAGAATACTTCATACAAAGTGAAGTACCTTTTCATAGGATAATGTGCAATCTCGACCATGGACACACAGCACTACAATTAGCCACTCCAGAAACTGCTGCATCCGTAATTTTCACGGACAATGACCGACTGGAAGAATGGAAGTCAAAAACCCTGCATGGAAGATTTTTTCACCAACTCCAACAAACTGAAATAGATAAAACATTCTCTGCTAGTTAGTTAGTTAAAGTAAATCTATTTCCCGAGACAGAGGGCTTTCTGATAGCAATCCAAGATCAGGAAATATCAAACTCTTGCAGCCGAATTAAAAGATCTCTACAGACTGAACAAAGTGACAGTAAGGGGTTTAGTGATCTCTAGCAATGGGCTCATTCCAAAATCCACTGTAGAAGCTACCGAGAAGTTAGGCCTCGCAACAGCTACGATAAATGAAGCCCAGAAAGCAGTGCTGCTGAACACTGCGAGAATAGTAAGGAGATTCCTTAATATCCAATAAAACTACAAAAATTAACGTGAAGTGGTTGAAGTTAATTCTTCCCCACTCGAGGAAAATGCCTTTTTTTAAAGTGATAAAAATAATTAATAATAATAATAATAATAATAAAATATCGAAGAAGCTTGCTGCAAGCAGGAAGCGGCCCTACGCCGATACTTTCTTACAAAAACAACTGAGGTTTACCTCGCAATCTCAAGATTGGATTATGGTCTAACCGCACTTAACCTGAGCAATCGTGAGGTCTCTACAATCGTGTCAGAAAACGAACGCTTGGCAGAATGGAAAAATAAATCTCTGCATGGAAGATTCTACAGTAAATTAAATGATAGCTCGATTGACAAGGAAATATCCATTGAATGGCTGAAAGCTGGAAAGATATTCTCCGAGACAGAAGGATTTCTGCTCGCCATCCAAGACCAAGTTATTGCTACTAGATCATATAGAAGGCATGTTCTTAAAGACGCAACAACTACGGATAAATGTCGATTATGCTCAGCGACGCTGGAATCAATCCAACATATCACAGGTGGGTGTGGAGTGTTGGCTGGCACCGAGTATCTCCAGAGGCATAACAATGTGGCTAGAATTTTTCATCAGGCTCTGGCGGTGAAGTTCAACTTGTTAGATGACAAAACTCCATATTATAAGTACCACCCAAATAAACTCCTCCAAAAAGGTAGTCTCAAGCTCTACTGGGATGAATCGATAATAACTGCCCATACTGTGCGTCACAATAAACCAGACATCCTTCTGATAGACATGAGAGAGAAAAGAGCAGAGCTTATTGATGTCGGGATACCCAATGATAATAATATAAGCTCCACTGTTGGAGAAAAACTGAGAAAATACCAGGAACTGGCAATCGAACTGAAGGAATTATATCATTTGGGGAACGTCACCACCACTCCAATTATAATATCTTCCAATGGATTAATACCAAAGACAACAGTGGCAGGCACGATGGGATTAAAATTACCTCTTGAAGTGCTGAAAGAGGCTCAACACTCAGTTCTCTTGGATACGGCTCGTATTGTTCGAAAGTTTTTAAATATCTAAAAAGTAATAGATATTAATCTGAAGTGGGTGGACTTCTGGTCTCCCACCTCAGAAACTTACCCCGCAAAGCGAGAATAAAGAATGGGAATAATAATAATATATATATATATATAAGTAACTGTATACAGATGAATATAATCACATGAAAACGCTTGTCGGGAAACTAACCATTGGTAACACTCTAATATTATGTCTACATAAGGAGATCACGAGGTCATTTTCTTTTCAGAAGCCTCGGAGGGTTATCAGGAATCGAAGATGAAGCAAGGTTAGAAACAAGAGGATTCGGATCGTTATGAAGTTTATTAGTATTCAGGACGCAGTTTTTTTTTTGTTTTAACTTTAATTTTTGTGAGGAACGCCCTCAGTGCTCAAACCACGCCCTGAATATGACCCACATGTTTAGGTTGAAACGTTGGCATAAATAAAAAAATATTTTTTTTTTTTTAAAAAGACTGCTTCCTGAATATTTATCACCCATGATATGTAGAACAGTCGACTAACTTTCTTCAATAATAATGACAATTTTTATTTTATTATTGTTTTTTTTTTTAGTGTTTTCCTCAAAATAGCTTCAAAAATAAAAATAAAACTGGGAATTCATTCGCTAGTATTTAGATCTGTTAATATTATAGCCTTATATTTCTTTTTCGAAGTATTATCATGGAACAAAAACGAATTGTTATTCTGTTGCTTTGCATTAAATATAATTTTACCCCTCAAAAGTTTTTTTTATTATCAACTAATAAGACTTAGCTGGTATTATCTTAGTTTTGGCATCAACTAACATGATCTAAATAGTAGATGTGAGTTGTGTATGATAAGACCATGATAACACAATTTTGTACTCGATTGTTGGATGTTATGATCCTGTGTGTTTCTGATTGAAGAAGGTGGGGGAGGGACTTTTAAAGGAGGGGAGGAGAAAACAAAGGAAGTGGAAGTTATATTTCGAGAGAGCCCTTAACGATTGCGATAAAAGGCTCGGGCGTGGACGGCCGCTATCCATTGTCCATTGACGGATTTAAAATGCCAACACAGGTGACTCTATTGTCCGCCCGGCACAGATTGAGAGATTGCCTTCCACATCCTCCTCATCCAATACTGACTTATTGCCTCATTTTTAATTCCATTCAATCTGATATACCCAACCATCCTCCTAACTCCAAACATTGCATAATATAACAGGGAAATCGATGAGGAATAATTGTTAACCTGGCTATTCTATTATATTAAGTTAAAAACTTCTTCAACATAAAACAATTTTGCCAACTTCCGACGAAACCGAACTTGAAGGGGAGAGGCACCTGTGCGTCTGGTATGTTAAAAGCTTCATTGAATGCGATTCCTCAAGAAGTCTTCCCTTTTATTAGGATGATCTAGTAGTTTGCCATATTTCTATCAGCTGCTGAGAATTGGTTGACATGGCTCTTCTTTGAAAAAGTACCCCTTTTCCCGATAGTTGTTCAACGCATATCTTCATATTTTTTTTTACAACAAATTATTAAAATAACGTCACATTTAGGGACAATATTAGTGGTTATGGAAGAGTAGCACTATGTAGAATAATTAAACATAAATAAACAGCAAAATTAGAACAGTAAAAGTAAATTTATATAAACTAAAAGAAGCTAAACTAACCTTTTTTGGGGGGAGGGGAGTCCTCCCCTTCCTCGCCTTTAAGGCTATACGGGCCTGGGAGTGTGGGCGGGGATTTAAAAGACTCCACCGGCACCGGGACGCGAACTCGTAACTATTTTAAATCCATTGTCTCATAGATCAGGTTGCCGGGCAACGGCGGTGCTGTGCACACACGTTAGCCCGTTCGGCCACCCGCCTCCAAAAATAAACTAATAAAAATAACTACTTAAATACACACATGCTTTTATACAGTATTTACAAAATTCATTCATTAAAGATTTTTGAGCCAAGCTTTTCCCCCCACTGGTGTAAGGCAACAAAAATTCACAGGGGAAAATCAACAAACAAAAAAATTGTAGAAGAACAATATAATAAAAAAAAAATCGGATATATGCGTATTAAAGCTTCCCTAAGTGAAGACCTCAACCGTGCACTTCTCTCTTAATATATCAGCCTAATAGATATTCATAAACATTCTTGCTAAAATACTTGCTAACTATAATCAGATATTTAGCATAGTTACCAGGCAATCCTATAGTGTTAATATCACAGTTTTTATTAGCCAATATTAACGTAAATATTAATAAAACAAAGTGTCCGAGGCAAGGGCAGTTGAGTCGGAGTAGTGGGGACAAGCCTACAGGTATCACCTTAATCCCGGCAGCCGCCACCCAAACAAACAGGTTGGCTATTATTATTGTTTTATTTTGTATTCTATATTTAAATTACGTTATTTAAAGTAATACCAATTATCATTAAAATGGTTAGTTGTAAATCACGTTTTAAAACGGTGGCCCGAGAAGAAAAGGCTAAATAAGCCTGTACTACATTGATAAATATATTCCATGAAAGTCATGAAAATCGATATTTCGGACTCTCTCACAAGGACTCACAAGGCCTAAAAGATATAGGCAAAAACTGGATATGTCCCAATTGCGAGTCACGTACAATAAAAGCCTCTGAGCCCAGCACAATGATCGGCCTACTGAAGTCGCTGAACGAGGAGTTTAAGGAGATGAAGACCAAGCTTCAGAAGATCGAAGAATTGAAGTATATCATACATACTCGTAGTAAACAGTCAGAATTGTCCTTCGAAAATATAGAACGTATGTTAAAAACAAACGCTCCACGAGGAACAGTAACTAGGAAAAACCCAGTTCAGTGCCTCTCTGGTTGCCCACAGATAAGAATATATACATTTATATTAATTTCTTTCTCTTATAATTTTTCATATATTATTTTTAATTACTATAAGGTTATATTTATTTTTTTATAAAATATAAGGATATATTTATTTTACTTCATTTCATCTATTTTTTTTCTTTATTACTTGATATTTTAAATACTTATATTACGTTTTATTTTATCCTTCTATGAGGGATCCTATAGATTTAAATAGCCCAAAGGCTAAACGAAAACGACATTGGGGTCGCCTTAAATTTGAAGCAGAAAATACGAATGGTGCGATCACAATTAGCCCATCTTTTTTAATAATAGAAAGATCAGATGATCAAAATTTTCAAAAAGTATCTCCATTCTTAATAAATAACTTTCTATGAGGTTTGGTTTGAGACTTAAAAAATATAAAAAATCTAGGAAATGGAAATGTTATTGAAACCAAAAACAGTAAACAATCGGAAGAATTATTAAAATGTAAAAATGTTGGTGGACAATTTCCGGTTGAGGTGTCCTCCCACAATACCTTAAATTACAGTAAAGGGATGATTCCATGTTACGACCTCCAATTTCTAAAGATAGATAAAATTAAAGAAGAATTATCTCCAACGATAAATGGTATAATACGTATTAAAATAAAAAAGAATGGAAATGAAATATTGACAAATGCCTATATCTTCACATTTCCTACACCGGGAATTCCGGAAACAATAAAGATACGATTCCATAGGTCAATGTACAGGATTATATCCCTAATTCCCTACGCTGCTTCAACTGCTTATCTTTCGGTCACCCCTCGAATGTTTGTAAACAACAAAGCAAATGTATACAATGTGGGGAAGCAAAACACGAAGATAATAATAATAATAATAATGCTTTATTTATTCTGGGACGAGTCCCTTTAGAATAATACAAAGAGACAAGAATGTGGGCTAAGGAGCCTCAGAGATACATAAAGAAGAATATAGTTTAATTAAATAGTAAAAAAAAAATAGATAAATGAACAAAAAAAAAAAGTGAAATTATAAGTTACTTTCTAATTTACATCAGTCAATAATAAAAAGTAAAAAATTGAAAATAAACATGAAGTAAAAAAAATAAATAACGATCTAATAATTTATATACATATTTACAGTAGTAACTATTTACAATTTTATGATGACTGGATGGATAAGAAATGATTAAACAGTTGGGATTTAAAGGTAGGAAGGGTTTTGGATTGACGGATGTGGGGAGGGATGGAGTTCCATATGGAATAGGATCGAATAATAAAAGATTTATCGAAAGCAGCGGTTCGGTGGGCCATTATATATAAGTCTGAAGACCGGGAACGGGTATTGCGGGAGTGGACAGAGGATTTAAATTGAAGGAGCTCGGCGATGTATGAAGGACGGCAGGAGTGAATTACTTGGAAGAGGAAGGATGCCAGGAAATACTTACGGCGGTAGGAAGGATAAAGCCACTTCAACTCTTCATAGAAACAGGAAACAGGGGCGTCTCTTGGGATCCCGAAGATGAATCGTACAAAGCAATTTATCAAACGTTTTAGTTTCGCCTCGAGATCCCCAGAGACGCCTCCATATACCGTGCAGCAATAGTCGAAGTGGGGAAATATTAAGGAGGTGACCAGGAGTCTACGGATTTTAAAAGGAAAAAGGTGTCGCAGGCTATTTAAGTGTTTTAGGGTGGAAAAAGTACGTCGGGAGATATTGGACACATGTTTTTTCCAGAAAAGGGTTTGATCGAAGATTATTCCAAGGTTTTTGATGGTGGGATAAAATTTGATGGGACTATCATGTAGGAACAGGGTTGGAAAGTTAGGAACAGTTTTGAGGAGGTGATTGGAGCCTATTAGAATTGCCTTGGTCTTTTCCGCATTTAACTTCAGCTTGTTAACTCCTGCCCAGTCATATATTCTATTTAAATCCTCTTGAAGCTTTCTTGTGGCGGCTGATAGGTCAGAAGGGGGGGAAGGACAGGTACATTTGGAAATCTTCAGCATAGATGTGGTATTGGGAGTAATGGCTCAGGAGAGGAAGGTCATTAATGTAAATAGCAAACAGAGTACGAGACAAGGAGGATAATGCGAGATGTACACGCCCAGCCCACTGTGCAAACTGCTTCCTAAATCACAACTCGTTAGATCGTCGGTGTCCTATTTTTATAATATAGAAGGAAATGAACACCATCTAAACCATAAATAAAATATAGTTAAATGAAGCAAAAAAAAATTATAAAGAGCAGAATCCAACTCAGTTTGCTAGATCGTTTGCTTAAATTACAAAACGAAATTCAAATAATATCGAAAAGAAAGACATTGGTTTTCAAACAAATTCATTATTTAATTTTGGAGAAAACATCTATAATACCACTTATACAGCTAACACTATAAATACCCATCAACAAATCCTATCCACTCCCTATCTCCTCCCTTTATCCCTCTGCCCTTGCAACCGGCCACCCCCCTTCTTCTGCTGCCACCCCCCCCTCCTTAGCGGCCCCTAAGCCTCACCGCAAGTCAGATCAAATTCTAGGAGTCGGGGAGATCCTCTACCTTCTCTTTTTTCTCAAGACGCGTATACTTCAAAATCATCAGAAGCTGCATTTGCGATCGTAGGTTCTAACCAAAACTGAGATATCGATCCGGAAGGAGAGTTCACCATAGTAGATAACAAAAAACAGGGCAATCGTAATAAAAATAAAACCTAAAAACAAAATATATGATTAAAAATTTTTGTTTTATTTTTTACTTCTTTTTTTTCATAAAAAAAAAATCTGTATAATGTCAATCCGAGCCCTAACATATATTATAAATTGAAAATATAAATATTTTCATTCCGATAAACATATACTTCACTATTACAGCAATAAAAATAAAAACAGCGTTATTTGCATTTACTTATTACCACCAGCCATAACAATAAACATCTACAGAAAGTTCACTGCAGCATATATAAACAAACATCATACGTTATTGTAATTGTATTACTATAAAAATAGACCTCATTTTTCTATAACAAAGAAACACTCTATGTTCACAAACCTTTTTATCTATTGAGCATACATTTATTTCTATTATATGAATGTGTGTACATGCACGTATGCATATGTGAATGATTTTGTTATACATTCCTATGCATATATGGGGGCATATGTTTTTTTTTTATGTATACGTGTGTACTTTTGTTTTTCTAAGTATATACCTAGGTATAACAAATACCTCCTTTTCCAATATCTCCTTACATCCGAAACAGAAGATTTACCACCATAAATTTCATTTTATGAACTGAATTTGCGTCAAGTAAATGGTGGTGCCTACTGTTTAAGTTTTAACATAAAACATATATGTATATATATGTATATGCCGGCATGTAGTTTTACATGAGTTTGTGTGTATATGTGGGAACATGTATGTATATGTATGAGTGTCAGTGTTTGTATGTATATGTGTGTGTATGTGCGTGTGTATGTATGTATGCATGTATATGTTGCTGTGTATGTCTATATATATATATATATATATATATATATATATATATATATATATATATATATATATATATATATATTTTTTTTTTTTTTTTTTGTTTATTTATAATACCGAAACATGTCGGTACTTCAATGGAACTGTAATGGTTTAAAAACTCATTTTAACTATTTAAAAATGCTAATACAAGATATAGACCCGTTTTGGATTGCATTGCAAGACACACTTCACAATAAACGACAATTTTTCTATAAAAAATTTCAATATATACAGAAAAAATATCCCAAGCCCAAACCACAGTCACCACGGAGTTTTGATAGCTATACATAAATCCTTATATTCAGTTCCACGGTGTCCCTCAAGGTTGTGTCGTGAGCCCAACTCTGTTCTGTCTGGCGATAAATGACTTGGGCCTTAACTTGCCAAGAGGTGTTCCGCTTCTATTCGCGGATGATCTAGCCATTCTCTGCCGATCTGGCAACATTGACACTATACGAAACAAACTACAGGACGCTGTTAATAGAATCAAAACCTGGTCTATTTCCATTGGTCTCCAATTTTCTTCCTCAAAAACTAAGTGCATGCATTTCAGTCGAAAGAGAAACACCCCTAACTCATCCGAAATCTACCCCGGAAAATCCATAATCCCGTACTCGAACCAACATAGATTCTTGGGCATGATCTTTGACCGAAGACTAACTTGGGAACCACATCTTTCTGCCCTAAAGACAGCCACTACAAAAAGAATAACTATCTTGCGATATCTAACCGGCACTTCCTGGGGCTCAGACAGACTTACGTTAATAAAACTGTATCAAGCTCTGGTATGTTCGAAATTAGACTATGGGTGCTTTATATATGGTTCTGCCCGCTATCGGATCCTAAACAAACTCGATACAGTCAATCATTAGGATAGCAACTGGCGCATTTCGAACAAGTCCCATCCTTAGTCTCTGCTCTGTGGCCATAATACCCCATCTTTTATTTAGAAGGAAAAAACTGACCATTAACTACATTTCAAGGCTACTTCCACAAAATAAACATCCCACTCACAACTAAATTTTTAAACCTAAATTTTCAAACGCTTTTAGAAATAAAACCAATTCCACAACCCCACTGTCAGAAAGAATTTATTGAGGAGCTGAATCCCTTAAGAACTTACCTTTATTCAATATAGAAAACCAAAACCCACTTTGCATCCATAAACCCCCAAAAATGATGCTCCGTCTCTCTCGATTACTCAAAAACAATACCTCACACTACGAGTACAAAACCGAATTTTCACGGCTACTACAAAATATTCTGGATCCATTTTTAATTTACACTGATGGTTCGAAATCCGATGGTGCTACGGCTTGTTCGTTTGTTACCCATAACTCCACGCACAAAATAAAATTACATTTACTGTACAGCATATATACAGCGGAACTTCACTCAATATCTTCAGTCCTCCACTTCTGCATGTCAATAACTCCAGCCTCGATAGTTTTGATAACCGACTCCTTGAGTTCATTAAAGGGTTTAAATGATATGTACTCAAAACATCCAGTTATCCATAAAATACACAAATATCTTCACACTCTGGAAAATTTAGATAAATCGGTTTGTTTTATATGGGTTACAAGTCACGTGGGTATAGTTGGTAATGAGCTTGCGGATGCGGCAGCTAAACAGGCACTCGCGCTTCCAGACCGAGGTACTCCTATCCTGACCCCTCCAGAAATGAGTTTTCCTCTGAAAAAAGAAATATTGGATAGTTGGCAGTCTATGTGGAACGAAAGCCTACCTAGCAAATTAAAAGTTGTTAAAAAATCAGTTAAGCCCTGGATCACATCAAACCGCCCTAATCGTAGAGAGGAAGTCGCTGTGACCAGATTAAGAATAGGACACACGAACCTAACTCATGTACATCTCATCACTAAGCAGCCACCACCAAATAGTCAGCATTGCAATAGCCTTCTCACAGTCAACCATATTTTCCAAGAATGCACTTATTATACTTCAAGCCTAAATCGATTATCTCTAAAACCGGGTGTATCAGCAGTATTAAACAACGACGA
Source organism: Nezara viridula (assembly GCA_928085145.1). Classification (NCBI taxonomy): domain Eukaryota; kingdom Metazoa; phylum Arthropoda; class Insecta; order Hemiptera; family Pentatomidae; genus Nezara; species Nezara viridula. The sequence goes on along the minus strand of OV725078.1, from coordinate 193,748,725 downwards.
ATCAAACATAGGAACCGTGATAAAATTTCTTAAAATCTATATACTATTAAATAAAATATAAAAATAGATATAATTTGCATTTTATTGTTCTTTTTTCTGTATTTATTTTAATATATTTCATTTTTATATGTTTTTAAATATCTTTTTCATATACCACTATATCTATCTATTATTAATTTTTGATTGTTCTTTTTTTTTCTGTTTCTCCTCTAAAGAGTTTACAAACATAACTGTCTCACAGGCGTTGATGACCTTAGGGTTTTACGCCTTAAAGCTTAATTAAACAAACAAACAAACTAATAAAAACCACGTAGAACAATTAACACTCGAAAATAACTCGCTGAAAAACAAAATATCAGCGCTGGATAGCCTGGAATATAGGTATTCGTTCCAGAATAAATAAAAGATTATTATTATTATTGTTATTATTATTATTATTAAAGCTAAATTTCACACTTGAAAAAGTTTTCAAATAATGTTTGCTGGATATTAAGTTGTTGTTTAGTTCTTAGAGGCGTAAAATCCGGGGGTCATCAACACCTATCCATTCTTTGTTTCAATTACCTCAATACTAAAATATTTAAATTATTATTATTTATAATTATTTAATGAAACTCAAATTTAGATTTTGTTTAAAAAATCATTAACTCTGAGATAATTGATCACCGATCTTAATTTAACTTCATCATTATTTAAAATAACTGATAGTTTTGGCATTAGTCCTAATTTTGTCTATGATTGATACGTAATATGATATCTCATACAAACTGTGAGAGTACTGTGACAGTGTTCGCATTTTGGTGTTGGGTGTTAACTTATCAGGTAAGAATGTGTCCTACCCTTAGTCTCGACAAGGCAACCTCCTCTCTATGAATAGGGCGATTTGAGATGGAACATGATTTTACTGATTTCTACGTAGGGTGTTCAAAAAATATTACTATCTGTCTCAAGGACATTTGTAATAGTGTTCACAAATCACATTCACACTCTATGTACAGTAAATAAAATAAATTATATAGAGAAATAATATATATATATATATATATATATATATATATACAATAAATAAGAATTAAGTAACCTAAAAATAAATGAATAAAAAGAACACATACATACCTATATACAATATTTACAATCTGGCGAGAGAACTAAAAACCAGACTTGTCCCTCCAACTGTGGATGGAAAAGCATGACTCCAGGAGATCCCTGCACTTCTCTCTCACCCGCGTCACCGAGGCTAAACCCAGTAGAGATTGAGCAAGAGCGCTTAAGCAACATACACTCATGTCGTTAATGGAGAATCTGGCCATTGCAAGAACTCCAATATTTACAAACTATAAAAGGTCGCTGGGCTACTGCTGTTTTAACCTCCTTGGAGGATTATATGGAATGGTGGTGCTGGATAGAGATTGTGCAAAGGGATTTGGATGATGGGTAAGGTTCTGGTGGAATTTGAAGAATTTTGCTGGGATAAGGTATAGGACAAATGGGATATTAAGGTCATAGTGTAGGGTTTTGTTGGATACATAGAAAGGAGCATCGACTTATTGTTCGAAGGACTTTGGATTGGAAGGATTTGATGCGTTTGATGTTAGGAAATTTTTCTGTTCCCCACAGTTCAATTCCGTAAGTTCAGATAGGTTTCAGTATTGTCTTGTAGATCAGTAACTTGTTTTCAATGTAAAGTTTAGATTTTCTGTTTAGTAGTCGGTATAGCTGGCCGTATCGTCGATTTAATTCCTGTCTTTTAAGTCTAGTATGAGGGTTCCACGTTAGCCGTCTGTCTAAGAGAAAGCCACGGTACCGTACTGTGTCTGAGAAAGGAAGCTGGGTGGAATTTAAGTGCACTGGTGGACAGGAAATGCGTCGAAGCGTGAAGGTGGTGTGTTGGCATTTGGATTCGTTTACTTTAATACGCCATTTATTACACCAGTGCTCAATCAGGGAGAGGTGTCTTTGGAGGTTTGAGGATGCTATATCAGGATCTGAGTCGGATGATAGAATGGCGGTGTCATTAGCAAAAGTTGCCAGGGATGTATCGGGATGGACATGGATATCGGCGGTAAAGAGGATGTAAAGGACGGGACCCAATACGCTACCAGGTGAGGAACACCGGCCTCAATTGGATAGCAATGCGAAAATTCAGTACCGCAACGAACTCGGAAGGTACGATCTGAGAGGTAGGAACGGAAAACAAGGTATAAAGACTGAGGAAGATGGGTTTTCAGCTTGGAAAGAAGCCCGGCGTGCCATATCCGGTCGAAAGCTTGAGCTATGTCCAGAAATTCACCTGAACAATATTGCTTGCTTTCCAGGGCTGCGGAAATATTATCGACCACTAGAAGTCCTTGTTGGACTGTCGAGTGTTGGGAACGGAATCCGAACTGATGTGAAGGAAGATTTTGAGATTCTGTAAAGGATAGGATTCTTTTCAGGAGGATCTTTTAAGGATTTTTGAAAGGATTGGAAGTAGGCTAATGGTTCTGTTGGAAGTTAAGCTGTTGGGAGATTTGCCTGATTTTGGGAATAGGATAATAGTAAAATTTTTCCATGAAAGAGAAAAATGGGTGGTTCGTAGGATGCTATTGTATATGGATGAAAGGAATATGACAGCTTTAAGAGGGAGTTGTCTTAGGGTCTGAGAGGTAAGGATGTAGTATCCAGATGATTTGCGGGTAGGTAGTTTTTGTAAGAATTTGACCTCCAAAGGATTAACTGCTTTAGGCGGTAATTAGAGTGGGATGGGTGAATTAAGGAATTCCTATACTGTGGGTGGGATTGGATTCCGGATGAGAGGTGAATGTAAGAGAAAGGTGTTTGGCGAATTCCTCGGCTCTATCTTCGTCAGACGCTACCCAAGAGCCATCACCTCAACGGAGAGGATGTGATATATGATGGGGTTTTAGGATTTGTTTAGTGATCTTCCATAGGGAATTGTCATGAGAAGAGAGGGAAGTAAGGTACGAGTTGAAGGATTGGGATCTGATGGTGGCCAATTCTAGCTTTAATGTTTTGCAAAAATAATTTAATAAATTATAGGACTGACGATTGGTGGGGTATCTAGTACGTTGCCATAATAATCTGGCTCGGCGTTGGGTATGGATTAGGTCTATGAGGTGTTGAGGTAACTTATTTTTCTTGGGAGTACTTGAGGAGTGGTTTGGAGAGGAAGCAGTCCAGATCGCTTGTTGGATAGTGGTGGTAAAAAAGTGTACGGCATTGTCAAGGTAATCTGGGGTTTTGAGGGTTATTCTTAGGTCAATTTTATCTGAAAGGATTTGGTGAAATAGTTTCCAGTTAACTGAGCCTCTGATGAATGTGAAGAATACTTAGAAATAGGAGCTACAGATAATTGGGGCAATAATGGACTATGATCTAAGGATAGTTCGGCATAACTGGTAAGGGAATGATTGAGGTCACCTAAGCCACTGTGGATGAAAAAAACCAAGGATACCGGGATTGCGGTGAGGATCTGTGTAGGTAAGTAGGTAGGTGAGTTAGGAGGAAGGATACTAAAACGTTGAAAATTGAGTGCAGATAACAATGTTCTGCCACGAGAGTTCGTGATTCTAGAACTCCATTTATGGTGTTTGGCGTTTTAATCTCCACCCAGGATGAAATGATGTCCTAAGGAATTGAGAAGAGAACTGAACTGGATATTGGATATGGATCTGTTAGGAGTACAATATGCTGATGCTATTGTGACGGGAAAGGAGAAGGATTTTATGATAGAGGTGGATTGTAGGAAATCTTGTGTCGGTAATGGGAGCTGGTGATGAGAAAGGGAGTAGTGTACAATAATAGCAGTACTGGCATGTGCTTTACCGTCAGGATGGTCAGTACGGTATGTTTTGTAATAGGGTATTTTTAAATGCTGTTTTCTGGTCAGTCGTATTTCCGTAATTAGTGCTACGTCGATTTTCATGTCCAGTAATAAAGCTGTTAGTTTGCCAACTTGATTTCTAGCACCGTTTGCATTCCAAAGGAGAATGGATATGGATTTTGGGATGTGGGTCATTAAGGATTTTAAAAGGAGGGATGAGGTGAGATACGAGATTTGTGAGGAGTGATATGAGTGGAGTAACTATGGATTTGAAATCGGTGAGGAAAGATGCCAACAAGCTGGTGAAATCTGTTGCATTTTAAGGAGGAGGGATATGATGAATTTGTTGTTGATGGTTAGTTATATTCGGGTCAATATGATTTTGAGTTTGGGGTTGAGGTTGTTGCTGCAGCAGGGCTTGACAGTTATCAGTTGAGTTCTTACCTCTAAGTAGCTCTGAAAATGGTACACTATTGTTTACTATTCTAGAAGGCTCTCTCTCTTCTTGGTCTGCTTGCTTCATATTGAATCCGGTTTTTCTGGTGTCTTGATTTGAGATTCTTGTAAATTTGGCATCCTTTGTAGTTAGCCGGGTGTCCCTCCAGGCATAGTGGATTTGTGCTGTTCACTGCATTTCAGGCAACGCGGCAGATACTGACAATAAGTCTTAATGTGGCCATACCCCTGACAATTATGGCACTGCACGATTTCTCTCTTGGGATATGGTTTCTCTACTTTCACCATAGTATAATATAATCTTGTGATATCGTATATTTTCTCAATACCGAGTGATGGCTCCAGATCCACGAAGAATAAAGATAGCGTAACTTTATTTTTTACTCCAGGCTGTTCCTTATTCTCCTTCAGAACGTTGGTTACTTGACGTACTTTGAAACCAAGCGCCGCTAGTTCTTCTTTTATCAGTTCAGTTGGGGTTGAGGAGTGTAAATTTCTTGTTACTACTCGTAGCGTTCTCTCTTGCCTAAGCTGGTACGTATGAAAATTCGCATTCGTTTCTGAGAGGTACCTCACTATTATTCGGTAGGTTTCAGCACTATCAGGTGTTATCTTTGTATCGTTGGTCCTGTTAAGACATGAATAACTGCTAGAGCAGATTTTATTTAGTTGGGTGCAGAACAACTTGAAATTTTTGATATTTTTCACAAATATCGGAGGAGGTCTTGGTTCTGTGGGTATAGCATTATACCCTTGTTTTATTGAGTATTAATACAGTCTGCCACACTGAAGGGCATTGGTAGTAGAGCTATAGTATTTATTCACACAATATGTACATAAGAAAGGAAAATAAATAAAAATAATGAAGCGAGAAGAGAGAGAATAAAAAAAAAAGATATATACAAACAGATAAAATAATATGCACGATAAGTAAAATAACAGATTAAAGCCGAATGATAATAAAATAAATAAAACACAGAAATATAATTAATGACCAGTTTTTTTCTCGTTTAAATAAAAGAGGGATTCTCTTGCTTGGGAACACAGACAGAAAACCCGGCTGGTTACATTTACTATTAAGTAGGTAGGAATATTTTCAATAGCATCATTTACCTGAAGAGGGTCAGGTGAAGTTTTAATATGGCCTCTTTTTCGATGCTTATATTAGCTATGTGATTGCTCATCCATAATAATAATAATATGGTTAAATTAAATAATTATAATTAATAGGTTTAAGGAAAAAAAATGAAAATGAAAATAATAATCTATATTAAAAGAAAACATATATTTAATTAAACGAAATAAAAGAAATAAGTCTTATTTTTAAAGTAGACAAATAGCTAGGAGTTGATCCGTCGGAGCACCATAAACACACCCGAACTCTATAATCTAACTGAATATTAATTAGTGAATATATCGCAGTCCAATTCTCCAAGCTAGTTTCTTTAGTATAAATCATCAAAACACCGGCAGGACTCTGACCAACATTATTCTTTTGGAGTCATTCTCTTTACTAATGCCACAGAGAATTTTTGGTAAACATATTGCGAAATAGAAGTTGTGAGAGAGTATGAATTTATAAACGTTTTCTTATCTTTATTGAGAAAGAATGGCGATCTTGATAATAATATAAAAAATATATACATCATTCAATAGTAAACCCTTTTGTGGATCTTCATTATTGATTTATTAACATTGAATTTGTTTTAATTGTTTGAAAAATTGAATTTTTTATCGAAATGACAGGTCGGTTATTTTCTTTTTTGCGTGACCGACGGTGAGCTTATCGCGACTGAGGGACGGGTTATGTGTTAAGTACTATTAACACATAAAAATTATTTATTTTTTTTATGAAGAAGAAGAAAAATAAATTTTATTCTGGGACATTTAGTCCCTGTAGAATAATTATAATGTACAAAAAGATGAAAATTGTCTGGCACTATAAAAAAACAAAAAAACAATAACAACAATTTTAGCTAACACGACATAATAATCTAACCTTATAATTCAAATAAATTAAGTACGAGTAAACATATAGATAAACACATTCTGATTAACAATATTAAGATAATATGTAAGTAACAGTAACCTAAGTAACAGTAACATTAATTCATGAAAACATGAGTTGGGTAATAAATTCTTGAGTTGACTGTTTAATGTATTATCTCATTCATATTATATTAAATGAATGTTTCGTTGCATTCCTTTCTTCTCTGGTTGCTCAGTTTCGTTTTAATATCCTTCCGTTCAACATGAATGTAAATTTTGCTTGAAGAAGTTTTTTAAAGGGTCGGTTCAATGTAATCTTACTTGATTGAAAAATTCTCTTGGGGTTCACTCAGGAGGTTATAAACACTCAACGAATTCCTTTCTATGCTTAGTTGTGAGGACCGGGTGCGTAGTCCTCACGATTCAACGGATTTGGCACGGGAAAGGACTACATGGAAAACAAGATGGCTGAAACGACTTGTTAGGAAATTAACCGAGTAACCTTGTGATGAAAAGGGAGGTCTAAGTTGCATCTAATGGGGGTAGAAGGTTTTATTCTTTTCTTGTATGAGATGTGAGTGACATTCAAAATCCATGTTTTTGACCTAGTTTCAATCAGACCAGACTTGCTCCCACGCAATACGCTAAATAGCTACATTCGTTTCGCGCATACCAGCAGGTGCAACAATGTCTGGGTAAAAAAAATGCTCTTGAATGGGGAGGGGTTGCTACGGCCCGAGGATTTTCTCAAAAGATGGTGAGGAGGAAAGTAGCTTTCTAAAATCTACTGAACACCATATCTTGCAGTTGCAAGAAGGGATTTAGAAATGTTTACAGCTGCAGGAAAGAATGTTTGCAGTGTTCAGTTAACTGCAGATTTTGTTAAAACCTACTTGAAAGAACGGTAGATATAGATGTCAACCAAGATTTTGGCTAACTAAAACTATGAGGACGACGATAGCCTGCTCGACATTTTAATAGACAGCTCGCCAGAGTTGTTTCTGAAAATTAACCAACTCGTTCAACATTAAAGATTTTGAAATTTACTTTTATTATAAAACAAAACGTTACATGGACATAAAGTTACTGAATATTATTATTATTATTTTTTATGTTTTCAATTCTCGCCTTTATGCCGGATAAATCAACTGACCAGGACCGAGGTCAAGGGTACAGTTTATTGACTATTTAATTTGAAATAAAAAAAAAAAAATCGAATAATGCTGGCGGTTCCCAGCATTACCGCTTTCTGGATTTCCTGAAGTTCTCAGCTTAATCCAAGTACCTTCATTGATTTTAGGGTATCTTCATTAATCAGGCCATTGCTGGATACGACAATGGGTAATACTTTTACTTCCAAATGTTCCTTCCACCTAAAGCATTTCATAAAACAAAAAATATCCAACATCATTCACAGATTACCCTTCCGCAAAGATCCTAGACATGACCTAATAACACCTATATATATATATATATATATATATATATATATATATATTATATATATATATATATATATATATATATATATATATATATATATATATATATATATATATATATATAACGCTGTACTCCGATCCACATATTTTCCTGATCCTTGCAAAATATCTATTGCCAAAATGATTCACAAATCCAAAATGACACCAAAATACCCATCCTCTCTTACCGTCCTATCTCTCTTTTACCCATCATGGGAAAAATCCTAGAAAAGCTAATCATAAAACGCCTTAACCCCATCCTAAATTTTAATCACATAATCCCATATCACCAATTTGGATTCCGATCCTCCCATTCCTCTATAGAGCAATGCCATCGTTTGGTTGACGTGGTATCCTCTGCATTGGAGAGCGTAATGTACTGTACGAGAGTCTTTCTCGGCGTTGAACAGGCGTTTGATAGAGTTTGGCACCCGGGACTGCTGTATCTACTCAGAAAATTCCTACCTTCTACATACTTCCTCTCCCCTTCATCCCAGACCCTTTAATCACACATCACAAACCTTGAAGAATGGTGTCGAAACTGGAGAATTAAAATAAATCCCATCAAATTACCTTCAGTCTTCGTCGTAAACCAATGACTTCCTGTCAACATTAATTTTATTTTTCGTTCCAATTTACAGACTACAATTTTCGCATGATGTTGTTTTGATCACCATGTTGACCAGCCTTAGCGGGGCTCCAAGTCTCCGCCTCAAAACTGTTCGAACTTTAAAGGCTTCAGATACTTCTTCTTCTGATACTTACACCTGAACACTGGATATAGGATCAACAGTTTCTTTCTTCGAAAACAGGCTGCACTGAAGTCGCCAAAGTGTAATACTGCTAGCTGTGTATTTTTCCAGCACAGCTTCATTGGTTATGGCCAAGTAGAGGACTTTTCTTTTTATTCTTTATTCTTAATCAGAGTGTGGTCCGAATCACAATAGCTTCAGAGTCTGCTCGACGATAACTAATGTGGAGCATTGATATTTTTCATCTATTACGTGATCGATTTGCAGGCTGTAATCCCGGCCTCTTGTTTCATATAAAAACATGATGCAATACACCGTTGAAAAGTTTTTTATATTTTAATCTCTGAAATATACTTCTCTTATGAAATATGTTTGTTGTTGAGTATCGTCTTTATTATTCCATTTAATACAAGGAAACTAGCTTTCTCTTTACTCATTTTTTAACTGTTATTTTCCATTTGATTTCCCGTTCACGCTATAGAAGTTGTGAAAATACAGTATGTAAGATAAATTTGATAAAATAATATCTGATTGTGGTTGGAGCCCGCATCTGAAATTTATGGGGGCGAATAGGCCCGCATTCTCTACGCCTTCAACTCGTCTATCAAGGAACTGATTGCTTTAGCAGATATGAACTTGGTTTTTCTATTTGTACTGTCTTTAATTAATTGTTATTAATTTATGCATAGTTATTTGTATTTCTTAGTTGCAATTAAAAGTGAATTTATTGTTGGATACTTGGTTCATGTGACTCCGGAACTATGATTCTACATAATCCAATATTTATTAAATAATTCAGTTGTGAAACAATTTACTATTAATAAGGAACAAAGAATCGTCTACTTAATACAAATAACAATAAATTTTACCTATTAGCTCAGCTATTTTCAATTTTTTGTTTGAAATTTTAACATCATAATATAATTTTTAATTAAAAATAAAGACTTTTATTTAGAATTTAATAACGTTCTATAGAAATTTTAAACTGTCAAGGTATTATTATATTTTAGTATATATTTAATATAAGAACATTTATATTTAAATTGATTAAGCTTGGTACAGAAACTCGATTTATATAAAACCAACTCTCTAGTCCAGGAGGGCCTTTTATCCGTAACTATTTCCGATAAACCTCAAGAATTGCTTCTGAAATGAAGATGGTCACGAGACCTTAAAGATAATAATAATCATAAAGGTACTAACAACTGTAGTTGCTTCACCTGCTTCTTTTTTTTCTTTTTTTATTGAGAAAAAAAAAATACATTTTGCCACATTCAAGGGCATTGAGAATTTGCAATGTGAGAAACTCATTCATACAATTTATACAATTACAAAAATAATAGAAATTAAACAAAAATAAGAAAAGAAAGATTAGTAAAACAGATGAAATAAAATATGATACAACGCAAATAAAAAAAATAAAAAAAATAAATAAGAAAAATAAATAAATACAATTCATGCTTATTTACAATATTTACAGTCAGCCGAGGGGTCTCTAAATCGGGTCTTTTCTCCCACGTGTGGAAGAAAATGCAGGACCTTAAGAGAACACATCGCTTCTCTCTCAGCCGCATCATTGAGACGGGGATCCAGTGGAGACTGAGAAAGAGCACTAAAGCCACATACGCTCATGACTTGAGCGTTGAGTAATATAGCGGCTCTAGGACTTTGTGAATGAAGAACTCAAGGAATTACGGTTAGGATCGGTTGGCCAGCATGTAGGAGTATCAGCGGAAAGGATGCTGCTATTGTTGGAATTAAGTGCAGACAACAATGTTCGGCCGCGAGAATTCGTGGTTATAGCTCCCCATTGCTGGTGTTTAGCATTAGGCTGGTGTTTAGGTCTGCATCTATAAGAAAATGGTGTCCTAAGGAATTAAGAAAGAAAATGATTTTTTTTTTTTTTTTAATCTATTTATTGAATAATAATACAATCAGCCACTGCTGGAGGGCTATAAGCATTAGGGCTAAAAGTTCTCATTCATACAATATATACAAATAATAAAGAAATAAATATAAATATAAGAAGTAAATAAATAATACTGATGAAGAAGGTAAATAAAAAAAAAATAAACAAATAAAATAAAATAAAAACTTCTAAACACAATCATAACTATATACAATATATAAATTCGCCCAAGAATCTCCGAGCCAGCTTTTTTCCCCCACACGTGGAAGGCAAAGCAAGACTCCGGAAGATCCCAGTGCCACTTTTCCAGCCGCATCACTAGTATTAGAAGCCAGTGGAGACTGAAAGAGGGCACTACAGCCACAGACGCTCAAGACATGAGTGGAGAAGCTGGCAATTGCCAGGACTCCAAAGGCATATTTACAAAAGATCTCGAGGCCACAGCCGTTTCAACCTTCGAGGGGGATGGTATGGATGCTCGGAGCTGGATAGGGATTGCGCTAGAGGATTGGGACGATGAATGAGGTTCTGGTGAAAGTTGGAGAATCTGGATGGGATGATGTCATGGACATATGGGATGTGAAGGTCATGGTGTAGGATCTTGTTTGTGACATAATATGGAGCATTGACTATTGTTCGAAGGAATTTGGACTGGAAGGATTGGATGCGTTTGATATTCGATGATTTAGTTGTCCCCCACAGTTCAAGTCCGTAGGTCCAGATAGGTTTCAGTATGGTCTTGTAGATTAATAGTTTGTTGATTAATAGTGGAGTGAATGTGTACGATAGATGTTTAGCAAACTCTTCTGCTCTATTCTCATCTGACGAAGCCCAGGAACCATCATCACGGCGGAGGGGGTGGGAAATGGATTGGAATTTAAGGATTTTTTTTTGTTACATTCCAGAGGGAGTTATCACTTGAAGATAGTGAGGAAAGATAGGAATTAAAGGATTGGGATCTAAACGTAACCAGTTTTTATTTTACCCGCTTGAAATAACAGTTATATGATTTCCGATCATCCGGATGCCTGGTTCTTGGCCAGATGGTCCTAGAGCATCGTTTTCTATTAATAAGGTCCAGTAGGTCTTGGGGTAGAGGATTTATTTTGCGATATTTTTTAGAAGGATCAGGTGAAGATGCAGTCCAAACTGCTTGTTGGATCAAGGTAGTCATGGAATATACTGCTTCATCTAGGTCTGCAGGTTTTTTTAAGGAAACTCTGAGGTCAATATTATCATCCAGTATTTGACGGAAGAGGTTCCAATTAACTGGCCCCTGATAAATGAAGGTGGAGGTGGTTTGGGAATTGGTGAGGATTAGGGGACTATGGTCTGAGGAAAGATCATCAAGTCTTGAAATGATATAATTAAGGGACCCTAGACCTTTGTGGATGAAAAAATCTAGGAGATCGGGATTGCGGTTACGATCTGTTGGCCAGTATGTGGGAGAATTGGGTGAGAGGATGTTTCTGTGATGATAATTAAGTGCAGAAAGCAATGTTCGTCCTCGGGAATTTGTGGTTCTGGCTCCCCATTGCTGGTGTTTAGCATTTAAGTCTGCACCTAGAAGGAAGTGGTGTCCTAAGGAGTTAAGGAAGAAAGTTAATTGGGATTCTGAGACAGGTATTTTAGGCGGGGAGTATGCTGCGACTACTGCTATTGGGTAAGGAGAAGTTTGGATTATCACGGCAGTGGATTGTAGGAAATTATGGGTTAGTAAAGGGAATAGATTATGGGAAAGGGATTGATGGATAATTATGGCAGTGCCAGCATGTGCTGTTCCATCAGGATGGTCGGTTCGTTAGTTATGATAGTTGGGGATGTTAAGTGTTCGTTTGTTAGTTAGTCGAGTTTCAGTTATTAATGCTATATCAATGTTTTCGTCCTGTAATAAGATTGTTAGTTCGTTGATGTGATTTCGAATACCATTCGCATTCCAAAGGAGAACGGAGAGGGATTTGATTGGGGACATTTAAGGATTTCTCGGCAGTGGGATGAGGTTGGATACATTATTGGTAAGTAAGGAAATGAGATCACTCATCACTCCTCTCATAGTGATGAGTGATCTGAATTCAGAGAGAAAGAAGTCAATAGGCTTGTGAGGTCAGTGGTATTGAGAGGAGGAGGAATGAATGTCTGGTTATTAGGCCTAGGTTCAGAGATGGGATAAGGGTCTTGAGGTTGAGATGTGAATACTCGAGGTTGAGCCATAGCGTTTCGTATGACCATAAGCCTGGCAGTTGTGGCATTGTACAATGTCGCGCTTAGTGTAGGGCTTTTCTACAACAACGCTAGTGTAGTAAAGGCGTGTGACCTTGTAGATTTCTTCGACCTGGGGCGTTCGGTCAAGGTCAACGAAGAATAGTGGGAGCGGTATTTTATTTTTTGTGCCAGGCTGTTCTCTATCTTCCTTGAATATATTCACTATTTGTCGAACACGGAACCCCATCTCAGTTAGTTCTTCTTTAATGGCATCCAGCGGTGTTGATGGGTGTAATCTCCTGATCACCACTCTGAGCGCTCTCTCTTGGCGCAACTGATATGTGTGATAATCCGCCTTAGTGTCAGATACATACTTGACAATTTTTCTGTACGTATCTGGTGTCAGGCATTAATTTCTTGTTATTAATGCGGCTTTGGCATAAGTATTTACCTGAACCCACTATATTATTTAATTGTAGACACATTAATTGGAATTTTTTTATATTTCTAACGAATAATGGTGGAGGTTTAGGTTTACTAGGGATGGGTAATTCTTCCATTTGTTCATTCTGTGTGTGTGACAACACTTGAAATGGATCAGCTGAAAAAAGGGCGATTCTTCTAACGTATCTTGCATTAGTATAGCTTGTGTTGACATATTTTGTGATGATGTGCCAGGTTGATTTTCGACTTCGTCAACTGAGCTCTCTGGTGTAGCTGGCGGGGTATTTTTTTTAGAGCGTCTAGGCCTTTTCTTGATAGGTGAACTCTTTGTGGTATCGAGACTCCTAGATCTTAAAGTTGCATTGCTACCTTTGCTAGACATTACCATGTGAAAATCTCATATTTATTTAATTAGAGGTAAATGTAATAATTTGCAAAAAAAAATGTCCTTTATTAATTACGTATATATTACGCGAGTTTTTAGAAGTCTGGGTAATATGTGCTTCCGCCGAAGGGCAGCAGCCCACTGGTCGGATTAGCGAATGTATATGGCCGGCTGTGGTGTTACCTATCACTAACCTCAGGTCTATTTACACTGTTCACAATGCCGTTATAAATAAGTGATTACTCACCTTATTTATGTCCAGTTTTAACTTAATTTTTAACTTAACAGTTTACACTACTTTTTCACATACAACATGAATTGTTTCACTGGTAATAAAGTCACTTTATAAGAGACGAAATAAAGAGTGTATGTGTAAGTTTAACGCATGCGCAGAATTAGAAAATGAAATTAGATGCAGGTACTGTTATTTTAGGTGGAGAGTAGGCTGCGACAACTGGACAGGAAAAGGTGAGGTTTGGATTGCTACTGATGTGGTTTGTTGGAAATTATGAAGTGGTAAAGGATAAAAGTGATGGGAGAGGAATTGATGGATGATGACGGCAGTGCATCCATGTGCTGTTCCATCAGGGTGGTCAGTTCGGTAAATCTTGTAATGAGGTATGTTGAACTGTCGTTTGTTAGTTAGTCGGGTCTCATTTATTAGGGCTATGTCAATGTTATTGTCCTAAAGAAAAAAAGTTAGGTCGTTTATGTGTTCCCAAACACCATTCGCATTCCACAGGACAATTAAAAGGGGTTTTGTTGAGGACATTTAAAGAATTCTTGGCGGCGGGATAAGATTGGCACTGACATTATAAGTAGGCAGATGAGCGGGGTGATGAGGGATTTGATCTAGGAGAGAAATGATATAAGGAGGGTGGTAAGGGCACTGGATTTGGTTCGGGGAGGATTGTAGGAGATTTAGCGAGGACACGACTTTTGGGTATTTTTATATTGGGGTGGTGGATCATGAGTGTGTTGTTGAGTTTGTGGCAGGGCCTGAGATTTATTGGTCTGTTCTATCTCTCCTACCACTTCAGCATAGGAAACTTCGTTGTTCACACGTCGTATGGGTTGCCTTGGTGGACTCGAAGTCCTTGAGGTCTCTTCCTGTCTAGGTGTTGCCTGTGTTCTTGACTTCTAGGTTTTATAAGTTTGGCATCCCTTGTAGTTTGCTGGATGCCCATATCCAAGGTTTGGATAATGAATCCATCTAAAAAACTTAAATTTGCAATTTAACTTTTGTGCGACTTTTTATTTTTGAGCTAGACTGTAAACAGATACACAACACACACACACACACACATACACACACCACACACACACACACACACACACACACACACACACACACACACACACACACACACACACACACACACACAAACACATACATATACATATACGACCAGACCATTTTTCGGGGTTATTTGGGCTGAGGGTCGATCGCAATATTTTCCTTTACTATATATTTCATATATAGGTAAGTTAAAGTAAAAAACTAAATAAAACTCAAATTATATTTTCAAGTATATTAGAAATGCCCTAAAATCCTTTTAATCCAGTTAAACCATTTTTTAATTTAGCCTGTGAACCAATAATTTATATAGGAAGAAGATGGTCCGGGGTTGCTGTCATAAATAGGCTAAATAGTGGTAAAACTATTTTATTGAAAGCCAACGTTTCAACCCGACTTTGCAGGTCTTCATCAGGGCTAGAACGGACAAGATACAAAAAGATAGAGAATTGTGACAGTTACATAATATTTTGACATAATTTATAAACTATGTGAATAAGCTTATTAAAATTATAAACAGTAAGTACAATAAAATATGAACAAAGTAAGCTGAGTAACAAGATCCTAAACTGAAGTAAATAGATGCTAACAATTGTTGTAGTGTAATATATATTAAATGAAAATGTGAATATACTTCTTCAAAATCTACAGGAGAGATTGAAAGAAAAGGATATAATGTGAAATAATAGACATAAAGGAATGTGGAGAAAGATAAGAAAAGGGATAGAGGTTTTTTCGAAATCAAATGAGTGGTTGAGGGTTAGAGCATGTTCTGATAGTTTGGAGGCGGAAGGATTCCGGGAAGTTATGGACGTTTTATGTTGGGAAATGCGGGTTTTGAGATTGTTTTTAGTTTCACCAATAATTAATAGCTCATATATTCACAATTGTACTCTGATTTAGAATCTCTCAACTCTATTTTATATGTATATTTATATATTTATAATTTAATATTTCATAGATATAATACTTTTCCATTGTATCCATCCATATCTTCAAATTTTAGATACCGTAATTTCCTAGGTTTTTCCCAATTACCCAGTCAACACATGTTAGCTTCTCCTATACCTGCTACCCTTACCATTTGCTTTCCAGTTCTAAGTGAAACTCCTAGCTGAACACACCTGTAAGTCTCTAATTTTATTCTACCAATTTTACTTACTTATTTATCTAATTTTGGTTTCCTTTTTCTTTTATTCCTCCACATTTCTTTATGTCTATTATTTCAAATTATATCCTTTTTCCTTTTCTTTCAATCTCTCCTGTAGATTTTGTAGAAGTATATTCACATTTATTATATATTACACTACAACAATTGTTAGCATCTATTTACTTCAGTTTAGGATCTTGTTACTCAGCTTACTTTGTTTATATATCATTGTACTTACTGTTTATAATTTTAATAAGCTTATTCACATAGTTTATAAATTATGTCAAAATATTATGTAACTGCAACAATACTCTATCTTTTTGTATCTTGTCCGTTCTAGCCTTGATGAAGACCTGTAAAGTCGGGTCGAAACGTCGGCTTTCAATAAAATATTTTTACCAATATTTAGCCTATTTATGACCGCAACCCCGGACCATCTTCTTCCTTTATAATGCAACGGTTAACTATTAAATATTCAAAATAATTTATGTGTTCTAACAATAAATAAATGAACAACAAGATGTATACTAAAAGAACTACAGAAGACTGATTTAAAAATATATATTTTTTTCTACTGTCTGCCTTCCAAGACTTCCATAGAAGTCCTATACTGAAAAATAAAATTATAATATTTAATGAAATATAATTGCAATGTTTAATTATATTTATTTATCTCTATTTTTTTTACTCCCACATTCCATTCACAAAGAGTGAAAACATAGTTAGAGAGGGATTGAAGCCTCCTCTATGAGACGCCCACGATCTCAGTCGTTCACAATACCTCATTTCCCAGCTATAAAACCAAAACAGGAAACATTATATTTGCAATTGCATTCAGTATAATTAAATAATTTAGAATATTAAAAGAAGAAAAAGTAAGTTTTTATCACGGTCATTAAATCTGACATTAATTGTTTCTTAAGAAACTCCTTAATAATTAAAGATCCTTCATTGGTGAAAGAAGGATTGTTTTTTGGTTTTTAGATGACGAAAATTCATTAATTACTTCTCAGTAATACAATAATGCTCTTATTTGTATTTATTTATTTTGTATACATAAGGACGTTAAATAATAGATTCTCTGGGTTTACTGTAAAGATAAGTATCTGTATTTAATATTTTTTAGTTAAGAGAGGTAAAAAGATGCTAAGTGGCTTTTAGCCGACAATATTTGTTGACGGGGAGGCTTCTCTTGTTAGCATTTAAGCTCCTTCCCTCTCAATGACTTTCTCCTTTTGATGTGAAGGGTTCTCATTGGCGATCCACTTGAATAACTTTTCTTGAATAATTGCTCTTATTCACAGAGCTCCTACAGCCAGATCAAGTATAACCCCCGTCGGTTTGTCCATTAGTTTCATCAATTTTACATTTTCTATCAATATGTTTCTTTTAATTTAATGAAATAACATCAACATTGTTAATGTCTTTCCTCATAATACCGAAAAGTGAATAATTATGGGAACTTGAATAAATTAATGATAGAGTGCATTTAAAAAAAAAAAAACATAAAACTATATTTAAGCAAATTTTACAAAGCAGAGTTTATAACACACACACACACACACACAATTTTATTCTAAACTAATAATAATTAACATCCGTTTTTTTTTTTTAACCTTTTATGGCAGCTGTGTTGCCTGCAATAAAGAGTAATACATTTCACGGTGTAATATAAAAAATCAAACGTTCATAGTTAAAAAATTCATCTTAACGAATTTCCAAACAATATGAGTGATATATAAAAGTTTCTATATTTGTACTTATCAACAAATAAAATTTGAATCATGCCAACATTTCTTTTTCTTAAAACCAAATTAAGGGTCTAGTCAGAGGCTCTGAAAAAAAATAATAACATGTAAAATTTACATACAGTATAAAATGTACGTATTGAAAAAATTTACTTACAGTTTTTGAACTGAAATTACCAAACCGTTGTTACCCAAGGCAGCGTCTTGGGTAACGTACTTTCACCCTCTTTACCGCTGGCATCCCTGTTCATCCCGATACCTTCCTTGCAACATTCGCTGATGACACTGAAATCTTATCATCCAACTCTGATTCCGAAATAGCTTCCTCAAATGTACAAAAGCACCTCTATTCGATTGAGCACTGGTGAAATAACTGGCGTATTAAAGTGAATGAATCCAAATGCCAATACATTACATAGGTAGATAGATAGATAGATAGAAAAAAAACTTTATTCTGGGACTAAGTCCCTTCAGAATAACAATAATGTACAAAATAATAGAATATTACTGGCCTGAACGTTGAAACAATAAATAAAATTGATAAAATAAAATAAAAAGTAAAGAAAATCTTAGGTGCACAAGCTATATACAAACAGATAAAACTATGCACAGAGCATTTAAAATTATGAACAAAACAATTAAAACTATGAACGAATCACTTGAACTATGAACAAAATTATATTTAAGGGTTGAACAACATAAACATACACTTTGAGAAATGAAGAACGAAAAAGAGATACAATGAGTTCATTTCATAAAAAAAAAAAAAAAACTTTACTTGAATATATATATAAAAATAAACAGTTACTTATAATTGAATAAAAAAAAATATATATAAAAAAAAATGTATGTATTGAAATTCCTACGTCGATAGTAGGAAATGCATGTACTATCTATTACCAAGTGTTATGATTATATGATTGCTACTCAATACATATATAATATCAATAGTTAGCTGGTATCAGACTGTTTTTGGAACAGGAATTGGAATAGGAGGTTTTTGAATGTATACAGGGAAGGGGCATGTCGAATTTTGATCGGGAGGGAATTCCAAAAGTTGACAGAGCGGGCTATAAAGGAATTTTGGAATGAGGCAGATCTATGAGAAGGGATGTATAGGTCAGAGGGTCGGGATCTTGTAGTGAGAGAATGGATTGAGGACTTAAATTGGAGAAGGTTGTAGGCATAAGAAGGACGATGATCGGTAATGATTTGATAAAGGAAAGTGCCAAGGAAATATTGTCTTCTTAAGGAGGGGAAGAGCCACCCTAACTCAGTGTAGTGGTGGGAGACACGGGAGCGTCTCGGGGTTCCAATTACAAATCTTACGAAGCAATTCACAAGTCCTTTGAGTCTATCACGCAGTTCCACCGAGAGGCCATCGTACACCACACAGCTGTAGTCAAAGTGGGGAAAGATGAGGGAGGAAACTATGAGTCTACGGGTATTTTGGGGTAGAAGATGGCGGAAGTGATGGAATAGTTTGAGGGTAGAAATTGCACGGCGGGATATATGAGAGATATGGTGATTCCAGGAAAGGGTTTGATCTATGAGAAAGCCTAAATTTTTAACAAAGGGATAGAAGGTGATGGGGTGGTTGTTTAGATAGAGTGAGGGAAAGTTGGTGTGGGATCTAAGAAGGGGCTTGGAACCAATGAGAATGGCCTGAGTTTTGGCAGCATTTAGCCTTAATCCATTTAAGTTGGCCCAGGCACTAATTCGATCTAAATCTTCTTGAATTTTGGCAAATGCCACCAATAACTCAGCGGGAGAAAAGGATAAATAGATTTGAGAATCGTCGGCATAAAGGTGGTGGGAACAATGGATAATTGAATCATTTAGGTCATTAATATAAGAATTGAAAAGAAGAGGAGACATGCTTGAACCCTGTGCAACTCCTGAGGATAAAGGAAGGTAGGCAGATAGAGGTTGATTAGGTATGGAAACTGCTTGGGTTCGTTGTGAGAGGAAAGACTGGAACCAAGAGATGGAACTATTGGAGAAGGATAATGATTTTAGTTTGTTGAAAAGGATGGAATGGATAATGGAATCGAAAGCTTTGGAGAAATCAAGCAGTATAAGTATGGTTAGTTTTTTGTCATCTATTGCAGTCTGGATATCACTAGTAATTTTAATCAGAGCAGATTGTGTAGAGTAGCCAGGACGGAAGCCAGATTGGAGAGGATCGAGTTGGTTGGATTGTTCAAGGTAGTTGGAAACTTGGGATTGTACTAACTTTTCTAGGGGTTTAGAAAGATTGGAAAGGATTGATATTGGGCGGAAATCTTCGGGAGAGGATGGATTAGGCTTTTTGTTTAAAGGAAGGACAATGGCTTTTTTCCAAGAGGTCGGGAATATTGAATTCTGCAGGGAGAAATTGTAGATGAAAAGGAGTGCTGGGAGGATTTCAGGGAGACATAATTTTATTAGTTTGATAGGAATGCCATCTGGGCCTACGGAATTGGAACGGGATTTCATTATAACGGTAATAAGGTCTGTGGGAGAAATGTCGGAAAAATAAAAATTATTGTCGTTAAAAGGTACCTCTGGAGAAAAGCCGGAAGGGGATGGTAAAGAAGAGGTGGAAACCGATATAAAGTGGGAGTTTAGGTCATCAGGTGATATTGGGAAAACTGAGGAAGGGGATCTAGAAGGTTCACAGAGGGAAAGCTTACGAAGTAGAAGCCATTTTGATTTGATATCAGGAGCTGAGGAAAGGGCTTCGTGAAAGTAGTTCGCTTTCGCTTGTCGGATCCTTGTCTGTGTCGTGTTACGAAGCACTCTGAATATTTGATAATCATCTGCAAGCCTAGTCCGTCTGAAGCGTCTGCGTGCAGCGTCGCGTCTCTTCTGCAGATCCTTAATTTCCTGACACATCCAAGGAGCAGGACGATGACGGAAAGTGGAGGTTTTCAGAGGAGCGTGGGTATTAAGTATATTGAGAAGATTGGTGGTGAGAATATCAACCATGGTGTCGACAGAGGAGCAATGATATATTTCATTCAAATCCAATGTTACTAGATCAGGTAATATTTTTTCTCGAGTAAGGGTATCCAGTTGGCGGAAAGTGATAGTTCGAGGATGGATTGGAGGAGTGCGGATATTATACGTTATTTGTATCAGATCATGAGATGAAAGAAAGGATACTGGCAATTGAGAGGCGGAGAGGAGGTTTTGTGCTGAGTCGATGATGTAGTAGTCTAGCCAAGTGTCAGATCTGGAGGTGTGGTGGGTGGAGGAAAAAGGAACGATGAATAGGTGAAGTGAGAAAAACAGATTTTCTAAATAGGATTTGTCATTGGAGTTTGAGAGGAAATTGGTATTGAGGTCACCGGAGATAATTATTCTGGGATAGAGGGGAACGAAGTTGAATAGAGTTGATTCGAAGGACGGGTCAAATGGCACGAGAGGAGGGCGATATACCACGGCGTAAAGGATAGGAGAAATATTACTGAGAATTTCTACTAAGAGGTATTCTACATGAGGATGATCGGAAGATGGGGAGCAATCGAGGATTCGGGTCTTTAGGCTATTGTGGACAAACATGGCTACTCCACCGCCAGTCCGGTTTACCCGGTCATGACGGAGCAGGATGTAATTAGGCAAGGAGACTGAAGATGATGGAATATAAGGTTTGAGCCAGGTTTCGGATATTGCTATGATATGATAAAAGTTTTGGGTAAAGTATTGCAGGAATTCGTCATAATGGGCAGAAAGTGATTGAGAGTTAACTTGACATGTGATTAGGGAACTAGACATACAGTGGATTTGGAGAGAAACAGTCAGTGTTTGGTAGCGAGAAGACAAAACGAGTAGAAAGTACAGAAAAGCGATTATCGTACATGAAACTAGGTGAAGAAAAAGTAATATTAACATTAAAAATAAATAAAGAGAATGTACTTGAAAATAAATAGATTGATGAGTGACGGTGTAGAGATAGCACTAAGAGAAGAAGTAAGACTATTTTAATGAGGCTAAAGGGTTGACGGCTTCTCGGTAGTCAGTCAAATACATCTAGATCCGAGGCCTGTTCTATCAGGATGACTCTATGTCCGTCCTCTTTTCGACACCGCACCTTTCCGGAAGCAAACCACGTATATTTGATTTTTCCCGCCGCTCTCTTCTGCCGAGCTAGCCAATAGAGGTGTCTATTTGTGCGAGTCATCTCTTCACCCAGATAAATTCGGTGGCAGTCATTTTCCTGCCAACCGATATCCCGCGTGGAGAAATCCCTCTTCACTTTCCTTTTCGTAATTAGATCATCTCTAATTGATTGCCTGACAAAGCGTGCGATAACAGGCGGTGGTCGCGAGTCATCTACATATACACCCCGACTAAACTCCTGTCCTCCAGTTCGCTTTAATTTCCATCCAGCTACCTTTTTCAGACACAATCCGGTATCTTGGCTTTCATTTAGATCGAAGATTCACATATTTTAAACAGTGGAATCCACATACTAGAATCAAAAGACAAGAACTCAACCGACGATAAGGCCAACTATACACTCTACTGAACAGAAAATCTTAACTTTCTATTGAAAACAAATTACTTATCTACAAGACAATTCTGAAACCTATATGGACATACGGACTTGAACTCTGGGGGACAGACAAATTTTCTAACATCAAACGCATCCAATCCTTCCAACCTAAATTCCTTCGAATAATAGTTGATGCCTCATTATATGTAACCAACAAAACTCATAAACCATGACCTTAATGTCTCATTTTTCTTAAACGTTATCCCAGAAAAATTGTCAAAATTTCATCAGATTTTTTTTCAGATCATCTGAATCCTCACACATAATCCCTTTCTAGCTCCTCGAAAGTTAAAGCAGCAGTGCTCCAGAGACCTTTTGTGAATAAGCATATATTGGAATTTTGGCAAGGGCCAGATTCTCCACTCAAGCCATGGATGTGTGATTATTGCGGCTCTCCTCAGCCTCTACTGGTCCTTAATATTAGTAATGCTACTGAGTAAGAGATGTTGGGATCTCCTAGAGCCCTGCTTTTCCTTCCACGAGTGGGAGAAAAGCTTGGCTTGGAGTTCTCCTGAGTGAATGGTTATGTAAATATTGTAGAGAAGTATGCTCGTGTTTTATTTGTTATTTTGATTAGTTTAGTTCTTTTGTTTATATAGATTTGCTTTTAGTATTATTTTATTATTTCTGTATTATTTATTGTAAATAGAATGTAAATGTTTTCTTTGAACACTATTATAATTGTCCTTAAATGTGAAACATTGTAATAAATCTGAATAAATAAGCTTAAAAAAAAAAAAATTAGTGCTAACGCACAGTGGTATCAATAGCATCAGTAGTGACAGTAGCATCAGATTTCAGAGATAAATTTCAAAAATTAATCTTTTATTTAATTTGTTTTCCCTTATATATATATATATATATACATATTACCTTTTTTTACCCTTATTTTATTTATTTATTTTTTATTATTATTACTCTTTTATTTTATTTATTTTTATATGTATATCATTTTTATATATTTTATTTTATGTATCTAGAATTTTTTTCTTTTAATTATTTAATTTGTTTTTCTATTAAACCTACCAGCTAAATATTTTATGGATAATGCGCTGATGACCTAGATGTTTTGCACATATAACATCAAAATAACCAACCAACTAACAGTGGTAAAATTATATTATGACCGATTTTAATGTTCACTGAGTTCAATGGAAATAGTTTAAAAAATACTACATCAAGATCTTATAAGTTATAAAAGAAATCGTAAAATAATGTGCAAATTAAACTTCAATAGTGACAAAATAAAAATTTAAAAAAAAATTATTTCATTTGGAATATTAAAATAGTTCACTCTTGACGTTTATTTACTTGATATAGTTTTAAAAAATAGCCAGAAAAATGCTGAAAGATAAGTAATAAGCACAATGAAGCTAAGAAAATTAATTATCATCATATGAGTTAACATTTTTATGAAAAAATTACTACTTATAATATAGCAATACAAAAATTGAGCACCATGGATAGATGTAGATAAAGTTTTCTTGTTTTTGAAACGTAATTCTCGAATTTATCTAAGTTAATCTTATAAACAGATGATGGCGCTATGTATATGACCAAACTTGCTCACCGCTTACTGAACTGTTCAAAGAATATCTCAATTTTTATCTATGATTTTCTATTTTTCTTTATCAGAAGACATACCGCGATTTTTTAGATCCCAAAAATACACATAATGCTTGTAACTTTGTCCGCATTTTGGATATTTAGCAATTATTCGACTAAAAATAAAATTAAAAAAAACTCCGTTATTTATTAAGTAATTTAATATGTTGTTTATTACACGTGCCTCCGTAATTTTTTTTTAATCTGTTTATTGAATAATAATACAATCAGCCACTGCCGGAGGGCTATAAGCATTAGGGCTAAAAGTTCTCATTCATACAATATATACAAATAATAAAGAAATAAATATAAATATAAGAAATAAATAAATAATACTGGTGAAGAAGTTAAATAAAAATAAAATAAACAAATAAAATAAAATAAAAACTTCTAAACACAATCATACCTATATACAATATAAACATTCGCCCAAGAATCTCCGAGCCAGGTTTTTCCCCCACACGTGAAAGGCAAAGCAAGACTCCGGAAGATCCCAGCGCCACTTTTCCAGCCGCACCACTAGTATTAGAAGCCAGTGGAGAATGAAAGAGTGCACTAGAGCCACAGACTCTCAGGACATGAGTGGAGAAGCTGGCCATTGCCAGGACTAAAAAGGCATATTTACAAAAGACCTCGAGGCCACTGCCGTTACAAACTTCGAGGGGGATGGTATGGATGCTCGGAGCTGGATATGGATTGCGCTAGAGGATTGGGATGATGAATGAGGTTCTGGTGAAAGTTGGAGAATCTGGATGGGATGATGTCATGGACATATGGGATGTTAAGGTCATGGTGTAGGGTCTTGTTCGTGACATAATATGGAGCATTGACTATTGTTCGAAGGGCTTTGGACTGGAGGGATTGGATGCGTTTGATATTCGATGATTTAGTTGTCCTCCACAGTTCAAGTCCGTAGGTCCAGATAGGTTTCAGTATGGTCTTGTAGATTAATAATTTGTTTTCTGTTGAGAGATGAGATGTTCTGTTTAGTAGTCTATATAGCTGACCAAATCGTCGGTTAAGCTCTTGTCTTTTAAGTCTCGTATGTGGGTTCCTAGTCAGTCTTTTGTCCAAAAGGAAGCCAATGTATCGGACTGTGTTTGAGTAGAGAGGAGGAATTGAATTAAAAAGGATTGGCGGACAGGATCTGCGTCGAAGAGTGAAAGTTACATGCTTGCATTTTGATTCATTAATTTTGATGCGCCAGTTGTTGCACCACTGCTCAATGAAGGAGAGGTGTCTTTGCAGATTCTGAGACGCTATTAGAGGATCCTCCGAGTGAGAGGATAGGATGGCAGTATCATCAGCAAATGTTGCTAGGAAGGTAGCAGGACTTGAAGGGATGTCAGCGGTGAAAAGGATGTAGAGAACTGGGCCCAAGACACTGCCTTGTGGGACACCAGCCTCAATTAAATAATGTTTGGAGAGTTCAGTGCCGCAGGGAATTGAAAGGAGCGATTTGAAAGGTAGGATTTGAGGACTAGGTACAATGGTTGAGGTAAATGAATTTTGAGCTTGAAAAGCAAGCCATCGTGCCACACCCGGTCGAAAGCTTGAGCTACGTCCAGAAAGGCACCAGTGCAATATTGCTTGTTTTCAAGTGCAGAGGATATGTGGTCCACAACGCGAAGGCCTTGTTGGACAGTGGAGTGTCTTGAGCGGAATCCAAACTGATAGGGAGGGATATTGTGGGATTCGAGTATGGGTAGGATGCGTTTGAAAAGGATTTTCTCAAAGATTTTGGAAAGGATCGGAAGTAGGCTTATCGGTCTATAGGATGATGTATAATTAACAGGTTTACCTGGTTTAGGAAAGAGGATAATTATGGAGTGTTTCCACACCAGAGGAAAGTGGGTTGTGCGGAAGATACAGTTGAATAGGTATGTAAGGAATATAATTGCTTTTTTGGGAAGTTGTCTGAGGATCTGGGAAGTAAGGAGATCGTGTCCTGGAGATTTGCGATGTTTTAGGTTCTTTAAAAGGAATTTTACCTCAGAGGGGTTGACGGCTGTAGGAGGTAAGGAGAGAGGAATCGGTGAAGAGAGGAATTCATTAACTTCAGCAGTATGGGAGGGATGGAGTTCAGGATGAGGAGTGAGTGTGTACGATAAAGGTTTAGCAAACTCTTCTGCTCTATTCTCATCTGACGGAGCCCAGGAACCATCAACACGGCGGAGGGAGTGGGAAATGGATTGGAATTTAAGGGTTTTTTTAGTTACATTCCAGATGAAGTTATCACTTGCAGATAGTGAGGAAAGATAGGAATTATAGGATTGGGAACTAAACGTGGCCAGTTTTTGTTTTACTTGCTTGGAATAATAGTTATATGATTTCCGATCATCAGGATGCCTGGTTCTTTGCCAGATAGTCCTACAGCATCGTTTTCTATTAATAAGGTCCAGTAGGTCTTGGGGTAGAGGATTTGTTTTGCGGTATTTTTTAGAAGGACCAGGTGAAGATGCAGTCCAAACTGCTTGTTGGATCAAGGTAGTCATGGAATGTACTGCTTCATCTAGGTCTGTAGGTGTTTTTAAGGAAACTCTGAGGTCAATATTATCATCCAGTATTTGACGGAAGAGATTCCAATTAACTAGCCCCCTGATAAATGAAGGTGGAGGTGGTTTGGGAATTGGTGATGTGGAGACCGTTAGGATTAGGGGACTATGGTCTGAGGAAAGATCATCAAGTCTTGAGATGCAATAATGAAGGGACCCTAGACCTTTGTGGATGAAAAAATCTAGGAGATCGGGATTGCGGTTAGGATCCGTTGGCCAGTATGTGGGAGAATTGGGTGAGAGGATGTTGCTGTGATGGGAATTAAGTGCAGATAGCAATGTTCGTCCTCGGGAATTTGTGGTTCTGGCTCCCCATTGCTGGTGTTTAGCATTTAAGTCTGCACCTAGAAGGAAGTGGTGTCCTAAGGAGTTAAGGAAGGAAGTTAATTGGGATTCTGAGATGGGTATTTTAGGCGGGGAGTATGCTGCGACTACTGCTATTGGGTAAAGGGAAGTTTGGATTATCACGGCAGTGGATTGTAGGAAATTATGGGTTAGAAAAGGGAATAGATGATGGGAAAGGGATTGATGGATAATTATGGCAGTGCCAGCATGTGCTGTTCCATCAGGATGGTCGGTTCGATAGATATGATAGTTGGGGATGTTAAGTGGTCGTTTGTTGGTAAGTCGAGTTTCAGTTATTAATGCTATATCAATGTTTTTGTCCTGTAATAAGATTGTTAGTTCGTTGACGTGATTTCGAATACCGTTCGCATTCCAAAGGAGAACGGAGAGGTATTTTATTGGGGACATTTAAGGATTTCTCGACAGTGGGATGAGGTTGGATACAACATTGGTAAGCAAGGAAATGAGAGGAGTGATGAGTGACCTGAATTCAGAGAGGAAAGAAGTCAATAGGCTTGTGAGGTCAGTGGCATTGGGAGAAGGAGGAATGAATATCTGGTTATTAGGCCTAGGTTCAGAGATGGGATAAGGGTCTTGTGGTTGAAATGTGAATACTCGAGGTTGAGGTTCTTGTGGCAGGGCCTGAGTTTGTGTGGGTGCAGTGTCTCCTTTGAACATCTGAGCATAGGACACTCTTGTATTTACAGTTCTAGAGGGTTGTCTTGGTGGTCTGGATGGCCGTTCTTCTCTTGGAGCTGCATAAATTCTTGCTTTCAGTTCCTTATATGTTTGGCAACCCTTGTAGTCCGCTGGGTGCCCTTGGTGGCATAAAGCACATACTGCTGGTGTTCTTCTGGACTTCTGGCAGTCCTCAATTTTATGTTGATCACCGCACCTCACACATCTAGGAATGTGGTGGCAATAGCGTTTCGTATGACCATAAGCCTGGCAGTTGTGGCATTGTACAATGTCGCGCTTAGTGTAGGGCTTTTCTACAACAACGCTAGTGTAATAAAGGCGTGTGACCTTGTAGATTTCTTCGACCTGGGGCGTTCGGTCAAGGTCAACGAAGAATAGTGGGAGCGGTATTTTATTTTTTGTACCAGGCTGTTCTCTATCTTCCTTGAATATATTCACTATTTGTCGAACACGGAACCCCATCTCAGTTAGTTCTTCTTTAATGGCATCCAGCGGTGTTGATGGGTGTAATCTCCTGATCACCACCCTGAGCGCTCTCTCTTGGCGCAGTTGATATGTGTGATAATCCGCCTTAGTGTCAGATAAATACTTGACAATTTTTCTGTACGTATCTGGGGTGTCAGGCATTAATTTCGTGTCATTAGTGCGGCTTTGGCATACGTATTTACCTGAGCCCACTATATTATTTAATTGTTGACACATTAATTGAAAATTTTTTATATTTCTAACGAATATTGGTGGAGGTTTAGGTTCACTAGGGATGGGTACTGCTTCCATTTGTTCATTCTGTGTGTTTGACAGCACTTGGAATGGATTAGCTGTAAAAAAAGGCGATTCTTCTAGCGTACCTTGTATTGGTATAACTTGTGTTGACATATTTTGTGATGATGTGCCAGGTTGATTTTCAACTTCGTCAACTGAGCTCTCTGGTGTAGCTGGCGGGGTATTTTTTTTAGAGCGTCTAGCCCTTTTCTTGATGGGTGAACTCTTTGTGGTATCGAGACTCCTAGATCTTAAAGTTCGATTGTTACCTTTGCTCGACATTACCATATGAAAATAGCGCATCTCATATTAATTTAATTAGAGGTAACTGTAATAATTTGAAAAAAAAAAATGTGCTTTATCAATTACGTATATATTACGCGAGTTTGTAGAAGTCTAAGTAACGTAGATCTGCTTCCGCCAAAGGGCAGCAGCCCACTGGTCGGATTAACGAATGTAAATGGCCGGCTTGTTATCTATCACTATCCTCAGGTCTATTTACACTGTTCACAATGCCGTTATAAATAAGTGATTAGTCACCTTATTTATGTACAGTTTCAACTTAGTTGTTAACTTAACAGTTTACACTACCTTTTCGCATTTAACATGAATTATTTCACTGTTAATAAAGTCACTTAATAAGAGACGAAATAAAGAGTATATGTGTAAGGTAAACGCATGCGCAGAACTAAAGTTTTATTATAAATAAATAAAACTAATAAAAAAGTTTATATAAATGGAATTACTAGATTTGTTTTTTTTTTATCTTGTTTATTGAAAAATATTACAATCTGTCTCAAAGGACATTTATAATAGTGGCTAGTGGGACATTTATAATAGTGGATAGATAAATGTCCTTAGTAATTTTTTTAAAAAATAAGTTATAGTTAATATGATATTCTACATCTACTGTAAGTAAGATAAAACATTGGTAGCCATGCCTTCTTCTGTTTAAATTTGGCAAATAACCTCTTTTCCTTATAATTAAACGGAAACCCTTCCCACCCTTCTATTCAGCTTATTTATGAAACTATAAAAAAAAAGACAATTTATTAAATGATTATTATTTTTCAATCTACGGTTTTTCTAAAAAAAAAAAAAAAAAAAAAAAAAAAAAAAATATATATATATATATATATATATATATATATATATATATATATATATATATATATATATATATATAGTATAAATCCTAAACTTGGTAATTTTAGCAGCTGAAAAGGTCTACTTAGAAACTATGTTAAATTCCATTTTAAACCATGCAATGGTCATCGCGCTACTTTTATACTATTTTACTTAGGAAGTTAATCTATGCCCTTGTAAGACAGTAATTTGAATTTTTACTATACAATATTTTTATATTTATTATTCGTACTTAACTTGCTATTAAGCATCCATATCAGTAAAGTTGGATACATTTATAAATAACAACATAGTAGCCACTGAATTGTCGAAAACCGATGAAAGAATACAGTGCGACAAGTACGTAAAACAGTATCAATCATAAACACAAAGGTCTGAAAGGTGTTTATAAATTTCTTTCCAAAACTTGTAATACTGTTTTGGAATATTCAACTATCGTAGTAGACAATGAGCATCTTTTTTGTTGTCGTCCATAGATATTTGTCAGTAGTTGTAATATTATCAGTTAGGTTAAGTAATTTTTGAGTTTTGAATTTTCTAATTTCTATTTTTAGTTTGTTAGTCAATTCGTTATAGTAAGTTTTATGTGAAGGATACCTATGCCATTTCGATCTTGCTCTGCGTTCTTCCATTGATAAGATTCGAATATGCAATGGCAAGTTACTATATCGTGAGTTATTGTTTTTATTGATGGAAGTGTTATCATTTATACTAATAGCTATTGATGTGAGTTTTTCTATGGATTTGTCAATGTCTTGTTTTGTCTTAATCGGAATATAAAAATATTAAAGTATGTTTGCTTTATGAGTGATGTGTACGATTTACAGGCAAACGTAAACTAATGGAATCATGTAGAAACCTGTTCATCAAGATTATCCTGTACTTGTTTTTTGTTTTACTTTTATAATTAGAATTTTAATAACCTTAATTAGGAATTATTTTGCCAAAATGCAGTTGACAAATTTTGCATGGACTTACTGACACTTAGCAGAAGGAGGAACAGTTAGTGTATTGATGTACAGTTGTATTATGGGGGAAGGGGTACCCCCGGGTGGGTGGGATGGCGGGGTAGGGTAACCATGGTGAACCGCTGTCCTAATAGGCTCGGATTTACAGCCCAACTTCCACTAAAGGCTTTCAACTGTCATTCCTCCCGTTCCAAACGTTTTTGGAGATTTTAAAATATAAAAAAAAAGTCAGTAAAATTATTTTTTTTTTTAACATTTCGGTTAACATATGTAGTCTCCAGTTAAAATGAAATGGAATAGAAATTATTTTACAGTTAATTTAAAAAAAAGAAAAAAGATTAAATATTTATTAACAAACTAATCGACTCCATCGGAAAGTAATAAGTATTTTACACTTGCAGAAACGTAGGCACTATGGTTCAATTTGTTTTCTCTATCTCTAACATCGGAAGTGTCAACTGTTCGTCTCTTTTGGGGCTGTTTGATGCTTTCTACAGCTACTAAATTTCGCTCCCTAATAGCAACCACCCTGAAGGGCCCTCCTATGGTTAATTCTTTACCTCTATTTGTTCCCATTCTTCGGTATACGATTTTTACATCACCCATCTGGTCTCGTATTCTACCTCTCTAACTAGTTTTCTTTTCCCTCTCTATCTCTTTTCTTTTCATATTTACTTTTTCTCACATATTCCCTACTTCTACCCTATTAATGATTAATTGTTTCACCACTTGGTCATTGGTAGTCGTTACCCCGCAATCTCGTCACTACCCGAGTAATATTTGGAAGGGTGAAAACCCAGTGACGGAATGCATTGAATGGTTATACGCTATTATCGCTTTCTTCATAACAATATCTGTATCTAATCCTTCCTCTCGCTGATACTCTCGTATGTGGTAGTTGTATGAATATTTCAGTAATTATTATTGATTGAGTAATCAAGTTGATTTTATTCATTTTTTTTTTCAATCCATGGCTAAATTGAATACATCACATGACAAAAACATCCTACCAAAATATTTTCTTGTCCAGTCTCCATTCAGCATAAAATATAGAGCAAAGAGCAATAACTGCAGAGCCTACATATTGCATACTCCTTCATGCGGTCATTTGAAAGACTGAGGACCAAAATGAAAAACTAAATAAGGGAAAGGAGGTAAACTTATATTTGATGGAGGTCTGTTAAATGATACACAATAACAGAACTGCCAATATCCGCCCCTTATAAAAGGCGGCGACATTCTTACCGTAATAAAATATCTACTCGTTCATAAACATTGTTTTAAACGTTTTGATTAAAAAAAAAAAAAATACTGTTTTATTTTTTCAATTTCTTTTATTAGTTTTATTCATGTTTCCTTTTATCTTTCTTGTATGGTTTTCTTACCTATGATATAGGTATATGAGGGTATGTGGCTAAAGTGCTCTCGATCAATCTCCGCTGGCTTTTGTGCCAGTGGTGCTGTTGAGAGAATACCGCATGGTTCTCCTGGAGTCCAGGCTTTCCCTCCATAATCAGAGGGAAAAGCCTGTCCCGGAGTTCCCTCGCCTGATTGTAAATAGTTAATGTTCTTATTTTTATGTTATTTTATTTTATTTATTGAATATACTTTTTGATTATTATTTATTGATATTTCTTTCTATTTATTTCATATTTTTCGGTAAATATAGTTTGAATATTATCCTACCTCACTATAAATAATGTCTAAGTGACAGATTGTTGTAATACTCAATAAATAAATAGAAACATTCTGTTGACTACATATAATTTACTGTATCAGTAATTTCTTGATTTTCATTAATGTAAAGTAACTTATTTTAAAATTAATATTTAATAAACTTTAAGTTTATCATATTTTTAAATATTTCGATTAAATATAGTCATGATTAGTGTTTTGCACGGGAATATATAATCATTCAAACATCTACAAGAAACAAAACTAAAATATTTAAATGACCCATTAAACAACTAAAATAGTATGAATAAGTTAAAAACAAAAAATTGAAGCCTTCTTCTTTCTCTTGCTCCTTTGTGCCTTTTAGCATGGAGATGGAGCAATCCATGAATTCCAGGTTTCGTGAACTTTCATGTTCTTTAGTTACATGACTCTTTTCTGCCCGATCTTGGAGATGTTGTCCACCAATAATAATGTAGATCTCCCACTTGGGTCTTACCTCCATAAATTTTTGTGCGTCACAGCAATCATTTATCTGACATAAATGGACAGACCTTCTTAATTGTCTTTTTTCTAGGTGATCTTTCAGTTGAACAGTGTCTAGTTCCTCTCTTATCTTTTTCTTCCTGATCCGGCCTCTCATTGTTCTGCCGCCTACCCTTCAAAAATATTTCACTCCATCAGCAGTGACTCTGCTTAAATATTTGTCTGTCTCCAATATTTCCAGTATCTCTCTTTTTCAATGAATATCGACCAACTCTTGATTCTGTTCAATATTTATTAATTTGCTCTTTATAACATTTATTACCACACCTTTTCTCTCTAGTTCAGCCTCTAATTCGATAACCATTTTCTGGTTATAATGGAAAAATATCACTTATAAAGGAAATTTTTAATTATCTGAGGGAAAAATGGGAGAAATATTTCCGCGGGTTGAAAACAAATTACCGGAAAAAATAGCAATAATAAAGAATATTCCTTTAAAAAATGAAGATTTTTAGATAAATTAATATCTAAAATATAAAATGGTAGAAAGTTATAGAGATTCAAATGACGAACTACAAATGACTTTTAATTGTTTTCACTTTCACAAACCTAAAATATTAAATGCGTAGAAATCTTTTACTTTATATACTTTGTTGTAAGTCTAAAATTAAATATTATTTTTAAATCATAGTTTAAAAACAATGATAAAAAAAATTTCTAGTGAAAGTGGCAAGTTAGTAAAAAATTTTAAATGCACCACACAAGATTTATATTAAAATCACATTTTTTGATGATGTTTCTAATGTTGCTTGGCTTTGATTTTGGGAGTCTATAGGATGACCCCGCCTGTTTTTGAGATTCTTTAAGGCCTAACTGTAGCTGATAAAGGAAGAAGAATTGGATTTTTGCTTGAACGAGCCGACTCAATGAAATAGGGCTGCGCTGGTGAGTGAGCTTCTCTTCTAAGCCCCTTCCAAATGAAACACTATTCGCTCTGTATATATCTTATCACATATTTTTAAAATTAATAATTATGTTAATTAAACATCTGATTTATTATTTTAAACTTTAATATACCAAGAACGTGAAGGATATCTTCGGTATATTGCAGAGATGGGCAAATGGCAAAGTGAGTACTGAGTCCCGAGTATTTTACTCAAATGTGAACTGACCAACTTTGAGTATTTTACTTAAATAGCTGACCTGCGCCACTTAAAGTACTTTACTCACTCCCTCATATAATTTATAGTTTCAAGTACCACATGCCTATAGTTAAATATATAAATTATATTAATAGATGTGTCATTGTTCTAATTACATAACAACATAGATTCTAAACATAGATTTTTAATTTTTTTCATAGTTAAGGCAATAATATTTCAGTAATGAAACTGAAGATAGCCAGATGTTGGTTGGTATAACATTTTTTTTATTTTAATGAAATTTACAACTGTATTACATGAAAAATACAACAAGTAAATGTGACATTGGTAACATGAAATGTACAACATGAAGTGAAACTACCCATTGGTAGAACTCAAAAGTATAACAATGAATAAGAAAAGATGTGTAACACCAAAAAAATATAAAATGAATGTGACAAATATTTGAATTTTTGACAAATGGTGCCATATAAAAAAAAAAAAAAACAAGTTTCAGTGAAGATAAGGATTGCTCTGATGATGGGAAAATTGTCCCGAAACGTTAGAGATAATAAATTTGATTAAAGGGATTTGAAGGAAATTGGAAGTATTATTGCCTTAACTATGAAAAAATTTATAAACGTAGCCTTTCTAAAAAAAGAAAAATAAGAAGATAGATTTTTATTGTTTAACTGACTACAAATAACAAACTTCTTCTTCACAGAATTCTTTTTTAAATAATATAATCATTACAATCCCGTTATACGTATATTTAAAATTTACATATACAGTTTTATAATATGTTTTAAAGATTTGATTTTTTAAAATGATCTCCAATTTCAGATTACGCCATTGCGTTTTGAGTTTTTCGGATTTCATTCATATGAGTACCATTTATATGTTTTCGGAGCTGTGGTTTTTGAAAATTATGTCCATTTTCAGATTACGACATATTTTAATTTTTCGGATTACTTTCATATGAGGATCTATTTATTTGTTTTTGGACCAGTAGGTTTTAAAAATAATCTCCATTTTGAGATTTCGCCTCTGCGTTTCGACTTATTTTAATTTTGCTAATTTCTATCATATGAGGGCCCATTTATTTGTTTTTGGAGCCCCAGTTTTCGAAAATGGTGTGCATTTTATGATTACTTCAGTGCTTTGAAACTGATTTAAGTTTTTCGGATTTTTTCCATATAAGGTTCTAATTATGTTTTTAGAGTTGTGGATTTTGCAAATGATTTCCATTTTATTGCTATACTAGTAAGTTTAGTAAAAAAGTACAAGAAAAAGAATATAAAAAGTTTAAGAAACATTAGGTAAAAGTATTAAACTGGTAGTTTAATCTAGATAGAATAATATTTATGAATCACTACCAAAAATTATTTTTTTTTAATAGCATATACGTAATCACAAAAAAAATCCCGAATGTGGAATTATCTAATCATCTCGAGTCACCTTTGTTAAGGGAACTCTATTTTAATTTAATTTAAATGAAGATTCAAACAACACATCTGCGATCTCGAGCAATATTGACGATATATCTCAGATGTCAGGCAGAGTCCGCCATTACTGAAGCATAGATGCTCTCGCATTTTGAATTCAATAGGCTGGCCAGTAAGAAAATTAAGAATTCTCCTGATTTCATAAACATGGAATAGAAAACAACAGCGGCCGGCAAGGGGCCAAGGAAGGAAGAGAGAAGAAGTATCAACATGAAGACTGAACACAGAAGAAAGAAAAATTGCAAGTATTCCAACCCATCTCAATTTAAACATTGTATTAAGTCCAAAATTACCGAAAATAAAGCAATACATTTTATATTACCATTCATTCAGTCCACTAATTACTTTAACTTTACAGTCCAGAGCAATAAATTCTGTGCCATAATTATTATGTTAATATCCCTGACAGCCGTGGAAGGGATTGGCATAATAAATTAAACAACATTCTTTTCTAATAAACATGATGATCTAACTGTAAATAAATCCCGAAGAACTCAAATAAGTCAAAACGCAGTGACATAATCTCAAAATGAAGATTATTTTCAAAATATACTGCTCCAAAAACAAATAAATTGACCCTCATATGAAAGTAATCCGAGAAACTAACATGAGTGAAAAAGTGGTGGTGTAATCCTAAAATAGGCATCATTTTAAAAATCTACTGCTCCGAAAACATAAAAATAGACCCTCATATGAAAGAAATCCGAAAAACTCAAATAGGTCGACACGCAGTGGCGCATCTCAAAATGGAGATTATTTTTTTAAAAAATCACGTCTTTAAAAACATATTATAATACTGTATATAAAAATTTTAAATAGAGGTATGCGCATAAATAATTTAAAGATAAATTTGGAGCGGCTAAACTTGGGTAAATGAATAACTTATATAACTTTTCGTTCTTGTACGTTTATTTTTAATTACTTATTATGTAAATATTCCATTTAACATTTCCAACTTTGGACATTTATAACCAATGCTTATTTATATGAATATTATGTTTATTAATTTATTTCCTCTCTGTTTGGTTAATTTATTTATGCATAGAGTTGTTTTCTCTCTATTGTAATTGTATTTTTATAATACCTATTAAATCGATAGATTCCTAGTGAATCGTGATCCTTTCGTGTAAATACCTTGAGAGTGCGATTTTTTCATAAGAATTGACTCTTTGAATCAATTCTTGATTCATACATATATATCTATATATAATTAAACGCTGATAAAACTCTGGCCATTGTTATTGGTTCCAAACCCCTCCTCAAATCCAATACCAACATTCGTATTCTGTACCTAAATAAGCATCCCATCACCTTCAGATCCTCAATTAAAGACCTAAGTATTTTCATTGACCAAACCTTCTCCTGGAATCACCATATTTCCCACATCTCTCGACGTTCAATTTGTAATCTTAAACTATTTCATCACTTCCGCCATTTTCTACTTATACTCATACGTAAACCCCTAGCATCCTCCCACATCTTCTCCCACCTTGACTACGGATGCGTGGTGTATGGTGGCCTCTCGATGGAACTCGTGGACAGTCGAAAAAGAATTATGAATAGCTTAGTAAGATTTGTCGATGGGACCCTGAGACGTTCCCGTATTTCCCACTACTATCCAACACCCCAAACTCCATGGCCAAATGGGCTATCCTAAAAAAAACTGACCATTTGTAACACACCTCAAACCCAGTTCATCTCCTTTTCTGCCGATGACCTTATCGCTCACTTTGTTTCCTGTTCCTTCTCATCCTCACCTTCTGCTACCATACCGGCTCCTATGCGTTTCCCATATAATTTTAATCCTGATCACTTCTTTTTTTCCCCTATTACACCTGATGACATCCTCAACTTCATTCAGAAATCGCAAACCAATGATTATGGACCTGATAACATCCCAGTCAGACTTATCAAAGCCTCAGTACCATACATCCTTCCAATCTTCTATCATATCTACAAATACTCACTACAAAACGCTACCTTCCCTACATCCTTTAAAACCGCACTAGTCCGCCCTATGAAGAAAACTTCCAATCCATCAACTCTTAATGATTTCCGTCCAATTTCACTCCTCATATTAATATTCATTTCATTACTATGCCCAGTTAGGGTTACTCTTCCCCTTCTTCAGAAGACAATATTTGCTTGCACATTCCTTTACAAAATAATCAACAATCATCGCCCGTCCTATGTATACAATCTCCTCAAATTTAAATCATCTATTACTCCTGTTCTACAAGATCTCGTCCTTCTGACCTCTACGCCCCTTTCCATAAATCTGCTTCATTTCAACATCCTTTTATTGTCAGCTCCACTACCCCTTGGAATTCCATCCCGCTTTAAATCCTTATCCACATTCAAAATCCTCATATTCCAATTCCTCATTACAATCCAATCAGGCGCTGGTTAATTGTGTATTATGTAACAAGGATATATTTTTATTTATTTTTTTCCTTTTCATTACACCATTATTTTATTTTAGTTTTTGTATATTATTTATGAATTAAAAAGATTCAGTATCTCTTTTGACATAGCACTGTGATGCATAAATAGAAGGGATTGCTTGTTGTTTTTATCCATTTTTTTTTATCTACAATGTTATATATATATTTTAAATGTATTTCATTTTTTACATTCATCAATTGTAAATATATATAAATATATATATATATATATATACTTATATATCATTCCTATCTTAATCTCTGTGTTTTTATATGGTTTACAATATCGTTGCGTATTGTATTACATATATAAATAATTTGCTTTCTTTTTTCTTTTAATTATCTTTTTTTTTCTTCTTTTTGTCCCAATTCTTTTCTCATGAAATTAATGTTATGCTCCTTCCTAATTGTATGTAGTTATTCATTCTTATTTTATATATCTTATGCCAGGATAATGGAATATTTTAATCCCGTTGCTTATCCTCTGTCATTAATATATCTTTACTAGGTATATATTTTGTATGCTATAATAATAATAGATTAAAAATAAAATAATTGAAATAGAAACTAATAGAATCGAAAATAACGTAAGAGACATGTACAAAGGTATAAACAGATCACGTAAATATGTAGGGCCCGTAACGTCTGGAATTAGGGATGATAATAACAATATTCTGACCGATCCTGTTGACATATTGAATAAGTTTAAGGACCACTTTGACAATATTTTAAATACGGGAAATTATGATCTGTGTTCTGCTTCTGAGTACCAGAGTACTGAACCGTTAATAGAAGGACCAAGTAAAGAGGAAGTTGAAGTAGCTATCGGAAAATTAAAATCATATAAAGCAGCGGGAATCGATAATAGTCCTACTGAACTAATTAAGGCATGCGGGGAAGCTGGAGTTTCTAAAATACATCGGTTGGTTAAAAAGATCTGGGTGAACGAGAAATTACCTGAAGAATGGAAAGAATCTATTCTTATTCCGATTCACAAAAAGGGTACGAGGACGGATTGTAATAACTATCGAGGAATTTCACTCCTTCCGGTATGTTATAAAATATTAACTTCAATCTTAACCAGTCGAATCACGGAATACGCCGAGGAAATTATCGGAGACTACCAATGCGGATTTAGACGGAATCGTTCGACAATTGATCAAATATTTTCTTTACGGCAAATATTAGAGAAAAAATTGGAGTATAACGGTATTGTTCACCAGCTGTATATAGATTTTAAAAAGGCTTACGATTCTATTGACCGCCAGAAACTGTATAATATTCTAATCGAGCAGGGGATTCCAAAAAAACTAGTAAATCTAGTCAGGATGTGCTTGACGGAGACACTCAATAAAGTTAGAATCGGTAATAATTTGTCCGAAAAATTTGAGGTTCGTTCGGGCTTAAAACAGGGGGATTCTCTTTCGCCTGTCCTGTTCAATTTGGCATTAGAACATGCCATTAGGGAAGTAATGCGAACCGAGAAAGGGTTGGATCTGGGCGGGACAACATCCGTGCTGGGCTATGCTGATGATCTGGTTCTGTTAAGCGAAGACGTTGAAACTATAAAACTAAATACGACAACGTTAATGAAAGCCGGTAAAGAACTAGGACTCGAAATAAACGTGGATAAAACAAAATATATGGTTAGCTGCAAAAATGGCGATACTACTGGTGATGTCGATATAGATGGTAATATGTTTGAACAGGTAGATAAATTTAGGTATCTAGGTTCTACGATAACTAGAAAAAACGAAATTGAAGAAGAGATTAAGGTTAGACTGAAGGCGGGGAATGCTTGTTATTTTTCTTTGACAAAACTACTTAGTTCGCGCCTCTTGTCCCGTAACTTAAAAATTAGAATCTATAAAACAATTATCTTGCCTACAGTTCTTTATGGATGCGAAACTTGGCCGCTTACATTAAGGGATGAGCAGCGTCTTAAGGTTTTTGAAAATAAAGTATTGCGTAGAATATTCGGACCGAAGAAGGATGAGTTAACCGGAGAGTTCAGACGGTTACACAACGCCGAATTGCGTGAGCTGTATCCGGGTAATATAATTGAGGTAATTTCATCACGGCGAATCAAATGGGCTTGTAAAGTTGTTGGGCTTAGTAACGAGAGAATTCCTAAAAGGTTAATATTTGCTGTGCCGAATGGTAAGCGTCCGAGGGGTAGACCGAAGCGAAGGTGGGAAGATTGCATTAAAGCCGATCTGAAGGGACTGGGTTTGGACGGCGAACGGTGGAGGGAGGTGTGTAACAAGCGATTGGTGGTGTCGGCATCGAACCTTCGGGTTCGCTAAGCCTTATTATTATTATTATTATTATTATTATAATAATAATAGAAATAACAATGCTTTATTTATTCTGGGACGAGTCCCTTTAGAATAATACGGAGAGACAAAAATGTGGGCTAAGGAGCCTCAGAGATATATAAAGAATAATATAGTTTGATTAAATAGTAAAAAAAAAAATAAATAAATGAAAAAAAATAATAAGAGAAATTATAAGTTACTTTCTGATTTACATCAGTTAATAATAAAAAATAAAAAAATGAAAATAAACATGAAGTAAAAATAATAAAGAACGATCTAATAATTTATATACATATTTACAGTAGTAACTATTTACGATTTTATGATGACTGGATGGATAAGAAATGATTAAACAGTTGGGATTTAAAGGTAGGAAGGGTTTTGGATTGACAAATGTGCGGAGGAATGGAGTTCCATAGGGAAGAGGATCGAATAATAAAAGAGTTATCGAAAGCAGGGGTTCGGTGGGCCATTATATATAAATCTGAAGACCGGGAACGGGTATTGCAGGAGTGGACAGAGGATTTAAATTGAAAGAGCTCGTCGATGTATGAAGGACGGCGGGAGTGAATTACTTGGAAGAGGAAGGATGCCAGGAAATATTTACGGCGGTAGGAAGGATAAAGCCACTTCAACTCTTCATAAAAATAGGAAACAGAGGCGTCTCTTGGGATCCCGAAGATGAATCGTACAAAGCAATTTATCAAACGTTTTAGTTTCGCCTCGAGATCTCGAAATATTTTATTTCATTTATAAATTATGTACACAGACCAAAATCTAATATGTAAAATAAAATTTTTTTCTGCCCAATTCAAACTTTCTTCCAATTTATACGATTCATGACTTTTTATGTGTAAATGTTTGAATAAGGAATTTAAATTTCAATCAGTTAAACTATAGTTATGGCTGAATAACTATAGGTTTGGGAATATTTGTTACCATTTTTTTCTCAATAAAAATTTCTTTTTTAATTTAAAGAAAAAAAAGAAGATGAAAAGAATCAATCGGAGGATCGTTCATAAGAATGAATTCTTCACAATGATTTAATCGTTGAGAATCAATTCAGTTAAAAGAATCGAATTTCCCATCTCTGCATCGGGGGGAGGTGTGTAGTGCTATCTTAAATATCAAAAATCATTGAGCATATAAAATTTAGACGTATTAGGTTACCCTCTTTCAATGGGTGGCGTATTATAAACATAAACCAGTTTTGATTTTGATTTTTCTTTTTGTTTGCCTTTAATTGAGACAGTCGTTGAATTTTGCTCTGAAACGAATGTATATAAAAAAATTCTACACAATATTTATTTTATAAAATTTCTATAAAATATTTATTGCTTGATTTAATGTATTTTTACTGAAACCTATCAACAGGTAAAAACAAATAAATAAAGCTGACTCTTTAATTTTTTGAGTAGTGAATGAATGATAATAGTTAAATAATTATAGTAAATACAGTAATCGACCAAGAAAATATTTTCTTTTAACCGCCCCCAGCATATGAGGTTTTCAAAATGCAACATAATTTTTATGACTTAAATTTTTTCAAACATTTGAAGGTAGTTGAGTTCCCCACAAAATAAAACAAAAATAGACCAAATTTTAGTAGGATTAGTTTGCTAAAGAATTGCCTTTGAAATTTTGAACTAAGTATTTAGCACCTGTTTTCATGCAAACTTCCTCATTTTGTTTACTTTTTTTACTATTCAGTAATAATTTATGTTTAAGAACAGTTCAGATGCTCATTTTTAAATTTATTTTTCCAAAAAAAAATCTGTTGCAATAATCAGATGCAACATTTAAATATTTCTTCCCCCCCTCCAAAAAACGTATTCAGTTCAGATGACATTTTTACGAAAAAATCACCCCTACACATAAATATATCGCTCATACAATATTACGTCAAGCCTTTATAAATATGAATTTTAATTGCTTACAGTTGTCACTTTATGATAAACGTTAAATTGAATAGAGCACATCTGCAAGTCAAAAGTTGGCTCTGTCGTTTTAACTTGCTCACGTTATTAACTTTTCATAACAACAAAACTATATTATCAACTGTATCAAAGGCATTTCCATAAATATAAAACTTTCTTTCGTATATATTTATATACTTTTTAAAATTTATTTGATCATGTTATGATAATACGGAAGTTACAATAAATAAACATGTTGTGTGATTGAAATGATGTAACAAAGACAAGAACCATTTCATTTTTAGACGTCTCAGAGAAACTAATTAATTCAAAGATTAAAAAGTATGGTGCGGTGCACGGTATACACAACAGTAATATCCTAAATTAGAAATAAATAGGGATTTCCATTTATAGAAAAATGAAAGTACGAATTTTAGATGGAACAACATATCTATTTAAAATAATTAATAACCGTGTTTTTCCCATTCGCCTTATCTCCTAAAATATAAGCATTTTTCTTCACTCTCCAATCTTCTACCTCTAATATTATTATATTGTAAACTGTTCCATAAACTTTAGCTTTCCAACAGTATATTATAACAACAATGGTACTTACTTTTTTTATTTTCTGAAAATTTTTACTTACCTGGGAAAATATTTTCCTTGCGTTTTCCATTATTTTATCAAAAAAATTATTGATTAGTTTATATTTATCAATGTTTTATTAATTAAAGCGACGAAATAATTTAATTATATAAGACAAACACAACAAATGTGAAAATTCAATGCTTCAATAATCTTGTTTACATTTCATCTTAAGTCACATTTTGAGTTCTGCGCATGCGCTAATATCTTTCAACCCACCTGCTACATCGTCTCTCAGAATTATCATAATTACCAGTGAATTAGTGAACAGTTGTGTTAAAAAATAGTGCTATTGAACAATTACATAGTACATTCTTGAATAGAACCATAAACACGGTGAGTAACCGCTTGTTTATTAAGTTTGAACAATAGTGTAAACAACCATAAAATTAGATAGAGTGGCCATTTCTTATCTATAATCACTTAGGGCCAGGTAGGCTCAGTGCCTGTCGAGCTGTTAAGTAAGCTAGGTCATATCGCTTGGCCCTCTATCAGTCTGCGTAATTTTTACGTATTATTAAAAAAAAAAAAAAATTCTTTTTTCTTTTTCTCAATAGTCGTTGACATGATATGCGATATTATCATATGATAATGTCTAGCAAGAATAAAAGATCAAGAAGATTAGGCAATAATAGCTCTCGTAATTCACCAGTAAAACAAAAGCCTAGGCGTTCAAACAGAAAAACACCACCATCTACACCTGATAGACCAAATGATGCAGTGAACGACCCTCAAGCCGGTACAGAAATTATGACCACCGAAACAAACAATGAAATTGAAGAATCACCTTTTTTTACTGTTAACCCTTACCAACTACTATCTAATACCGTAGAAGAAACAATGGAAATACCATCAACCCCCAGAGAGCCAAAAACACATCCAATATTCATAAGAAACATAAAAAACTTTCCTCTATTTTTCCAGCATTTAAATAAATTACTTAACAATGGTAAATAAATATGTCAAAGTCGAACCAATGACACCAAGTTGATGCCAGGTTCTCCTGAATCATATAGAAAAATAGTAAAATACTTGACAGATACAAAGGCGGAATTCTATATTTATCAATTATTTCAAGAGAGAGCACTAAGAGTGGTGATAAGAGGCCTCCATCCAACAACTCCACCTGAGGCAATCAAAGAAGAATTGACAGAACTTGGTTTCAGTGTCCGCCAAATTGTCAATATATATAAAGATAATAAAGAGCAACAAGGTGCAAACAACAAAATAGCCATACAACTATTTTTCGTAGACCTTGAGCGCACCAGTGGAGTCGAAAACAAACGAATACGATCATATATTGATATAAGCAGCTCAAGCATCAATACCAATGACCTCAGGCTCACCAAGAAGACCGCTGGTTTCCTGGTTTAACGATGTTTGCAAGGAAGCCATTAAAGATCGCCGTAAAGCCTTTAAATTTTCAAAAAATTCCAGAAATATATGACCTCTCAAAATTTAATAGAATATAAAAAACAGCGCGCAATATGTAGAAAAATAATAAATCAGATAAAGACCGAGTCCTGGAAAAAATGTATAAGCTCCATTAATTCCTTAGCCACATCAACTGACGTTTTACAGGTGTAAATACAGCCCTATTCACTTTTAAAATCGTGAATACGGTCATATTTATATTTACAGTCGTGAATATGTGATAATTAACATAACATAATACATTGCAACATAATTAACAAAACGTATTGTAAAAGGGAGAATAATAGAACTATTTAAAATAATAAAATGATATATATAGCAAATCTTTTTTTTTTTTAATAAATAATTTAATAAATACATTTTTTTAAATAAATAAGAGTATTCATTAATAAGATTTTGTGAAAATATTTCCATTCACTTCTGTAAATTTAACCGTATTCATTTTAGTAAACCTGAATACTGCCGTATTCACTTTTACAGGTGTAAATACAGCCGTATTCACTTTTACAGGTGTAAATACAGCCGTATTCACTTGTACAGTCGTGAATACGGCCGTATTTATATTCACAGTCGTGAAT
The DNA here is from genome assembly GCA_928085145.1 of Nezara viridula. NCBI lineage: Eukaryota > Metazoa > Arthropoda > Insecta > Hemiptera > Pentatomidae > Nezara > Nezara viridula. The sequence goes on along the minus strand of OV725078.1, from coordinate 193,704,327 downwards.
ACGTATCTTCTGTATTCATATTACTTTTTATGAATACGAATATATTCGTATTAATATTCATTTGTACCAAAAATATAAATGGTATTCGTATTTATATTTTTGAATATAAATATGCCCATCTCTGTTACTCACACTATTTTTTTTGTTTGGTATCAAACGTAATTGTTAATGTAACTGATAGCACTAATAGTTCACATTAATCTTGTATACTGCCACTATTGATTGAGATATTTATAGGAGACGACCTGACGTACGTTTAACTAAGTCTAACGCACTCGCAGAACTTTTTTTTTTTTTTTAAATCTTTTTATTGAGAAATAATACATTTTGCCACATTTAAAGGCACTGAGTACTAAAGCTGAGTGAGGCCCATTCATACTATATATACAATACAATAAAAAAAAATAAAAATAAATATTTATCTATATAACAAAGCTAAGAACTATAAAACCAAAGAAATGTAACTTTTTAAAAAAATACAGAAATTGGCAGAAAATTAAATAAGTCATAAGTAAAACAAATAAATATTTAAAAAAAGAAAAACATTCATACTTAACTACAATATTTACAATCATCCAAGGGAGCTCTGAGTCCAGTCCTTTCCTCCACGTGTGAAGGAAAAAGCGAGACTCTAAGAGGTCCCAACGCTTCTCTCTCAGCCGCGTCACCGGCAGGAGTCCAGTGGAAACTGAGAGAGGGCACTAAAGCAACAGGCGCTCATGACGTGAGTGGAGATGCTGGCCATTGCCAGAACTCCAGTGACAGTCTTTACAAAAGGTCTCGAGACCACTGCCGTTTCTACCTTCTAGGAGGGTTGTAGGGGTGACTGGAGCTGGATAAGGATTGTGCTAAGGAGTTAGGAAGGTGGATTAGGTTCAGATAAAAATTTGAGAATCGAGATGGAATAACGTCAAGGACATAAGGGATGTAAAGGTCATGATGCAGGGTTTTGTATGTAACATAATAAGGAAAATTGACTATTATACGGAGGACTTTAGACTGAAAGGATTGGATGCGTTTGATGTTCGAAAATTTAGTTGTCCCCCACAGTTCAAGTCCGTAGGTCCAGATGGGTTTGAGTATGGTCTTGTATATTAATAGTTTGTTTTCTATTGAGAAATTGGATTAACTGTTAAGTAGTCTATATAGCTGGCCAAATAGTCGGTTAAATTCTGGTCTTTTAAGTCTGCTATGTGGGTTCCAAGTAAATCTTTTGTCTAAAAGGAATCCAGCTATATCCAAGATACCGAACTGTGTCTGAGACGAAGAGAAGTACAGAGTTGAAAAGGATATGTGGACAGGATCTGCGTAGTCCTTCTCTCAGTTACTCGAGCAGGATAAGGATTGTGCTAAGGGATTAGCATAGCGGATTAGGCTCTGATGAAAATTTAGGAATCGGGATGGAATAACGTCAAGGACATAAGGGATGTTAGGATCATGATGAAGAGTTTTGCTTGTAACATAATAAGGAGCATTGACTGTTGCACGAAAGAATTAAGATTAGGAGGATTGAATGTGTTTGATGTTCGATAATTTAGCTGTCGCCCATAGTTCAAATCCGTCGGTCCAGATGGGTTTTAGTACTGCCTTGTATATTAATAATTTGTGTTCGATTGATAGGTTAGAGTTTCTGTAAAGAAGTTCTTTTCTTTTAAGTCTGAAATGGGGGTCTCATGTTATTATTTTGTCTAAAAAACAGAAAATTGGATATGCCGAACTGTGTCTGAGATGGGAAGAGATACAAAGTTCAAAAGGATAGGTGGACAGGATCTGCATCGGAGGGTAAAGGTGACATGCTTGCATTTGGATTCATTGATATTAATGCGCCAATTGTTGCACCATTGCTCAATTAGGGAGACGTGTCTTTTTAGGTTTTAGGATGCTGTTTCAGGATCTGGGTGGAATGACAGGATGGCGGTATCGTCAGCGAACGTTGCTAGAAGGGTATCGGGATTGGTTGGAATGTCAGCGGTGAAGAGGATGAAGATAACTGGGCCCAAGACACTGCCTTGTCGAACACCAGCCTCAATTGGATAATAGTTGGAGAATTCAGACGCGCAGAACTGAAAACGGGTTCTGGTGAAACATTACGAATTATAAGTCTATGGTCTGAGGAAAGTTGATTTAGATGTGTAATGGAACAATGGAGGGGAACTGAGCCTCTGTGGATTAACAAATCAAGGATATCAGGATAACGGTTAGGATCTGTGAACCGATAGTTGGAAGAACTGGGGTAATGGAGGTGAATACGTTAGTAATTGAGTGCAGACAGCAATATTTGGCAAAATAATTCGTAGTTCTGGATCCTTATTGTTGATGATTGGTATTTAAGTGTGCATCCAAGATGAACCCATGATGATCCGAATCCATCCATATTCACATAGAACAGAATCCTGTTAATCATAAAGTAGAAAAAAACTGTATTTCTTTAACAGACAGACACATTATAAATCTTATAAGTGGAAATAACTTATATATTACATTATATTATTTTTATATTTATCTACTTTCAATTTTTATTGATTAATTTAATTTAATTGTTCATTATTCTAAGTATTTCCGCTTTGTATGATCTCTCTTTTATTTTATTTAAATTTTACATTTACATTCTACATCAATTTATGATCATCCTTTTTCACTTTTTAACCATGTCTCAATATTACCTAATATTCAAATATAATTTTCTTACATATGTACAACCAAATATAATTATAATTATTATTTTTTATTCCCTCTCTATACTTCTAAGTTAGTTCTGCAATGTATTTATGTAAATGAAGTTATTTCTATATTTATATTTTACTTCTTCCATTTTTGTTTTTATTTACATTGTACTCTTATCTATAATCTCTTAATTCTATTTTATATGTATACGTATATATTTATAATTTAATATTTCATAGATATAGTACTTTTCCCTTGTATCCATCCATATCTTCAAATTTTAGATACTATAATTTTCTTGGTTTTCCCTCATTACCGAAACAAGTCAGCGAATTCCCCAATACCTGCTCTTACCCTGGTTTTCCAATTCTAAGTGAAACTCCTAGGTGAACACACCTGTAAGTCTCTAATTTAATTCTTCTATTTTTGTTTACTTATTTATTTAATTTTTTGGTTTTCTTTTCTAAATTCCTTTATGTCTATTATTTCATATTATATCCGTTTTCCTTTTCTTTCAATCTCTCCTGTAGATCTGTAGAAGAATTTCACGTTTGCATTTATTATATTTTACACTACAACAATTGTTACCATCTATTTACTTCAGTTTAGGATCTTGTTACTTAGCTTACTCTGTTTATATTTTAATGTACTTTCTGTTTATAATTTTAATAAGCTTATTCACCATGTTTATAATTTTTTGTCTAAATATTATGTAACTTCCACAATTCTCTATCTTTTTGTATCTTGTCCGTTCTAGCCCTGAAGAAGACCTGCAAAGTAGGATCGAAACGTTGGCTTTTATTAAAATAGTTTTACCACTATTTAGCCTATTTATGACCGCCACCCCGGACCATCTCCTTAATTTGTAATGCAACGGTCAACTGTCAAATATTCAATTTAATATAATCCATATATTTAACTATAGGTATGTGGTACTTAAACTTTAATTTATATTAATTGAGTAAAGTACTCAAAGTGACGCAGATCTGCTATTTTAATAAAATACTGAAAGTCGGGTAGTTCAAAATTTGAGTAAAATTCTTAGATTCGGGCAAGTTGAATATCTGACTGCCTTAATCAGATCGGGAGGTCAATAGTTGAGTAAAATACTCAGGACTCGCTTTGCCCATCACTGGTATTACGTTATATACGTTATATATATATATATATATATATATATATATATATATATATATATATTATATATATATATATATATATATATATATATAAAGAATTTTATTCTCCCTGCAAAACCTAAGGAGACAGCCCTGATGAAGGCCTGAACTTCAGGTTGAAACGTTGGCATATGTAAAAAATAAATATTATCATTTATTTGTGCCTTCCTTTTTGACTGACCACCCCAACTATTCTTCTCTTCATTATCCACGACAGTCAACCAATTACCAATTATATATATATATATATATATATATATATATATATATATATATATATATATATATATATAATATATATATATATATATATATATATATATATATATATTATATATATATATATATATATATATATATATATATATAATCAATGTTACTAATTCTAATAAGATTGGAAGTTTAGCAGTTACCGTAGATGAGGTGGAGTGAACACCAAAAGGAAAAGAGCTTAACAGGCCGAGACCAAGACACAAAACCCTAATTTATTAACAAAGTTTAAATATCCTTTAAGTCTTCTTCTTTACCGAGTCCACAACTTAGTTTCCATACTATTTCTCAGCGCAAAACTTATTGAAACGATGTTGGAAAGCTTCCATCCTACAAATGTCTACCCGGCAGTAGGGATTTTAAATGATCCAAAGACAATTGCAATAAGGCAGCGCCTATATATCTAGAACCTTTACTTTACCCCTCGCTCTACCCTCCTTCCTCTACCCACTCCTCCCCCATCGTTCCAACCCACAAGTTAGTTGCTTAATCATTTTTTTTTAATACTTCGGTTGCAACTTTCCAAAAAGGAAAAAAAAAAACTAGATTAGGTTTCATGATATCGCGTCTTTTTACTTATCTATCATGCCTTCGACTCTCGTGTTAAGTGCCGATTGTAAAGTGGAACTACAGAGTGAGTCAAAGGGACACCTGCTGGGTCACATAACCATGACGAGGTAATTCGTAATGTATGAAAGAGTGGAATAGAAAAAACTCTATTATTCTCTGAATTTATAACTTCTCTAACGACTAAGGTTATGTCTATAATAAAACAATAAATTTCTAACCTTATCAAGAAAGAGGCCGAAATAAAAACAAAATCCTTGTATGAGGAGGTAGAAAGATTAAAAGTTTCCATTTGAAACCCGTAGTCTCCTGGTCACTTCTTTAATTTTCCCCCACTTTGACTATTGCTGTTCGGTATATGGGAGCGTCTCTGGGGATCTCGAGGCGAAACTAAAACGTTTAATAAATTGCTTTGTAAGATTCATCTTCGGGATATCAAGGGACGCCTCTGTTTCCCATTTTTATGCAGTGTTGAAGTGGCTTTATCCTTCCTACCGTCGTAAATATTTCCTGACATCATTCCTCTTTCAAGTTATCCAATCACACCGTCTTTCATACGTCTCTGAGCTCCTTCAATTTAAATCCTCTGTTCGTTCCCGTAATACTCGTTCCCGGTCTTCTGACTTATATATAAATGCGCACCGAACCGCTGCTTTCGACAGATCTTTCATTATCCGATCCTCATCCCTTTGGAACTCCATCCCGTCTCACATTCGACAATCTAATGCCCTTCCTACCTTTAAATCCCGTCTGTTCAATCATTTCTTATCAATCCAGTCCCCATGAAATTGTAAATAGATAATAATGTAAATATGTATATAAATTATTAGCTCGTTCTTCATTATTATTACTTCATCATTTTTATTTATTTTTTTAAATTTTAATTATTGACTGATTATAATTAGAATGTAACTTATAATTTTTAATTTTATTACTATGAGTGTTTTATTACTCTGTATCTTTATTTATGCATCTTTGAGGCTCCTTAGCCCATATTTATGTCTTTCTGTATTATTCTAAAGGGACTCGTCCCAGAATAAATAAAGTATTATTATTAATATATATATACAAATTTTCTTTAATCGACCTTTGAGTATTAAATTTAAACATAACCATTTAATTGGGAATAAGGTCACTTATTAATTATTCAATAAACTACTAATTGTTCCTTGACGTTTACGGCTACTATCAGTACTATCTCAAGCTATTATCAGTAGCTTAATATCTGTGCTGGTGGGCGGTGCTGAGACTGTCAATGTGTCCCTGCCCTCAGCTTTGAAGAGGATCCCATTGTTTACTTATACAAAGTAAAATACCGGGATTGAAACGTCAATAAACACAGAGGAAATGAACATTTAGTAGTTTATTGAATAGTTAATAAGTGACCTTATTCCCAATTAAATGGTTATGTTTATATATATATATATATATATATATATATATATATATATATATATATATATATATATATATATATATATATATATATATAAATGAAAAGATAAATTAACATACAAGATAAGTAAAATAACACATTAAAGCCAAATGATAATAAAATAAATAAAACACATTCACACCTATGTACATATTTACATTGGCCCAGGGTACTCTGAATCAAACTTTGTCCCCCAAATGTGGAATCCAAAGCAGGACTCCAGAATATCCTAGTGCTCCTCTCACAGCCTCGTCACTGGCAGTGTAAGGCAGGCACTTGTAAGCCAGTGAAGACTGATGGAGGGCACTAGAGCAACAGACGCTCAGGACTTGAGTGAAGAATTTGGCCAGTGCCAATACTCCAATATATACATATTTACAAAAGGTCACGGGACCACTGCCGTTTTACCTCCGAGGAGGATTGTAGGGTTGACTGGAGCTAGATAGAGACTGTGCCACAGGATTAGGATGAAGAGTGAGATTCTGGTAAAATTTGCGAAATTCCTCTGGGATTTGGTCATGTACAAATGGAATATTAAGGTCACTATGTAAGGGTTTATTGGTTACATAAAAGGGAGCATCGACTATTGTTCGAAGAACTTTAGACTGTATTTTATGTTAGAAAGTTTTGCTGTCCCCCACAGTTCGAGTACGTATGTCCAGATAAATTTGAGGATTATCTTGTAGATTAATAGTTCGTTCTCAACTGAAAGCTGAGATTTTCTATTGAGTGGTCTATATAGTTGCACATATCGCCTCTTAAGCTGTTGTCTTTTAAGTCGTATATGTGGGTTCCATGTTAGTCTTTTGTCTAGAAGAAAGTCAAGATACCGAACTGTGTTGGAGAGGGAAACGGATTTCCCTCAGCTAGTTATGGAAGAAATCTACCCGTACTACAAAGAATTTGTGTACCGATGGAAACTTTCCCTTTGTGGTGTTTTGGTCTAGGTGACTAACTAACGTCTTGACACTGTTTTAATTAAAACTATCACTATTTTTCCAACGAAAAATGAATATTTTTAAGAGATGAAGTACGGGTTGACTGTTACAATCTAGAGCATGCCCAGAACTCAATTCGCCATTTATGTCCGAAAACAGATATTGCCCAGGGTGGAAAGCTAGAGTCGCTTTGAAAAAAAAAAAAATGAAACTCCAACCTTCTAAGATTAAACATGCTTTCTGACATGAAACAAGGGGCCTACCCTACAAATTATTTTAAAGAACATTCATCGCCCAGACTTGTGACACAGTTATCAACATAGAAACTTTTTGCTAAAAGTTCTATATATTTTTTAGAATAAATAGTTGAGATGCCGGTTTTTTGGAAAAAAATTTGCTTTGTAATAAATAATCAATGGTTACTCCGAGAAGAAAAGGGATAATATTCATCCCGAAAACAACACTTCTATGCCTAAATATCCTTTCATTGTCACTTAGATCTTCCGATAGAAATCTGTCTAAGACTGTCTCTGTCTAACTCACGTACTGAAATCTGTTGGAAAGCCTTCCTTATATCAGACACCACACCTAATTTTCTTAATATAAATCTTAAAAGTATATATGGAATTAGCTCAATCAAGTTAGGACCCGTTTCGAGACAGCCATTCAAGAAGGAACTATCCTTTAAACGGGAGGAAGCATCGAAAACTGATCTAATTCTATTTGTAGAGCCGTCTTTTATACCAGGGCGGTGAGATAGACAATTAGTTCTAGCTGAACTGTTTAAATCACCTACTTCATCGATAATCCCTTCTTTATACCACTCTTTTTTTTTATTATTATTTTAATGGAATTTACAACTGTATTACATAGAGAATACAATAAGTAAATGAGAAATTGGTAATATGGCATGTACAACATGAAGAGAAACTACCCATTGGTAGAACTCAAATTAAAGTTCTATATTAGAAGATCCCGAGGCCATCTTCTTTTCAGACGCCTCGGAGGGTTATCAGGGATCGAGGAGGAAGCAAGGTTTGAAACGAGAGGATTCGGTTGGTTCTGCAGTTTGTTATGGAAGGAAAGGTATCTGGATTGGGCCAGATCGGAAACATATGGAACATTAAGGTCTTTATGGATGATTTTATTTGTGACAAAGTAAGGAGCATTGAGGATTTTACGAAGGATTTTGGATTGTAAGGATTGGATACGAGAGGAATTCGATGGTTTAGTGGAGCCCCAAAGCTCAATTCCGTAAGTCCAAATAGGTCTTATTATTGTCATATATACGAGTCGTTTATAATTTATTGAAAGCTTAGATCGTTTGTCTAGTAAGTGCTGCAGTAGTAGAAAACGTCGGGCGGTTTCTAGTCGTTTCAGTCTGGTATGGGGGTTCCAAGTGAGTCGTTTGTCAAGGTGGAGTCCTAAGTAGCGGATTTGCTCAACAGGAATAAGTGGAGTATTATTGAAGGATACTGTAGGACAAGATTTCATAGGTTTACGACGGAGGGTAAAGGTAATTTGATGGGATTTGTTGGAATTTATTTTTATTCTCCAATTTTTACACCATTCTTCAAGGCTTGTGATATGTGATTGAAGAGTTTGGGATGCGATTAAAGGATCGTTATTAACTGATAGAATACACGTGTCATCGGCATAGGTGGTGATGACAGTGTTGGAATACCACTCTTGAAATATATTATCATATTCATGATATAAATCTAGTGAATTGAGTATTTTCAGAGTAGACTCGAGCCTTTTCTTGGCATAGAGATAATTATTGGGTAAAGGAGGGTATCCATCTATCCATAATAAAAACACTTAATATCGTCCTTCTTCAGTGGTCTTTACTGTTTCTAAAAAGAAATCTTTGCCAGCAAAGCTAAATCATTTCCAGATGTTTTTTCAACCGGGTCCTTGATGCCCAGAACATCCAATTTCCATAAATCTTTAATTAATAGGGAGATAGACTTGGCGGACATACTGTGACTAGGAGCTTTCTCTTTCACATTACCAATTAATGTCCTGCAAAAAATGGTTTCTACAGTCATCAAACCACATTTTAAAAACTGACTTCTTCCAGTTTCTAAAGTTACCAAAACATCAACACCAAATAAAACTTCAATAGAGTCAGAATCCGTGTCATTAATATTGATACCTAGAGACTCTAACTCTTCCGACCAGTGTCCTAAAAAAACAGGATGAACAGTACAACAGATTTTATCCTCATATAACTTTTCAAAACAATGGGATACAGAATCTGGAGAACCTATTTTAACATCAAAGCAATTATGGCCTTTAATGTAAGTACTAAACCTACCTGTGAAATCCTTCCTTATCTTTTAGGAATAAATCTAAGCTTCTCTACAGTCAAACTTGGACTATTAGAATGCTGTGACCCAGAATCTATTGGAGCCTTAACTTGTTTGGTTATGTTCCCATTAGTTACAACAACATTCAATGTGTACACAGATACATGACCACTAGTGTATTTGGCAGCGTTTACGTCTTCTTTGACTCTTTCAGGATTTTGCACAAGGACTGATATTTCTTCTTTGGCGACAGAACAGATAATTCTAACATGTTACTTAAAACGTAAAACGTTAAATTTACACATTATATTTTTCAAAGTCCCTGACCACAATCATACCGCTGCAGTAAATCCCGACACTTGGAAAGACCACATCTTAGTGTCGGACATAACCAAAGTCAGGCGCCATGGAAAAGTTCATGTTCCAGGTATTTCAACATATGATTTTATTTTTGTTATTTATAAAAAGGGGCTCTCTTCATACAGAAATTATCCGGCCTAAAATAGAAAGGTCATTCCTATGAGCTTTAAAATTGATAGACTGTAGAAAAGATAGACTGTTCCGAGGTTTATGATTGCACTGACTGACGAAAAGGTAAAACTATATACTAAGAAGATAAATGAGCTCTTCGATAAGCATGCACCTCTTAGGACGTATCGACTGCGTAGAACGAAGCCCTCTCCCTGGATGTTTGAAAATATCAGGTCTCTATATGGCGCGACGAAATTTCTTCTTTTGTTTGTCCGAAAATAGCGGGTCGTCAGATGATGCAACCCAGTTCAGACGTTCTAAAAATAAAGTAAATACCGATATACGGGATGCTAGGAGGAAGTGTATAACGGAGAATACATTATCATTTTTTTTTTATTTAAAAAAAAAGACGTTGTCTTCTTGTATATTCCATTTATTTTTCACTTTTGCGCAACCGGTTTCGGTCTTTTATCAGACCTTTATAAGGCTAGGTGAAATAATAAAATTAACAACAACAATAAAAACTTTTGTAAATAATAATAAAACCTAATTGAAAATTTAACAATTTAAAATCAAAATAGAATAAATTAATCAATAAAAATGGTAATCATCCAACTGATGGTGGTCCTCCTCTCCTTCTTGTCAAATGAAGACTAAAAAATAAAAATAAAACTATTTTTAATTAGCCAGATGGGCTATCCCTACCCCTGTTTATTAGTCTTCATTTGGCTAGAGATTACCATTTTTATTGATAAATTTATTAAGATTTGATTTTAGATTGTTAAATTAGGTTATTATTATTTACAAAAGTTTGTATTGCTGTTGCCAATTTTATTATTTTAACTAGCCTGATGAAGGTCTGATAAAAGACCGAAACCGTTTGAGCAAAAGTGAAAAATAAATGCAATATACAGGAAGACAACGTCTTTTTTTTTTTTGTAAAATTAAATTTCCTTTAAAGTCAAGCACAGTTAAATAAATTATAAAATATTTTATACCGACAAATGATTACGCAGATGAACTCATTTTCGATGGGATCAGGGAGGATGATGTTATCTGGAGTATTAACCGAGTAAGGTCGGATGCAGGTGGAGTTGATGGGTTCTCAAAGAATATAATCGAGAAGGTGGGGTCACTAATGTCCTTTTCGATATATTAAACTCATCATTACAGCAGTGCAAGTTCTCGATCAATTCTCAGGGCAATTCCTAAAAAATTAAAGCCCGTTACACCTTCGGATTACCGGCCAATCACTTTATTGCTCATTGTGTCAAAAATTTTGAAAAGTATAGTCGAAAAGGACTTGAGAAGATTTATGGAAGACAAGAAATACTCTCTCCATTCCAGTCAGGATTTAGACAAGGGCAATGGCTGAGATCATATTTGATGAGTGGGCTCAAAGACATCTCTCGGTATGGATGAAATGCGACTCGGGTGTCTCCCAGGGTACTGTTCTTGGACCGATATTGTTCCTCGGGTACATTAATGATGTTTTCGGGGCTCTTAAATACTGCAAGATCCATATATTTTCGGATGATATTGTTAATCGGGCGAGCTCGGGTGATCTTTCCTTGGTTCCGACATTACAACAATCCTCCGTTACGATATCTTCTTTCTCCTTTAGTTAATTATCAAATTCATTCATACCTATTTAACTAATTTTTATATCAGAAATGGATCAACTGTTTCAGGTACTTTAGGTACTGAGTACCTAAAAGTACGTTTGGGGCAGCTAATATTGAAAATTACACCAGTAAGTATGAAACCTTCATTATATTAAACACTTTTTTTTTTTTTTAATTTTACACTGATTTAAATTTAATCAAAATCGTTAGAGCTGTTTTCTTAGAAACTCGCAAAAATATGTTAAATCGATAATATAAAGTGTAAATTCCGAGTTTCCGATTTTGACGAAAAAGTTGCATTAATATCCCAGACATATGCTCGTAAAAACCTTAAATATGCAATTTCACTTTCGAACTTTTCGTTTTTGAGCTAGTTAACACACGCGCCCTTTTCCGGGACTTGGTTATTTTGACTCAGGGAACCTCAAAACGTTCATTTCCGTTGAAAACTGAGATTCGAAAATTTTCACGATCGCAATACTTTCCTTTACTATATATTGTATAAATATGTATGTAATATGTAATATGTGTGTACGTAAATAATGTATAACGAAAATTAAAAACATACATAACAAATACTTGGCCAGCGTCTGATTGGATGATGAAGAGGAATTAAGAATAAGAGGGTTTCAAATGTTGAACAGGATGGTGCATGGCAGATTTTTAGCTGGATGGAATTCCAAAATTCAGTGGAACGGAGTACATACCAATATTTAAATGAGGCAGATCTGTTGAAGACCGAAGGACGAGATCTTATGGAGAGGGAATGGATAGATGACTTGAATTGTAGGAGATTGCATTCGTATATAGAATAGAATAGAATAGAAAATAGAACTTTATTCTGGGACTAAGTCCCCTTAGAATAACAAAGATGAATTAATACAAAATAAAATACCAAAAAATATACACATATATAAACACACGCATATATATATATATATACATACACACACATACACATATATATAAACACACGCATATATATATATATATATATATATATATATATATATATATATATATATATATATATATATATATATATATATATATATATATATATACATACACACACATACACATATATATACATGCATACACACATATATATATATTCACATACATACACACACATACACATACATACATATATAAATGACACATACAATCTTCTCCAAATTTACTTATTATTACTAGAAAAAAAAAAAGACAGAAAAGAAATTACATATCTATATATACATAACTGCACAATTTATGAACAATTGGCTATCTAATAGAAACATAATTTAATACAAACTGTAATAATATTTACAGTGATTCATACAATAATAAGCAAACACTAAGATAAAATAAAACCTCAGGAATAATTGTGGTATAAAGGTAAAAAAGGAACTATATATACGTTCTTACTCATATTGCTACACAGTGAGACAAAAAGTATAAAATATAAACATATATACATGAAAGAAAAAGCACAACCTGAGGTGAAGAGAAATACAAATAAATAGTAAAAATAATAGTCAAAAATCATTGATGTTTTATGTTAAAACTTAAACTGTAGGCATCACCATTTACTTCTCACAAATTCAGTTCATAAAATGAAATTTATGGTTGCTGCGAATCGTCTGTTTGGGATGTGAGGAGATATTGGAAAAGGAGGTATTTGAAGGTTGACAGTGAAGAGGCATGACGGATGTTATGTGGCAAAGAATTCCAGTAGGTGACGGAGCGGGCTAATAAGGAACGTTCATAGGTTTTTGTCTTGTGTGATGGAATATAGAGGTCAGAATCACGGGATCTCGTTTTTATTGAGTGGACTAAAGGTTTCGGCTTGAGGATACAGTAGATATAGGAAGGGTTAACATAAAACATCAATGATTTTTGACTATTATTTTTACTATTTATTTGTATTTCTCTTCACCTCAGGTTGTGCTTTTTCTTTCATGTATATATGTTTATATTTTATACTTTTTGTCTCACTGTGTAGCAATATGAGTAAGAACGTATATATAGTTCCTTTTTTACCTTTATACCACAATTATTGCTGCTGGGAGTTGATCGTTTGATATAAGAAATTTCCAAGGAAGTATAGGCGGTGGGAAGAGGGGAAGAGCCACTTTGATTCGGCATATAGGTGGGACACCATGTGACCATCTCGAAATGCCGAAGACAAATCTTAAAAAACAGTTCATGATTCTGTTCAGTCTGTCCTCAAGCTCCAACGAGAGGCCACCATATACCACACAGCCATAGTAAAAGTAGTCAAAGTATACATATATATTTTTAGTATTATCATTTTTCTGTTGTTTCAATTAATTTATTTCTATCGTTTATACATTTTATATTACTTATGTCCTTATTTGTGATAAAATTTAACATCATTTTATCAAGAAATGATATATTAAAAAAAAACAACTAATAAAACATTTAAAGACAATATGATGATAGTATACAACTTTACAAATATTTAAAAAAATAATATAATATTTGAATACAATATTCTAGCTTTTCCAATGATAATAATTCAAGCTGGAAATAACTCGTGGATCAATCTGCCATTTCTTCAGATGTCCAACCGCCTCTGTCATTTGGATAATACTTTTATTCTGTTTGCTACTTCCTCATTATCCTCCAAACCTTCAGCTAGGACAAACAAAGAAGCCTCTATACTTGTCTGCAATTATTTCTTTATCAGATACTTGGCATCGGTAATTTGCTTTTGTAGATCTTTTGGCAGCTGAGCCGTTATTACCTGCATGTCCAAAATTGGTGCTGTCCTGTAATCTCCCTGTAATATCTAAGTAAAACAGACTAATCAGAATATTCATCTAGTTTGAATAAATGAGATTTTTCCCATGGATAGGAAGAGATATTCAATAAAGCAGCCTTGTACAAAGTCTCTCTGCAGTTTGCACCTTTCGCCTATCAAAAGCTCCCAGAAGCTCACTTCCTGTGATGGTTTTACTATCACATATCCAAGCAGTAATCCTGGGAACGAAAGCTGTAATTCTACCTTCTAGAAAGAGGATACGAGAGGTTTTAATTTTGAATTGGGAAATGATATTTATTTTAATACTGTTCAAATAAAAGTGTAGAGTATAAGCTGGGTAAATTTGGAAAATCGTAATATGGGCAGCGGTGTAACATATCTAGAATGAAATCTTAAGTATAATAAAAACATTCAATCTCGATATTTACGCGATATTTTCTTATCTTAAAACTGTTTAGTTTAAGTTTTGAAGAAAAAATAATAGAACATGACCTCATTGTGGCATCTATTATTTTTTTTTTTTTAAACTCTTATAATGACATCGTTTTCGATGCAACCATTCAATCAATACCTTTCATTCCACAATGAACACCTTACTTTTTCTCAAATTATTTATTTTTGAACCAGAATAATGCATATAAATGTATCTGTGTGTGTAATCTATTTGGATCTGATTTAACCGGTTAATAGGATATCTATTTATCAGTTAATTGGAGTACATAAAGAGTGGAAGGTGGGCCTTAATCAAGGGCCTCAATTAAGGGAGTGAATGATGTTGGGGATTGGTTAGCTTCAAGCTGATAATGATCACTTCACTAAGAGCTCCTATCCAAGATAACTTTTTCACTTTGAGCAGGCTACATCCTCACTATTTTATAATTAATCGAAACATAAATAATATATTTTTCGTGGGATTAAAAATGTTTGTGTATATTTTAATAATGAGATATATTTCATTCATTTAAAAATATTCTTTAAGCTGCATTGGACTATTGACGACATAATCTTTAATAACAACAGTTAATTATGAAAAATGACTAATCTTTAGCTATTATCCACGATTAATATAGAACAATTGTTTTTCTTCAAATTAATAGCTTTAGATAAAATCATATAGCCGGCTAGCAATTTAAGTTGAAGTTTTTAGGTCATAATGGACTAAATATATTTCCTAATTGCTTTAAAATATTTTATCACGCCGCTTCTCTGTTCATCGTTGTTCAGTGACGCTATTTGTTTATAAATGGTGTTGCTATTGTTTACGGATTGGAAAAGTTTACTTCTGTGAGATTCCTAAGCCTCACATTCCCTTCCAATATGGTTAGTGTTTCACGATTTATACAATTTTCAGATTGGACCGAATTTGAAACTCCTATAAGGTGTAACTTGCTATTGCATAATTGATTAGATCTTAATCTACATTATATTTTAATTTCCTCTTTATTCAGATTTGTGTTTGAAAATCACGCTCTGTGTGAAATGTTTGTAAATATTGATTTGTAATACTGGTTTGTCAGAGAGTGTTGGTATTGTTCTTGACAAGTGCTCCTACAATATTCTTTGAAGGTCACATTGAATGTATGGCTTCGAAATGTTCACTGTTTCGCTTGTAGTTATTCTTGTAGTTCACTCTTTTGCCAAATTATCAATCTTCTCATTTTCTAGGATCCCTATGTCTGCTTTAAACCTTATGAATACCACTTGTTTTTCTTTTTTCATAGATATGTTATGAAATTTAATTATGTCCAATAGTATATAATAATTTATGTTTTATAATTATTTATTGCTTGTAGGGAGCTTAAACTGTCCGTTAATATCACGAATTTACTTTTTCCCGATTGGTTTATATATTTTAGGACTTTAAAAATGGCGTTTAATTGTGACGTGTAGGATGAAAAACATGAGGTAACTTTAAACTTTGCAAAATGATTAAATTTTGATACGTATTGCACTGCTTGTTGCATTGTTTATTTTAGACACGTCTGTGTTGATTCAAATGTGATGTGGAAAATTGTCGGAATGAACAGCTTTTTTTCTTGATATATGAGGTACGGAATTTATTTTATTGTTTATTATTATATGGAATGTTGGAAAAATCATTTCCAAGTCAACCGAGAATTTAGGTAGTATATTAGTTGGATAAACATAGTCCAGCAATTTTTGATATGCTTTGCTTAAAATTGGCACGCTGCTTTGATTTACAATTTTAATGTAGCAAATAGGATTTCTTATTGATATGTTAAAAATTGTTTTATCGCTTAGTAATTGCCTTCTGACTTTTAGTGGAATTTCGAGAGCCTCATTTAATAATATATATACGGGGTGGACTTGAGGAGACCTAAGCATGTTCTTATGCATCAATTTTTTATGACATCTAATTTTTTTTTAATGATGTATGTGTAACCTCACCGTATATAACCTTTTTTTTTAGATAACCCCTACCCACCATTTCTGGCATACGGGGGGGGGGGGTGTTGCTCTAGAGGTATAACCAAACATATTCTAAACCAGAGTGAAAGGGTCGAGTTTCATTCCGTGGGGTCGCCACGAAATAAAAGTCAACCACTCCCAGGCCGGATTTGAACCGGCTTCGCTAGGCACGAGGATGTTAGACCGAGCAACGCTCCAACACACACGGCCACCACGACCTCACACCACCTTATATAATCGACCCGTAGTTTAATATTATTCTTATAGTAAACCCATTTCATTTAATGTTCTGCAAAAAAGAAAATAGAACATAGTAAATAGAACATAGTCCCCTACCAGTACCAGTACCAATATCAGATCCATATAATTATAAAGATATATTTGGGTCCGCGCTCCATTTGTTTATGTAGGTACGTATCATTCGAAGGGTATTGATAATTTTTCAGACTTTTTAATTATTTCTTCAATGATCTTGTTCCATTTTAATTTTCTATCAAAATACGTCCCCAGAAATAAAACACAAATAGAGTACGGAAAAGTTACTCCCTCCAAAACTATTCTGGTCCTGTAATGGAAAATATACTCTCTTATGACTGGACAAACAACTGATTTTTTTTGCCGAAATTCCGTGTTCTAGTTGCCATCGCTTAAAATCTTTAATATATTTATTTAATAGTTCTAGATCTCTATTTTTATTTTTATCTCAATTATATAGACATATTTCGTTAGCGAACGGTAGGATTGAAACTTGATCCGGAATACACTTTCTTAAATAAGATAAAAATTATTAATAGTAAACAACTCAGAATTTCTAGTTGAAATGATCGAGTTATTAAATTTTAAATTATCTATTTAATTAATTATAGAATCTCTAAATTTATGGGGTATATCAATCTGATCCATACATTTAGCAAAAATGCTTATCGGAAAGGTATCGTATGCTTTCTCTATGTCAAGAAACAAAGTTATTGTTTTTTTTTTGCGATAAGTAAATGCAATATTGATATCGGTATGCAGAGCCAAAAGACTGTCTTGGGACTGATCCGCTGTCAATGGGAGGCTCCTTTGCAACATTGGTCCATTGCCCAGCGACTGTCCAGTGTACCGAATGTCCTGTTCCAGTCTATATTCGATTATAACATAGAAATAGCCGAATTTGCGGAGAGACTAGGTGTTGATCAGGGCTACCGAAGCATGTGAGCTCTACGGCAGTCGCTGAGGGGGGATTGTTTTGAAGAATGGGCCAGTTGCAGGTGGCAAGGCGTTGGAGTTCAAAGAGACTCAGAAAGCTAATAAATATATATGTCAGAAGCAAGTACTTTCGGGGTCAGAATGGTCCAACGCCTTGAAACTTAACATCAACTATGCACCGTTGCGTGAAGTCCCAGAAGCCAGTGGGCAATCGAAGGAAGTCGGTTCCCTCTGTCGCAAATGCGGCAGAGTCTGAAACACTAGCCCATGTGCTGGGAAAATGCCTAACTCCCTTCTCATAACACGTCGGCACCATCGGGTAAAATTCGAATTGATGAGGCTCCTTAGGGAAAGAGAATTCGTATGCTTCGACGAGGTCTATTGTATTGATAGTGATAGATCAACAAGATACGCGGATATAGTTGCATTCTCCAGGACCGAAAAGGCGGCACTGGTCTTGGATCCTACTGTTCGCTATGAAAGCAACGACCTCGATCAAGCCAATGAAATAGAAAGAGAAAAGAAGGAAATATACTAGAAATGCATCCCTTTCCTGGAAGAGAAATTCCGAGAGACCTTCGGAGAGAGAGAGTTCATAGTGAGAGGCCTAAAGAACAGGTAGCTTCTTTGAGGAACTTGGTGTTGATGTCGACGAGCTTGCAGTGTTGGCCGAGAGCATTATTCTGGACTCCCTTGGGATCATTCATCATCACATATATGGTGATTAGGGGTTGATTATCGTTATTTATTTATTTATTAAATTTTAAATTGTTTAAGTGACCATGTCTTTTTGACTATGTTCATAGGAATATTACTTGCTGTATGTGCGTCCTAATTTTCTGGTGTTAAAACTTTGGCATTCGAATTATATATACATATATATTTTTTTTTTAGCCCTATAAATTTTGGACATTGTCCTATATCGGTTTTACCGAAATATGTATAGAATATAATAGAAGAATAGAAGAATCAACTTTATTCTGGGACAAAGTCCTTTGAGAATAACAATATTGTACATAAAATTAACATTACATCTGCCCAAAATGCATATTACAATAAAAAAACAAACATAAAAAAACAACTTAAAAGAAGTAATAAAAAAAGTATTTACATAACTGTACAGATATAGTAAAGAAATTATATGAGCAATGAGGTCCTAATACTACAAAATAGTTGCTATAAACAATAAGGATGGTGCATGGCGAATTTTAAGTGAGGTGGAATTCCAAAATGTGGTGGAGCGGACAATAAAGAAGTGTTGAAATGAGGCCGATTTGTGAAAAGGAATATAAAGGTCAGGTTGTGTGGAGTAGCCTGGTCGAAAACAAGACTGGTAAGGGTCAAGTTGATTGCACTGTTCTAAGAAGTTGGAAACTTGGGATTGGTCTATTCGTTCTAAAGGTTTTGCAAGATTAGAAAGGATTGAGATTGGACGGTAATCTTCAGGGGAAGAAGGGTTAGGATTTTTAAGTAAAGGACGGACAATGGCTTTTTTCAACGAGGAAGGGAATATTGCGTTCTTAAGGGAGAAATTGTAGATGAAAAGGAGAGCGGGAAGGATTTCAGGTAGGCACAATTTGATTAATTTGACGGGAATACCATCTGGACCAATCGAATTGGAATGGGATTTCATCACGGTGGATGTGAGGTCTGTCGGAGAAATATCTGAAAAATAAAAGTTGTCGTCGTTAAATGATATTCCAGGAGTAAAGAGTGAAGAGGTTGATAGAGGAATGGAAGAGGAAGCTTATACAAAATATGAATTTAAATCATCAGGTTTGACTGGAAAGACTGATGAGGAAGGTGATCTGGAAGATTCACAGATGGAGAGTTTACGAAGGAGTAGCCATTTGGTTTTGGAATCAGGAGCTGATGAAAGGGTTTCTTGGAAATAGGTGGATTTGTCTCGTCGGATTTTGGTTGGTGTCAGGTTATGGAGCACCCTAAACGCTCGGTAGTCGTCAGTGAGCCTAGTACGTCTATAGCTTCTGCGGGCAGCATCACGTCTCTTTTGAAGATCTTTAATTTGCTGACACATCCAGGGAGTCGGGGGGCTACGACAGGTCGAGGATTTAATGGGAGCATGGGCATCGAGGATATTAAGGAGGTTGGAAATGAAAATGTCTACCATAGAGTCAATACAGGAACAGGAATATATTAAATTCCAATCAAGCGTTTCCAGGTAGGGCAAGATTTTTTCATGAGTGAGGACATCAATATTACAGAAAGTTATGGTTCTAGGTGGGATCGGAGGAGTATGGATATTATATGAAATTTGGATTAGGTCATGAGAGGATAAAAATGAGACCGGTACTTGTGAGGAGGAAAGGAGGTTCTGAGAGGAATCGATAAGTAATGGTCCAACCAAGTATCGGACCTATAGTATATGGTATAATTCTAATTGTATGTATTAGTATATTATAGTATTTATATTGTTTGTGCTGTATAATAGGAAAAAGAATTTGTATATAATTTGTATTTCCAAAAAAAAAAAAAAGATCGATAGGTATGCTGTGTATCGAGCAATGCTATAAGTAGGGCAGCACTGCTTTAAATAAAGTACTTCTCTCTAGATTTTCCTTCACGAAAACCATAATGACAGTTGGATAATTTGTTATTATATTCTAACCACCATTCTAGGCTGAATTTAATAACTCTTTCGAATGTTTTGAGGATACATAAGCTTAGGGCGATAGATCCCTATGAATTTGCTAATTCCAGGTTTGATTATATTCTTGATTTCACTAACGTATTACACACTGTTCTCTTCATGAATCCGCTACTGAATTTGATTCCCATATATTAATTAGGATATGAAGAAAGAGGTTTTTGATTTCTATTAGTAGATTGCTTAACATAATCAAGTGAATATTATCTAGACTTGGTGTTGCATTATTATTACCTTTCAATGCATTTAAGATTTCTCGTAATAAGAAATTTGATAATATGTTTGCGCTATCTAACTCCCAAGGCGTATTACATGTAGTTCAGTTAATATTTTTACCGATAATTAAATCGATACCGGTGTTATAAATGTTTAACATATTCGGTGTAATATCTCCAACTTCGTCCAGTTCAAAGGGAATCCTAGCCAATGGAAGGCCAACAGATCTATAAATTCTTCGCACCATTCACCAGTAGCGATTGAGAATCTTTTTTTTTTTTTCTTTTCTTGAGAGTTAATAGCTTGTGTCATATTCCCTGTATAATTTTAGTTATACTAGAGCATGAAGTACGCAAATGATTTTTTTTATTTTATTACGTGTGATATTTTTGAATAAAGCATCTGTCTAATGATCATTTTTGAGCTGATCTATGGAAGTGGATTATTTAAATGTTCTAAAGGCATTTTTCTTGTTTTGAAGTAAATCTGAATATTCTTTATCCCCTCAATTTCTGCTTAATTTATGTTTGTAATTTTTTTTGTATTGCGGAATTGCTTAAGTGTTTATTTCGTTAAGATACTTTATAAATTCTGAGTAGGTTAAGTTGCTTCGATTCGCCCTAGTTAGCTGACTTAATTAACCATTTTATTCTAGATCGAAGAAGAGAAGCTGTTTTGATTTTACTGATTTGATAGATTTTCATAAGTATGGGTAGGTGATTAGACTACAATGGACCCTTATAGATCTTATATAATATTAGCGATATTAGCCGTGCAAAATGTAACGTCTGATCAAATATTTTTTGATTTTTGAATAATATTCACTGAAGTAGACTCGCCATTATTTAAACAGACAAGGATAGCAGCAACTAGATTTTTACATTTGTTGTCGCAGTTTTCACACCCCCACTGATAATGATGAGCATTCACAAGTCTATACATAAGTAAAAAGCTTTCAAAACTTTTTTTTAATCTAAAATCTTATTTTAATGAGAAATAAGTCATTTTGCCTCAATTTTTTTTCAAAATAAGTCAAGCCAAATAAGTCAATTTTTTTTAACTTTCTTTATTGAATATTAATACATTCTGCCACATTGAAGGGCATTAATATTATGATTCATTCACACAATATGTACATACAATTAATATCAATAATAAAGAGAAAGAAATATAAAAAAAATAAAATAAGTAATTTGGTATGCCTGTGTACAAAAAAAATAATGAAATAATAGATAAAAGCTAGATGAAATTAAAGTAAATAAATCACATTCACACCTATGTACAATATTCACATTCACCCAGGGGACTCTGAGTCATCTCTTATTCCCCGACGTGGAAGCCAAGGCAGGACTCCAGGAGATCCCAGTGCTTCTCTCTCAGCCACGTCACTATTATTTGAAACCAGTGGAAACTGATGGAGGGTACAATATACATATTTACAAAAGGTTGCGGGGCCTTTGCCTCAATTAAGGCCATTGAGTACTAGAGCTGTGTTGGACTCTTCCGTACCATAAATACGATAACAAATATAGAGTGAATCCTTCCCAGATAGCAAATGGTGTTCGAAGTCATATCAACGAACTAACTATTTTTCTACAGCCCTAATAACTGATACCCGACTAACAAACAACAGTTTAACATACCTGATTACACGATTTTCCGACCACACCGTTGCAACAGCCAATTGCTAACACTGCTTTCATCATCCATCAATCCTTCTCCCAGCATTTGTACCACTTCCCAATCCACAATGTCCTATATCCTTCAAAACCCTTCAAGATCTAGAATACGGTGAATTCCTACACTAAATCGATCCAACAAGCAGTCTGGACTGCCTCCTTACCACTTTCCTTCAATAAATGGTATCGTAAAAGCAGAAAAGAATCCTACGCCTCTAAAAACTCTTTGAAAAAATCCTTCTCAAACGCACCTTACCAATACTCAAATCTAACAATATCCTTTCCCATCAGTTTGCATTTCTATGAAGAAATTCCACTGTTCAGCAATGCCTTCGTGATGTTGACCATTTATCCTCTGCAATTGAAAACAAGCAATATAGCAATGTTGCCTTTCTGGACGTAGATCAAGCTTTCGACCGGGTATCGGCGGGTATGGGTATCTTTGTAACTAATCCTTAAATCCTACCTCTCAAATCATTCATGTCAAATCAGTTGCGGCACTGAATTCTCCAATTATCCTCTTATAGCAATATTCGCTGACGATACCTCCATCCTGTCATCCCAACCAGACCCTGAAACAGCATTGCTAAACCTACAAAGACACATATCTATAATCGAACAGTGGTGCAACAATTGTTGCATGAAAATTAACAAATCTAAATGCAAGCATGTCACCTTTACCCTCCGATGCAGATCCTGTCCACCTATCCTTTTGAACTTTGTATCTCTTCCCATCTCAGACACAGTTCGGCATATCCAATTTTCTGTTTTTTAGACAAAATAATAACATGAGACCCCCATTTCAGACTTAAAAGAAAAGAACTTCTTTACAGAAACTCTAACCTATCAATCGAACACAAATTATTAATATACAAGGCAGTACTAAAAACCCATCTGGACCGACGGATTTGAACTATGGGCGACAGCTAAATTATCGAATATCAAACACATTCAATCCTCCTAATCTTAATTCTTTCGTGCAACAGTCAATGCTCCTTATTATGTTACAAGCAAAACTCTTCATCATGATCCTAACATCCCTTATGTCCTTGACGTTATTCCATCCCGATTCCTAAATTTTCATCAGAGCCTAATCCGCTATGCTAATCCCTTAGCACAATCCTTATCCTGCTCGAGTAACTGAGAGAAAAGCACTAGGATCTCTTAGAGTCTTGCCTTGTCTTCCACATGTGTAGGAAACTGCCAGACCCGGAACTTCCTTAGCTGATTAAATATTGTGTTTTTTATGAATTTTGTATTTTTATTTAATGTTGTGTCAAATTTCATTTCTGTTGTTTCATAAGTTTTCTTTTTCTTTTCTTTTGTTATGATTTTTCTATTGTCTTTTCTATTGTGTATATTGTTTGAATGAGTCTCACACAATGCTAATAATCAATGCCCTTAATTGAGGCAAAATATATTATTTCTCAATAAAATAATTTTTTTTTAAATAAATAAGTTATATTGATAGTTGACCGTTACTTTATAAAGGAATGAGTTGGTCCGGGAAGAAAGTCATAAATAGGCTAAATAGAATTTTGGAAATTACATAATTTTAGACAAAAACATATTAGCAATGTGAATAAGCTTATTAAAATTATAAACAGAAAGTACATTAAAATATGAACAGAGTAAGCTAAGTAACAAGATCATAAACCGATGTAAATAGATGCTAACAATTATTTTAGTGTAATATATAATAAATGCAAATGTGAATATACTTCTACAGATCTACAGGAGAGATTGAAAGAAAAGGAAAAAGAATATAATACGAAATAATAGACATAAAGGAATGTGGAGAAAGAAAAGAAAGGAAAAAAAATTAAATAAATAAGTAAATAAAATTAGAAGAATAAAATTAGCGACTTACAGGTGTGTTCAGCTAGGAGTTTCACTTAGAACTGGAAAAAGGGCAGGTATTGGGGAAGCTGACTTGTTGGGATAATGGGGAACAATCTAGAGTATTACAGTATCTAAAATTTAAGATAAGGATGGATACAAGGAAAAAAGTACAATATCTATGAAATATTAAATTATAAATATATACATATACATATAAAATAGAATTAAGAGATTATAGATAAGAGTACAATGTGAATAAAAACAAAAATGGAAGAAGTAAAATATAAATATAGAAATAACTTAATTTACATACATACATTGCAGAACTAACTTAGAAGTATAGAGAGGGGAAAAAATAATTATAATTATATTTGGTTGTACATATGTAAGAAAATTACATTTGAATATTAGATAATAATGAGACATGGTTAATAAGTGAAAAAGGATGATCATAAATTGATATATAATGTAAATGTAAAAATAAAAAATATATATTTTTAAAAAATCTTTTTATTGAGAAATAATACATTTTGCCACATTTCAGGGCACTGAGTATTAAAGCTGAGTGAGGCCCATTCATACTATATATACAATGCAATAAAAAATAAACAAATATAAAATAAAAATATATATCTATATAACAAAGGTAAAAACTATAAAACTAAAGAAATGTAACTTTAATTCAAATTTAAAAAAATACTGAAATTGGTAGCAAATTAAAACAGTCATGAGTAAAACAAATAAATATATAAAAAAGAAAAACATTCATACTTAATATATAAAAAAGAAAAACATTCATACTTAATTTAAAATATTTACAATCAGCCAAGGGAGCTCCGAGTCCAGCCCTTTCCTCCACGTGTGAAGGACAAAGCGAGACTCTAAGAGAACCCAGCGCTTCTCTCTCAGCTGCGTCACCGGCAGGAGTCCAGTGGAAACTGAGAGAGGGCACTAAAGCAACAGACGCTCATGACGTGAGTGGAGAGGCTGGCCATTGCCAGAACTCCAGTGACAGTTTTTACAAAAGGTCTCGAGGCCTCTGCCGTTTCAACCTTCGAGGAGGGTAGTAGGGGTGACTGGAGCTGGATAAGGATTGTGCTAAGGAGTTAGGATGGTGGATTAGGTTCAGATGAAAATTTGAGAATCGAGATGGAATAACGTCAAGGACATAAGGGATGTAAAGGTCATGATGTAGGGTTTTATTTGTAACATAATAAGGAGCATTGACTATTATACGGAGGACTTTAGACTGAAAGGATTGGATGCGTTTGATGTTCGAAAATTTAGTTGTCCCCCACAGTTCATGTCTGTAGGTCCAGATGGGTTTGAGTATGGTCTTGTATATTAATAGTTTATTTTCTATTGAGAGATTGGATTTTCTGTTAAGTAGTCTGTATAGCTGGCCAAATCGTCGGTTAAGTTCTTGTCTTTTAAGTCTGGTATGTGGGTTCCAAGTTAGTCTTTTGTCTAAAAGGAATCCAAGATACCGAACTGTGTCTGAGACGGGGAGAGGTACAGAGTTGAAAAGGATATGTGGACAGGATCTGCGTCGGTGACATGCTTGCATTTGGATTCATTTATCTTAATGCGCCAATTGTTGCACCATTGCTCAATTAGGGGGATGTGTCTTTGTAGGTTTAAGGATGCTGTTTAAGGATCTGAGTGGGATGACAGGATGGCGGTATCGTCAGCGAAGGTTGCTAGAAGGGTATCGGGGTTGGTTGGAATGTCAGCGGTGAAGAGGATGAAGAGAACTGGGCCCAAGACACTGCCTCGTGAAACACCAGCTTCAATTGGATAATAGTTGGAAAATTCAGTGCCGCAGCGGACTTGAAAGGAACGATTTGAGAGGTAGGATTTGAGAACTAGGTACAAGGATTGGGGTAAGTTAGTTTTGAGCTTGAAAAGCAAGCCATCATGCCACATCCGGTCGAAAGCTTGCGCTACGTCCAGAAAGGCACCAAAATAAAATAAAAGAGAGATTATACAAAGCGGAAGAAATACAGTTTTTATCTACTTTATGATTAACAGGATTATGTTCCATATGAATATGGATGTATTCGGAAATGAGTTTTTTTTCTTGGCTAAAATAGAGGGTTTTTTTTCAAAATCAAATGAGTGGCTGAGGGTTAAGGAATGTTCTGATAGTTTGGAGGCAGAAGGGTTCTGGGAAGTTATGGACGATTTATGTTGGGAAATGCTGGTTTTGAGATGGTTTTTGGTTTCACCAATATAGCAGCTATTACAATCAATAATAGAGCAAGGTATCCGGTAAACTACATTAGGTCGGTGTTGTAAAAGATCCTTCAAATTGGTAGAAAGGAAAGAAAGTTTTTTATGGGATATAAGGCCAAGACATAAACTTACGAATTTTTTTTTCTTTTCTTTTCTTTCTCCACATTCCTTTATGCCTATTATTTCATATTATATCCTTTTTCCTTATCTTTCAATCTCTGCTGTAGATCTGTAGAAGTATATTCACATTTGCATTTATTATATATTACACTACAATAATTGTTAGCATCTATTTACTTCAGATTATGGTCTTGTTACTTAGCTTACTCTGTAAGCTTTTCTCAATTTACTCTAGTCCCATTTATTTCATGATATATCAAGCAACAATTTTTTAATAACATGTTCCATTCTAAAATTATACTACATCGTTCATAAGAAACTTATTTGATATGATTGAAGCTTAAAATCTAGAACGAAATCATGAAAAAATATTAGAAATTATCAAGATCATTATCATCGATTAGTGATAGGCGAGTGCATTACTTTCCTTTAAACTGTGTGGATTACATTGTCGCTTTGATAATAACAATAGACATTGTATCGGAATTAATTTTCCTCTTGAAATCTGTCAGGACTCTTTATGAAATGTAGTTGTTTAGCATAATAGCCTGAGTTGAAGGTTTGTACTAAGGGAGCCAGGCGCGGGAGTCTAGTGCTCTTGAAACACTCCAATTGTCCCTTAGCCAAGTAAAGAAACCTACTGATTAGAGTGGCACCCTTAAAAGTAAGGCCGTCCTCCTAAGTCTTGCAATAAATTACTTCCAGTCAAATTAAACATCACCATTTTTTTTTTAATTGGGTCTATTCCACTATACTAACGTAGCGACAATGGCCCATTTATAATTTTAAATCAGTTGATTATTTTTAATTGAAATTCTCTAGTATTTTAAGGTAAAGTTTATTAATAATAAGTCATAGTTTAGAGATCCTCAAACATCAAGCAATTTCTGCTTTAAAACTGGTAATAATTTTATTGTAATGGTGAAGTGCATTTGAAATACAGATCAAATGATATAACATTCCGGAGGTTACACTCTCGCTCCATATACGCTGGTTTTAGTAGCAGTGACGTGGTTAAAAGAATACCATAGAGATCTCCTGGAGTCCTGCTTTTCCGGAGTTCCCTCGGCTGATTGTTAACAGTGAAGGGATGTCTTAGTCTTTTTTTATTCACTCGGAGCATTAGTCTGTTTTGTTTTATATCGTGTGCCCTTGTCAGTCGTTTGTCCATATAGAGTCCCAAGTACTGTATTTGAATTCGGTAT
Source organism: Nezara viridula (assembly GCA_928085145.1). Taxonomy (NCBI): domain Eukaryota; kingdom Metazoa; phylum Arthropoda; class Insecta; order Hemiptera; family Pentatomidae; genus Nezara; species Nezara viridula. Next base: position 193,676,511 of record OV725078.1, on the reverse strand, counting down.
GGCGATGTTGTTAAAATATACTTGATAATAAAAATAATGGCGAAGAGTAAATGAAACGAATTGGCTACTGGACTCGTTAATTTTTACTCTTCATATTTTAGCCCAATAAGCTATGTCGTGCATGTGTTGTTGCAGTACCTGAGAAGCCTTAGCTACATCTTTGCTGGATGTTAATTGTTTCCGAATCATCGGTAAGTAGGTTTTGAGAGGTTGGAAAGAATTGAGATTGGGAGGAAATCTTCGGGTGAGTTCGGATTAGAATTTTTATTCAAAGGAAGGACAATAGGGGTTCCCATCCATTGACCCCGCATTTTATTTAATTTTAAACTTTAGTTCATTTAAACTTATTGTGTTTCTTTATTTATTTAGATTAGAGCGAAAATAAAGGATGGTTATATACAGTTGAAAGAATGATATAAAAGTCTATTTCTTATTTAGGTAAAAAAATTAAAAATTTAAAACTTTTGATTATTATTTTGTTCTATTTATTTTATTTTTTTGTACATATAGTGTGAATGTCATCCTACCTCACTATAACCAATGTCCAAGATTGTTATAATACTCAATAAAGAAATAAAAAAAAAATTAAAACAATGAAAACGAAGATTTTATATATAATATATATATTTTTTTATTGTTGGTTTGAGGTATTTTTCGAAACAAATAACAATAGAACCTTATTTTCTTTATGTTCAATAAAATTTTAAAAACTAAATTTGAGAGCGTTTCTAATTATAGGAGATATCACTATATACGTAGTAATTGTTCTGTTGTTAAACACACAAAAATTATTTTAAATATATTTTAACTACCTTCAGACGGAGAATGCCGGTTTAAATTAATATGAATTCGTTCTTACCAATGACTGTTAAAAAGTTGTAAGAAATCAATTTTTGGAGTATATTGGAGCTTTTGTTAAATTACACTGTTTGTGAAAATTTGATTTAAAAAAGAATTATTTTTGTTTAAAAAAAATTAAAAAGATTCTAATAAAAACAAGTTTTATACATGATTATATTTTTTTCTAGTTAAGCAGAATGACAGTAAAAAGTTGATTAAATTTAAAAAAAAAAAGTATGAACCACCAGCTCAAACCATGCAATTTTATAAAATTACAAATCGTGTGAAATTCCATACAATGACTAGATTTTCAATTGAATTATTCAATAAAACAGTGAAAATTGTGTATTCTGCCAATTGAAAACATTCTCAACAATTCCAGAAGGCATCAATAAAACAGTTTATAAAGTTTTAGCAGTTATAAAAAAAATATATAATTTTAGCCAATGTCACGAGTTTTCCATTACTCGTTAGTCCCACTGTGCGCCGCCGCCTTCATTGTTGCTTGGTTGAACTTATTGCTTGAAGAGAACTTTCTCATCCCCGTAGGCAAGGAATATATTTGTGCTTTCCGTTTGGTTTTGGCAATATCCTTTACATATGATTATTGCCCTCAATCTTAGAACGTCTTCCAGTTTATTTTAACACCGGAGATTTTTTTAATTGAGCCGCGCAGTTGGAAGGACTAACTCCTTACAACCAGGGTTATCCCATTAGCAATGTTTACCACCTGCCAAAGCTCTCTTCCCCGATGCCCTTCTTTTTCTTCAGATCTCTTTTGAAAGGAAAGCTTAACATTTTTCAAGTTGGTTGGATATTTAAAAGACAAAGGCATTGATTGAAAACATTTTTGAAATCGACGAAAAATGGAGTAACTAATTTTCTATCCGCATTATGGCTACAACGAACGCTTTTCTTTTGTTGGTGGTAATATCGAAGCGAGAATCTGAAGTAGTTAAGCACAAAGACAGTGAACGAAACGGGTCGTAGGTGATTTTATTCTTACGACATGTAATATGACCTGAAAGGTAACGACTTTAGGTTTCGATGACTAGATCTACGGTATAAATAGGATTCCAAATATTATAGAAGTAATTTATAGAAATGAAGAGAGAAAGTTGCCGCAGAAATAGATTAACAGAAGTTTGGAATGGTTTATTCACTTCAAAAATTAACCATAACGACTATATTTAATTTAGTCTTCTAGATTAAATCAAATTTTATCAATAATCTAATTAAATTATGAATATAACATAATCGTAATCATAAATTTAATATATCAATTAGGACATTTAAAATATACATAATATATATGAGATAATATATATCCTCCCATCCGAAAAATCCCTATTGCATTGTATGTATCTTGCTTGAACTAAACTGCTTAGCTTATTATGCATTATTCCTCAGGTATAGTTATGTTTCAACGGCAATGAACTTACGATATAACTACAGGTTTATAAAATCATTCTTATGCAAAATTATTTATAATGTTTGCAACTTTTTAATATTGTTTTTAGTAATAAAATTTAAATTACAAATAGTTTAATAAAAAATGAAAAAAAAATATTGCAATGAGTAGTTATCTTGTTAAAAGGATTTTTAATATACCTTCCGATTATTTTTAATTTATGAAGTCATGAGCTGAGTTATGTATCAGTCAGGTTTCATGAATGTTAATTGTCAAAAAAGAAATAAAGAGGGAATAGGTAAGGGAAGAAATAGAGAAAGAAGTTGGTGGGAGTCAGACGGATGGATCTGTTTTTTTTCCAGTCCTAAGAAAACAGTGGGCCTGATCCAGTCCCATCCAGTCCCACTGTACAAGGCTTCTTATTCACCTCTTCATATAGCTCGCCTTTTCTCCTCAACAAAACTGGCCACATGCAATAATAACACCGATTTTCGCTTATTCCCAATAGCATAGCATCCAAGTAAACTGGCGCAACGCGTCCAGATCATTTAGCCTTGTTAGATAGATTGTCTTTTCCAGTCGGATACAATATAAAAATTAATATCAAGGTTTTTCCTAAATTAAAAATTGTAAAAAAATAAATAGGTTAGAAATTCACAATCTCAATCAAAATAGCTTTATATTTTAAGATCTTGTTTCCCAACTTATTAGCTCGCCAATTTTATTTTCCTGAATAGAAAATCATTTTTTAAACTTAATTCCTAACAATTAGTCTTTATAATTAATAGTGTTCTCTATACCTTTTTACCTATCTTTAAGTTATATAGTTTATAGCAATACAATATTGGGTCCAAAATGGCTGAGCGTTCTGATTCGGAACGGCGTTGTTCTGATTCCCACCTTATAAGTTATTATTAATTCTTGGCAGCGCCAAGAAATGAATCCTGATACTCCCCATTCTTAGAAACAACCTATAGGTGGCCTACAATAACAATAATCAATAATGGTTACAATAGCAGTAATAAACATTACCATATAAGCCACAATGGGTTAGGTTTACTCAATCATCCCCTTCCTGTTCTTGATGAACTTTCCTCAGATCATTAATAATTATCCATTAATACTCCAATTATCTCTAGCTACTATTCCTGAATCCTCTACACCATCCTTCATCAGAGGCGTACTTAACTGGAAACTCTTTCATCAAATCTTTTCCGACAACTTTGACCTCAGAAATCTCCGGAAACCCCAAGAAGATCTCATAAATACCGTACATTCCTTTACCAACACTATTCAACAAGCAATTTGGACTGCTTCGTCCCCAAATCACTCCTCATGAACTCCTTAAAAAAATAATATACCTCAACTCCTCATTGACCTAATTCACACCAATCGCCGTGCGAGATTATTATGGCAGCGTACTAGACAACCCACCAATAGCCAATCCTATAATTATTTCTCTAAAAAATTAAAGCAGGAATTAGCTTCCTTTAGATCCCAATCCTTTATTCTCCTACTTTAATCCCCCTCTATATTCATGACAATTCTCTATGGAAGATCACTAAAAAAATCTTGACACACCTCTTCTTGGGCAGCTACTACTCTTTACTACTCTTGAGCTACTACCATACACAAATCCTTGAAAAGATCCTCCTGAAACGAATCCTACCCTTTATAAAATAAAAAAATCTTCCTTCTCATCAGTTCGGATTTCGTTCGCAAACACTCCACAGTCCAACCTCAGAGTGATTGGTAACATTTCCTCATCCTTGGAAAGAAAGCAATAATGTTTGGGAGGATTTCTGGACATAGCACAAGCTTTTGGCCGGGTTTGGCACGCTGGGCTGCGTTTGAAGCTTAAAATCTATCTGCCCCAGTCTTTATACCTAGTCATCCGTTCATCGCATCTTATACCTGATCGTATCTTTCCAGTTCGCTGCGGCACAAAATTTTCCGATTGCTATCCAGTTGAGACCGGTGTTCCTCAAGGTAGCGTTTTGGATCCCGTCCTTAACATTTTCTTTACCTCTGATATCCATGTCCATCCTGGCAACATTTGTTGATGACACCGCCATGCTACCTTCAAACAGCATCCTTAAATCAACAAAGGCACCTCTCCTTGAGTGAGCACTGATGTAATAAATGGAGCATTAAAGTAACCGAGTCCAAACGCAAACAAATTACCTTTACGCTCCGAAGTGGACATGACCTACGTACCATAAGTCCAGTTTAATTCAATCCAGTTTCCTTTTTCAGATACAGTAAGGTATCTTGGCTTTATCTTAGATCGAAGACTAACATGGAACCCAGATAAAATACTTAAAAGACAAGAACTTAACCAACGTCAACTATACAATTTACTTAATAGAAAATCTAATCTTTCTATTAAAAACACTTCACAGATCTACCAGACAATCCTGAAACCTAAACCTATATGGACCATCGTACCAGAACTTTCGGAAACATAAAACATATTCAACCCTTTCAGTCCAAATTCCTTCAACAAATAATCGAAACTAACAAAACCCTACACCTTGACCTTAATACCACATTTGTTCTAGATTTTATCTCAGAAAAATTCTCCAAATTTCACGAGAACCTCACGTATCACCCAAATCCCCTTGCAAGGTCCCTATCCAGCACCACCCGTCGTTCCTATATAATCCTCCCAGCAGATTAAATCGGCAGTGGTTCCGAGACCTTTTATAGTTCGTATATATTGAAGTTCTGGCAATGGCCAGATCTCCACTGATAATATGAGTGTACGTGGCTAAAGTGCTGTTGCTCAATCTTTACTGGATTCAGGACCAGTGACGCGGTTGGGAGAGTATTGCTGGGATCTCCTGGAGTCCTGATTTTCTCTCCACAGTTCGATGGACAAGCCTGGCTCGACGTTCCATCTCCTGATTGTAAATAATGAATACAGGGATTTATATGTCCTTTATTTATTTTTTAAATTTGTTTATCTTCAAGTTATTTTATTTTTATTTATTGTATATTCTTTTTGATAAGTATTTAGTTGTGATTTTGCTTCTGTGTATTTTATATTTTTAAGTGCGCATAGTGTGAATGTGGTCTTCTTCCACTATAACTATTGCCAAATAGAGAGAATGTTATATTAATCAATAAATAAAAAAAAATTAAAGGGATAAAGCTGAGCGTGGTCTCGACCAAATTACACAACCGTTGATCAAGAAACAGAACTTCCTTGTTAAGAACTGAACCCAATACCCTTCTTGTGTTGTAGTGGTACATGCAGGTATTTTATTTGCTTAACCTAATCTTAATCACCAAAATGCAATAATTTTTAGTATGTGATCATGGCACGAAATTTTAATTTGAACTTCTTCCTAACCTTTACCACTGATTCTCGGCTATTTTAGTCCCGTGATTATTAGTCCACGTTCCCTTTTTTAATCAATTGACCATTATTCCTCTTTTGTTATCCTCTCACCCTTCTCAAACTAGTCAATCACATTTATCTATCCTTTTACTTATCCCCCTATCTACCCATTAAAAGGTCATGTACCAATCTAATAGAAGCTGGGTGTTCCCGGCAGCAATTTTAAATTTTTTACATATCTTAAGTGAATTGTGTTACTTTGGGTTTTGGAAGGTAGGCTCGATTATGATGATCTTTGTTAAATTGACCGAAACACATGACCAATAGACAAGCGATAATAAAATATTTGGTTTTTATCCCAATGTTTAGGTTTGTGAAATCCATTTAATTGTGATAAAGTGTTGATAGAGATGGCAGTAAATGTAAAAAAAAAGTCTATTTACTATTTTTACATGGAAATAAACTAGCCACAAACGTGATTTATAACCTTAAACTAGATAGGGGAAAAAAAAAGGAAAGAAACTATTTATTATCATTTACTTTTCCCATATAAACTATATGATTATTATATACAATACTTTTATGATTTGTCTTGGATAAATTGTTAAATATCTGCATTACTGATAAAAACATATAAAAAATGTTTCATTGTTTGCATGAATATATTTATATGGATATTTTTGAATATTATTATAAATTTAATTAACAAGAACATACACTGAAAGGTAAAAATTCCACCCACTTGATTTTTTCACGTTTTCATCTAAAAATATTTCTGTTTTGGATTGGTCTATTGTTTTTAATTAATAAATAGGTAATATTTTTGTTTGTTTTCAATTAGGAATGTTAATATAGAGGACAATAACCCTTAATTCTTAATTCAATGAAATGATTCTAGATTCCAATGTCTACTTTCTATATATAGGGTCGATCTGCGCATGCGTTAACCCTACACGTACACTCTTTATTTCGTCTGTTATAAAGTGACTTTATTATCAGTGAAATAGTTCATGTTATATGCGAAAAAGTAGTGTGAACTGTTAAGTTAACAATTAAGTTGAAACTAGACATAAATAAGGTGAGTAATCACTTATTTATAACGGCATTGTGAACAGTCTAAATAGACCTGAGGATAGTGATAGATAACAAGCCGGCCATATATATTCGCTAATCCGACCAGTGGGCTGCTGCCCTTCGGCGGAAGCACATCTACGTTACTCAGAATTTTACAAACTCGCGTAATATATACGTAGTTGATAAAGGACTATTTTTTTACAAATTATTACATTTACCTCTAATTAATTAACATGAGATTCGATATTTTCACATGGTAATGTCGAGCAAAGGTAGCAATCGAACTTTAAGATCTAGGAGTCTCGATACCACAAACAGTTCACCTATCAAGAAAAGGGCTAGACGCTCTAAAAAAAATACCCCACCAGCTACACCAGAGAGCTCAGTTGACGAAGTCGAAAATCAACCTGGCACATCATCATAAAATATGTCAACACAAGATATATCAATACAAGATACGTTAGAAGAATCGCCCTTTTTTTACAGCTAATCCATTCCAATTGTAGTCAAACACACAGAATGAACAAATGGAAGCAGTACCCATCCCTAGTGAACCTAAACCCCCACCAATATTCGTTAGAAACATAAAAAAATTTCAATGAATGTGTCTACAATTAAATAATATAGTGGGCTCAGGTAAATACTTATGCCAAAGCCGCATTAATGACACGAAATTAATGCCTGACACCCCAGATACGTACAGAAAAATTGTCAAGTATTTATCTGACACTAAGGCGGATTATCACACATATCAGCTGCGCCAAGAGAGAGAGAGCGCTCAGGGTGGTGATCAGGAGATTACATCCATCAACACCACTGGATGCCATTAAAGAAGAACTAACTGAGATGGGGTTCCGTGTTCGCCAAATAGTTAATATATTCAAGGAAGATAGAGAACAGCCTGGCTCAAAAAATAAAATACCGCTCCCACTATTCTTCGTTGACCTTGACCGAACGCCCCAGGTCGAAGACATCTACAAGGTCACACGCCTTTACTACACTAGCGTTGTTGTAGAAAAGCCCTACACTAAGCGCGACATTGTACAATGCCATAACTGCCAGGCTTTTGGTCATACGAAACGCTATTGCCACCACATTCCTAGATGTGTCCGGTGCGGTGATAAACATAAAACAGAGGACTGCCAGAAGTCCAGAAGAACACCAGCTGTATGCGCTTTATGCCATCAAGGGCACCCAGCGAACTACAAGGGTTGCCAAACATATAACTAAAAAGGAACTAAAAGCAAGAATTTATTCAGCTTCAAGAGAAGAATGGCCATCCAGGCCACCAAGACAACCCTCTAGAACTGTAAATACAAGAGTGTCCTATGCTCAGATATTCAAAGGAGATACTGCACCCACACAAACTCAGTCCCTGCCACAAGAACCTCAACCTCGAGTATTCACATCTCAACCTCAAGACCCTTATCCCATCTCTGAACCAAGGCCTAATAACCAGACATTCATTCCTCCTCCTCCCAATGCCACTGACCTCACAAGCCTATTGACTTCTTTTCTCTCTGAATTCAGGTCACTCATCACTTCTCTCATTTCCTTACTTACCAATGTAGTATCCAACCTCATCCCACTGCCGAGAAATCCTTAAATGTCCCCAATCAAATCCCTCTCCGTTCTCCTTTGGAATGTGAATGGTGTTCGAAATCACATCAACGAGCTAACAATCTTATTACAGGACAAAAACATTGATATAGCATTAATAATTGAAACTCGACTTACCAACAAACGACCACTAACATCCCCAACTATCATATCTATCGAACCGACCATCCTGATAGAACAGCACATGCTGGCACTGCCATAATTATCCATCAATCCCTTTCCATCCATCAATCAGTATTATTTATTTACTTCTTATATTTATATTTATTTCTTTATTATTTGTATGTATTGTATGAATGAGAACTTTTAGCCTTAATGCTTATAGCCCTCCAGCAGTGGCTGATTGTATTATTATTCAATAAATAGATTTAAAAAAAAAAAAACTTTCTATGGAATCAAAATGTTTATTCAGTATCATTAGTTCAGTGGCGTTTCTTGCAGCACATTTCTTAGTCTCTGGCTTTTAATTTTCTCAATATTATGTTTATTGGAGTGCTACTAATGGGTAGTTTATCCTCATGCTGTACATGTCATATTACTTGTTCATATTTATTTGTTGTATTTATTATTAATTACAGTTGTAAATTTCGTTAATAAAAAAAAAAAGTTTAAAAATGCCTCTTAGTGCTGAGGATGTTGCGCGTGGTGTGGCACTTATTGATGATGTACATTCCATTAGATATGCAGGTAATGCCATCGGAGTTCTATATGAAACTTTACGAGACGCCGTCAGGCGTTTTCGGGAAACTGGTTCTTACAATATAAGGCCCGGTTCTGGACGGCCTAGGGTAACAGAACCACGGGATGACCGGTTTTTGACTTTGAGAATTTTACGAAACCGGCACTTTACCGTTCTTCAAGCTAACGATCGCCTATTTCGTTGAGGATAGGCAACACATGAGGTTCCAAAATCCTATCTACATAGCGAATGGCCGTCAAAGACTCTCCACGAACAACAACCAATTCTGTGCGGCGCTCCATTGAAATCCCATCGCACACTATTAAGGAACCAAGTTGGAAAGGTTGGCTCTGGAAAATATTACAGGCTGCTTCTTCTTCCCCACACCCTTTCACGCCAGGTCTGGAGATCGAAGAGCGAATCTTGGCTCATCTGTAAAAAGTACAGCACTCCATTCGCCCATAGTCCAATGGCTGTGTTATCGAACAAAAGCCAGCCGTGTTACTCTCTTAGTTCCGGTCAACTCTGGTCCTCTTACTGGACGAAAAACCATTAATCCATACTTTAATCTTCTCCGAGCGGTACGTTCAGAAATTTGCACACCTCGAACTTCTTCGAGCTTATGAATCGCTTGAACAATAGTAAGGTGCCGGTTTCGTAAAATCCTTAAAATCAAAAACCGGTCATCCCGTGGTTCTGTTACCCTTGGCAGTCCAGAACCGGGTCTTCTATTGTAAGAACCAGTTTCCCGAAAACGCCTGACGGCGTCTAGTAAAGTTTCATATGGAACTCCGATGACATTAGCAGCATATCTAATGGAACGTCCATCATCAATAAGTGCCACAGCACGCGCAACCTCCTCAGCACTAAGAGGCATTTTTAAACTTAATATTGAAGAAATTAAAAGCCGGAGACTAAGAAATGTGCTGCAAGAAACGCCACTGAACTAATGATACTGAATAAACATTTTGATTCCATAGAAAGTAAACATTGGAATCTAGAATCATTTCATTGATTTAAGGATAAAGGGTTATTTTCTGCTATATTAACGTCCATAATTGAAAACAAACAAAAAGATTACCTTTTTATTCATTAAAAACAATAGACCAATCCAAAACAGAAATATTTTTAGATGAAAAAATCAAGTGGGTGGAATTTTTTGCCTGTCAGTGTATTTAAAAAATGTAATTATATTCAAATAAATCGTGATTGGATGCAACCATGAGTTACGCGTACGTAAAACGAACCAAAGTATTGCTATGTTCCTGGCCTCGCGTTTCTACGGCGAGTAAGGGGTTCCAGGAATCGCATTTATTCGTATTAAAATGTATTTAATACTTATATTTGTATTGAAATGTTAGATACCACAGACCCCCTACTGTAGTATCCTAGATTAAACCATATAATTTTTATCGGATTTCCTTTCTAAAGGTATCATGTTTATAAATTTACTATTTGTTTCTATTACTAATTGGTGGCATGCAAGGTAGATGGTAAAAGTACTACGTTGGTTTGCTAACTAATATATTTACAAATTTAAATAAAACCAAAAACATCTATATACAAAATAATAATAATAAAATAAAATAAAGTGATCGGGGCCCCAAGATACTGCCATGTATCTCACCACTATGCTGAGTTAAAGTGGCTTTTCCCCTCCTTCCGAAGACAATATTTCCTAGGTACGTTCCTCTACCAAATCATCACCAGTCATCATCCTTCTTACGGCTACAATCTTCTCCAGTTCAAATCCTCAGTCCATTCCCTGTCCACAAGATCTCGACCTTCTAATCTTTACATGCCTTCTCACAGATCTGCCTCATTCCAAAATTCCTTTGTTGTTCGCTCTGTCAATTTCTGGAATTCCCTCCCTATCAAAATTCGACATTCCCCATCCATATCCAAATTCAAAATCCTCCTATTCCAATTCCTATCCCAAGAACAGTCAGATAGTTGCTAACCATTCGAGCTGATTTTAATAGAGAATTCGATACATACAAATTCATTGATTGATTCATTGATACATTTTTATTTTTTAATTCTTTATTATTTTCTTAAAAGTGTATACTATTGCAAATAGCTTTAAGTGCCTTGTCATAGTAATAATTATTTTGTATATAGTTTCGTTTTTTTTTTATATAGAATGTTTACCTTATATTTTTTTTACATTATTTCTTTTTTTCGATTGATGTTATTTTGGCCAGATGTGATCTTTTAACTTTGTTCTGTTTTGTTATTCTCAAGGGACTGTGTCCCAGAATAAAATTATTTTTCTATCTATCTATCTATCTAATAACTAAACCTATATACATAATGAATAGTTAAGAATCATACTAGAGGAGAATGCTTGATTAGAGTTACTTATGTTCTATTGATTTTATTAATTAATGATTGATGGTTGCCAACACAAATTTACATTAGTATAACCAAATGCTTGTTACCACTTAGCTGGTCCTTCATAGTGTTTCTAGGTGTTTCTAGCCGTCATATCTGGATTCCCTATCTCTGCTCTCCTTCAGCGTCTAGTCCGTCCATCTCCTCTCTCCGGCTGTCTTCGTCTTCCTCCCTCGACTCCCCCGCTTGAAGTCCCAAGAGCAAGTCTCCTCCTCTCCGAGTCCCAAGAAGAAGTGTCTTCAGCGGCGTTCCAAGAAGAAGTGTCCAGTCCAAATTCTCTATTTCCCACCTTCCTTCATCCCCCTCTCTTTTGGTAGTCTGTTTCCTGATTGGCTGAATATTCTCAGCCTAAGGGATGACCACGCCCTTTCCCCCAGGCCAAGGTAAAGCAGCAGGTACAGACTTAGGTATTTCTGGTGGAAGGTGTGAAAAGGTCTTTCGGGATCCTGTTTAAACACTCAGTTGTCGGTCTTTGTCGGTGGTTCTTAAGGGTTTTTATTACCACTTACAAAAGGTTGGGCTTGTTGGTCGTTACCCTCGGTCAGGTAGCGCCAGATGTTGGCACTTATGATATTTATTGATTTATACCTTTCAACTAATTATTCCACCGGCGGTCTTTACAATATATAGCAGTATTAATTTAATTTTCTTATTATGATTATATGAAACGTTTTATAACACAATGATAAATTATAATATAAATAACTTTAAATTAAATATTTGTTATTTTATTATCTAAAACTGGTGGAATGTATGTCCGGACTATATGGAATGTTACAGGACATGACTGTCCGTCTGGCTCAACTTAGATTAGTCGGTTATATGAAGCATCTTGTTGGCATTGATTGATTCATAGCCCCTGGGACAGTCAAGCAGTACGAGCAGGTGATCACACACACACACACACCCCCATATACCATCGTCTGGCCAGAGACAGCTACCTGTACACATCGCTATTACTCTCTTATATTATCAGTTCTGATTTTTTAAAATTTTAATGTTCAGTACAGTTCATTATAGTTGAGTGTATTTTTCTTCTAACAGTATTAGTATTCACTGTGATTAGTGTAATATATTCACTTTTATCTACTTAAAGAAAGTGTCGTGAATCCAATTGAGTTTTAGAAGCTACGGGAGTGTAAACGTCTACTAATCCCTACAGCATTAGACAACACTGTTTACTGCGTTCATCAAAACAACTCTCTCCCGGTATTTATTTACATTTTAATTGTTCTATTCTAATTAAATATGGTGCAGTGTAATATTTGCAATAATACTATTGCAAGCGAAGATAAAAACAATCTCTGTTGTGTAAAATGCAAAATTATTTTTTTACGGTCGGTGTCTCAATCTAAGTGAAAAAGAAATTGAAGCCTTAAAAGCACACAAAAAAACATGGGTATGCCCTAATTGTGACCAGACCAAAAAACCTAACACTGAGCCGTCCGCCTCAGAAATACTGGCGGCAGTAAATCGCTTAGACTCGAGTGTCAATGAAGACATAAAAAACATAAAAACAACCCTCGATAAATATGGAGAGCTCAATTTTGAGCTTAATGAAAAATGATCGAAAATTGAGAAACACCTCGAAAGTCAAGCCAGTAATTTCAAAAAAATTATTCTGGAAAATAAAGCCCTCAAATCTCGAGTGGGCGAATTGGAGGTTCGCCTGAATAACGCAGAGCAGGGCTTGTTATCCAGATCACTGGAGATCAGAGGGATACCGGAGCGAACTGGTGAAATGCCCGCCGCTTTGGTGGCCAGCATTGGAGCAAGTTTGGGCATCAGGCTCAGTACAGATGACTTGGACATAGTACATCGCCGCAGAAGTAGAAAAGATGACCCACGACCGCCGCCTGTCATCGCGCGCTTTGTCAAACAGTCAGTCAGGGACGACTTAATAACGAAGAGGAAAGTCAAGAGGGACCTCACTACTCGGGATATCGGCTGGCAGGAGAATGACTGTCACCGGATATATCTGAGTGAGGAAATGGCGAACAGACACTTATATTGGCTTGCCCGACAGAAGAGAGCTGCGGAGAAAATCAAATATACGTGGTTTGCCGCCGGAAAGATGCGATGTCGAAAGGAGGACGGGCATAAAGTTATTCTGATTGAACAAGCCTCGGATCTCGATATATTTGCCTGACCACGAAGAATTCGTCTACTCCTCATCCTCATTAAAATAACTTTGAACTCAATTATCTACAAAGGAACATTTTCACTTCTACTCATAGAGATATCTCTTCACACTTACACACTAATTTATATTTTATTGACCATATATTTTTTATTTCTTTTGGTTCCTGCTTACCCTTTCTTTTCTGCTATTTTCATTAATTGTAAACGCCTTTTTGTATTTTCTATTTGTTTTAGAGTTTCTCTACCAAACTCTGACTGTTTCCCTCCCAATTCCTTTCATGTCTAGTACCCTAATCACCTGTCGTGTTAAATCTCAATCCCTCCCTGTCCACTATGACGAGTTCCTGCAATATTTCACTCAAAACTTTTATCATATTATCGCAATCTCGGAAACTTGGCTTAAACCTTACATCCCATCCTCTTCTGTTTCCTTGCCTAATCACACCCTCCTCCATCATGACCGGGTAAGCCGGAATGGCTGAGGAGTAGCCATGTTTGTCCATAATAGCCTGAAGACTCGAATGATCGATTCCTCACCACCCTCCGATCATCCTCAGGTTGAATACCTTCTAGTAGAAATCCATTGTAAGGATCTTCGTCTCCTTTACACTGTGGTATATCGTCCTCCCCATGTTCCATTTTATCAGTCCTTCCAATCAACCCTATTCAACTTCGTTCCTCTATATCCCAGAATAATCATCTCCGGTGACCTCAATACCAATTTCCTCTCTAACTCCAATGACAAATCCTATCTAGAAAACCTAATTTTCTCTCTGCACCTCTTCATAGTTCCATTTCCCCCACCCACCACACCAGCAGGTCAGACACTTGGCTAAACTTCTACATTATAGACTCTGTACAAAATCTCCTCTCCTCTTCTCAATTGCCAGTATCATTCTTATCATCTCACTATCTTTTACAAATAACATATAATATCCAAACTCCTTCAATCCAGCCTCGAACTATCACCTTCCGTCACCTAGATTCCCTTACTCGAGAAAAAATATTACCTGACCTAGAAACCCTAGACTGGAATGGAATATATTCTTGCTCTTCCATCGACTCCATGGTTGACATTCTTACCACCAATCTTCTCAATATTCTCAATACCCATGCTCTCCTCAAAACCTCTACCTTTCGTCACCGGCCTGCTCCTTGGATGTGTCAGGAAATCAAAGATCTGCAGAAGAGGCGCGATGCTGCCCGAAGACGTTTTAGACGTACGAGGCTTGCAGATGACTACCAAGCGTTCAGGGTGCTTCGCAACTTGGCACAGACAAGGATCCGGCGTGCGAAAGCTTCCTACTTCCATGAAACCCTTTCCTCAGCTCCTGATATCAACTGCTAGCTACTGCTTCGTAAACTTTCCATTGGTAATCCTTCCAGATCCCCTCCCGCAGCCTATCCTGTATCCTCCGATGATTTAAAATCTTATTTTATATCTGTCGCTAATACCTCTTCTCTACCTTCCTCTTCTGGCTTTGCTCCAGAGATATCATTTAACGACAATAACTTTTATTTTTCCGACATTTCTCCCACAGACCTGTTAACCACGGTAATGAAATCCCACACCAATTCCATAGGGCCAGACGGCATTCCTGTCAAATTAATAAAAATATGTCTACCTGAAATCCTCCCAGCTCTCCTTTTTATCTACAATTTCTCCCTTCAGAATTCAGTATTCCCTACCTCTTGGAAAAAAGCCATTGTCCTTCCTTTAAATAAAAAGCCTAATCCATCCTCACCCGAAGATTTCCGTCCAATTTCAATTCTTTCTAACCTCTCAAAGCCTCTTGAAAGACTGGTGCAATCCCAAGTCTCCAAGTTCCTCGAAAAGTCCAACCAATTTGATCCTCTCCAATCTGGTTTCCGTCCCGGCTATTCCACACAATCTGCCTTAATTAAAATTACCAACGACATTCAATCTGCAATAGATGATAGAAAATTAACTGTCCTTATTCTTCTGGACTTCTCCAAAGTTTTCGATTCCATCAACCATTCCACCCTCTTCAACAAACTAAAATCATTATCTTTCTCCAATAGTTCCATCTCTTGGTTCCAAGCTTTCCTCTCCCAACGCACCCAAGCAGTCTCCATACCCAACCAACCACTATCTGCTTTCCTTTCTTTATCCTCTGGAGTTGCCCAGGGTTCAATCATATCTCCTCTCCTTTTCAGCTCCTACATTAACGACCTACCTAAATCAATTCTCTATTGTTCCCATCACCTTTATGCAGATGATTCCCAGATCTACCTATCCTTTTCTCCCTCTGAGTTACTGGGAGCATTTGCCAAGATGCAAGAAGACCTTGATCGAATCAATGCCTGGGCAAATGTAAATGGATTAAAGTTAAATGCTGCCAAAACTCAGGCCATTGTCATTGGTTCCAAGCCCCTTATTAGATCCCATACTGACTTTTCCATATTACTCCTTAATGACCAGCCAATTTCCTTCTACTCCTCTGTTAAAAATTTAGGATTTTTCATAGATCAAACCCTCTCCTGGACCTACCATATTTTTCACATTTCCCGTCGGACAATTTCTACCCTTAAAATATTTCATCGCTTCCGCCATCTCCTACCTCAACATATCCGTAGACTCCTAATTTCCTCTCTCATCTTCCCCCACTTTGACTACAGCTGTGTGGTGTATGATGGCCTCTCGGTGGAGCTCCGTGATAGACTGAAACGATTAATGAAGGTCCTCTATAATAATAATAATAATAATGCTTTATTTATTCTGGGACGAGTCCCTTTAGAATAATACAGAAAGTCATAAATGTGGGCTAAGGAGCTTCAGAGATACATAAACAAAAATATAGTGTAAGTGAAAAGTCAAATTAAAAAAATAAAAATAAAAGAAATTATAAGATACTTTCTAATTTAAATCAGTTAATAATAATAAAAAAAAGGAAAAATTGAAAATAAACATAAAGTAAGAATAATGAGGAACGATCTGATAATTTATGTACATATTTACAGTATTATTTACAATTTCATGGGGACTGGATGGATAAGAAATGATTGAACAGGCGGGTTTTAAAGGTAGGAAGAACTTTGGATTGACGGATGTCGGGAGGGATGGGGTTCCATAGGGATGTGGATCGGATAATGAAAGATCTGTCGAAAGCAGCAGTTCGGTGGGCCCTTATGTATAAATGAGAAGACCGGGAACGAGTATTGCGGGTACGAATAGAAGATTTGAATTGAAGGAGCTTGGAGATGTATGAAGGACATTGAGATTGGATGAACTGAAAGAAGAAGGATGCCGGGAAATACTTACGACGGTAGGAAGGATAAAGCCACTTCAACTCTGCATAAAAAACGGAAACAGAGGCGTCCCTTGGGATCCCGAAGATGAATCGTACAAAGCAATTTATCAAACATTTTAATTTTGCCTCGAGATCCCCACATACACCCCCATATACCGTACAGCAATAGTCAAAGTGGGGAAAAATTAAGGAAGTTACTAGAAGCCTGCGGGTTTCAACGGGGAATAGGTAACGGGAGCAATTTAGACGTTTTAAGGTGGAAATGGTAGCGCCGGAGAAGTTGGATATATGATCAAAGATCATTCCAAAGTTTTTGATGGAAGGGTAGAATTTGATAGGATTATCATGTAGAAACAGAGTTGGAATATTAGGAGCAGTTTTAAGGAGGTCATTGGAGCCTATTAAGATTGCCTTCGTCTTTTCTGTTTGCTCTCGCACAGTCACAAATCCTGTCCAAGTCTTCTTGAAGTTTTTCTGTGGCTGATAATAGGTCGGTGGGCGGGAAGGACAGGTATATTTGGAAATAATCTGCATAGATATGGTATTGGGAGTGATGGATCACTAGGAGAAGGTCATTAATATAAATAGCAAACAGAGTAGGAGATAGAGAGGAACCTTGAGGGACACCACAGGAGGGGGGGGAGGGTTTTAGATGGAGGTTGACCTGAGACAACTACGTTTTGGGACCGATTTGAAAGGAAGGATTTGAGATATATATATAGACTTTGTTCCAAATAAAAGTACTCAAATCATAAAAGTAATCGAGTACTGCCCATCTCATAGTATGGGGAATAAACGTAACTTGTAAGTAAACAATACTGTTTTTATCTTCCCAGGTCTAGACTGACGAAGCTAAACCGCTAATGAGGGTATTTTTAAGGCTATATTTAAGGGTATATTTTAAGAGTAAGGTCAGAAATTCAGAAACAAAGCTTTGACCCCCTTAAAGTAAAGTAAATAACTAACTACTTTATCCATGTTACTCAAATGCTCATATCATTGGTATAAAAAAGACTATTGAAATAGTAAATCACTACGAAACAGTTAAACGTTTATTGATTTTACTGGTTTAAAACCTACATTAAACTGTTTTGAAAACATTAAATTGTACTAAATATGTTTTATTACTAACATACCTTATAAAGTAAAATATTATCCGATGTTTTAGCCTACAATTATCTTGTCTGTATAAGTTTCCTTCAAATATTTCTTTTCAGTAAAAACGATACATACAGGTGTATATATTTTTTATTTGTTCCAGTATTTCCCTAATAAGGAGTTTCTTAGTATTCTTTTTAGCCATATTCTGAAACAATGGTGAAAGATAAGGACAGAGGAACGTGGAAACGGACAGGACAAGTGTCACGATTCTTAAAGGGGAATCCATTCGGCAGGCAATGTCGAGGAACAAAAGAGGGCCTACTGAAAGGAGTCCTGATAGGGTCCTCCCAGTTGGAGCGATAGGATCCCTGCGTCCACCCTATACTTACCGCTCCTGGGACTTGAGAAACCCTTCGGGGCTTAAGGGCAGTTAACCTACGGTGCTTACTTGTTTGTTGCCCCGCAGTCTTTCAATTTGTTTCCTTTTCATCATACATCAATCTCACGCTAACTGTCGAAACTTCATTCTCGTTTTATTTGAACTATTCGCGTACATACTAGCCCAAAGGATTTACAGAATCAAAAATTTTTAAATTATATATGCGTGTGTGCAATTTAATGTAATTATATATATCCGTATTTTTTCAGGGAAGAATGTCTAC
Source organism: Nezara viridula (assembly GCA_928085145.1). NCBI lineage: Eukaryota > Metazoa > Arthropoda > Insecta > Hemiptera > Pentatomidae > Nezara > Nezara viridula. The sequence goes on along the minus strand of OV725078.1, from coordinate 193,657,973 downwards.
TTTTAATTTTGATAAATAATTTTGAGCTATCTTTTTAACTTATTTTCTTTATATTTAAGATTTGCTTTTGCCGGGGCAAAAATGTAAAATAAAAAAATGAACTTGGTGGCAATGTGAAATTGAATCAAATGGCAAATGACCAAGTTGTTATCATTTTTTTTTAGAAATTCCTGACACCCAAATATTTTCGTAATATTTATTTTGATATATGAGATTCAACGACATTTTTAATTGATTTGAACCCCATAATAGACTGTATTATGAAAATCTTAACTTTTTTTTGCCAAAATTCGTTGGTCGAAACAGAGTATTTATTCGAATTCCAACAATTCATAATATGTCTACTAAACATTTATAGTTTTTTTAATGTTTACCGAACTTCATCTATTTTGTTTTGTTTTTTATAAAGTTTGGCATAATAATGCCCATTGGGAATTTATCATCACTTAGAGACAACTTACAGATACTCGTGGTTCCAACTAGTCCGGTAAGTAATAATAATTATCGATTGTAATATCTCTCCCCTCTCCCTAACTGTTTGCCTATTTTCTTCATAATGTATAATCTTTCTCCCTGTCTACTACTGGCCGCATTATCATAAGGTCGCACACCAGCGTTGAATCGACTGATGTTATTATAGGATCCCTAGGCAGGTTATTTCATTGGTCCTTCACCTGTGGAATATTTTTCATGTAATATTTTTAAGGCAACTTTCCAATTTTAATTTTATTAAAGCAAACAACTCCAATGAGTTCAGAATAGGCAACGTTCGATTTATTTATTATTGGTTATATGAATTATGCATGTTGACTCCGTGGTCTAATTCTTCCCACAAAATAGGATCATATTTTCCTCTCCAGAATTTATTTAGAAATTTGTCACTGAAACTGTGTATTTCATCGATTTCAGTTTCATGAATCAGCCACCATTGGCTACTAATGCCTCATCTCTTAGGTTCTGGCTGATGAAGTCTCGAAATATTATTGTGTGTCTCCATAAGTGATATTATCATCTCAGAAGTTAATAAAATCTGTAGGAATGTCCTTCTTAACCCTATAGCTCTGTTCTTCTCTAGGATCCATTCCTCATGGCTAATTATAGTGACATTTAACCCATTGACATCCTCTTTTATTTCTTTTTTTTTTTTTGTTTACATGTATTCTTAAATTTTCATATTTTTCTGTATTTTCTATTTTGTTCTGTTCAACTGAAAAGGTTAGATTTATCTCGAAGTTAAGTTCTAGGTTATTCAGTCTATCGTCATTCTTTTTGATCTAATTAGTTAAGTAGGATTGTATTTCTTCCTAGTTTCACTGCCACTAGCCCTAGATTCTTCGGTACACCTTCTAGACTTTCTTCTGATTTTTCAGACTGATTACTGAATTCCTGAGATATTAACAGCCTCATTTCACTTCTAGATTCTGATATTAGTTGTCCGATTTCAGCTCTTGATTCTACCACCTGTTCCATGAACCTTTCTGATATTATTTGTTCCATTTCAGCTCTTGATTCTAATGCTTTTTCTGATAACTACTTTGACAGTTTAGAAAACATTATTTCCATCCACATCTCTGTTTTTTTTTAGTTATGTCTCTGTTTTTTTTTAAGTTGAAGGTCTGCTAGACCTTCTTCCTCCTGGTCTGTATTCTGAACTCTCTTGGCTTCTGTCTTCTTCCTGGACTTCAAATAATAGTGCTCGGTCATTGGAGTTGTTTATGTATAAACATCCGTTACTTGTTCACTTTTCTCTTGTTCCTTCTCATATTCTTGGAACATCTCTTCGGTAACTGGTTCCATAATTTTATCCATTTCTATTCCAAAAGTGGGTTATTTTAATCGTTAGTTTAATCAGATGCCAAAATGTAATATCTCTCTCACTTTACCTTAATGTTTGTCTACCATCTCTCTGTCCAAAACTGACCGTATTATCTCTGTCTAACCTTCAAATTATTTCTCCAAATATGTTTGCCCCTTTTAAAAATAATATGGATTTTTAGATAGGATGAATCGGATAACGGGTGAAGGACAAGACCGCCAAGAATGATAGAGGTCCACCTCTATAATTCCAAAAACCTTGGAATAATCGTTGATCAAACCCTTTCCTGGAAAACCATGTGTCAAATATCTCCCGACGTACCTTTTCCACCCTAAACACTTAAATAGCCTGCGACGCCTTTTTCCTTTTGAAACCTGTAGACTCCTGGTCACCTCTTTAATATTTCCCCACATCGAATATTGCCGCACGGTATATGGAGGCGTCCCTGGGGATCTAGAGGCAAAACTAAAACGTTTGGTAAATTGCTTTGAACGATTCATCTTCGGGATTCCAAGAGACGCCCCTGTTTCCTGTTTCTATGAAGAGTTGAATTGGCTTTATCCTTCCTATCACCGTAAGTGTTTCCTTGCATCCTTCCTCTTACAAGTAATTCACTTCCGCCGTCCTTCATACATCGCCGAGATCCTTCAATTTAAATCATCTGTCCACTCCCGCAATACCTGTTCCCGGTATTCAGATTTATATATAATGGCCCACCGAACTTCTGCTTTCCATAAATCTTTTATTATTCGATCCTTTTCCCTATGGAACTCCATCCTTCCCCACATCCCTCAATCCAAAACCCTTTCTACCTTTAAATCCCAACTGTTTAGTCATTTCTTATACATCCAGTCCTCATAAAATTGTAAATAGTTATTACTGTAAATATGTATATAAATTATTAGATCGTTCTTTATTATTTTTACTTCATGATTATTTTCAATTTTTTATTATTAACTGATGTAAATTAGAAAGTAACTTATAATTTCTCTTATTAAATAATAATAATAATAAAAGGCTTAGCGAACCCGAAGGTTCGATGCCGACACCACCAATCGCTTATACACACCTCCCTAGACCGTTCGCCATCCAAACCCAGTACCTTCAGATCGGCTTTAATGCAATCTTCCCACCTTCGCTTCGGTTTACCCCTCGGACGCTTACCATTCGGCATATCAAATATTAACCTTTTAGGAATTCTCTCGTTACTAAGCCCAACAACTTTACAATCCCATTTGATTCGCCGCGATAAAATTACCTCCATTATATTACCCATATACAGTTCACGCAATTCGGCGTTGTGTAACCGTCTGAACTATTATCCGGTTAACTCATCCTTCTTCGGTCCGAATATTCTACGTAATACTTTATTTTCAAAAACCTTAAGACGCTGCTCATCCCTTTATGTAAGCTGCCAAGTTTCGCATCCATAAAGAACTGTAGGCAAGATAATTGTTTTATAGATTCTAATTTTTAAGTTCCGGGAAAAGAGGCGCGAACTAAGTAGTTTTGTTTACAGAAAAATAACAAGAATTTCCCGCCTTCAGTCTAACCTTAATCTCTTCTTCAATTTCGTTTTTTCTAGGTATCGTAGAACCTAGATACCTAAATTTATCTACCTGTTCAAACATATTACTATCTATATCGATATCACCAGTAGTATCACGATTTTTGCAGCTAACCATACATTTTGTTTTATCCACATTTATTTCGAGTCCTAGTTCTTTATCGGCTTTCATTAACGTTGTAGTATTTAGTTTTATAGTTTCAACGTCTTCGCTTAACAGTACCAGATCATCAGCATAGCCCAGCACGGATGTTGTCCCACCCAGATCCATCCAGTTAACTGGGCCTCTGATGAAGGACGGTGTAGAGGTTCAGGAATAGGAGCCAGACATAATTGGAGTATTAATGGACAATGGTCTGCGGAAAGTTAGCAAGACGGGTAAGGGAATGATTTAGGGATCCTAAGCAACGCTGGATGAAAAAATCAAGGATATCAGGACTGCTGTTAGGTTCAGTGATGATTGGCGAAGTGATGTTTTAAGGAGTAGGGGAGAGAACTGAACTGGTCATTGGATGTAGATCAGTTAGAGGGGCAAGGAGATTACAATGACGGTGGATTGTATGCAATGTTGAGTAGGTAATAGGTGTAAGTAATGAGAGGGGGATTGGTGTACAATTGCAGCAGCACCGACATGTGGTCTACCGTCGGAATGGTACGGTATGTTATGTATTGAGGTGTTTTTAAAAGCTATTTTCTGATCAGTCTAGTTTCCGTAATAAGTACTACGTTCTTGTACAGCAGTAAAGCTGTTAAATCTTCAACGTATTTCTACCACCATTCTCATTCCATAGGAGACAGGATACGTGTTTGTTGGGAGATTTATAAGGAGTAAAATGAGTCGAGTGACAAGAGATTTGAAGGCGGTGAGGAAATATTCTAACAAACTGGCGAGATCTGTGGCATTTGAAGGAGGCGGACGTTGACGCTGATGAGATTTTTGATGGTTAAGTACATCAGAATAAATAGTATATTGAGGACGTTCTTGCGGCAGAGCTTCACATTTATCGGTTGAGTTCTTAACTCCAAATTGTTGGTAAAGCGATACACTAATATTCACTATTCTAGAAGGTACTTTTATTGTTATTTCTGCTTCATCTTGAATCCAGGTGTTCTGATATATAGATTTGAGATTCATATAAATTTGGCAGACTTTGTAGTTTGTCAGGTGTCTCACCATTTATAGGGCAGAAACTGCAGGAACTTGGATCGGTTTGGTGCAATCGACAGATTTATGCTGTTCTGCGCATTTCACGCAACGAGGGAGTTTGTGACAATAAGTCTTCGTATGGACGTACACCTAACAATTGTGGCATTGCACGATTTCTCTCTTGGGGTATGGTTTCTGTACTGTCAACCTTTTGTAGAGTAATCTTGTGGTATCATATACTTTTTCGATACCTGGTGATGGCTACAAGTCTACTATAAAAACAAGTTTTGGCGTTTGTTTCTTAATCCTAGCTACTTCTTACTCTCCTTCAAAACTTTGGTTACCTTACGTACTTTTTAAACCAAGCGTCTTTGGTACTTATTTTATCACTTCAGTTGGAGTTGAGATGTGCTAATTTATTGTCACTCCCAGTATTGCTTTCTCCTGCCTCGGTTGATACGTGTGAAAATTTGCATTAGTTTCTGATAAATATTTCACAATTTTTTGGTAGGTTTCAGCACTATCTGGTGTTATTTGTGTTTCATTGTTCCTGTTGATACACGAATAACTGCCAGAATTTTTATTTAATTGGGTGTATAACAACTGAAAATTCTTTATATTTTACACAAGGAGGCCTTCGTTTTATGGGTATTTCTGGAGAATCCTTTACCTCTTTGTAATTTTAAAGCACCTGGTACGGGTTTGAAGTAAAGAAAGAGGATTCTTCGACTATTTCTTGTATAAATGTACCTGGTTGAGGCTGAGGTTCAGATTACAAATATTTTACAGGTGTGGTCAGTGGAAGAGTTTCCCGTAGGTTGCGAAGGGTCCTTTGTTTCGCTAGACAACCACTAAGGGCAAAGCCTTCTGACCGAGACCTCTTAGTATGCGCCTTACAGGACATCACTTACTGATAGAACTGCATGTCATAATTTTGAGTGAAGGAAAAGAAGAAAAAAAAAGAGAAATAAAAAGTTTGTAACTGTATACACAGTAAATAGCAACTACTCTGATGTACACTTGAAATGTTTTAAGTGAATAATCAGAGAAATTTCGCTAACAGATAAGTTATACGGAGAACCGAGTTAGAATCGCAGCTTTCCGCTTTACCTGATAGATCAGCAGTATTTGATTTCGAAATAAAATCTTAAATGACAACAATGCCAGGTTCTTTTAAATAAAAAATGTTTAGTTGTTCATTTGATGTTGAATGTTTTACAAAAAAAGTATTTTTGTTTACTTATCATCAAAGTAATTAACTGTAGCCCAAGGTCATGACGTATCCCAATAGGTTTAATTTAGTATTTTATTGTTTGATTTTACTTACTTTCGAAAATATAATAAATTCCGTTTATAATCTGTAGGTTTTCTATTGGAAAGCTATGTAAAATAATATATTAGCAGATGTATCATAACAAACAGTGTCTATTGTACTGCATGGTTGAAATAAGTCTATTATATGATAAATGCCTACTATCGCATAACGTCATTTAATTATTCCTTAAAAAATTAATTTATGGCTATGTTAAAAGAAAGACAAAGAAAATACGATCTATATTGATGAATATATTTCTAAACAACAAAACAAGTTTGTATGATAGATTTAAAGGAAGATGGTCCGGGGTTGCGGTCATCAGCCCGTCTATAGAGAAAGAAGTTAACAATTCGCTCCCCTTCTCAGACCTCCTAATAATAAAAAACACTGACGGTTTTGTTTCTACTGACTGGTACATTAAACCCACATACTCAGGAAGATTATGACCCCAACCTCGGATCATCTCTTTCCTTTATAATGCAACGGTCAACTATTAAATATTCAATATGATAGATTTATTTTCAAGTATTTTAAAATACTTTTGTTTTCATTTTTGTTTAATCAACAATAAAATTTGCATCGTACCAATGAAAACGGAATAGCTTTTTGTTGAAGCTAAATTTTTACTCTAAGCGACTAGAGAAAAGGAAACATATAACTCAAGAAATAACACGAGAAAGATTAATGGGTGAGAAGTTGGTAAGAAGTAGATTATTATTGAAGGAAAGTTTAGGACTTAGCAGCTCAGGGGAATAAAAATTTCGGCAAAATAAAGGACACCTGAGCCTCCATGACTGTAAATTCAAGTTGGCGGTATCTACTCTGGCTATTCATTCTGAGTTAAAAGTGTTTATGTTATGTTATCTTGTATGTTTTAATTAACTTATGTTTTTTCTAACTACATTCTGAAAAGGACCACTAGTAATTGATTTATTCAGAGGAATTTGTCGTTAAAAAGTTCTCGAAAACGAGAAGACAAATATTTTTCCGATTTACTTAAAACACCAAACACCAACAATGGGATTTTAGAGCCAAGAATTTTCGTGGTAAGACATTGCTATCCCAATGTTTCAATCCCAACTCACCTACCTACTGGTTCACGGATCCTTATCGTAATCCCGATATCCTTAATGTTTTCATTCACATTGGCTTAGGTCCTCTCAACTATTCCCTTATCCGTCTTCACTAACTTTCCTCAGATCATAGTCCAATATTACTCCAATTATCTCTAGCTTCTATTTCTAAGCCTTCCAATGGATAATCTTCCTTCATCAGAGGTCAAGTTAACTGGAAACACTTTCACCTAATCCTTCCCGACAGCATTGACTTAAGAATAATCCTGAAAAACCCATATGACCTGGTCAATACATTCTTTTACCGCCACTATTTAACAAGCAATCTAAACTGCTTCCTCTCCAAACCACTCCTCAAGAACTCCCAAGAAAAATAATTTACCAAAACAGCTGATTGACCTAATCCACACCAAACGCCTTGCCAGATTATTATGGCGACGTACTTGACACCCCTCCGATCGTCAATCCTATTATTATTTCTGTAAAACATTAAAGCATGAATTTGCCACCTTCAGATCCCAACCTTCAACTCCTATCTTACTTCCCTCTCTCCTCATGATAATTCTTTGTGGAAGATCATTAAAAAAAAATCCCCCATCATACTTCACATCCTCTCCGTTAAGGCCATGCCCCTTGGGCAGCGTCTGACGAAGATAAAACAGAGGAATTTGTCAAACACTTCTCCCTTACATAACCTCTCATCCGGAATCCAACCCCACCCACACGTCATCAGTAGATGAATTCCTTAATTGACCCATTCCACTCTCCTTGACGCTGAAAGCAGTTAATCCTTCTTAGGTCAAATATCAATTACAAAAACTGCCTACCCGTAAATGGCCTAAATACGACCTACTTACCTCTTAGATCCTTTGAAAACTCCGTCCTAGAGCTTTCATATTGCTCATATACACAATAGCATCCTAGGAACAACCCACTTTGCTCTTTTATAGAAACATTCTATCCTAATTCCAAAACCTGGCAAACCTCCCAGCAGCTTAACTTCCTACAAACCCATTAGCCTACTTCCGATCCTTTCAAAAATTCTGGAAAAGATCCTCCTGAAATGAATTCTACCCTTTATTCGATCCCAAAATCTTCCTTTCCGCCGGTTTGGATTTCGTTCACTACACTCCACATTCCAACAAGGACTCCGAGAGGTCGATCATATTTCCGTATCCCTGGAATGCAAGCAATATTGTTTGGATGCATTTCTGGACATAGCTCAAGCTTTTTACCGGGTATGGCACGCCGTTCTTCTTTTCAAACTTAAAACCCATCTGCATAAGTCTGTATATACCTTGTCCTCCGCTCTTGCCTCTCTGATCGCACCTTCCGAATTCGCTGCGTTGATGCTCAACGCAATAGTTGATGCTCTTTTCTATGTAACCAACGAAAGCCTACATCATGACCTCGATATCTCATTTGTCCTAGATCTTATCCTAGAAAAATTGTCCAAATTTCTCCAGAACCTTACCTTTCATAAGAATTCCCTTGCACGATCCCTATCCATGACCTCCCATCTGTATAATGCTCCAAGAAGGTTAAAACGGCAATGGCCCATCAACCTTTTATAGTTTGTATATATTGGATTTCTGACAATGGTCAGATTCTCCACTCAAGACTTGAGCGTATTATACACGACTAAAGAGCTCTTGCTCAATCTCCACTGGGTTTAGCCCCTGTGACTCGGTTGAGAAAGTAGTGCAGGGATCTCCTTGTGTCATGCTTTTATCCGCCACAGTTGGAGGGCCAAGTCTGGATCGGAATTCCTTCGCCTGATTCTAAATAGAAATGTGTGTGTTTTTTTTTACGTTTTTTATTCTTATTTATTGTATATATATATATATAAATATATAATTTTTACCAATTGCACATGCAGTGTGAATGTGACTTCTGAACACTATTATAAATGTTCTTTGAGACAGATTGTAATATTTCTCAATAAAGAAGTTCTAAAAAAAAATAAATAATTTCAAAACCTTTTAATTTTTTGGCCAGCTGGAGCAGCCTCGATCCCTGTTGACTATCTTGGTTAATGCTTTCAGATGTGTTGTATGCAGCTCTGTAGGATCATTGTTGATCCAAAACAATCATTCTGAATTTTAACATCCCATCTCTTGCAAACTGATGGATTACATGGCCCACACATCTGAATAACTGAGCTGATTAAAGAAATCAGCATTCAAGAATTCTTCTCACAATGGAACTTCATTTTTTTAAACTAATTTGATTTGATTTACAAGAAATTGAAATTCTGATTTAAATTATTTATTATCTATGTTTTATTTTTCATGATTTCGTTTTAATTTTCACATTTAGCAAAATACTGGAGGTTGAGGATTTTCCATATCAGACATTTTTGACTGTTCTTTTGTTCTAGAGTTACAGATTAGTTTTATCTTTATTTTTTTAATAAGACTGTTTTTTTTTTCCTTAACTTTAGTGGACTTACATTACAATCAATTAGTATGAAAGCATCAGTTTTATTTGATTAATAAATGTCAATCTTGGATTACAATATATGATACATTATATTTTATACTTATTATAGATATATATTACTGTATATTTTCATATTTCACATTCCATGCATGTTTTATTCTTATTATTCAAAATTCGTAATTAATGTATAATATATTTTTCATATATTTTACATCAAATGCTGTTTTACACTTTTCCCCAATCGCATTTTTGATCTTATCTAAGGTGAGCATAATATCCACTGCTTTTATCGGTTATGTAATCCGTTTTAGAAATAAAGGAACTGTTGGCATACACATGAGCCAGATTGATAGGGTTTCTTATTTAAAGCCGAAAAAGTAAAGTAATTGATAATGAGATAAAAAAAATAAATAAAAAGTTTATATTAAAAGTAAATATAATTAATAGTAAATATTAAAAGGAAGATCTTGTTCTATCAAATATACTGGAAAGAAATATTTCTGAATAGAGGTGAAGTATGTTCAGGTTCGAAGGCTAATAAAGAGATCTATAATTTTGATGCTATCCAAAAAATCAGGATAGAAATTTGTTTTTTAGAATATATTAAGAAAGTAATATATTGAATATTAGAAGTATTGAGTAATAGTGAGGTAACACCACATTCACACTATACGTACATAAAAATATAAAATAAACAGAAGTAAAAGAACGACTATATAATAATCAAAAAGTATATAAAATAAAATAACTTAAATATAATTAAATTTAAAAAAAAACAACACATACATACCTTGGATAGAAAATTAAAAAAAAAAAATCTGTTTCTCAATAAATATCCTTTCATGGCGGATCGTCTAGCAATGCGTTGCTTTATAAGGATGACATTTACTTATGTTGTAGATAGCGGATGCTAACGAAGGGGTGTGGTAACCTCCGGTGAAACGATTAACAAACTCCGAAGGAGGAATAGTCAGTAGGATAGAATCATTAATCTCTGGTTACAGGGAAATCCCCCACCCCCCATCCTTCCCGTTGTGACTATTCAAAGCTTGGAGCAACAAGCATGGAATGCATTATCTTGAGTCTTATTTCGTATGGAATATATCATACTGAGAAGTTACAAAATGAGTACTATGTTTCTTTATATTACATTTAAAGATCCTACAAAAATATATAACTATTTTAAGTAATAATAACAGTTGCTGCAAGTCTGGACGCCGAGAACACCAATCATTTCTGTCTACATTTCTTTTCCCACCCTTTGAAACTTTAATGTAAAAGATCAGTTCGAATACAATCCTCTCATTTACGTTACGGACTACCCTTCGGACATATCACCTACCAGCAAATTTCTAAATCAAGTTTTGCACTGAAATTAGAAGAAAATAATATACATGCCCAGTGATTACACATAACAGTGAGTGAGACTTACCAAACAGCAATGAAGGTTGCTGAAGTGATTGAGAAAAATGAAGTGATGTGTATGTTCCAACGTTTCTAACACGGAAAAAGCAATCTTTAAAAGCAGTAGTTATAAGTAGAGACCAGATTTTCGTGCAGTAAAAATCCAAAAAACGTGCATCACAAAACTCAAAATGTGCAAAAACCCAAAATATGTAAAAATATCTAATTTACACCTTAAACGTGCAAAAATCATATATTTTGTTTAATTTATAATATCCGGACTGGTAATGCCGGCGACGCGGTTGAGAGAGAAGCGCTGGGATCTCTTAGAGTCTCGCTTTGTCCTTCACACGGTGGGGGAAAGGGCTGGACTCGGAGATCTCTTGCCTGATTGTAAAGATTGTATTTAAGTAATAATGTTTTTCTATTTATTTCTATTACTTATAATTTATTTAATTTTGCTACGAATTTATGTATTTCATTTAATTTTAATTCCTACAGTTACATTTCCGGGGTTTATTATAGTTTTTGCCTTTGTTAATATATATACATATATGTATATATATATATATATATATATATATATATATATATATATATATATATATATATATATATATATTTTATTTTTATTTTTTTTTTATTTTTTTTTTTTTTATGATATTGTATATATGGTATGAATGTGCCTCACTCAGCCTTAGTACTCAGTGCCCTTAAGTGTGGCAAAATGTATTATTTCTCAATAAGCAGAAAAAAAAATTATAATATTAACGACTCGAAATACCATCAAATCTTATGTTAAGCTTCAGAATATATTGTCACAAAAAAAAAAAAAAAAAAAAAAATGGAAATAAAAATGGAACATTGAAAATTAAAATCCACATTACAATCAACTAAATACAACAATAAATAATTAAATGCAACAATAAATTACTATTAATCTAAATTTGAAGAATGAGTAATTTAAAAAAAAAATGAGGACTAACATATATAATAGAAAATTTATAGATAATTCACAAAACAAATAAAAAATGATCCCAATAATTAACCGACAGTTAATTAAATTTCCCTTAAAATGGTTAGTTGACTGGCTCATACAAGGAATGAAGTAATGTAGAGGAACTTGAAAAGGTTAAAGGAATGAAGGATAAGTATGTATTATATATACTGGTCCAACTGATTTCAGATATTTAATTTTAATTTAAAAAAATTATTTCTACATACGTAATTATAAATTGTTCAAATTATAATGAAATCGTTATTTGTTAATAAAGTTGAAATTAGCAATGTTATACATTTCAAAATGACATGTTTGTTTCTGAAAAATTGTTTTCCTAATAACTTAATACGTCTTTTAATTGAGAAAACTTCAGTGGCTGATTGTATTATTATTCAATAAAATATTTAAAAAAATTGAGAAAAAGAGTGTTCAACATGAACTGATGTAAGGGTACTCATTTCTTAGCAAGTAACCACTGCTGGTTCTTTGTCAACATTAACATTCAATAAAAAAACATTGTAATGTTAATGCAGTCGTTATATTTTTTTTATATGAGCTTTACCAGTATCTTTTCCTATTACGGAGTAAAAGGTTTGAGATATAATTTTTCATGTTTCACTGTTGGTTTTTTAAAGTTTTTCTCCTAAAAATTCTAAAATTTTAATATAGTGACAAGTTTCGAGATCCGAGCTGTGTTATTGTTTGCGGAAAAATTGGGAAATGTGTTTTTATAAATATCAAATCGGATATTATTTATGCCGAATTCGTGATAGTATATGATAAACATCAAAGTCGGAAGGGATACAGAAAGGCTGAAGAAAGAGTGAGAATTCAAGTAAAAACAAGGAAGAAATTCAATTTTTTGAATTACTTCAGGCAAGTTCTATTCCACGAATAGTCTGTATACCACTTATGTTTACTTCGTCCTTTTGTAACGTTAAATTCGAATCTTTGCCAGTCACAGAATCTATTTACCTTCTTCATCTTTTTCTTTCTTGAATTATAAATTTAACATGGACGATATAGTAAAAAGTGGAAAGAATTTCCCAATATCTATCGAGTTAAAACCGATGTTTCTCAAGGAAGCGTTTTGGGTAACGTCCTTTATATCCTCTTTACCACTGATATCTCTGTCCATGCTGATACCTTCGTTTAAACATTTGCTGATGACACTGCAATCCTATCATCTAACACAGATCCCAAAATAGAATCCTCAAATCTGCAAAACCATCTCTCTCTTATAGACTATTACATTTACGCTCTGAAGCAGTATCCGTCCGCCAGTACATTTTAATTCCACCCAGCTTCTTTTTTCAGACACAGTCCGGTGTCTTGGCTTTCTTTTATAGTGAAGCTAGCATGAGACCCTACACTAGAACTACTAGACTCAAAGGACATGAACTCAAATGATTATTTATTTCACTGTCAATAAATGGTCCAAAAAGTCCTGACGTCTGGGTGTTGAGTCGTGGGGAGGGGTTGAGGGGAGGGAAAAGGGAGGGGAGGAGGAAAAATAACAAAGACAATAATCATGCATGTCGGAAGAAGAACCAACCAGGTCGATCGTGTCACTAGACTGGATGGAATACGAATTGCACAAGTGAGCGATTTCAAATACCTGAGAGCCCACTTGGACGAGAATGGCTTGGTGGACGGAGATCTAAGAGAAAGGATTAAGACAGTCGGAAGCTTTAATGCTATTAGAAAAGTTTTTCTTGGGAAGAAAAGAGTTCCCCGAAACAACAAAAGTAACTGTCTTCAAAAATACATCTCTTCCAATCCTCACCTACTCTAGTTAACCTTTGACCATAACAGGGTAACAAAAGAGCCAACTCCAAGCGATGGAGATGCGCTACCTCCGTAGGGTATAAAGTATGACAAGGAGAGACAGAGTGAGAAACACCACTATCAGATCCTACCTGGGTCTGCGGAATGCAAAAGAAAACATAGAAGAACATACGCTAAGATGGTTCGAACTCGTTTCTCTAATGTCACGGGACAGATTAGCAAGGCTCAGTTATGAGACGCAGGTAGGAGATAAAAGACCTAGAGGGTGACTAAAGAAGACCTGGAAAAGTTCAATAAAGAAGGCCTTTGACCGGAGAGGATTGGATTGGTCGAGAAGAAACAAATTAATCCAGGAAAGAGGATTAGGTAAGTTCTGCACGTCTTGTACGAAACTAATTTTGAATCTTCTATATAAGATTCATTAAAAATATAAATAACATATTTTATACGTTTTTTAAATAGTTGTAAAACTCGACATTTTTTTGTTGTTGTTGTTGTAATATAAGTATATTTTCTATGCACGGATAATAAATAAGGACTAATATGGATTATATCTAGGACTTATAACATATGCAAAAGGAAATATAATACAAAATGATAAAAGTGTAAAATATTTTTAAAATATGTTTCTGAAAAAAAATCTACTTAAATTTGTGTGGTTACGAAACGCAATAAAAATACATCATCATCTGAAAAACATTCGCAACATAAACTTTTTAATTTGTGACCATAGATGATGATCTATCACATCCCTATTTCGATTACATAAATTTCTGGACGTATGGTAGGTGTTCGGGCTCTCTTAAATATAAAAGTATTCTTTTATAGTAATCAATTTCTTATCCGACTATATTAATATCTTTTTTGGTAAAACTGGACCCACAAGAAAAACTAATCCTTCTTCATTTGACTAAAATTGACTGAAAGCTAGAATTCGTTTCATAAATCATGTGAGCAGTGTAGTTATAATAATAGTTCCTTCATTCGATCTGACTATGGTTATTCTTGATTGAAATTTTAATGCATTCTAAAATTTAACTATAGAGTATTCAGAATGAATTCGTTCTTTTCTTTATTTGTTGTTTTGTGCCAACATTTCGGTTCTTCAACTCCAAAATTTGAAATAAATATTTTGTTTCCTCGATACACTATAAATAAAATAAGTTCAACCAGTACTTATAAACGAGGTTTGTTTCTGGACTATTCCTATCATTTAACGTTAAATTTATGTTAAATTGTTAAAGAAAACAGTCGCTCAACGATTTTAAACTACCAACGCTCAACTTTCTGACTCAAATCTCACCATAATTTCGTCCATTTACCAAGCCACCCCTCCTTCTTCAATGACTAATATCCTTTTAACCTGCCATGTCAACGCTCAGTCACTCCAAGCCCATTTTGATGAATTTTAGGACTTTTTGCTCAATAACTTCTACCATTTAATTGCCGTATCCGAAATCTGGTTGAAACCCACAATCCCGTCTTCCCAGATCCTTCTACCTTACTATACTCTCCTTCGTCATGACAGAGTAGATCGCACGGGTGGTGGAGTAGGTCTCTTTGTCCATGACAGTCTCAAATCCAAAATCCTTCACTGCTCTTGCATAATCGATTCTCCGCACGTTGAATACCTCTTCGCCGAAATCCTCACAACCTCATCTGCCATTCTGTTTGCTGTCATATATCGCTCTCCTAGAATTCCTTTTGACGAACCACTTGAGACTTCTCTGTTCAACTTAATCCCTTCCTACTCAAATATCATCCTCTCCGGCGACTTTAACACCAATTTACTGACGCCTTCCTCCGATTATTCTTACCTAACAAACCTCGTTCATTCTCTTAGCCTTTACATAGTACCCTACAATCCAACCCATCATACTCAGTACTCAGAGTCCTGGCTCGATCTGATTCTCCTAGGTTCCTCAGACAAACTGCTTGCCGCATCTCAGTACCCGGTCCCGTTTCTATCTTCCCACGATCTTATCCAAATCTCTTACAATGTCCTTGTCCCATCCTTTCCTCCCCGAACAAGATCCTTCCGAAACCTATATTCTCTCACTCACGAAACACTGTCAAAAGATCTTGACGATATTCAGTGGGATCCCATCTACTCCTCAAAATCCATAGACAACATGGTAGAAACTCTTACCACTTAACTTCACTCTATCCTTGACCGACATGCTCCTCTTATCTCTAAAACCATCCGATATCCTCCATCTCCTTGGCTTACTCCTGTTTTAAGAAAGTGTATGAGAGAAAGAGGTGCTTGGCAAGGCGATGGTTTAAAACGAAATCGACTTCCTGATTATTTTTTCACCTTCAAACAGCTTCGAAACAGCACTCAATCAACAGTACGCCGTGCTAAATCCCGTTATTACCATCATTCCCTATCCAACTCTCCTAATACCAAGGCCACGTGGACTATTCTTAGACAACTGACCATTGATAATGCACCCCAGGCCCAGTCCAATTCCGTTTCTGCTGATAACCTCAAAACTCACATTGTCTCCTGCCCACTTGCAACCACATCTCCTACTTCCAGTCCGGCTTCTATGTTTTCTTCCTTTAATCCTGATCACTTCTTTTTTCTTCTTTTTTAAGATTGCAATGAGGTCAGAATAAAACTACATAAACTTTTAAATCAAAGATTGATGACTATCAAAATATCCAGTCCATTCTACTAATTTAGAAATTAAAGTCAACAGATGAAGAAAATAACATTTGAATGATAACATAATGCTATTCATTAAATGTGAACTTTAATTAGCTTTATGATTAAGAAAAAAAACTTCATATTCTCATAGCAAACTACACGTTTTTATGAATTAAAATCTGTTCAATATTTTGTTCTTGTTTATATCGAAATCAATTATATTATGTTTTCCTTATTTACAAATAAAAATTTAACAATTTCAAGTTGGAATATTGGTTGAAGGTGTGAAATTGAGCGGAATGAGGAAAGCTCTCCTGCTCACGACATCTGCGGGAACATTAATAACCCCACTAACTGTCCCTTCGCTGCATACAAGATAAATGGGAAAAGGCAGAAAAGAAACTACTCAACTCAAGATGGGACAAAGAAAATATGGGTCAATGTTAACCAAAATAAGCGTATTTCCTAGGACGAAATGAACAGACGTCCCCTTCCAAGTTGAGCCCTTCTAAACTTTAATGTCAACCTATTGTTTTTGTTAAACCTGTGGACTTTGCTGCCTTTGACAGGCTATAATCACCTAACATAATCACGTCAGATGTTTAACTCGGCCTGGAATATTGTTTTATCATTGTCTTTCTAAGTTAATATCCTACTTTTTCAGCAGCAAAAGGGTCTATTGTCTATTGAAATGCCAATTGAAGAAAGGAGTAACTAACAACAAAATAATCGTAATGGTCAATTGATTTATTCTTTCGCTCAGGTGTTTTTTTTTTTTCTCTTGAGACAAAAAGAACAAACTAAAAAATGACATAAGTGGCATCTCCGCTCCAGTATACTGGGATTAGAAAGAGTGGCCTGCATTATGCATGAGAGCTGATCATAATATTATTACACTAATTAAAAAGTGAGATAATCCACTCTGATCAAAGAAAAAAAAGTTTAACTTTGATTTCAATCAAAGGCTTTTCTGTAAAGGTCGATTCAATTTTAGAACATTCTATCAATATGCTTTTTAGTTATAGTTGTCTAATCAATATATCTTCTTTTTTGACAAATTTTAATTTATGAATATGAATCGGAATCTGATATTCACTCTCGTGTGAGTTTGCGATTAGATTTCTTGCAAATTTGTGAATATTGCGACAATAACAATGGAAAATCGTAATTTAAATCTGATTTTGCATTTTAAAAATATATAATAGCAATTATGTTGAAAAAAAATGAACTCCTTATCGTCAAAAATCGGAAAAAATATCCTAAATCGAAATAATAGCAGGGATCGTCAACTTTTTAAAATTTATTTGTAAAGTAGATAACTGTGCAACATATAACAAATTTATTAATTTCCAGCCATACTACCCAATTGAATTAAATATTTTTTGTTGTATCTGATTCGGGTCCACGGGGCTTCAAACTACTACTAATAATAATAATTGCCTAGATATCTTATTGCGTAGATATATCATTCTGCTTCAACAGCCTATTTTGTTTAGTTTGTTTTGTTGTGGAAACAAAATAAACTGTTGAAGCAGAATGAACGCCAGTTTTTTAGAAACCTTGTGAAAAAATAAAAAAATATGAAGTAAATACTCTGATGATATTGAAGCCTATTGGAACTCTTGGATAGAAGAAGAATTTTTTTGCTAAGTTTCCAGAATACCTCTGAAATGATGGAAGATGTATCGGAAGCGGTCAGGAACATGAAAAACTGGAGGGCACCAGGGCCTGACGGAATCCAAATTTATTAGATTAAAAGATTTCATTGCTTGTATGAGTTGCTGGCCAAAGGTTACCAGGAAATATTTGAGGACAAACAGAGCCCCCCTGATGGTTTCTCTAATGGCATCACTTATATGCTTCCCATAAAAAATGACTTATACATGCGTCCTGAAGATTTTCGGCCAATAAAATGTTTAAATGGTCTGTAGGCGTTTGAAAGAGTCTGCCATCCTGGGCTGATGTACAAACTCCGCAACTCCTACCAGCTATATACTCATTATCCGTTCCTACCTTACTGATAGACATTTCAAAGTATATCACAACAATACCCATTCATCCCTTTTCTCCCTGTTGTTTTTATCTTTAATGAATTGTAAAACTCCAATGGAGGACATAATAGTGGTGGAACCTGGGGGCTATAGAAACATATGACTTAGTTGCTACAGTGCAAAGTGCTATCACATAATTGTCAATAGTCTGAACATCCATCCTCAATGTTTTAAATAATTTAAGCAGCTCAAATGACACATTCCTCTTTTCTTTACAGTAGTTTTCAAATGTATTAATTACAGCGCTATATGTCGACGTTTCAATAGATAGTCCAAATGTATTAAATATAGCCAAACCTTTATCACCAATCAAACTGAGTAAAATGGCTATTTTAACCTTATCTTTACATAGTTTATATAGCTGACATCCCAACCCCCCACAAGTCCATTATGGTTCTGTATGGCCTTGTTCACACTAAGCAGGATTCTTTGAAAGAACAAGATGGGATACATACTTATCATCAACGAAAAAGCCACCGCAGTTTGTATATGGATGACCTTAAACTATACACGAAAAACAAAGACCAAATATAAAGTATGGTTGAAGCCGTTTTATCTATTACTGGCGACATAGGCATGTCACTTGGTCTCGATAAATGTGCGGTGTTCTATGTAACCAAAGGAAAAGTGTTTATTATGCAGAATGTTCTAATCAATGAAAAAGAGAAAAACTTCAACACTTTAAAATTTCTAGAAAATACATACAACAAGACCTTCTAACAATGTTCAAAATTAGATCACGAAAAGTGCTCAAAACCCAACAACTGACTCGGAAACAAAAAATCAAGGCTATCAACACATGGGTTATAAACACTGTCTACATTAGATCGACCGTCTGGTGCGAACGACTTTACGACTCACCTAATATCCTCCAAGCTCGTTTGAAGGAAGACTTGTATTGCTAAATATCGAAGAAGCTTCCTGCAAGCAGGAAGTGGCCCTATGCCGATACTTTCTCACAAAAACAAATGAGATTTACTTCGCAATCTAAAGGGTGGATTCTGTTCTAACCGCACTTAATCTGAGCAAACGTGATGACTCTACAATTGTGTAAGAAAATGAACGGTTAACAGAATGGAAAAACAAATCTCTGCATAGAAGATTCTACAAAAAATTGAATGATAGCTCCATTGACCAAGAAGTGTCCGTTGAATAGCTAAAAGTTGGAAAGATATTCTCAGAGACAGAAGGATTTCTATTCACCATCCAAGTTATTGTCATTAGATCATATAGATGGCATTTACTAAAAGACTCAACAACTACAGATAAACGTCAATTATGCTCAGAAACGAACCAATCCAACATATCATAGGTTGGTGTGGAGTGCTAGCTGGCGCCGAGTATCTCCAGAGGCATAAAAATGTGGACAAAATGTTTCACCAGGCTTTAGCGGTGAAGCTTATCTTATTATCTTATGTTATCTTATCAGATGACAAAACTCAGTATTATAAGTACTACCCATATAGACTCCTCCAAAAAATGTGTTATCAAGCTCTATTGGGATGAATCTATTATTACTGACCATACTGTGCGCCACAATAAACCAGATATCCTTCTGAAATATATGAGAGAGATAAAAGCAGAACTTATTGATGCTATTCCCAATGTTAGAGAAAAACGGAGAAAATATTAGGAGCTGGCAATACAATCGAAGGAATTATACCATTTGGGGAGCATAACCACCATTCCAATAATATCCTAAAATGGACTCATACCAAAGTAACAGTGTCAGGCACGATTGGTTTAAAATTACCTCTTGATATGCTGAATGAGGTTCAACACTCAATTCTCTTACACACAGCATGTATTGTTAGAAAAATTTTAAACATCTAAAAAAATAATATGAAGGTGGCTGGTCTCCCACCTCAGAAACTCATCACGCAAAACGAGAATAATAAATAAAAGTAATAATATCAAAAGGCTTAGCAAACCCTAAGGTTCGATTCCGATACCAGTAATAACTTATATTACACACCTCCACTGGTCGCCGTCCAAACCCTCCTACGTTTACCAGTCGGCGCAGTAAATATCTACATTTTAGAAATTCTTTCGTTAATAAACCCAAAAATTTGATGAAAGCCCATTCGAATCACCGCGACGTAATCATTTCAATTAACCGAATACAGTTGTAAAAACATGGGTTTTAAAAAATATACATAGTTGTTACGAAGTTTCAACTATGTATATTGAACAATTTGCATGTCTTGACAAGCAATGTCGGTCCATTTCGCAAATCGGCCGAAAAAACAGGTAGATCCTGTTGTTAAAAGTTTTCAGAACTTACCATCCCGGAAGGTGCTAAATCACTAGCAAATAAAGACATTATATTGGGTATTGATACGTAAGTGAATTTTATTGTCGCTATTTATACTATTTTATTTTTTTAAAGATAGGATTCCGATTGAAATATATTATTTGGTAGAGGGAGTGTAGAGATAAATAGTGATAAAAATGTAAGAGGATGGGGTGGAATTGCTATGCATGGCCTAGCCGGGAGCAGCCGACCGTCTCTAAGGGTTAGTTAGCAGTTGGGGCAAAAACCATCCTTTTCCACTCCCCCCCCCCCCCGCCATCTGGTACATGCTGTCGGCTGGTACCATATAACCACCTCCACCTGCAATTTGCCTTATGCCCACTGATTTGTATCTTCTTACACCGCTAGGCTTCAGTTCCGTTGCAATGAAGAAATATAGACTACAGAAATTAAAGATGATACAGTTAATTCATTAATAATATTCGTTTCAGAGATTGCTTTGTAGCGTGATGTTTTCCAGACTTCATAGTTACTACTAAAACATGGAAATTGTCAGCTAATTTCTAGAATGACGATGACGATGATTGCAAAGTAAAATAACTTAATTACGTACATAAAAATAAGTAATAATAATAACTGTTATTCCAAATTAAATACATTGAGGAAACATTTTTTTAGTGTCACTAAACTACTCCACAAGGACATTTGCTTTTGAAGGATAATTTTTATTTATTTATTGAAACTCTGCCGTGCCTTTTAGGCAATACGGGTGTATGCAGTAGTAACATGTTAGGCAAGTCAGCATAACATCTCACTACTGCAACTAAAACTATACTACATATTCTGGATTTCTTGATTCATTTGTTTTGAGTCAGAGTCTTTTCAATTTGATGTTCTTCCGTTAGCTCAATGTCTTCTTAGATTTAAGTGTTCTGGGCTTACGTGACTTTCCACCCAAACACAAAATCTTTGTAGTACGGGTAGTTTTCCGCAGTGACTGAGAGTAATCATTCTCTGTGAAGCCTGCCAATGTTTGTTGCGTAGTATGAATGCACATGGACACTCTATAAGGAATGCCCAGGGATTTTTCTCGGACTCTCAGACTCTCAACGATCAACTCCTCTCAGGACCTTCGTTTCTGTAAATCCTGGTCTTGGGATTGTACTAATCACGAAGTGTAAAAAGTCTAATCGCCTTGCAACTACAACTCTTATATAACCGCCGTGCATTTTAGAGCTCCCTATTAACAGTGGTTAAGTTCGGTGTCCTCTATGGGGCAGGTTGAGCACCCTTCCTGATTTCCTAAATCCGATTAAATTTAGTGTATCGAAGGAGAACTAGATATTCTACTAAAAATGGTCTTTAAAGGCTCGTGTACACAGAACGCGATCCGACGTTACGTTACAATAACCCTCGATACTCACGACGATACCTAATCCGGGGCTGACACACAGAGAGCGTTACTTTGAAAGCGATACAGTAGCCCCGCCTAGCCTAGTCAGCTAGGGTACCTGCTTCCCGCAACTTGTATATTACTTATTTTTCGATATTTTTCTTATTCATTTTTTTAAATAGAAAATAAGTGATTCTGACGAGGAGGGATTTCTCATTAGTTTAGCTCTTCAGCATAAAAGTAGAAAAAAGAAAAAGGATTCATGAAATCAAAAAGTACAGAGCCTGGTTGGTAGAATATCATCCCCTCGGCCGTCTGCTTCAATCTTACGAAGATAGATTGTTTCAATATTTCCGAATGTTTAGAGACAGCTTTGAGCACCTCTACATGACATACTCCAGTCCAGTACTGAAAAGTGATATTAATTAAAATACTGCTAGTGATATTAAGTTAGTTTTTAAAATGAATTTAAATTCAACTTCGAAACGTTAACTAATAAATATTTACATATATAATCTATAATTACATATTATATAATATATAATCTGTAGGATATTAAATGCGACTGACAGGTCTGAAAAACTTGAACATTATTTTACACATATCCGGAAGATTGATCGATAAATTGTGTTTAAATGAGGTCAAGGATGAGAATTTGCGTATAGAGGTTGGCAGGAAATTTCAAAACAATATAGCACGTATGGTCAAGGTTTTTTTTTTAAGGATACAGTTTATGACAAGGAATAAACTAGTTTGAGGGCTGGGATCTCGTGTTGAACGAATGGAGAGAGGAACAAGGAGTAAACAAATTGAGAAAGCAAGAGGGTTTTTTTTTTGTTGAAAATGTTCGAAAAGGAAATACACCGAGGAAGTATTGCTGTCGGAAGACTGGATAGAGCCACTTCAACTCAGCATACCAACTGGAGGCGCGGGAGCGCCTGGGGACTCCAAAGATAAATATAATGAAACAATTCATTAGCCTCTTTAATCTGGTCTCAAGCTCACCAGGCAGTCTACCGTACACGAGGCATACATAATCGAAATGATGGAAAATGAGTGAGGAAACTAGGAGCTGATATATTTTAAGGGGCATGGAATCACGGAATCTTAGGGTAGCAATAAGACTGTTTGAAGGTAGCAATGGATTTTCGGATTATTTGGGAAATATGATTATTCCAGGACAAATATTTATGAAACTTTTCCTCAAGGTTTCTAACGGAAGTGTGGAAACGGATAGGTAGGCCATTGAGTTGAGTAGGGGATAATAAGGAATGGAATTAATTAGATGCTTGGAAGCAATAAGAATGGCGTTGGTCTTCTCAACGTTCAGCTTTAGATCGTTGTAAGCTGGCCAAGTTTTGATACTATCGATGTCTTCTTGATGCCTTTGGATCGCCTCAAGCATCTTGGTAGGATGGAAGGAAAGGTATATTTTGTGGCTCTAAAGTGGTATTGTGGATGATGGATGGAATCAGGAAGGTCGTTTATGTGTATGGAGGAAATAGTTGGAGAGTGTTAAAACAATCATAATAAACAATTAAAATAAATCATGTCAAATCTACTTTAAAATTCGTTTTATACCCATGACTTCCTATCCTGGAGTATCCTTTAATATTCCACTCAGTTATGTAACAGACAAGAACAAACTTCTTACCTGGAATTCTCAAATAAAGAAACAAATGGATGTTTTCGATCGCATCAGCGAAAATTAGAAATACACTCTAAGCTTGCAATTATTTAAAAAAGGCTCATTTAAATTACTATAATAAGGATAATTTAGATTTACGGATTTAAACATATATGGTTCCAAATAATCCTCCTGAGTGTCTTCGGGAGACTTTTGGAACTTTTAATATAGAAGTGTTGCTAATAGCTATTTTATCATCAGTATTTTACTACATCATTTTATCACGACTCACATGTACGTGATGTATTTTTTATGTTACAATATTTCTTATACTCTCATATATTTCTATATTTCAATAAATAAATAAGTTATACAATGATTGTAAAATATAAACTTATAATGTAAAATTATGCAAACTTATCTCACATTCACCCCAATCTTTTGTATATATTTTTGGAAGAAATAAATTGAAAGGGCAAATTAGGTACGTACAGAGGGATTAGTGAGAATAATTGGACTGTGACCGATTGAAAGGAGTCCTAAAGGGCGAGCTAATGAAGTGTAGTAGGGCATGGGCTCCCGTTGAACCTTTTTCTCTCATTCCTCTTTTCTTCCTGGTTAGTTACCAGCTATGTCTTTAAAAAGGCTCGCATCCTTTTTTCAAGGATCAAAATAAATAAATATGAATTTGAGATGGGTCTTGACAGAGTGGATTTATACATTCTCTCGTTTTTTTTATTTATTTATTAATTAATTTTCCTGCAAAGACTTTCACGAATAATTTATTTAATTTTAAAATGAGTTTTGAAACATTAAATCTATTATTTTTATTGGAATTCTTGAAAGTCTCGCAAGTATGTAAAGTAGTTTATGAACTTTTCCTTCTCGGGTTCGAATCCCAATATTCCATCTATAGTCCTCTGTAAAAATAAGAATATATAATTAAATGATAACGAAGCCTATTTTATGAAGTTAAAACAGCCACCACAACTTACTTTCCCACCTGTGCGGGAGTAATTTTATATACGATCTAAATGTAAATATGATTTATAATATTTTTACATTCAAATCACAATATAGAAGACAAAATCAAAACAAATTTATCCAATCAGACACGATTCTTTTTATAAAATATTGCAATTTTATTTTAAGAAAAATAGTACACTCCTCGACAATCAAGAACATTTGGTATGATGGCTCTATCCTCACATTAATAACACATATATATATGTTGTATATATATATATATATATATATATATATATATAACTTACGATCGTCTGAACAGAAAAGAATAAAAAAAGAAAGAAAGGATGTCAAATAACACACTCGGTTGCTCGGTAAAGACTAACTTTATTCTGTCCGTAATGCTATATATATAGCATTACGGTTTGTTTACACTTTACAGATAGGATTAAGTATTATATTGTCTTACATCTAACCATAACTCCCCCCCGCCAGTTTATGAATATACCTCATAAACTAATGCAGGGCTACCGACATAATACATAAACAAATCACAACAAAACAAAAAATAATCTCCACTAGAGTTCATACAATAGCAAATAATAATAAAACAAAATAAAATTAAAACACTATCATCTTACAACATCCTCGAACAAAACAAAAATAAAGTGAAACAAAATCAAATAACCTTTTAGCGTCTGTCCCTAGCTTGTAGGAGACAGAAAAGATGATATACCACATAATTATTTTAGTGACTCCGTCTCTATCAGGAGTTTTAACTGTTCTATGTGAACGGTCCTCCTTTTTCTGGGATCCTTCAGACTTTGGATTGTGCAAATATTGTGCTCGCGAAGTACAATTACCTAGAATGGTCCTTCGTAGCGTACCAATTCCTTCCCCCTATTGGATCCGACCCTACGATAGACTATCGTTCCTATTTTCAATGTACCCATTCGATCTTTGAGGTTCAAATTAACCTTTTCCACCCTTTTCCGCTTCTCTTTCTCTATTCTCCCTTTCGTTTTTTCCCACACTTTCCTTATTTCCGCTCTGTTACACGTTATCTGTTGAGCGTGGTCCTCGCTCGTGACTGTTTCCTTCCAATCTCGACGCCGTATATTTATCCCGAACAGTACCTCGACTGAGGAAAACCCTGTAACGGAGTGGATTGAATGGTTGTAGGCCGCTACCGCCCTCTGCATTGCTACGTCCGCTTCTAATCCCTGCTCCCCCTGGTATATACGTAGGTGATCGCTTAGGGTGCTATGCAACCTCTCGATACCTCCCCTGCCCTTTGGATGTCCCGGTGTATTGAAGTGCCAAACTATATCCAAGCGCTTCGCTTCTTCTAGGATGATACTGCTGTCGAACTCCCTGCCTCCGTCGGGTGTTATGCGATCTGGCACTCCGTAGAACTGAGCCCACGTTTGGAGAGCTCCCACGACAGCCTCCGACGACCTACCCTGTACCCAATGTACCTTCGCCATTTTACTAAAGAGGTCTATCATTGTGACCCATTTAAAACCCCTCCATGTGAATGTGTCGATTTGCACATCTTTCAACGGCATATCTCCTGTAGGGGTTTCCTCTTGTAATCCTTGAGGCGGTCGTCTATCATACTTAGTGCGCGCGCAAACCTCGCACATCCCAATGACTTCTGAGATCGTTTTCCGCATGTCATCCCAGAAATATCTCCTGCGCAGTGCCTGGAATGTTTCCTGTACCCCCCGATGATTCGTCTTGCCTTGATGATGTGCCAGTGTTACCTCCTTCTGCTGTTCTCTATCCGTTAATGTTTCGACTAAGTATCTACAGCGAATAAACGACCTGTCCAAGCCCAGTTTTTCTGTTCTCCAGATCTTCTTGATTTTCTCCCAGATTGTCGCTTCCCCACGTACAGATAGTGAACTTTTCCCGGCTCCCAAGCGTCATGCAAGGCTCTGCAAATCTGTTCTTCCTTCGCCCCTGGTTGGGACCAAATGGTGGTAACCTTCCTCTTCCCATATTTACTAAAATCCATCTTCATAAGCCCCGATGTCCTGGTCTTCCAAATCACCTGTCGTCGCTTATCATTGATTATCTCGTCACACTCCTCCATGTCTGTGGGCCTCTCGTCTACTGAGCTTTCTTCTCCTCTTGATTCCCCTGTTCCTGCGTTCGCGGGTTCCCCTTCGCCTTCCGGTGTCCACGCTCTCAGAAACTGCCGTACGTCCCCCGATGACTCTCCATCTTCCTCCTCGATGGCATTTATCATTATTGCTCTGGACAGCCAGTCTGCTACCACATTCTCCTTGCCTGGTTTATACCTGACTTCCATATTACATTGGCTTAAGAACTGCTTCCATCGAGTGACTCTCGCCGATGATTCCTTCAGGTTGCCTACCCATTGCAATGGTTTGTGGTCGGTATGCACCTTAAACTTCCAGCCAAAAGTATACGGTCTAAAATGCCCGACCGCCCATACTATGCCCAGGAGTTCCCTTTCCAGAGCGCTATACCTCGTTTCCGCTTCCGTGAGTCGCCGACTTGCATACGCTACCGGCTGTTCTCCGTCAGTTCCTTCTTGCGCAAGTACTGCCTTGATCTCAGTTCTGCTTGTCTGGGTGTTTTCTGATCCGCTACTGCTTCAGATCGTTTAGGCTTTGGTAGTATTTCTCTTTCTACCCTACGAGCCATCTTAAAAAGTATGTGCGTATATTACCCTTTTTAATTTAATACCTATTTTAACCTTTTAGGAAGGGGTTAAACGCTATCATAAAAAAAATTCCCAATGCAATTAAAAAATATCCCAATAATAATAAACCGCAATATAAACAAGCCACTTTTAATACAAGACCATTAAATAGGAGAGTGAAGATTTTTAGATATTAAAAATAGTTTTGACACAAATTATTGAACCGCAGAATCAGCATAGTTCAAATCAAAGCAGGAAAGAATTCAACTAACTTTTGTATGTTACAACACACCTCAGTATCACAATCATTACATTAAACAATCAAATCATATATATTCAATTAAAGATGTTTCCCTCTTGTACGATTCTTAGTACCAACTTATTACAATGCCACCTTTATTAATCATAGGAATGAAATTCTAAAAAATCAATTATTAATTTAATCTTAGATAGAAATAGTAAATTTAATGATACGTCCTTCACACGGTATGCCATTTTAAATGCTATGTTCCTGGCCTCGCGTTTCTACGGCGAGTAAGGGGTTCCAGGAATCGCATTTATTCGTATTAAAATGTATTTAATACTTAGAGATATAGAAAATAACTTCTTTAAACAGGTGATTTACAAGGCAACAACTAAAATAAACATGGATACGAATATTATAAGACCCGTCCCAGAATTAAAAATGCCGCGCTGGAAAAAAGACAGACCATTGATTAATAAATCCATGACTAAAATTACAAAGGCATATCCGCTCGAAATACAAAAATCTTTTTTAAAGTTAATGGAACAATACAAAAATTTCGATTTCATATATACGGATGCATCCAAAGAAGGAGATAACGTAGGATGTGCTTTAGCGAGTAAAGAGAACAATTTACTGTTTAAATTACCTGGAGAATGTTCAGTATTCACAGGAGAGGCCACTGCCATCATGAATGCCTTATATCTTATAGGCGAATCTGAAAAGAACTACTGGGCAATTGTGACGGACTCATACAGTGTTTTAACTGCCATTGAAAACCCATATCCTAGAAACTCCATAATTAGGGAAATTCTCAACAACTGGTGGGAGGTAAAAAATAAAGGAGTAACAGTTGTCTTGGTATGGGTACCAGCTCATTGCGGAATTTTAGGGAATGAAAAATCTGACAATGCAGCCCATTTAGCAAGAAGTGGAGCAGAAGAAGAGGAAGTGAAATATATCACTTTAGAAGACTGGGTACACGAAATAAAGAAAAAACAACTGGCAGAGTGGGAAAAAGAGTGGAGGATCAACGAGTGTAAGCTGAAAGAAGTGAAACCCAATTGCGATAAATGGCTCACTAGCAACAGAAAGTCCAGGCGTGAAGAAATTATACTGTGCCGCCTAAGGATTGGGCACTGCCAGTTCACTCATAGCTACCTTTTAAGAGGCCTAGAAGCTCCTACTTGCGAAAAATGTAACAATACACCGCAAACTGTGAAACACCTTCTAGTAGAATGTTCCCAATTCGAAAGGCTCAGAGAGAAAATAAAACTAGAAAAAACACTAAACGAAATACTAAAAGACAATGAAGAGAGAGTCTCTATCCTGTTTAAATTTTTAAGGATTATCAACTACTATAACAGAGTTTAAATTATATAGAAAACGCCAATGACCCTTTAGGGTAGAGGCGAGAAAAAGAGAGAAAAAAAAATACTTATATTTGTATTGAAATGTTAGATACCACAGACCCCCTACTGTAGTATCCTAGATTGAACCATATACTCTTTATTGGATTACCTTTCTAAAGGTATCATGTTTATAAATGTACTATTTGTTTCTATTACTAATTGGTGGCATGCAAGGTAGAATGTAAAAGTACTACGTTGGTTTACTAACTATTATATTTACAAGCTTAAATAAAACCAAAAACATCTATATACAAAATAATAACTAAACCTATATACATAATATTAGTTGCGGATCATACTAGAGGAGAATGCTTGATATTTGATTAAAGTTACGTGTTATATTGATTATATTAATTAATGATGTATGGTTGCCAACACAAATTTACATTAGTATAACTAAATGCTTGTTACCACTTAGCTGGTCCTTCATAGTGTTTCTGGCCGTCATATCTGGATTCCCTGTCTCTGCTCTCCTTCAGCGTCTAGTCCGTCCATCTGCTCTCTCAGGCTGTCTTCGTCTTCCTCCCTCGACTCCCCCGCTTGAAGTCTCCTCAGCTGAGTCTCCAAAAGAAGTCCTCTCAGCTGCGTCCCAAGAAGAAGTGTCCTCAGCCGAGTCCCAAGAAGAAGTCCTCCCTCCTCTGAGTTCCAAAAAGAAGTACTCTCAGCTCCGTCCCAAGAAGAAGTGTCCAGTCCCAATTCTCTATTTCCCACCTTTCTCATCCCCCTCTCTTTTGGTAGTCTTTTTCATGATTGGCTGAATATTCCTAGCCTAAGGGATGACCACGCCCTCTCCCCCAGGCCAAGGTAAAGCAGCAGGTACAGATTTAGGTATTTCTGGTGGAAGGTGTGAAAAGGTCTTTCGGGATCCTGTTTAAACACTTAGTTGTCGGTCTTGGTCGGTGGTTCTTAAGGGTTTTTATTACCACTTACAAAAGGTTGTCCTAATGGGTCGTTACCTTCCCTCAGGTACTCAACCGCCAGATGTTAGCACTTCTGATGTTTATTTGTTTATACCTTTAAACTAATTATTCCACCGACGGTCTTTACAATACATAGCAAGAGGAAAGTGGGTGGTGCGTAGGATACGATTGTAGATATATGTAAGGAATATGACTGCTTTGGATGGGAGTTGTCGAAGGATTTGAGGGGTAAGGAGATCATGACCAGGAGCTGTACGGGGGATTAGTTTTTTTTAATTGAAATTTCACTTCGGAAGGATGACTAGCCTTTGGGGACAAGGAAAGTGGGATTGGTGATGTAAGGAGTTCTTCTACTGTTACGGTGTGGGCAGGATGGGATTCCGGATGTGTAATAAATGTATTGGATAGGTGAATGGCGAACACCTCAGCTTTATCTTCGTCAGATGCTGGCCAGGAGCCATCATCTCGTCGGAGGGGATGGGAAATGCAGTGAGGATTTAGGATTGTTGTTGTGGTTTTCCAAAGGGAATTGTCGCGAAAAGAGAGGGAGGATAGGTAGGAATTGAAGGATTGTGATCTGAAGGTGGCTAATTCCAGTTTTAATTTTTTGCAGTAATAATTATAGGAGCAGCGGTTGGTAGGCCGTACGACTACCTCCGATTTAGGTCCGATAAAGACCGGAGTCTTGCGAAATCAGCTTTAATACCTTCGTGGAAAGTAAACAACACGCCGAATGGGTATAAGAAGGACTTTTTTTTTATGAATAAAGCAGTATTGATTCTGAAGTCGTTAGCGTTCGATCTCAAACACTCAAACATTTTCCTTTTTCTAATTATTTTAGTTCACCGACGCTTAACTTATATATATATATATATATATATATATATATATATATTATCAACTTATATCTATATATTATTAACTTATATATATATTATCAAGAAGATCAGGATTACGGTTGGGATCTGTGGGCCAGTAGGTAGGAGAGTTGGGGGAAAGGAGGTGAAAACGTTGGGAATTGAGTGCATACAGCAGGGTTCGGCCACGACAATTCGTGGTTCTGGAACCCCATTGTTGGTGCTTGGCATTTAGGTCTGCACCCAAGATGAAGTGATGTCCTAAGGAGTCGAGGAGAGAACTGAATTGGGCATTGGATATGGATCGGTTAGGAGGGCAATACGCTGATGCAAGAGTAACCGGAAAGGAGAAGGTTTTTATCACGATAGCGGTGGACTGTAGG
The DNA here is from genome assembly GCA_928085145.1 of Nezara viridula. Lineage (NCBI taxonomy): Eukaryota > Metazoa > Arthropoda > Insecta > Hemiptera > Pentatomidae > Nezara > Nezara viridula. The sequence goes on along the minus strand of OV725078.1, from coordinate 193,626,987 downwards.
AAATCATGTATAGGTAATGGGAGTATGTGATGGGAGAGGGATTGGTGTACAATTACAGCAGTACCGGCATGTGCTTTTCCGTCAGGGTGGTCAGTACGATATGTCAGGTGTTGTGGTATATTGAAGTGCTGTTTAGTGGTTAGTCGAGTTTCAGTAATTAGTGCCACATCAATGTTCTTGTCAAGTAGTAAAGTAGATAGTTCGTCTGTATGATTTCTAACACCATTCGCATTCCAAAGGAGAATGGATATGGGTTTAGGGATGTGAGTCATTTAAGGATTTTTTAAAGGAGGGATGAGGTGAGATACGAGATTCGTGAGGAGTGATATGAGTGGAGTAACAAGGGATTTGAAATCGGTGAGGAAAGATGCTAACAAACTTGTGAGATCTGTTGCATTTGAAGGAGGAGGAATATGAGGAATTTGTTGTTGATGGTTAGGTATATTAGGATGAAGAGGATTTTGAGGTTGGGGTTGAGGTTGTTGTTGTGGCAGGGCTTGACATTTATCGGTTGAAGTCTTACCTCTAAGTAGTTGGGAGAATGATACATCATTGTTTACAATTCTGGAAGGCTCTCTCTCCTCTTCTTGTTCTTAGTGCTTCATCTTGAATCCGGTTTTTCTGGTGTCTGGTTTTGAGATTCTTGTAAATTTGGCAGCCTTTGTAGTTGGCCGGGTGTCCCTCCAAGCATAGGGCACATACTGCTGGATCTTGTATAGGTTTGGTGCACTCTACAGATTTGTGCTGTTCACCGCACTTCACGCAACGCGGCAGATGGTGGCAATATGTCTTCGTGTGGCCATAGGTCTGACAATTATGGCATTGCACGATGTCTCTCTTGGGTATGGCTTCTCAACTTTCACCATTGTGTAGTATATTCTTGTGATATCATATATTTTTTCGATACCTGGTGATGGCTCCAAGTCCACGAAAAACAATGTTAGTGGGATCCTATTTCGTAATCATGGCTGCTCCCTGTCCTCGTTTAAAACGTTTGTTACCTGGCGTACAATGAAACCAAGCGTCGTTAGTTCTTCTTTAATAACTTCAGTGGGGGTTGAGGAGTGTAAGTTTCTAGTAACGCTCTTTCCTACCTCAGCTGGTAAGTGTGAAAATTCGCATTTGTTTCTGTTAAGTACTTCACTATTTTTCAGTAGGCTTCAGCAGAATCAGGTGTTATATTGGTCCTGTTAAGACATGGATAACTGCCAGAGCAGATTTTATTTAGTTGGCTGCAGAACATCTGGAAATTTTTGATATTTTTAACAAATATAGGAGGAGGATTTGGTTCCCTGGGTATTGCTGCAGACTCCATTACTTCTCGGTCATTTTGAAGCACTTGGTAGGGGTTTGGAGTGAAGAAAGGCGATTTTTCAATCATTTCTTGCGAAGACGTACCTGGTTGGGGCTGAGGTTCTGGTTCTGAAGTGTTCACTTTGGTCACTGGAGGCATTTCTCATAGGCAGCGACGAGTCCTTTGTTTGGCTGGTGAACCACGTAGTGTATGTACTAACGCCGTCTGACCGAGTCCTCTTGGGTACCTTACTGGCCATCACTTGCTGATCATACCGCATATCATAAGAGAAAAAGAAATAGGAAGAACAAAATAAAAAAACAAAAAAAAATTTAAAATAACAAAAAAAAAATATGTCAACAGTAAATATCAACTGCTCTGATGTACACTTTAACTGTATTACGTGAATAATCAGAGAAATTCCGCTATAAAATAGGCAAAAACTGAGAGAGGAGTTGAGGAGACAACTTTCGCATCAGCTGATCCACTGCCTTCCAATTAACCATAGATAAAGTCATAACATCAAACTATCTTTAAAATTGTTAAAAATATAAATAAATATCAAATACTTTTAAATTGCTAAAAACATAAATAAATATCAAATACTTAAAATATATCTACACTATATATCTTATAAAATGTCAACATAATAAAATCATAAAACAACATTAAAAACTATTAAAAATCTCAACTATAGTTCCCATTTTCTAATTGTATTCTCACCTTTACTAAACAAACACAACATCAATAGATAACCAGCCCTAAAAATCAAACAAAATCCCTCATCTAAATTATACATTTTTTAAAATGTTACCATACGCACAATTCAATTTCGCCAAATCATTCCGGGTATTTATTTATTACGTTTTTGGTCCTTCATCATGTGCACCATCTCATGAATCAACCGTTTTTGCTGATTCTCTTCCATGTATATTATCTTGACTTATAGACGACGTAAAAATATCTTACTACGTTGTATTCCTCTTGCGCCACCTTCCATGGTCACTTAAGGTAGCCAAATAATGGTATATCCCTAGAGTCAGCATATTTCTCCTGACTCCGTATAAATACCCCTCCCTTACCCGCCTAGCGAGTAGTCAGACATTGTCACTCATAGTAGATAGTTAGATACCATAGTTAGTGTAGTTGTTGTAACATATATATTTTGTTCATTGTATACTTTTTGCCAAATAAACTTTTTTTTTAAGTCCGAGTGAGTATCGAAGATTTAATTGGCGCCCGAACGTAGGGACCTGTGTTAACTTGAAGAAAGAAGAGTGAAGAAATTACTTTAAAGTAACAGCTCTAAGTGTCAGGTCAAGAAGATTCGAAGAAATAGTCATTGGACAACAGAATCTGGAACTGGCTGCTTCAAGGTGTGTTCAACACTTCAAACAGGTTCAAGAACTTACATTGGATCGGAGGTACTTCGGAAGGACTTAAAAGAATACTTGAGGTACAAATCTGTAATTTTTTTTTTTTGTTAAAATTTTTTTTGTATAACAATTTTAGCTTTGAAATTTATATAATTTTTTTTTATGCCATTAAAATTAAGACATAGTAAATTAACAGTATATAAACCAAAAATGTCTGATTCAGAATTAGAAATTGAACAAACACAACAACAACATCTTCAACAAGCACAACAACAACAACAAATTCAACAACAACAACAAATACAACAAGTAACACAACAACCACAAATGATTACTTATAAAATGACTACTATGGACTATGACCATATTCAAGATTTTTACGGTGACTCTAGGGAAGTTTACGAATTTTTATCTGAGGTTAGGGATGTTTTCCATTATGTTTGCAAAGCTAATAATACTTTAGCACTAGAAAATCACGCAGCTCTTTTAAATAAAGTAAAATCAAAAATTAAGGGAGAAGCGAAAAATCACATCCGAACTCAACATTTCGTGAATTTAGATGAACTATTAATTTTTATTGAAAATAATTATAGGGACCAGAAGACTATATGTCAACTAGACCATGAACTTATGTCTATGCGTCCATTTAAGTACGAAAACCCAATAGAGTTCATCAATAGAGTAGAATCCGCACTATCAGTATTAATTTCGAGAATTAGGATTGATAGTGATATTACATTTCAAGATGGTCATATCAAATACATTAAAGAAAGAATTACACATCATGTAATTAGTTGCTTGCCAATAGAATTGGGAAATTACATGAGAATTTTTGATCCTAAGGACCTTATTAGGTTAAGGATTAAGTTACAAAATGAAGGTTTACCTTTATTACAACAACTTTTTCCTAAAAAAGGTTATAATAATCATAATAAAAATGATAAAAATCCTCATAAGCAAGACTATAATAAAAATGATAAGCCACATTATAACCAAAAATCAGATTATAACAGGTATGAAGAAAGAAATTATAATAAATACCAAAATGACAGACAAAGATACGAACAGCAAAAAAAACACTACCAAGACGAAGGTAGATATAGAGAAAATAAGCCACAAGCATGGCATGAAAAAGACAATTGGAAACAAAACGACAAAACAAATAATGAAGAATTCCCCTCAAGACCGTTTAAACCAGATTCCCAAAATACGGTTTCTATGAAATCAGTGGATAATGTTAGATGTTTTCAAGAACATTCTACTGAAGACTTACTTGAAAAAAATAAGAAATTAGAAAAAGAGGTAGAAGAAATAAAAATTAAGTTAGATCGTTTTTTAGTACTTGGCGAGGGTTCCCCAAATATAACTTAAATTTATTAAATAATAAAAAGGATGCCTACTTTACGGACAAACGCGGCAAGAAGTGGCTTATTGACACCGGAGCAGAAATCAATTGTATAAATCCAAATTCTTTACCCGAGGGAATTAAAATACAATCGGAAGAATTCATTATTTCAACACCAGCCGGCAACAAGAGAGGTCATGGAAATGTAACCTTGGATATAGGACCGAAGCTTGGATTGAAAGATGAAATATTTGTTACTTTTAAAATTTATGATTTTTGCGAAGGATATGATTTTTTATTAGGTATGAAGTCTATGAAAAAAATAGGCGTAAACATAGATATTGGGGAAGATATTAAATTAAAAATAGGAGGAAAACTAATTATCAATGGAAAAATAATCGAAGATGATTATAATATAAACTTAATAAAGGATATAAGTGTTATTGATAATATGGTAAGAACAAACCATATTGACGAAAAAACAAAGGAAAACTTATTAACTTTAATTGGAAAATATCCTAAAATAATTAAAACCAGTGAAGAAAAACTACCTTCTACAAATTTATTAAAATGCAACGTTAATTTAAAAACAGATAAACCTGTTTATTCAAGAAGTTATAGAGTAGCACCTCAACTTAGAGAGGAAATGAATAATCAAATTAAAAAGTTGTTAAATCAAAACATAATAAGGGAAAGCAATTCACCATATAATTCACCGTCAATGTTAGTGCCAAAAAAACTAGATGCTAGCGGCCAGAGGAAATATAGATTGGTGATAGATTATAGAAAATTAAATGACCAAACAATTAAAGATAAATTTCCTCTCCCTAACATTGAAGATTTACTGAATAAATTACAAGGTTCTAAAATATTTTCTACAATCGATTTAGACTCAGGGTTTCACCAGATAGAGATGGCAAACGATTCCATAGAGAAGACTGCCTTCTCAACAGAAAACGGACACTATGAGTACGTCAGAATGCCCTTCGGTCTTTGCAATGCTCCACCGACATTTCAAAGAGCGATGAATTCAATGATTGCTAATATTCCGAATACCTTAGTCTACGTTGATGATATTATAATATATTCAAAAACCGTTGAAGAACATCTACAACATTTAGAAAATATTTTTGAAACCCTTTCTAAACACAACCTTGTTATTCAGTTAGATAAAACGGAATTTTTTAAGAGTGAGCTTCCATTTTTAGGTTATATTTTAACTCCAGATGGTATAAAAACCATCCATCAAAATTAGAGGCAATTTCTAAATTCCCCTTACCAACGACCGAAAAAGAAATTAGGCAATTTCTTGGTTTAACGGGATACTATAGAAAATTTATCCACAATTATGCAAATATAGCAAAACCTTTAACACAGCAACTTAAAGATAAAGAAAACATTATACCAGAAAATTATAAGCATGCCTTTGAAAAATTAAAGATTCATTTAATGAATGCACCCATATTAACATATCCAAATTTCGAAATACCAATGATAGTCACAACAGATGCAAGTAATGTAGCAATTGGAGCTGTACTTTCCCAAGTTACAGAAGGGAGGGAACACCCTATAGCGTTCGCCTCAAGAACTCTAAATGCCACGGAACAAAAATATTCCACTATCGAAAAGGAGCTTTTGGCAGTCGTATACGCTACAAAACATTTTAGACCCTACTTATATGGAGCAAAATTTACAATTCAGACGGACCATAAACCCTTGCGGTGGCTATTCAATATGAAAAATAATAATACCAGGATAATGAAATGGATATTTTTTTAACATGAATACGATTTTGAAATAAAGTATATTGAAGGCAAAACTAACTTCGTTGCAGACGCTCTCAGCAGAATAACGATTAACGCAATGACAAATCTTGATTTAGATGAAGATTCAGCATTGCAACTTGATAGAATACTCGGAGAAACCTCTGAAATGCCATTGACATCTCCAGATGTTTTTGATTTTGATGAAAATATGTTAGAAGACAACAACATGGAAATAGAAGAAGAAAATATCATTGACTTAGAAAATAATAATGCTCAATTAGAAAATGAATTAAATAATCCCAACTTCGATAATGAAAGTTTAAATACCCAACATTCTCAAGAAAGCAGTAATGAACAAATATTTCTTGTTGATGAATCAAAACCGATCAACATAGAAAAAAATCAAATTTTTTTCCAAAGAGGAAAAAAACAAATACGACTAGAAAAAACATTCGGTAAAAATATATATTTTATAGAAACCGCATACCCTTGGAGTAATGACTTAGAAGAATCTTTAATTGAAATACTAAAACCGAACAAAATTTATGGAGTCTATTGTGAACCTAACGTAGAAACGGTTAGAAGTGATTATGAAGGAATATTCCTAAAGATATCTTCAATAATTATGGAGAAATTCCATAATGTCAAATTTAAAAGGTATAAAACCAAAGTGTTAAATGTAGAAACAAAAGAAGAACAAACAGAATTGATAAATAGTTATCATACAGGTAAATCATTCCACAGAGGAGTTTTAGAAACTTTCGAAAAAATGAAAAGGACTTATTATTTTCCTAGGATGAAAGAAGAAATTAACCAGTTTATAAATTTATGTAATATCTGCAGAAAGACTAAATATGATAGGAAACCTATCAAATCAAAATTTCAAGTAACACCAACACCTCTGAGACCATTCGAGGAGTTGATGATAGATACTCTACACTTCGAGCAGAAGTATATTGTAACTATTATAGATACTTTTTCAAAAAAAAAAAATGTATGCTGAACTCACCACAGCATGTAATGCTATTAATATATTTAACGGTATGAATGCAATCCCTGAACTCTATTATAAGTGTCCTTAACTGTGACAAATTGTAATATTTCTGAATAAAGTGTTCTAATAAGTAAGTATAAATATATTTAAAATAATTACAAAATATTTAAGTTTATTCCCAAATCCAATAAGAATAAAAATGGACAATGGAAAAGAATATAAAAACAACTTAGTTCAAAACTTATTAGAAAGCTTAGGAATCGAAGCTTATTATACAACTCCTAATCATCATAATTCTCTTGGACTCATGAACAGAGCTTATTCTACATTGATAGAAATCATTAGAACTTACAAAAATAATGATGAAAAACGAGATTTAAACACAAATTTAAATTTAGCCCTAATCACTTATAATAATTCTTTAAATCAAAAACTGAAATTATCGCCAAATGAAATCACCTTTGGTGCTATAAAAGACTCTGAAAAGAAATTATCAATCATTCATGAAGACTTAATCAATCAATATCATACAGAATTAAATTTAGTCCATGAGCAAATAAAGAATAAAATTGAAAAAGAAAAAGAAGTACGAACTGAATCCTTAAATAAGGACAGAGAAAATGAAGTGATTGAAGATGAACCTTATATAAAGGTTAGAACTAGAAATAAACATGAAAATCCATTTAGACAAGTGTATAAATTTAAGAATAAAAATAAAAACCTTAAGGTGCATGCAGATAATATCCAAAGAAAACGAAAAACTAAAAGAAAATATCATATTCCAGATGATGAAGATGTTATGGATATTGATTCTGATGATTCAGACATCGCGACAATATGAAATAATCAAACCAGAACATTCTTCAGGACTAGTTACGTTTAAATTATCTGATTCCAAGGTAATACAAAAATACAAAACAATCATACATTATTTAAATTTTTCTAATTTCATAAATGAAATATCCGTATTAGAAAGAGATTTAAGTAATTTTAAGCAACATAGCCAATATGATTTAATTTCCAAACAATTAATATTTTTAAAAGATGAAGTTGATTATATTATTGATGCTCCACGTAATAGAAGAAAAAGAGGCCTGATAAACGGCATAGGAAGTGCAATCAACTGGCTTACTGGAAACCTAGACTCTGATGACAAGGCGCATTATGATAAGGTCATTACTACTCTAGAAGAAAACAACTATCGTATGGAACACAATATAGCTCAAGAAATTCAAATTAATAAAGATTTAGTAAAAACGTTTCAAAAAGACATTAGATCAATTAATACTAATAGTAATAAATTAGCCAATTTAATAAATTCTGTCGACAAGACCACATTAACAAACCACTTAAATGAATTATACGACATTCTAAATTATATCACTATTGTAATCATGGACATTGAAAATTCATTAGAAATGTGTAAACTTGGAATAACACATTCCAGTATTTTAAAAAATATTGATATAAATAATAATTCAGAATTTGTTAGCTCTGATCTTGAGACATTATGGCTCACAAGTAAAATATCTTGTATGATTAAAAATAATATTATCCATTATATGATACAGTTACCTACTAAAGCTAAAACTTTTAGTACTTTGTATTTATTATCTGTTCCAGTCAGAAAGAATAATCATATTATAACAACTATTGTAAATAACCAAATCGTATTATATAATAACGCAGAAGTGTATAAAGGAGAGTGTAATTTTATAAAAACTAATTATTATTGTAATAAAATTTATAAAATTAATGATACATGTATAAATAATTCTATCCATAATAATTTAAGTAATTGTTTAACCACAACTATTAGCAATTTAGAACCTTATATATCTTATGTAGAAACCATTGATGTTTTTGTTACTTTTAAGATTAAACATATTACTATACAAAATAATTCATCCTATCCAGTAATTTTACCAGAAACAGCTATTATTAAATTAAGTGATAAGGAAGAAATTGTTAACCATACTAGAGATAATTATGTATTTACGGAGGTATTGTCTTCATTTCATGTAATTTCTGATTATAAACATTTGAATTTAACTTTTAATCAACTAAACATACCTACTTTCAGCAATGAAATCTTTGAAAGTCTTAATACTAATTATGAAAATGGTTTTAACATTAATTATTATTTACTAGCATTAACTATTATTGTTTTATATCTGTTATTTGTTAACTTTTATAATTGTTATACAATGTTTAAACCCTCAAGTATTCTTAGCCAACAAAGGCAAGTAGATAGTACATCAAGTCCGAAGGAAGAACTTGTACTCCAGCCATCTACATCTGCCAACACTGTTCATCCACTTCTTCTCTCACGGAGCTCGAGAACTTCAGAAGGGAGGACTTAAGGTAGCCAAATAATGGTATATCCCTAGAGTCAGCATATTTCTCCTGACTCCGTATAAATACCCCTCCCTTACCCGCCTAGCGAGTAGTCAGACATTGTCACTCATAGTAGATAGTTAGATACCATAGTTAGTGTAGTTGTTGTAACATATATATTTTGTTCATTGTATACTTTTTGCCAAATAAACTTTTTTTTAAGTCCGAGTGAGTATCGAAGATTTAATTGTCTATGATTTCACTTTTATGTTTTTTATTCTATTGAGACAAATTTAATTTAATTCATTAAACAATAAATTGAAGTAGCGTTCCTATTATCCGACATTTCGATGCACCTTTCTACGTCAGATTATGAAAGATTCAATAAAACATTGCATCGATTCCGTTGTTATGTGTATGATATTTATAACGTATATGACATTTTTATAAAGTTTACTGTTTGTTTGGAGATCAATCTGGTATCATTTCAGTTTGATTCTTTCCGATTATTTATTTCAATAACGGACCGATTCCTTTGGTTAGTTATAGATCAAAAGAAAAAGAAAATACCTCTAATATTTTTCTTAAATATTTTTTATTTATATAAAAGTTAATTTCTTTAATTTATGACATTTTAAATTAAATATTCCTTCAAATAAAATGTTTTCATAGTTTATTGGTTTAATATGTCCAATTGCTTCATTTTAAGCTTCACCTATCAATTATAAGGATATTATTAAGTAATGTAGATGAGACATCAATGACATGATGGTAGTAACGTGAGATAAACATAATAAGATGTATGATAACTTATATTACTTTAATTATTGTTCCTCTACTAAGGGATATTTATAAATAGAAAGGACTGGAGGGCATTTTGAAGGTAATAGATTGGAGTGAGTATCCTAGGCCGTAGGTGTCGCAACTTTATCCTCTCCCTTTGCAACTCTTCTTGCAACCATATTAAGAAACTTACGGCTTAACAGAGTATAAGGTTGCCTCATCACTAGCCTTCGACTTCAATTTGTAATGTGTTGAGGCAGCCTCTTTCATAAGCCAAACATCCTTCTAAATCTTTCTCCATCAGGCTTCCTAATTTCTAATCAAATTCATTCTAAATATAACCTCCATCCACTTAAATACGCATTATGATATTATCTTAATTATTTATTTATTTTCATATCGTACTGACAAATTCACCGCCTAATAAATGGAAATCTTCTAATACCAGTGATGCGGCTGGAAAAGTGGCACTGGGATCTCCTGGAGTCTTGCTTTGCCTTCCACGTGTGGGGGAAAAAGTCTGGCTCGGAGATTCTTGGGCGAATGTATATATTGTATATAGGTATGATTGTGTTTATAAGTTTCTTTTTATGTTATTGTTTATTTTTTTTTCTTTTATTTTCTTTCTTCATCAGTATTATTTATTTACTTTTTATATTTATATTTATTTCTCTATTATTTGTATATATTGTTTGAATGAGAACTCTTAGCCCTAATACTTATAGCCCTCCAGTGGCTGATTGTATTATTATTCAATAAATAGATAAAAAAAAATAAAATAAAAAATAAATAAATGGAAACGAAAAAAAGATTCCCTCATCAAATAATTCCCTCCGATATGACCCCTTTGGGTTATAAAATCTTGCCTAATTATTTTTGTTTAAACGTTGATGCGAAAAGAATTATGCTTCAACCAAATACTTAAATGATGAACGAACATTGTAGAATCAGGTTTTTACTTGACGATTTAACAATACGACTTACTTTTTGTACTTACTCTACAGGCTGGAAAAAAAATCCAAAAGAAAGTATTTAATGAAAAGAGAAATAGAGTGAAAATTCATCCTCGTAGACGATGAATTTCCGAGTTCAGTGTTTGCATTCCAAGAGATAAGACGTCCCTTTACAGTCGCTCACAGATAAGATTAAATACATTTATTAATTTCTTTTTCTTATAACTTTTCACTTATTATTTGTTATTTACTATAAGGATATACATTTTTTTTTTATAAACTATAAGGATATATTTATTTTATTTCATTTTATCAATTTTTTTCTTTCTTTTTCTCTTTATTAATTACTTTTTTTTATATTTCTATGGGGGACCCCATAGATTTAAATAGCCCAAAGGTTAAACTAAAACAACCTCGGGGTCGTCTTAAATTCGAAGCCGAAAATATGGATGGTACGATCCCAATTAGCCCATCGTTTTTAATAATAGAAAGATCAGATGACCAAAATCTTCAAAAAGTATCCCCGTTCTTAGTAAATAAGTTTCTTTCAGGTTTAGTAGGAGACTTAAAAAATGTGAAAAAGCTAAGAAATGGCACATTAGTTATTGTAACCAAAAACAGAAAACAATCAGAAGAATTATTAAAATGTAAGGTCAGGTTTTTCCCCACAATAGCCTAAATTACAGTAAAGGAGTGATCCGATGTTACATCCTCCAATTTCTAGAGATAGACGAGATTAAAAATGAATTATCTCCAGTGATAAAGGATATATTTCGCATAAAAATTTAAAAAAATGGAAATGAGATATTGACAAATTCTTATATCGTGACCTTTCCTACACCGAGAATTCCGGAAACAATAAAGATAGGATTCCATACGGTTAAATTGCAAGATTATATCCCTAATCCCATTCGCTGTTTTAAATGCTTATGTTTTGGACACCCTTCGAACGTCTGCAAACAACAAAGTAAATGCATTCAATGTGGGGAACCAAAACATGAAAATAACGTGAGATGTACGCGCCATGCCCTCTGTAGTAATTGTGCCCAAAATCACAACTCATTAGATCGTCGGTGTCCGATTTATATTATGCAAAAAGAAATAAAAAATATCCGAACAATAAATAAAATATCTTTAAACGAAGCAAAAAAAATATATAAAGAACAGAATCCAACCCAGTTTACAAGATCTTTTGCCGAAATAACAAAACAAAATCCTAACACTATCGAAAAGAAAGACATCGGCATTCAAACAAATTCATTGTTTAATTTTGGAGAAAACATAGTTATTACCATTTAAACAGCTAATACTAGAAATATTCAAAGAACAACAAATCCTACCCCCTCCCTACCCCCACCACTAATCCCCCTTCCTAACATTCCTGTGATTCCACCTCCCGCCCTTTCTTACCCCCCACCTCCGGCCGGAACCCCCTTCCCATCTACCCCATTCCTTTCAAGTTCGCTGTGGTACAGAAACCTCCAACTGTCATTCAATCAAGGCGGGAGTTCCTCAAGACAGCGAAGCGGGTCCCGTCCTCTGCATTCTGTTTACCGCTGATATTCCTACTCAACCCGAAACACTCCTGGCAACATTCGCTGATGACAAAGCCATATTATCTTCGAATCCAGATCCTGAAACAGCATCCTTAAACCTACATAGTCACCTCTCTCTTATTGAACACTGGTGTAATAAGTGGCGAATCCAAGTAAACGAATCCAAATCCACCCCTTTTACCCTTCGACGTAATTTCTGTCCACCAGTCTACTTCAACTCCATACCACTTCCTCTGTCCGACACAGTCCGGTATCTTGGCTTTATTCTAGACAAAAGACTAACATGGAACCCACAAACCAGACTTAAAAGACAACAACTTAACAGACGATACGGACAGCTACATAGACTATTGAATAGAAAATCTCAACTTTCAGTCGACAACAAACTACTAATCTACAAGACAATCCTGAAACCTATTTAGACCTACGGAATACAACTGTGGGGGACAGAAAAACTTTCTAACATCAAATGCATTCAATCCTTCAGTCTAAAATCCTCCGATCAATTGTCGATGCTCCCTTCAATGTATCCAATAAAACTCTTCATAATGATCTTCATATCCCATTTGTTCTTGACTTTATCCCAGACAAATTTTCCAAATGGCCCCGCGACCTTCTGTAAATGTTTATATATTGGAGTTCTGGCACAGGCCAGATTCTCCACTCAAGACATGAGCGTCTGTTGCTGTAGTGCCGTCCATCAGTTTTCCACTAGTTTCAAATAACAGTGACGCGTCTAAGAGAGAAGCACTGGGATCTCCTGGAGTCCTGCCTCGGCTTCCACATCAGGGGATAAGGCATGACTCAGAGTCTCCTGGGTGAATGTAAATATTTTACATAGGTGTGAATGCGATTTATTTACTTTAATTTCGTTTAGGGGATCAGCTGATGCGAAAGGTCGTGTTTCTACATCCTCTCTCAGAATTTGCTTATTTTCCAGTGAAATCTTTGAGATTATTTATTCAAAACAGGTCAAGAGTACATAATAACAATTGATTTTTATTGTTTGTTATTAATTATGGGGTTATTTTTATTTTATTTTATTTTATTTTTTATTTATTTTTTCCCCTTATATGCGATATCACCATCAAGCCATGTCTAGTAGAGCGTCTATCAAGATAATTCGGCCGTTAGGCTCAACACCTTGTTCTTCGCCTGTCAAACAAAAACCTCGTCAATGTCGTCAAACACCTGCAGTAACGCCTATTAGCTCCAGAGAAAATGAAACCCAGCCAGGAACATCATCAAAACCAACAATTGAAGAACTTCAGCATCAACCAGGTACATCTTCACAAGAGATAACCGAACAATCTCCGTTTTTCACCCCTAACTTCTATCAGGTGCTTCAGAATGATAAAGAAGTGATGGAATCCGCTTCAATACCAAGAGATCCCCGACTTCCACCCATATTCGTTAAAAACATAAAAAAATTTCAGTTACTATGCTCACAACTGAACAAAATAACAGGCTCTAGAAGCTATTCATGTCTAAGCAGAACAAAGGACACGAAGATATCACCAGATACAGCTGAAACCTACAGAAAAATTGTGAAGTATCTAACGGAAACCAACGCGGATTTTCATACGTACCAATTACGGCAAGATCGAGCTTTGAGGGTAGTCATACGAAATCTACACCCCTCAACACCAACCGAAGCAATAGAAGAAGAATTGAAAAATTTAGGTTTCATAGTGCGCCAGATTACAAATGTACAGAAGGAGAGTAAAGAACAGCCAGGAGTAAAAGTTCCTCTACCCTTATTTTTCGTAGATTTGGAGCCAAATCAAGGGATCGAAAAAATATACGAAATAATAAGAATATACTACACAAGTGTTATAGTAGAGAAGCCATATCCTAAGAGGGAAATCGTACAGTGTCACAATTGACAGGCATATGGCCATACCAGGACTTACTGCCATCATCTGCCGCGCTGTGTGAAATGTGGAGAGCAGCACAAATCCGGGGAGTGCACAAAACCGAAACGGGATCCTGCAGTTTGTGCTTTGTGCCTTGAAGGACATCCATCGAACTACAAAGGCTGTCAGATCTACAAGAATATCAAATCAAAATATCAAAAATCCCGGACCCCAGAAGAAGCAGAGGCATCAAGAAGAGAACCTAACGCATCAAGAAGAGGACCTTAAAAAAAAAATTGACCCAACGGTGTCTTTTGCACACTTATTAGGAGGTAAGAATGATGTTACTTATTGTGAGACCCTGCCGCAAACAACAACACATACCTCAAAATTCTCAACCCCACCCTCAACATCCTAATCAAACTTGACCTAATCAACAATTTTATCAACACCAAATTCCCCGCATTCCTCCTCCCTCAAATACCACAGATCTCACCAGTTTACTTACATCTTTCCTCTCCGAATTCAGATCCCTTGTTACTCATTTCATATCTCTTCTCACCAATTTTGTAAGCAAAATCCTTAAATGACTTCCAGTAAACCTCTATCCATTCTCCTTTGGAATGCGAATGGTGTTAGGAATCATACAAACGAACTAACTACATTATTACTTGACAAACATATTGACATGGCACTACTTACTGAAACTCGACTAACCACTAAACAGCACTTCAAAATACCACAATATCTGACATATCGTGCTGACCACCCTGACGGAAAAGCAAATGCCGGTACTGCTATTATACAAATAGTTGATTAACACTTTACCATTTAGTGATTTTGTAATTATTTAAAAGAAATAAAAATTCAAGAATTTATTTTCAATTACAAACTGTTTTTCAATCAATTGTCATTTCAATTTTCGAAAAACAATAATACATTGCAAAGGTTGGAGTCTGGATCTACTAAAAAGAATACAAGCCTCCATTCATTTTCATTCCACGTAAAGTGCTCTCAAGCAAACTGAAGGCGGGTGCTCTTGGATGATTTACGGTGTGCTGGTATGTTGGTATGTTGGCTCATCTCTTCTCTTCACAGGGAGTCTACCTCTTACACTTCTTTAACTAATTATGACACAGGCCTTACCTAGTTGACCTCGAAATTAATAATATAGAAATTAAAGCTTAGAACAGTCATTTTGAATTGAAAACTTAAATCGAAAAGAATATATAAAAAATATACAAGAAAACATTGACAAATGTTGTGAATTTCCATCTGAAAAAATGTACACAGGAATTCTTTCAGAGGATTTACTAGTAAACATTAGCCCATTCATAAAACTCATAATAATATTCCCCCCCCCCCTCCCAAAAAAAATACTGCCAAAAAGAATTTATAAAAAGACCATTCTACCCGAACACCTCCTGACGATTAGCCAGGAAATCACAAGATGTTGATGTATCAAAAATTCATTTAGTTTATTATTGGAGATGTCCAATATGGGCTGAGGCAGAACATAGTAACTTTAAACCAAATATTTCTGACTTTTGCAGATGTTGCAAAATAAGTTAGAAGAAAAGTATTCAATTTGTCAGCTTGATCTAAAATATGTAATGGTGATAGGCTGACAAGATATTGAAGGTCTCATTTCGGCAGGTTCCGATCACCCACCGTTTTGAACCGTGGCGTAAAGAACACAAAGGCAACCCCTGCCACGCATTGAGAGACAGGCAAAACGAAATGCTCTTTTATGAGTTATTTACAAATGTTGCGAGGTAAAGTTGTGCTAAAGGCATAAAGATAAGGTTTACAAAAAAACGCTTGCGTTGTCGTTCAATCCTTCTTAGCTACGCTACTGATTTTGAAGAAATTGATTTAATGTTTCCTCCTTAATTTTCAAATTTCATTATAAAATTAGTAGCTACTTCCAAAATAATCGGTCAGGAGATATTTCACATATACTATTATGTGAAATGTTATATAACAAGGCAATATTTCAAAAATTCATTGAACAAGAAAGGAAACAGGAAATCAGTATTTAATTGAAGTTTATAATTCATGCATAAGCTTTGGATTTCCTTATTTCTAAATTTCCTTATTTTATAGTTTTTCAGTTTGCAAAGCAGAAACGGAAATTCAAATGATTTTGGTCATTAAAATATAGTAATTTAATAAAAGATGATAAGGGAAAAGAGACTTTAATAAGTATCGCAAGAGAAAAGACCTTTTTAGTCTCAATAACTAAATTATGTTATTTTAAATTTATCAAAATTTTCGTTTCTTTGGACAACTTCTGTGATAAATTCTGAGTTTACAATATATTGTGAATTTTTATCAGAAATAATGTACACAAAAATTCTTTCAGAGAATAGACTAGTAAACATTAGCCCATTTATAAAACTCATAATAACATTTTTCCCCCCAAAATACTGCCGAAAAATTCCTAAAAAGACCATACTACCCCAACACCTCCTTGGCCTAACCAGGCAAACCTCCCAATAGCTTAACATCCTATAGACCAATTAGCCTACTCCCGATTCTTTCAAAAATGTTTGAAAAGATCCTTTTGAAATAAATCTTACCCATTATAGAATCCAAAAATATCCCTTCCCATGAGTTTGGTTTTCGACCAAGGACTTCGAATTGTTGATCATATTTTCTCAGCCCAAGGAATAGAGTTCGGGTACATTTCTGGACTCTGCACACGCGTTTGACAGGATATGGCAAGCTTGATGGTTTTTCAAGCTTAAAATATATTTACCTCAGTCCTTGTAACTTCCTTCGATCCTACCTCTCTAACCGCTCCAATCGATTTCTCTGTGGAACATAATTTTCCAATATCTATCCCGTTAAGGCAGCGTTTTAGGTACCGTGCTTTACATCCTCTTTACTGCTGACAACCCTGTTCATCCCGATACCTTCGTTGCAACATTCGCTGAACACACGGCAGTCTTAACATCCAACACTGATCCCGAAATAGCATCCTTAAATCTGCAAAGGCTTAAATGTTATACAGCCCACTAAAGAAAAAATGGTCATATTCACAGATTCACTATCCGCCCTAATTAGTGTAGAAAATGTTTTCTCATCCAATATCATAATACAAAACATTCTGTACTCAATAAAGTCCGCAAATAGAAATAATATATCAGTATTTTTTTCAGGGTCCCTGGGCATTGCATTCTTAATGAACTGGCTGATAAAGCTTCAAAAAAAGCCATTACTGATGGAATACCATATCGGGGAGTACCGGAGTAGAGGATTTTATAACCGTCATCAAACAGAAAATGAAGAAAAAATAGGAACAGATATGGTTGAATGTAACTGAAAATAAATTGAGGGTATCGATGATATTTACAAATGTATTACAAATAAAAATACATTCAGTAAATGTGAACAAAAGAATATCATAACATGAAACCACTTGCTGAGAAACTACCCACTGGTAACACTCTAAAAATGTATTTACAAAAGGAGATCTCGAGGCCATCTTCTTTCCAGACGCCTCGGAGGTGCCAGGGATCGAACAGAAAGCAAGGCTAGAAACGAGAGGGTTTGGATGGTTCTGAAGTTTGTTATGGAAGGATAGGTATCTGGATTAGGCCAGATAAGAAACACAAGGAACATTAAGGTCGTTATGGATGATTTTATTTGTGTTAAAGTAAGGAGCAATTAGTATTTTAAGAAGGATTGGATACGAGAGGAATTCGATGGCTTAGTGGAGCCCCAGAGCTCAACTCCGTAAGTCCAAATAGGTCTTATTGTAGTCATGTATACGAGTCTTTTGTAATTGACTGGGAGCTTAGAGCGTTTGTCTAGTAAGTGCTGGAGTAGTCGGAAACGTTGAGCGGTTTCTTGTCGTTTCAGTATGGTATGAAGATTCCAAGCTAGACATTTGTTTAAGTGGTGTCCAAGGTATCGGATTTGTTCAACAGGCATAAGTGGGTTATTAATAAAGGATAATGTAGGACAGGAGGACACAGGTTTACGAAGAAAGGTAAAAGTGATTTGATGGGGTTTATTGGAATTTATTTTAACCCTCCAGTTTTTAAACCATTCTTCAACGTTTGTGATGTGTGATTGAAGGGTTTGTGATGCAATTGCTGGGTCGTTATAAACTGATGGGACACATGCATCATCGGTATAAGTGGTAATGACAGTGTTAGGATGGGTTGGGATATCAGCTGTATAAACTGTGTAAAGGATAGGACCTAGGATACTATCTTGAGGAACATCACCGGACTGAGAAAAAAGGGATGAATAGGCATTATTATGCCTTATTAGGCCTTCAATAAGATACGAATGCTGTGGCAAGCTGGTCTTTTGTAAATTTTTAATCTTACTGGTAAAGGTTTTATTATTTATACTGTCTGTTAATGATGTAAGTTTTTCAATGGCACCATCAATGTCCTCTTTTTTCTTGAGCGGAATTTTTAAGTCTAGTTTGTTTTCCAAATCATCACAAAATTTGTCCTAGTTTACTCGTCCGTAATCAATTTAGGAGGTGGTGGTTTAGGAGCATATGTAGGATTCATGGGTGAAAGGATTGAATAATTGTTGGAAGATGAAACACGTGATAGGATGTTGCCGCGGGAGTTGGATGTTCGACAACCCCATGGTTGGTGTTTAGCATTGTAGTCTGCTCCAGCATTGAAGTGCGATCCGAGGGATTAGAATAAGGAATCAGGGAGGTTATAGGAGAGGGGATTACCAGGAGGACAGTAAACAGCTGAGAGTGTGAGATGGAATGGGCGAGTTGAAAGGACTACAGAAGTTGATTGAATGGCATCAGTTGGAGTGGAAGGAATAAAGGAATTGGGTAATGATTTATGAATAAGGATGCAAGAACCTGCATGGGAGGTGTTGTCTGGGTGATCAGTTCTATAAGTGAAGTAGTCACGTATGTAGAAATGTATCCGTTTAGTAAAGTGAGTTTCAGTCAGCAGAGCAATATCAACGTGATTATTAGGAAGAAATAAGTCAAGTTCATCACGGTGGTTATGTAGTCAGTTAGCATTCCATAAAAGAGTGATAAGTGGTTTTATACTGTTTTGGAGGTCCAATAGGAAGGATGATAGAATGAAAATTATGTCAGATAGATGTTGATTGTGAATTGGATTCAGGATAGGTTCTTGTGGTGGATAAGGAGTGTTTGCTGAGGGCGGGATACGTCGTTGTGCACGAGGTGGGTCTAGATTGGAAGGTACTTGTGCTGCAGTTTTTTCTGAGCGTTAGAATGAGACTGCTGAGAATGCTGCGGCGGTAATTTGACTCGTAAGGGTATATGATGAGGGAGAATTCTGATATGGGGGATGATATTGGTTATGGGGAGAATGAGGTTTGCATTGGGAGATCTGAGGCCCCTGAATTTAAGGCTGCTACTTCTTGATGGTGATTTGTGTTTTTTCTAAAATCCTGATGAGGTTGATCTATTTCTTTTGAAGTTGACGCTAGCTGAGTATTTTGAGTAGATGTTTTTGCCAATTCTGGAAAATTTGACGAATTATCAATTTCAGATAGATGGATGAAACTTTCTTGGTTCTGTTTTACGCTTTTCGAGGCTATGTTCTGAGCTCTCTGCCACCACAAAGGGCACATTTCGCAGGCTGGTCTCGAGGTCTCTGACAAGTGTCAGATCCGTGTGGGCTGGCACATTTTACGAACCTGGCCTGGTGATGGCAATAGATGTTTGTATGCCCTAAATCTATGCACTTAGTGAATTGCACTATTATAGGCTTTTGTCTAGGCTCTTCAAATTTAATGGTGGTATATATAAGCCTGTTCACTTGGAAAATTTAGGTGTTATTGCTGGCAGGCTCTAAATCGACAAAAATAGACGTAAAGGATATTTTTCCGTTGGGTGTAGTACACATGATATATGCCTAGCATTGTGACCTATTTCTTCTAGGCCACTTTTGATGAAAGGTGTAGGGGTGCTTGAGTGTAGTCCTCTCAACACGACTCATTATGGCTTTTCTTGTGTTAACTGATAACAATGAAAATCATAGTTATGGACGTAAAGTAATTGATCAGTGTTTTGTAATGTTCTCGAGAGTTTGTGTTTATTTTGTTATCATTAACTCTGGAGAAACAGCGTAATTGGTCTGTCCAATCAGATCGGCAATTTCTTGACCAAATTTGATGAAGTTATCGATTTTAGATACGAAAATAGGTAGAGACTCGGGCTCAGAAAACTCTCGAGGCTCCGGAATCTGTCTTGATGTTTTATTAGCGGGAATAGGATTATTGGCGATATTGGTGGTTGGTGCAGTTGGCTCTGATGTTATGGTAATTGATTTGCTTCAAATCCTCTGGCAGAGAGGAAATAATTCTTTATAAAGGTAAAAACTATAAAACTAAAGGAATGTAACTTGAATTCAAATTAAAAAAAAATAATAATAAAAAAAATAAATAAAAAAAATATAGAAATTGGTAGCAAATTAAATAAGTCATAAGTAAAACAAATAGATATATAAAAAAGAAAAACATTCATACTTAATATATAAAAATGAAAAACATTCATACTTAATATATAAAAAAAGAAAAACATTCATACTTAATATATAAAAAAGAAAAACATTCATACTTAATATATAAAAAAGATTAACATTCATACTTTATTTACAATCAGCCAAGGGAGCTCCGAGTCCAGCCCCTTCCTCCACGTGTGAAGGACAAAGCGATACTCTAAGAGATCCCAGCACTTCTCTCTCAGCTGCGTCACCGGCAGGAGTCCAGTGGAAACTGATAGAGGGCACTAAAGCAACAGACGCTCATGACGTGAGTGGAGAGGCTGGCCATTGCCAGAACTCCAGTGACAGTGTTTACAAAAGGCCTCGAGGCCACTGCCGTTTCAACCTTCGAGGAGGGTTGTAGGGGTGACTGGAGCTGGATACTATGCTATGCTAGTATAGTACAAGCGTCTTAATTTATAGATGTTTTCGACTCCACTGGTGCGCTCAAGGTCTACGAAAAATGGTGGTAAGGCTTTTTATCGTTTGCACCTTGTTGCTCTTTATTATCTTTATATACATTGACAATTCGGTGGACACTGAAACCCAGTTCTGTCAATTCTTCTTTGATTGCCTCAGGTGGAGTTGTTGGATGGAGGCCTCTTATCACCACTCTTAGTGTTCTCTCTTGAAATAATTGATAAGTATGGAATTCCGCCTTTGTATCTGTCAAGTATTTTACTATTTTTCTATATGATTCAGGAGAATCTGGCATCAACTTAGTGTCATTGATTCGACTTTGACATGTGTATTTACCATTGTCAAGTAATTTATTTAAATGCTGGCAAAATAACGGAAATTTTTTTATATTTTTTGTAAATATTGGAGGTGGTTATCAACTCTCTGGGGGTTAATGGTATGGGTTAGGAGTAAAAAATGGTGATTCATCTGTTTCAATGTTTGTTTCGGTGGTCATAATTTCTGTTGAGGTACCAGATTGTGGTTCATTTGGTCTCTCAGGTGTAGATGGTGGTGTTTTTCTGTTAGAACGCCTAGGATTTTATTTTACTGGCGAATCGAAAAAGCTATTATTGCCTAAGTTTTGTGATCTTTTGTTCTCACCAGACATTATCATATGATAATATCGCATTTCATGTCAACGACTATTGAAAAAGTTTTTTTTTTTACGTAAAAAATACGCAGATCGATAGAGGGCCGAGTGATATAAACCAGCCACCTAGACAACTCGACAGGCACTGAGACTGCCGGGCTCTAAGTGGGGGGACTGTAAATAAGAATGGTCACTCTATCTAATTCTATGGTTGTTTACACTATTGTTCAAACTTAATAAACAAGTAAATAGACATGTCAAAGTCGAACCAATGCGACTTTGACATGTGTATTTACCATTGTTAAGTAATTTATTTAAATGCTTTCAAAATAGCGGAAAATTTGTTATGTTTCTTATGAATATTGGAGGTGTTTTTTGCTCTCTGGGGGTTGATGGTATTTCCGTTGTTTCTTCTACGGTATTAGATAGTAGTTGGTATGGGTTAACAGTAAAAAAAAGGTGATTTTTCAATTTCATTGTTTGTTCCGGTGGTCATAATTTCTGTTGAGGTACCGGCTTGAGGGTCGGTCAATGCATCATTTGGTCTATCAGGTGTAGATGGTGGTGTTTTTCTTTTTGAACGCCTAGGCTTTTGTTTTACTGGTGAATTACGAGAGCTATTATTGCCTAAGCTTAAAATAAATAAAAAGAACACATACATACCTATATACAATATTTACAATTTGGTGAGGGAACTCCAAACCAGACTTGTCTCTCCAAGTGTGGAGGGAAAAGCATGGCTCCAGGAGATCCCAGCACTTCTCTCTCAACCGCGTCACTGGGGCTAAACCCAGTGGAGATTGAGCAAGAGTGCTTAAGCCACATACACTCATGTCGTGAGTGGAGAATCTGGCCATTGCCAGAACTCCAATATTTACAAACTATAAAAGGTCGCGGGGCCACTACCGTTTTAACCTCCTTGGAGGATTATATGGATGTGTGGTGCTGGATAGAGATTGTGCAAAGGGATTTGAATAATGGGTAAGGTTCTGGTGGAATTTGGAGAATTTTGATGGGATAAGGTCCAGGACAAATGAGATATTAAGGTCATGGTGTAGGGTTTTGTTGGTTACATAGAAAGGAGCATCGACTATTGTTCGAAGGACTTTGGATTGAAAGGATTGGATGAGTTTGATGTTAGAAAATTTTGCTGTTCCCCACAGTTCAAGTCCGTAAGTCCAGATGGGTTTCAATATTGTCTTGTAGATCAGTAACTTGTTTTCAATGGAAAGTTTAGATTTCCTGTTTAGTAGCCAGTATAGTTGTCCATATCGTCGGTTTAGTTCCTTTCTTTTAAGTCTAGTATGAGGGTTTCACGTTAGTCGTCAGTCTAAGGTACCGCACTGTGTCTGAGAAAGGAAGCTGGATGGAATTCAAGTGTACTGGTGGACAGGAACTGCGTCGGAGCGTGAAGGTGATGTGTTGGCATTTGGATTCGTTTACTTTAATACGCCATTTATTACACCAGCGCTCAATCAGGGAGAGGTGTCTTTGAAGGTTTGAGGATGCTATATCAAGATCTGAGTCGGATGATAGAATGGCGGTGTCATCAGCAAAAGTTGCCAGGAAGGTATCGGGATGGACAGGGATATCGGCGGTAAAGAGGATGTAAAGGACGGGACCCAATAGGCTACCTTGAGGAACACCTGCCTCAATTGGATAGCAATGCGAAAATTCAGTACTGCAACGAACTCGGAAGGTACGATCTGAGAGGTAGGAACGGAGGACAAGGTATAAGTACTGAGGAAGATAGTTTTTCAGCTTGGAAAGCCCGGCGTGCCATACCCGGTCGAAATGTTGAGCTATGTCCAGAAATGCACCCGATAATGAAATATTGCTTGGCTTCCGATACTGCGGAAATATGATCAACCACTCGGAGTCCTTGTTGGACTGTAGAGTGTTGTGAACTAAATCCGAACTGATGGGAAGGAAGATTTTGGGATTCTATAAAGAGTAGGATGCGTTTCAGGAGGATCTTTTCAAAGATTTTTGAGAGAATCGGAAGAAGGCTAATTGGTCTGTAGGACACGTTGAGGTGTTGGGAGGTTTGCCTGGTTTCGGAAACGGGAATGTTTCCACAAAAGAGGAAAGTGGGTGGTTCGTGGGATGCTATTGTATATGTATGTAAGGAATATGACAGCTTTAGGAGGGAGTTGTCTAAGGATCTGAGAGGTAAGGAGGTCGTATCCATGTGATTTGCGGGTAGGTAGTTTTTGTAAGAGGAATTAAACCTCAGAAGGATTAACTGCTTTAGGCGGTAAGGAGAGCGGGATGGGTGAATTAAGGAATTCCTCTACTGCTGACGTGTGGGTGGGATTGGATTCTGGATGAGAGGTGAATGTAAGGGAAAGGTGTTCGGCGAATTCTTCGGCTCTATCTTCGTCAGACGCTGCCCAAGAGCCATCACCTCGACGGAGAGGATGTGATATATGATGGGGTTTTAGGATATGTTTGGTGGTCTTCCATAAGGAATTGTCATGAGAAGAGAGGGAAGTAAGGTAGGAGTTGAAGGATTGGGATCTGAAGGTGGCCAATTTTATCAAAAATAATTATAGGATTGACGATCGGTGGGGTGTCTAGTACGTTGCCATAATAATCTGGCACGGCGTTTGGTATGGATTAGGTCTATGGGGTGTTGAGGTAACTTATTTTTCTTAGGAGTTCTTGAGGAGTGGTTTGGAGAGGAAGCAGTCCAGATTGCTTGTTGGATAGTGGTGGTAAAAAAGTGTGCGGTGTTGTCAAGGTCATCTGGGGTTTTCAGGGTCATTCTGAGGTCAATTTTATCGGAAAGGATTTGGTGAAAGAGTTTCCAGTTAACTGGGCCTCTGATGAAGGACGGTGGAGAAGACTTCGGAATAGGAGCTAGAGATAATTGGAGTAATACTGGACTATGATCTGAGGATAGTTCGGCAAGAGGTGTAAGAGAATGATTGAGGGGACCTAAGCCACTGTGGATGAAAAAATCATGGATATCGGGATTGCGGTTAGGATCTGTGGGCCAGTAGGTAGGTGAGTTGGGTGGAAGGAGACTGAAACGTTGGGTATTGAGTGCAGACAGAAATGTTCTGCCACGAGAATTCGTGGTTCTTGAACCCCAAACTTGATCCTTGGCATTTAAGTCTGCACCCAGGATAAAATGATGACCTAAGGAGTTGAAAAGAGAACTGAACTGGACCTGTTAGGAGGGCAATATGCTGATGCAAGGGTGAATGGGAAGGAGAAGGTTTTGATTACAATAGTGGTTGACTGTAGGAAATCTTGAGTAGGTAATGGGAGTAAGTGATGGATTGGTGTACGATGACAGGAGTACCGGCATGTGCTCTGCCGTCAGGATGGTCAGTACGGTATGTTAAATACTGTAGGATTTTTAAATGCTGTTTTATGGTCAGTCGAGTTTCTGTAATTAGGGTTACGTCAATGTTCTTGTCTTGTAGTAAAGCTGTTAGTTCGTCTACGTGATTTCTAACACCATTCGCATTCCAAAGGAGAATGTAGATGGGTTTTGGGATGTGGATCATTAAGGATTTTTCAAAGGAGGTATGAGGTGAGATACGAGATTTGTAAGGAGTGATATGAGTGGAGTAACTAGGGATTTGAAATCGGTGAGGAAAGATGCTAACAAACTAGTGAGATCTGTTGCATTTGAAGGAGGAGGAATTTGAGGTTGTTGATGATTATGTGTGTTAGGATGAACAGAATATTGAGATTGGGGCTGAGGTAGTTGCTGCGGCAGGGCTTCACATGTATTCTTGGGGTTCTTACCTCCAAGTAGTTCGGAGTTTGATAAATTATTGTTAACAATTCTAGAAGGTTCTCTTCTTGGTCTGGTTTTCTCATCCTTGATCCGGTTCTTCTGGTATCTGGATTTGAGGCTCTTATAGGTTTAGCAGCCTTTGTAGTTGGCCGGGTGTCCCTCCTGGCATAGTGCACACTTTGCAGGGTCTTGTATTAGTTTGGTGCACTCCACAGATTTGTGCTGTTCACCGCATTTCACGCAACGAGGCAGATGGTGACAATAAGTTTTCGTGTGGCCATACGCCTGGCAATTGTAGCACTGCACAATTTCCTTCTTGGGGTATGGCTTCTCTATCTTCACGATAGTTTAGTACAATCTCTTGATATCATATATTTTTTCAATGCCAGGTGATGGCTCTAGATCCACGAAAAATAAAGGTAGTGGAACTTTATTACTCACTCCTGGCTGCTCCTTATTCTCCTTCAGAACGTTGGTTACCTGACGCACTTTGAAACCAAGGGTCGCTAGTTCTTCTTTTATCACTTCAGTTGGGGTTGAGGAGTGTAAATTTCTTACCACCACTCGTAGCGATCTCTCCTGTTTCAGCTGGTACGTGTGGAAATTTGCATTCGTTTCTGACAGGTACTTCACAATTTTTCGGTAGGTTTCTGCAGTATCTGGTGTTATTTTTGTATCGTTGGTCCTGTTGAGGCAAGAATAACTGCCGGAGCAGATTTCGTTTAGTTGTGTACACAGTAGTTGAAAATTTTTGATATTTTTTACAAATATCGGAGGAGGCCTTGGTTCCCTGGGTACTGCTGCTGACTCCATTACTTCTCTGTCATTATGAAGCACTTGGAACGGGTTTGGAGTGAAGAAAGGAGATTCTTCAACCATTTCTTGCGAAGATGTACCTGGTTGAGGCTGAGGTCTGTATCTGAAGTTTTCACTGTGGTTATTGGAGCTATTTCTCGCAGACAGCGACGATTTTTTTGTTTCACTGGTGAATCACGAGGGGTACTAACACCGTCTGACCGAGTCCTCTTAGTGGGCACCTTACTGGACATCACTGGCTGACAATGCCGCATATAATAAGAGAAAGAAAAATAAATAAAATAAATAAAAAATAAAAAAAAAATGTAGCAAACTGTAAATAACAACTGCTCTGGTGTACACTTCAACTGTATTCAGTAAATAATCAAAGAGATTCCGCTGAAAAATAGGCAACAACTGAGAGAAGATTTCAGAACACGTCCTTCGCATCAGCTGAATATAATATAATAGAAAAATAACTTTATTTTTAGACAAAGTTTGTTTAAGAATAACATCGTTTTATATATATAATCTTTACTAAATTTATGTTTATGTTGATCCCTTGACGAAAGATTGTCAAAAAAAGATTGACAAAAATTAATAAATAAATAAAAAATAAGTAATCATTCTCTAATAAACATGATAAAATAAGGTCGTGATATATATATATATATATATATATATATGTATATATATATATATATATATATATATATATATATATATAATATATATATATATATATATATATATATATATATATATATATATATATATATATATATAAACTTATTTTATCAAAAGCTAAAGAAAAGCCCTGAGAAGGATTCAGAAACAAATTGGAAGATAATTTCCATGGGAAACAAAAAAACATTTTACAGTAAATAGAAGAGGATATATCAAGCCTCTAATAAAAAAACAATAGCGGGTATAGATGACATCACGTTAGAGATGATGAGATATATAGGAACTACAGGACAAAAGTTATTTCAGCACCTATTAAACTCAATATGGAAGAAGATGAACAACTTGAACTACTTGAAAAATCTTTTGCAAAGTGTGAGATATTTATCCTATATTATACAAAAGTCAAAATCACTTAGTGTACTTAGTAAAATATAGTAAGCACCCAGAATCTTATCTTATCGTTGAGACATATATCTAAGAAGTCATTGAAAAAAAACTAGGAAGTCAATTAAATTATACCTTGCGATAATAAGCAATATATTTAGATGACTTGAGAGGAGCTCCTTAATTCCACATTGAGAGGCTTCCTAATCCCCTAAGCAGCCATACACGTTAAGTTTTACAACCTGCATGAAAGTAATATAACCAAAAGCACAGGTTTCCACTTGAGTGGAAATAAAAAAATTTATTGGGCAACTGTTGCATTGGATTTCCTTCTCCGCTGGGTTTCTTCAACACCAAAACTCAACTTGACCATTATTGGGATCTTAGTTATTGTTAGGCTTTAAATTCTAGTTAATTCCATTATACAATTTCTAGATTAACATCCTAAAATGCGAGCGTGAGACTATTTTTTTTTATTAATAATATTTTTAATAATTATTAATACAAACTTTTATTGAGTATTAATACAGTCTGCCACACTGAAGAGCATTAATATTAGGGCTATAGTATTTATTCACACAATATGTAAATAAGAAAGGAAAAAAATATATATAAATAAAAAGATAAAGTAATATACAAGCGAATTAAAACAACAGATCAGCCGAATAATTCACACATTCATACCTGAATAAATGTGTAGGTGTGAATAAAAACACATTCAAACCTATTTACAATATTTACATTGGCCCAGGAGACTCCGAATCAAGCTTTGTCCCCCAACTGTAGAAGCCAAAGCAGGACTCCAGGAGATCCCAGAGCTTCTTTCCCATCCGCGTCACTGGTATAGTAAGCCAGTGTAGGCTGATGGAGGGCACTAGAGCAACAGACGCTCAGGACATGAGTGAAGAATCTGGCCAGTGCCAGTACTCCAATATATACATTTTTGCAAAATGTCGCGGGACCACTGCCGTTTTAATCTCCGAGGAGGATTGTAGGGATGACTGGAGGTAGATAGAGACTGTGCTACACGATTACAATGATGAGTGAGATTCTGGTGAAATTTGGAAAATTTGTCTGGGATTAGGTCTAGTACGGATGGGATATTAAGGTCATTGTGTAGTGTTTTATTGGTTACATAAAAGAGCGCATTGACGATTGTTCAAAGAACTTTAGACTGGAAGGATTGAATGAGTTTGATGTTACAAAGCTTTGCTGTCCACTACAGTTCGAGTCTGTAGGTCCAGATAGATTTCAGGATTGTCATGTAGATTAATAGTTTGTTCTAACTAAAAGTTGAGATTTTTTATTGAGTAGTCTATATAGTTCGCCATATCGTCGGTTAAGCTGTTGTCTTTTAAGTCTCTTATGTGGTTTCCATGTTAGTCTTTTGTCTAGAACGAAGCCAAGGTACCGAACTGTGTCGGAGAGGGGAAATAAACTGGTGGACAAAAAAAAAGGTGAAGGTGGTGTGTTCGGATTTAGATTCATTTACTTGGATGCGTCACTTATTACACCAGTGTTTAATAAGAGAGAAGTGACTTTGTAGGTTAAAGGATGTTGTTTCGGGATCTGAATTGGAACATAGGATGACCGTGTCATCAGCGAATGTTGCCATGAGAGTTACAGGATGAGTAGGAATATCAGCGGTAAATAGAATATAAAGGATAGGACCCAAGACGCTCTCTTGAGCAACTCCTGCCTGAATTGAATAACACCTGGAAAATTCAGTTCCATAGCAGACTTAAAAGGAGCGGTTAGAGAGATAGGATCGAAGTACCATATATAAGGACTGAGGTAGATAGGTTTTAAGCTTGAAGAACAATCCGGTGTGCCATACCCGGTCAAATGCCTGCGCAATGTCCAGAAATGCACCCGAGCAATATTGTTTACTTTCTAGGGCTGAGGATATATGGTCAACAACTCGGAGGCCTTGTTGGACAGTGGAATGTTAGGAACGAAATCCGAATTGGTGGGTAGGAAGGTTTTGTAATTCTATAATGGGTAGGATATGTTTCAGTAGAATCTTTTCAAAGATTTTTTAAAGGATGGGAAGTAGGCTTATTTGTCTATAGGAAGTTGTGTCATTAGAAGGTTTACTTGGTTTCAGTAAAAGGATGATGGCAGAATGTTTCCATAAGAGAGGAAAGTTGGTAGTTCGTAGGATACGATTGTATATACAAGTGAGGAATATGATTGCTTTGGATGGAAGATGGGATTAGAAGGTCGTGTCCAGGAGATTTACGGGGAGATAGTTTTTGTAAATGATGTTTGACCTCAGAAGGATTAACTGCTTTTGGTGGTAAGGAGAGTGGGAAGGGTGAAGAGAGGAATTCTTCTACTATTGCAGTGTAGGTAGGATGGGATTACGGATGATGAGTGAATGTGCAGGAGAGGTGTTTGGCGAATTCCTCAGCTTTGTCTTAATCTGACGCCTATCACTTCGTCGTAGGGGATGGGAGACATGGTGGGATTTTAGGATTTTTTTTGGTGATATTCCAAAGGGAATTATCATGAGTGGAGAGAGATGTAAGGTAGGAGCTAAAAGTTTGGGATCTGAAGTAGGATAATTACTGCTTCAGTTGCTTACAGTGTATTTTTCCCTCTTTTCGCTTATGCAGACGATCTGGTGGTTTTCGCAAGCAATGGACGAAACCTGCAATTCAACCTTCGCATTCTTCAGGAAGAATTAAATAAGATAAACATCCAAATAAATGTGGAAAAAACCAAAACTATGAGGATTTGCAGGAAACAAGGAAGAGGAGACAGAATAGTGCGCTTGAGTGGAGTCCCATTGGAACAAGTGAAAACTTTCAAATACCTCGGTGCCCACATAAATGAACATGGATGGATCGACGGAGAAATAAAGGAAAGAGTGAAGTCTGCATGAAGGTGCTTCAACACCATCAAGAAGGGATTCTTGAACAGGAGAGAAGTGAGTAAAGAGACCAAAACGACAGTATACAAAAATACTTTCCTCCCGATAATGACCTACTCCAGCGAGTCATGGACCCTCACCACAAAGCACATCAGCCAGATTCAAGCCATGTAGATGCGAGGGTCGAAGGAAAAACAAAGAGAGATCGCATAAGAAACTCCATAATACGGAAAATTCTGAAGTTAAGATCAGCCGAAACTGTGATGGAGGAAAATTGTTTGAGATGGTTTAGTCATGTCCCTCGAATGCCAGAGAATCGAATGGCCAGGATAGCGTTGGAAAGTAGAGTGGAGGAAAGAAGACCTCAGGGAAGACCCAGGAATAGCTGGGAAAACAGTGTCAAGGAGGCCTTTGACAGAAGGGATATTGACTGGAGTAGGAGGCGGCAGTTGGCTCAGGATCGAGAGTTGTGGATTCGGCTCTACAAGAAGGCGGTAGAAGAGGAAATGATTAAGAAGAGAAGAAGTTGCTTACGGTAATAATTATAGGAACGGCGATCGACTGGATGTCTGGTGCGTTGCCATAATGATCTAGCACGGCGTTTGATATGGATTAGGTCAAGGAGATGTTGAGGTAAGTTATTTTTTTAAAATGATTTTCGGAGAGTGATTTGGGGAGGAAGCAATCCAGACTGCTTGTTGAATCATGGTGATAAAAGAATGTACGGCATTGTCAAGGTCTTTTGCGGTTTTCAGGGTTATTCTGAGGTCAATTTGATCGGAGAGGATATGCTGAAAGAGTTTCCAGTTGACTGGACCTCTGATGAAGGATAGTGGGGACGGTTTAGGAATAGGAGCTAGTGATACTAGGAGTATTAAGGGACTGTGGTCTGATGAAAGGTCATCAAGATGGGTAACATAATGATTGAGGGGACCTAAACCACTGTGGATGAAGAAATCAAGGATATCAGGATTGCGGTTAGGATCAGTGGGCCAGTAGGTAAGTGAGTTAGCAGGAAGGAGGCAGAAACATTGGGAATTGAGTGCAGACAACAATGTTCTACCACGTTCGTGGTTCTTGAACCCCATTGTTGATGCTTTGAGTTTAAGTCTGCACCCAGGATGAAATGATGTCCTGAGGAATTGAGGAGGGAACTAAATTGGGCATTGGAGATGGATTGGTTAGGAGGGCAATACGCTGATGCAACGGTAGTAGGAAAGAAAAAGGTTTTGATTATGATAGCAGTGGATTGTAGGAAATCGTGGCTTGTTGTTGGTAGTAGTTGATGCGAGAGAGATTGGTGTACAAGGACAGCAGTACCGGCATATACCCTACCGTCAGAGTGGTCAGTACGATATGTTAAGTATTGTGGGATTTTTAAACTCTGTTTTTTGGTCAGTCGAGTTTCAGTAATGAGGGCTACGTCAACGTTCTTGTCTAGTAGTAGAGCTTTTAGTTCGTCTGTGTGGTTTCTAACACCATTCGCATTCCAAAGGAGAATGGATAAGGGTTTGATGGGATTCATTTAACGATTTTTTAAAGGAGGGATGAGTACAACTGTATTAAATTAAAAAAAAAAAAGCATCTAGTAACTGTGTACACAAGAGTGATACAATCTTATGAAAACGTTTGTTGAGGAAATACCCATTGGTAGCACTCTATGAATATATTTACCTAAGTAGATCACGATGCCATCTTCTTTTGAGACACCTCGGAGGGTTATCAGGTATCGAAGAGGAAGTTTTGAAACGAGAAGGTTCAAATTGTTTTGAAGTTTGTTATGGAAGGATAGGTATCTTGATTGGGCTAAATCGGAAACATATAGTACGTTAAGTTCGTTGTGAATGATTTTATTTGTGACAAAGGAAGGAGGATTAAGGATTTTGGATTATAAGGATTGGATACGAGAAGAATTCGATGGTTAAGTGGAGCCCCAAAGCTCAATTCTGTAAGTCCAAATTGGCCTGGGGGCAGGGTGGCCGAATAGGCTAAAGCGTGTGTAACAGCACCGCTAGTTGCCTGGCAACCGGATAACAGAGATTTGAGATGATATAAAAAGTACGAGTTCGCGTCCCGGTGCCGGAGGGGATTTTAAATTTCCCCGCCCTCACCCCCCGGCCCGGGAAAATCTCGTATAGCCTAAAAGGCGAGGTAGGGAACAACAAAAAAAAAAAAAAAAAATAGTCCAAATTGGCCTTATTATAGTCATGTAAATGCGTCTTTTGTAATATATTGAAAGTTTAGAGCATTTGTCTAGAAGGTGCTGGAGCAATCGAAAACTTCGAGAAGTTGCTTGTCGTTTCAAACTTGTATAAGGATTACAATTGAGTCGTTTTTCCAAATGCTGTCCTAGGTATCGGATTTGTTCAACAGGGATAAGTGGAGAATTGTCAAGGACAGAAAGTCATAGGTTGACGATGAATAGTAGAGATAATTTGATGGGATTTATTGCAATTTATTTTAATTTTCCAGTTGTGAAACCATTCTTCAAGATTTGTTATATGTGATTAAAGAAATTGGGATGAAATTGATGGATTGTTATTAACCGATAAAATACATGTGTCATGAGCATATGTGGTGATGAGAGTGTTGGAATGTCAGCTGTATAAACTGTGAAATGGGTAGAACCTAGGATACTACCTTTTTAACTTAAATTCTGCTGCTCTTTAGATATATTATACATTTAATAGCGGTAACAGGTTACAACTGTTCTTACTATCATAGACAAGGGTTGAAGAGCTGGGTTCCACTATTCATAAAATGTTTATTTTTTTTCTGTTGGCATCACCAACTTTGTAGGTCATCTGGCACCTAAACCAACCTTCTCCACCTCAGCTTATCTTGGGCCATTTCTTTCCAATTACCTGCATGGAGATCTATTGTCTACTCTTAAAATTTACATTACAAAAATTGACTAATGTACGAAATTACCCGGTATACATGTCTAAATATATATTTTGTTTTGAGACTCCTGAGGTTCTACTTTCTACGGGTTCTACGTTTCACGGGAGGGAGGGGTAGGGGAGTGGAATATACTTTTATATTGAATCCCCCTTCCCAAATAAACGCATCTACTTAGCTACTAAGAGTAAGCACGTGGGCCGAAGAAAAAAAAAACAAAACATTTGTCCCAAAGAACATTATAATTCCCGTAATATTTTTTTAATTCATTTAGTTTTTTAACAAGCCTTCAAGGTAATAATAATCTATTCAAGGTCAACATGATCTTTTATAGTTTCTTTCTTTCTCTTTCAATTAATTGCCGTTATAAAATAAATTAATAAATGGAAAATTATAATTCTTCAAAATGAAATCTTGATTCAACAACTATAACCCTTTTTTTAATTTTAAAATAATATTCTTTCCGTCATCAATATATCTTAAATTGATCATTAAAATATACATTTTAATTTAAATGCCTATTCCTTTCAATTAGATATTATATTTCTTGATCATAGATAAATTGTATTTCGAATAGCTGTATTTTTATTTTTAAATAATTGAAGGTGGAATTTAGTTTTTATATAATTATGTCTCAGGTTATGTGATCCCTTACAAAAAAATATAATTAATATATAAATTAGCCTTACTATTAGTCATTCAATAAAGCCAGGAATTTTCTATTGCTTTTTGCCAATTACACCCCAAGGACTCGACATGTCTGATGTATTTCTTGAGTTTCCATCCTTTCCGGTAACATTAAATAAATAAACAAATTTCTGTTTTGATGGAAATAAATTATCTTCAAAACCGACACGTAGGCGTTATCTTCTTAGCTATAAGCAAAGGGATTGTTGGAATAGGAGCTCTGCGGAAACAAGCAGCCACATAAATCAGAAATATCAGACAGTAGATTTCTCCCTGACATCGCAGAAATAAAAAACGTTGAGCTCAGCTTTTTCTTTGTCCCCAAAATATGTTTTACTCGAGGCAGGAGGAGGAGGCAAAAGGAGGGGGAGGGATATCTTCTTTTACCTTGTTATAATCTTAATTAACATTTGTTTCTTTATCTTGCTTTTTTTAAAAAAAGTTATATAACATAAATCTGAACCGAACGGATTTCTTTCGCTGATTCTCTTCACTGTATTGCTAGCAGTTGCCCATTTTAAAGAAAGTGAGCTATTTTAAGAGAGAGAGAGAGAGAGAGGAGAGAGAGAGAGAGAGAGAGAGAGAGAGAGAGAGAGAGGAGAGAGAGAGAGAGAGAGAGAGAGAGAGAGAGAGAGAGAGAGCGAGAGAGAGAGAGAGAGAGAGAGAGAGAAGAGAGAGAGAGAGAGAGAGAGAGAGAGAGAGGAGAGAGAGAGAGAGAGAGAGAGAGGAGAGAGAGAGAGAGAGAGAGAGAGAGAGAGAGAAGAGAGAGAGAGAGAGAGAGAGAGAGAGAGAGAGAGAGAGAGAGAGAGAAGAGAGAGAGAGAGAGAGAGAGAGAGAGAGAGAGAGAAGAGAGAGAGAGAGGAGAGAGAGAGAGAGAGAGAGAGAGAGAGAAGATGAGAGAGAGAGAGAGAGGAGAGAGAGAGAGAGAGAGAGAGAGAGAGAGAGAGAGAGAGAGAGAGAGAGAGAGAGAGAGAGAGAGAGAGAGAGAGAGAGAGAGAGAGAGAGAGAGAGAGAGAGAGAGAGAGAGAGAGAGAGAGAGAGAGAGAGAGAGAGAGAGAGAGAGAGAGAGAGAGAGGAGAGAGAGAGAGAGAGAGAGAGAGAGAGAGAGAGAGAGAGAGAGAGGAGAGAGAGAGAGAGAGAGAGAGAGAGAGAGAGAGAGAGAGAGAGAGAGAGAGAGAGAGGAGAGAGAGAGAGAGAGAGAGAGAGAGAGAGAGAGGAGAGAGAGAGAGAAGAGAGAGAGGAGAGAGAGAGAGAGAGAGAGAGAGAGAGAGATGAGAGAGAGAGAGAGAGAGAGAGAGAGAGAGAGAGAGAGAGAGAGAGAGAGAGAGGAGAGAGAGAGAGAGAGAGAGAGAGAGAGAGAGAGAGAGAGGAGAGAGAGAGAGAGAGAGAGAGAGAGAGAGAGAGAGAGAGAGAGAGAGAGAGAGAGAGAGAGAGAGAGAGAGGAGAGAGAGAGAGAGAGAGAGAGAGAGAGAGAGAGAGAGAGGAGAGAGAGAGAGAGAGAGAGAGAGAGAGAGAGAGAGAGAGAGAGAGAGAGAGAGAGAGAGAGAGAGAGAGAGAGAGAGAGAGAGAGAGAGAGAGAGAGAGAGAGAGAGAGAGAGAGAGAGAGGAGAGAGAGAGAGAGAGAGAGAGAGAGCAGAGAGAGAGAGAGACGAGAGAGAGAGAGAGAGAGAGATTATTTTGCTGCTTTTTTTTTCTGTCGAGCGAATGACATGTCACTTTTGCAAAATATAGCTGTATAAAATCAATTTATGGAGGATTAAATAGCTGAGACAGAAAAGGTGTTAGAGGAGAAATTAATTCAAGTGCCTCGGGACAATGGTTCATAATAAAGAGAAGGGACCTTGGAAATTTACTTTCCCTTCCAGACCTAAATAATATAAATCGCCATATTAATAGGAAAACATTCATTTTGCATGCATATTTACCATTGAACACCTAATACATTTCTGAAAAGATTTACTGGCTGAAGGAGAGAAATACTTTATTTAAAGCAGTGCTGCCCTACTACATACTCATCAATCTTATTTTTTTGGACATAGCACTTAATTATGCTTAATCATATATATATATATATATATATATATATATATATATATAAATAGAAATAGAAATAGAAAAATCATCTTTATTCTGGGACTAGGTCCCTTTAGAATAACAGTATTGTTCATATATATTAACTACAAATTTGGTCAAAAGACTTATTACAATGAATAATGACAAAATACATGTAATACATTAAGTATTAATTAAGCTCTTAGGATAAATTAACGAGGACAGTTTGGTAATAGGGGTTCAGTACTACAATATTGGAGCTAAAATAATTGCATAATAATCACTGAATGAAATTATAAAGGAAAGTAAAATCTATTTTATAGGTAAAGCATTGTAGTGATGGAATATAAAAATTTAAAAAAATAATAATAACTGTTAATATGTAGGGAAAGAAATTGTAAAAACTAAAACAAAAAAATATATAAAAAAACAAATAATGATATACATATGTTCCCTAAGATATTTAAGTGATTATGCGTAAAGATTAGGAGAAGAGAAAATAAAATAAAGTATATATATACACATAGCGAGAAGTATGTTGAAGATAATTAGAAATAAAATACATTTCACTGAAATACATTCCATGAATAACAAATTAGAACTTAAGGAAAACAAATTTTATCTACTCACAATGCTTAGTGAGTGGTGATGAAAATTCACGTTCAACACAGAATAAAACAATAAAAAATAAGAGAAAAAAATAATGTCTAAAGAAAATTAAATCCTTATAACATAGTATGTATTTAACCAGCGTCTGATTGGATTGTGAAGAGGAATTGGAATAAGAGGGTTTTAAAGGTGGATAAGGATGATGCATGGCGGATTTTTAGTGGGATGGAATTCCAGAATGCGGTGGAACGGACAACGAAGGAATGTTTAAATGATGCAGATCTGTGGAAAGGAGTGTAAAGGTCAGAAGGACGAGATCTTGTGGAGAGGGTGTGGATAGATGATTTGAATTGTAGGAGATTGTATGCGTAGGACGGACGATGACTATTGATTATTTGGTAAAGGAATGTGCCTAGGAAATATTGTCTTCGGAAGGAAGGGAAGAGCCATCCTAATTCAGCATAGTGGTGCGAAACACGGGAATACCTCAGGGCCCCTGTGACAAATCTTACGAAGGCATTCATAATTCTTTTCAGTCTCTCCCCGAGTTCTGCCGAGAGGCCACCGTACACCACGCAGCCGTAATCAAGGTGGGGGAAGATGAGGGAAGTTACTAGGAGTCTACGTGTGGAGATGGGTAGGAGATGGCGGAAGCGATGGAATAGTTTCAAGGTACCAATTGACTGTCGGGTAATGTGAGCAATATGGTGTTTCCAGGATAGGGTTTGGTCTATGAAAATGCCTAGGTTTTTTACTGAGGAGGTGAAGGTAATGGGATGGTCATTTAGGTACAGTATAGGTATGTTGGTATTGGCTCTGAGAAGGGGTTTGGAACCAATGACAATGGCTTGAGTTTTTGCAGCGTTTAACCTTAACCCATTTAAGTTTGCCCAGGCACTGATCCGATTCAAGTCTTCTTGAATTTTGGCAAACGCTTCATGCAACTCTGAGGGATGGAAGGAAAGGTAGATTTGGGAGTCATCGGCGTAAAGGTGATGGGAGCAGTGAAGGATTGAATTATGGATGTCATTGATATAAGAACTAAAAAGGAGGGGAGATATGCTAGAGCCCTGGGCCACTCCTGCGGACAAAGTAAGATAGGAAGACAAGGGTTGATTAGGAATAGCGACAGCTTGTGAGCGTTGGGAAAGGAATGATTGAAACCATAGGATAGAACTATGGGAAAAGGATAATGATTTTAATTTGGAAAAGAGAATGGAGTGGTTGATGGAATCAAAGGCTTTGGAAAAGTCAATGAGTATAAGGACGGTTAGTTTTTTGTCATCAATGGCGGACTGAACATCATTAATGATTTTGATTAGGGCGGATTGTGTGGAATAACCTGGTCGGAAACCAGATTGGTAAAGGTCAAGTTGATTGGACTGTTCAAGGAAGGTGGAAACTTGGGATTGCACAATTCTCTCCAGGGGTTTGGAAAGGTTAGAAAGGATTGAGATTGGCCGGAAATCTTCAGGGGAAGACGGATTAGAATTTTTATTTAAAGGACGGACTGTGGCTTTTTTCCACAAGGAAGGGAATACTGAATTTTGAAGGGAAAAATTGTAGATGAAAAGGAGTACCGGAAGGATTTCAGGGAGGCATAATTTAATTAATTTGACGGGAATGCCATCTGGACCAATAGAATTAGAGTGTGATTTCATCACGGCGGATATGAGGTCTGTGGGAGAAATATCTGAAAAATAAAAATCGGCGTCATTGAAAGATGTTCCAGGAGGAAGGAAGGAAGGGAGAAATGAAGGAGTTGAAGAGGAAGCAGATATAAAATAAGAATTTAAGTCATTTGATGAAACTGGAGGCACTGCAGAGGCAGGAGATCTGGTAGGATCACAAAGAGAGAGTTTACGAAGGAGTAGCCATTTGGATTTGGAATCAGGAGCTGAGGAAAGGGCTTCATGGAAATAGGTAGATTTGGCTCGTCGGATTGTGGATTGTGTCAGGTTGCGGAGCGCCCTGAACGCTTGATAGTCGTCAGGCAATCTAGTGCGTCTAAAGCGTCTCCGGGCTGCATCACGCCTCTTCTGAAGATCCTTAATTTTCTGACACATCCAGGGAGCAGGAAGGCGACGAAAGGTGGAGGTTTTGAGAGGGGCATGGTCATCAAGGATATTAATAAGATTGGAGGTGAGAATGTCAACCATGGAATCAATTGAGGTACAGGAATATATTATATTCCAATCTAGGGATTCTAGGGAAGGTAAGATTTTTTCCCGAGTAAGGCCATTGAGGTTCCGGAAAGTTACCGTTCTCGGTAGGATCGGAGGGGTTTGGATATTATAGGATATTTGGATTAGGTCATGCGACGATAAAAAAGAAACTGGTAATTGGGAAGAGGAAAGGAGGTTTTGAGCGGAATCAATAATGTACAGGTCCAACCAAGTGTCGGACCTTGCGGTGTGATGCGTAGCAGAAAAAGGAACGATAACAAGATGAAGGGAGAAAAAAAGGTTTTCTAGGTATGATTTGTCGCTGGAGTCGGAGAGGAAATTGGTGTTTAAGTCACCGGAAATGATAATTTTGGAATAAAGGGGCACAAAGTTAAAGAGGGAAGCTTCGAAAGACGGGTCAAACGGAACAAGAGGAGGACGATATACCACGGAATAGAGGAGATGAGAGGTGTTACAGGAGATTTCGACGATCAAGAACTCGACTTGTGGCTGATCGGTTGGAGAAGAACGATGGAGAATTCGGGTCTTTAGGCTGGTATGAACGTACAGAGCTACACCTCCGCCAGTCCGGCTGTCCCGGTCGTGGCGGATTAGGGTGTAGTTAGGAAGGGAGACTGAAGAGGAGGGGATGTAGGGCTTGAGCCAGGTTTCGGAAATTGCGATGATGTGGTAAAAGTTTTGGGTAAAATATTCTAGGAATTCATCGTAATGGGCTGGAAGGGATTGGGAGTTGACGTGGCAGGAAGTTAGGACACTAGACATGAGTAGGATTTCGGAGAGGACATTCGGTATTTGATGGAAAGACGCTGAAAAAGATTAAATACATTAGATGACGTGAAGAAAAAATAAAGTAGAAAAAAGTATATAAATAATAAGTTAATAAATAGCCTTGATAATATAATGTAAAATAAAAGATTTCCGATGAAGGTCCGGTGAGCGTGCCAAAATGTTCGTAGATGCTTGATGGTGAACGAGATTCAAGCCGTCATCCGAAGACGTCTAAGTCCTGTGCCTGGTTGATGAGGACAACCTGATGGCCGTCGTCTTTTCTACACCGCACTGTGCCGGAAGCGAACCAGGTATATTTTATTTTCCCCGCGGCTTTCTTCTGCCTTGCGAGCCAGTAGAGGTGCCTATTCTTAGGGGTCATCTCCTCGCCGAGATAGATACGATGGCAGTCATTCTCCTGCCAGCCGATTTCCCGCGTCGAGAAGTCCCGCTTTACTTTTCGTTTCTGCACCAGGTCGTCCCTCACTGACTGCCTGACAAATCGTGCGATGATGGGCGGTGGTCGCGGGTCGTCCTTCTTCGCTCTTCGACGCTGTACAGTGTCCAGGTCATCAATATTGAGCTTGATTCCCAGGCCAGCCCCAATACTTGTAACCAGGGCTGCAGGGGTCTCACCCGCTCGAACCGGAATGCCCCGAATCTCAAGCGATCTATTAAGAAGGCCTTGCTCCGCTTTATTTAGCCTGACCTCCAATTCACCTACCTTAGACTTGAGGGCTTTATTTTCAGATATAATTTCCTCAAAATGTTTCGCTTGTCCCTCTAAATGGTTCTCAATTTTTGTTAACCTTGCATTTAATTCAAAGGTCAGGTCTCCGTATTTGTCCAGCGCTGTTTTAATATTTTTTATTTCGGTGTTAACATGTTTTTCAACCTGCTGTACTGCCGCCAGAATTTCTGACGGTATGGGCTCGGTGCTGCGACTTTGCTTCGGATTTTCACCACCTGCTGCAAACTTTTTTGCTTGATCACAACTGTTACATGTCCATACTTTATTCGATGATTTTTGAGCCTCGAACTCTTTATCGCTAAGTTTACAGCATCTGCTATGAAATAATAATTTGCATTTAGCGCAACATAAAATATTTTTTTCTTCGCGACTGATGGTGCTGCTGCATACCGGGCATTGAGCCATATTAATATGAAGTAAATAAAGTTTACTTACAATAACACGATGTGTTGTTAAGATCCCTAAGCCCAACAGCAGTGCTTAATCCTACAGAGCACAGTTGTTTATCACAGTCCCGTGGCTTGTAATAGTTTATATTACTTAAATACGTTCACTTTTCGAGGAACCGTGAGGAAATACGAGCTGTTAATGACCTCAAACGATTCTTTAACTCACTAAAAGAATTAATTTATTTACAATTAATTTATAAACGATAAGTGTGATATAAACAAATAAAATAAAATACAAAACAAAGTATTATTACCTAAAAGAATTGAATTGAAAGTCCTTATCGTAGGGTCCTTTAGCACTTTACAATCATTAACCCAACTTTAAAACCAATACACAAATATTGTAACCTTCTCATATTCTAAAATAGCACCATGGCTCACTAAATATTAGACAACATATTTACACCTTCCTTGGTAGGGGACTCTTTTTTTTCAGAGAAAAAAAAGAGTAAGGAATCAACTGGCTTACATGAAATTGGTTGGCTTCTTTGCGAGATTTGTTTCCTCTCACTTTGTAAATAGAAGCTGATAATTTCTCTTCGATCACAAAAGGACCACTTCTGAGAGCATCTAGCTTATTCCGATTTATTTTGTTACCATTATGTACGTACACTAAATCTCCTACCTTAAACTCCCTGTCTTGTCGTTGACGGTCTATTCTTTGTTTATTAATTTGAAAACTATCTCCAGAGTTGGTTAAGGCTTGAGCTCTGTCCTGAATAAGATCATAGGATTTTTCTAATTGCGCTGGAACTATTGAAGAAATCTCTCCATATATTAAGTAAGCTGGTGAAAATCCAGTCGCTGTATGTATCGTATTATTATATTCTTGTACACATGTCTCTGCAACTTTGGTCCATGGATAACTACAACACCTATCTTCATTAAATTTACACCGAATCCTATTAGTCAGTGTTTGGTTGAGACGCTCATTAACGCCATTTGATTGTGGATGGTCTACCGATGTAAATAGTAGGTTAATTCCCAATGATGATATGTATTTCTTAAATGCCGTAGAATTTAAACCAGTATATTGATCCACTAACACTGTTCCTATTTGATTTATATTGACAATTTGTTGAATTAATTTTATAAAATCTGTAGCTGTTTGTGTGGCTGAAGTCCGAATCCAAGCGTGTAACGGCTGAAATGATCAACTAGCAAATGTAAGAACTTCTTAGTCGACTTTTTACCTCCAAGCCCACCAATAGTATCAATCGACATTATCTCAAAAGGTTGTGTTGCTGGACCTAACTTTGATAACTTTCCAAATGGTCTATTGGTTCTAGATTTATTTCTGACACAAACTGTGCAAGCTCTACAAAATTGTTTAATCATAACATCCACATTTTTAAAATAATAAAAAGGTCTTAATATCTTACATATTTGATTGCAGCCAATATGACCATAAAAATTGTGATTTTTTTCAATTAAAGATGCTCCAAATTGTGGAGAGACATATATTCGTTTTCTATTGTTTAGTAATTTAAAACTTATATTGTTCTCATGTGAAATATTTTTGGATCTTGCTATTTCATTTTTCATTAATTTTTGATCTTCAACGGTATAATTTAATTTTATTAAGTTTACTACTTCCATACAATCTTCCGTGTTATCAAAAATTTCAAGTACAGGGTTGCGAGACAGCGCATCCGCTTCAACATTATCCTTGCCTAGTTTATAAAGCACCTTAAAAGTATATTGGGACAAATACAACATTAAATCTCCTAGGG
Organism: Nezara viridula; assembly: GCA_928085145.1. NCBI lineage: Eukaryota > Metazoa > Arthropoda > Insecta > Hemiptera > Pentatomidae > Nezara > Nezara viridula. Next base: position 193,584,533 of record OV725078.1, on the reverse strand, counting down.
CTTCATCAGTGCGGGATTTAGTTTTTAAGTTTATTAAAGCCTTGTGATCAGTCATAACAACAAACTGTTTTCCTATTAAATAGTGTTGCCAAAATAATATGGCCTCCTTTATGGCTAGGCACTCCAAATGCATTATCTCCTTCTTTGCTTTCCCTGGAGTTAGTTTCTTAGAGAAATATCCCACCGGATGCAGAAAACCATCTTCTTGGGTCTGCTTCAATATTGCTCCTATCCCTAGACGACTCGCATCTACTTCTAGAACAACATCCTTAGCAGGATCATATATGGCTAATATAGGAGTAGAACACAGATATTGTTTAATCCCTTCAAAGCACTCATCACATTCGGATGTCCACATAAACTTTTCATTCTTCTTCAGCAATTTATGCAATGGAGATAGTCTGTGAGTACAATGATCAATAAACTTTCTATAAAAATTAATTTTCCCTAACAGCTGACGGACCATTCGTTTGTTCGTTGGTCGTTTAAACTGTTTTATCGCAATAAGATTGTCATGAACTGGAGATACTTTTCCATTTCCTATAATATGACCCAAATATTTAACAGAAGATTGGGCAAAAGAACACTTAGTTAATTTCAATTTAAACCCTTCTTGTATTATCACCTTCATAAACTGTTTAATATGTCGCACATGCTCTTCAAATGATTTAGAAAAAATTAAAATATCATCTATATAGTTCACACAAAATTTTTCCAAGTGATGTCGTCGAATGATATTAGCTAATACTCGTTGGAAGATGGCAGGGGAATTTTTAAAGCCGAATGGTAAGACTTTCCACTGATAATGACCATTCTGGGATACAAATGCGGTCTTTTTCCTATCTTTTAATCGTAAGGGTATCGACCAAAAAGCGGAATTATTGTCTAATGCAGTAAACCATTGACAATTTCGTACATTAACAACCAAATCCTCTATCCGTGGAAATGGCTGAGGTTCGGGAACCACTATCCTATTTAGCTCTCTAAAATCTATGCACAAACGTGTTCTTTTTCCATCCTCCTTCTTAAAAGCCAGTGTTATAGGAGAGGCAAAAGGAGAATCAGATTCTTCTATTAAATTGTGTTCTAACAACATGGATATTTGCGTATTTATTTCTATTCGATCAGGGTATGAACACCTATAAGGCTTTTTCGATATATATTTATCTTCCTTAAGTTTAATAACTGCTTCAGTACCAGATACACTACCTACATCAAATTTATGCTCAGCAAATGACGTATACCCATCTTTTTTTTTTTTTTTTTAAACTTTTATTATGATATTTAAAACTGTATTAGTATGAATACATCTAGTAACTTTGTACAGAGAAATATTATTACATGAAACACGCTTGTTGAGAAACTACCCACTGGTAGCACTCTAATAATTTGTCTACATGAGAAGATCACGGCCATCTTCTTTTCAGAAGCCTCGGAGGGTTATCAGGAATTGAAGAGGAAGCAAGGTTAGAAACAAGAGGATTCGGATGGTTATGAAGTTTATTATAGAAGGATAGGTATCTGGATTTGGCCAAATCGGAAACATATGGAACATTGAGGTCTTTATGGATTATTTTATTAGTGACAAAGTAAGGAGCATTGAGGATTTTACGAAGGATTTTGGATTGTAAGGATTGGATGCGAGAGGAATTCGATGGTTTAGTGAAGCCCCATAGCTCAACTCCGTGAGTCCAAATAGGTCTTATTATAGTCAAGTATATGAGTCTTTTGTAATTAAGGGGAAGTTTAGAGCGTTTGTCTAGTAAGTGTTGGAGTAGTCGGAAACGTCGAGCGGTTTCTTGTCGTTTCAGTCTGGTATGAGGATTCCAAGTTAGACGTTTGTCCAAATGAAGTCCAAGGTATCGGATTTGTTTAACAGGAATAAGTGGGGTATTATTAAAGGATACTGTGGGACATGAGGTCATAGGTTTACGTCGAAGGGTAAAGGTCATTTGATGAGATTTATTATCAGGTAAAGCATACCATTCAGTTTTATCAACTGATAATGCCACTAAATCGTATTCATCTTCACTTTGTTTAATAATATGGCAATACAAATGTGTAGCCATCTTCTTGAAACTTTAATTCAATTTGTAAGATAGTTATGTAAGGGTTATCAGACTTCAAACGATTCTTTAACTCACTAAAAGCATTAATTTATTTACAATTAATTTATAAATGATAAGTGTGATATAAACAAATAAAAGAGAATACAAAACAAAGTATTATTACCTAAAAGAATTGAATTAAAGTCCTTATCTTAGTGTCCTTTAGCACTTTACAATCATTAACCCAACTTTTAAAACCAATACACAAATATTGTAACTTTCTCATATTCTAAAATAGCACCATGGCTCACTAAATATTAGACAACATATTTACATATATAAGCGGTGAGAGATGAGCTGGTACGGCAACGAAGAGCGAAGAGAGATTTCTCTACACGCCATCTAGGCTGGGGAGAGAACGACTCGCACCGCGTCTACTTGAGTGAAGTCATGACGCCCACCAATAAAAACCTTTATTGGTTAGCCTGGCAGAAGAGGTTGACAGCGAAAATAAGATAAGTCTGGTTCAGTGGGGGTAAAATTCGTTGCAGACAGTCAGATGGAGGTCCAGTAGTAATTATAAAAAAACCAAGTGATCTGGACGTTTTCAGCTGAACTTTGTATATAAGTTACCTTCAGCTTGCAATTAATTTACTTTCTCTCGCTAGAAATATATTTATTATATTTTTTTTCATTTTAATCTTTCTTTATTTTTTTAAAAATGTAGCTTCTCTTGTTTTTTTTTATTTTTGTATCAATTTTTACTCATCAGAAATATTATTATTTTAATTTTAAGCTTCTTTTATTTTTGTATAAATTATTTAGAACTTTATTCGATTCCTTGTCAATTTTTACCAATTTATAGACCAAGGAGAAATTTATTATTTTCTTATGTTATAAATTAATTTTAACTGAATATTTATTTCGAAACACCGAAAATTTATTTTTTTCTCTCAAAGTTTATTTTATGTAAGCATTGTTTTTTTATATTTATAAACTTGAGATTTTGCTTAAAAAATGCTATATCCTCCATCCTTGATCATTTTTTTTTTCTTTCCAAAATCCTACTTCTCAACCCTCCAGTCATGACTAATATCCTGAATTCCTGTCACATCAATGCACAATCCCTTACTGCACACTAGAATGAATTTCAGGAACATTTCCTTGATAATTTTTACCACATAATAGCAATATCCGAAACCTAGTTAAAACCTTTTATTCCTTACTCCCAGATTTCCCTACCCAATTATTCCTTCCTACTATTGTAATAGTATAGAAAAGTAAAATTGTAAATAGTTACTACTGTAAATATGTATATAAATTATTAGAGCGTTCTTCATTATTTGTATTTCATGTTTATTTTCAATTTTTTGTTTTTTATTTTTAACTGATCTAAATTAGTAAGTAACTTATAATTTTTTCTATTATTTTTTTATTTTGACTATTTAATTAGTGTATATTTTTGTTTATGTATTTCTAAGGCTCCTAAGTCTATATTATTGTCTTTTTATACTATTCTAAAGGGACTCGTCCCAGAATAAATAAAGCATTATTATTATTATTATTTCCATTCTTTATTCTCGCTTTGGGGGGTAAGTTTCTGAGGTGGGAGACCAAAAGTCCAGCCACTTCATATTAATATCTAGTACTTTTTAGATATTTAAAAACTTTCGAACAATACGTGCCGTATCCAAGAGAACTGAGTGTTGAGCCTCTTTCAGCACTTCAAGAGGTAATTTTAATCCCATCGTGCCTGCCACTGTTGTTTTTGGTATCAATCCATTGGAGGATATTATAATTGGTGTGGTGGTGACGTTCCCCAAATGATATAATTCCTTCAGTTCTAAGTTCCTTTGAAGTCTTCTCTTCCACTGTGGTATTCCACTATATCCAGTTGGAAGTTTATTTTTACTTTTATCTTCCATTTTTATGCTCAGTTCTAATGTAATTATCTTGGCAGCAATATATAGCCAATGAGGGATATCTTGAAGGCCATTAATTAGGGCTATATTATCCTTAAGAGCATTATTCATTATATTGGTTATTTTAATTGTGGCCTTATTATACGGTACTCGTGGCAACGATGGTCGCTCCTGAAGCGGTGTTCCCTCAAGTAGAATATGCTCAATCAAAAGTGATTGACTCAATCTATTTTCTATATCCGCATCATCCAATTGTTCCGCTGAATCTTTATTACCGACTGAGGCATTGATTACACCAGCGTCTGAATCTATACTTGTATTTAGCGCTCCATCAGAGAGCTCGACATCATTTTCAGTGGCTATTAACATACGAACTTCGTTTTTAAGTTGTTGGAGGTCATTTGAAGTAAGAAAATTTCTCGTAAGTATTACTCTTACCTGATCACTCAGTCTCTGCGTGCTTATATTAATATCTGGGAAGGACTCACGCCAGTTTCTCTGTATACGGTTCAGATATCCTGTTTTCTCTGTTTCTAGTTTTGTTGCCAAGTAGTATCCAACCCTTTCTCGGTACGCATTAACTCCCTAATGGCATGTTCTAATACCAAATTGAACAGGACAGGCGAAAGAGAATCCCCCTGTTTTAAACCAGACTGAACCTCAAATTTTTCTTACAGATTATTACCGATTCTAACTTTATTGAGTGTTTCCGTCAAGCACATCCTGACTAGGTTTACTATTTTTTTTTGGAATCCCCTGCTCGATTAGAATATCATACAGTTTCTGGAGGTCAATAGAATCGTAAGCCTTTTTAAAATCTATATACAGCTGGTGAACAATACCTTTGTACTCCAATTTTTTCTATAATATTTGCCGTAAAGAAAATATTTGATCAATAGTCGAACGATTCCGTCTAAATCCGCATTGGTAGTCTCCGATAATTTCCTCGGCGTATTCCGTGATTCGATTGGTTAAGATTAAAGTGAATATTTTATAACATACCGGAAGGAGTGAAATTCCTCGATAGTTATTACAATCCCTCCTCGGGCCCTTTTTGTGAATCGGAATAAGAACAGATTCTTTCCATTATTCAAGTAATTTCTCATTCATTCACGCATGCGGGAAAGTTGGAGTTTCTAAAATACATCGGTTGCTTAAAAAGATCTGGGTGAATAATAAATTACATGAAGAATGGAAAGGATCCGTAAAACCTATACAAGACAATTTCTGAAATTTATAGGGCAAAAGAAAAACACTGTATATGGTATTCGAATGCCAAAATTTTAAAACCAGAAAATTATAACGAATATATAATGCTCCTGTCGAAAATCCTCTCTCGATTTTCCTCAGATTCAGAAGCTTGTCTCCTGTATAGGCCTTCCATCTCAATTGGACAAACTTTTCCCTATCATAATTTACTTTGACGTGGAGCCCATGTGTCACTATCACCGGCTCCAGTTACTAACCATAAATCTACTCAATTGATGAGGAGAATTATAATACTTTTTTTTTGTTGGAGGTCCCTTAAATAAATTTCAATTCTAACGATCATTTATAAGTACCCACATATATACAAAAGGTGAAGTAGATCATCCCATATAAGTAAACGGAAATATTTATGAAGGTGAAGTAGATCGCAAGAGTCACAGAATGTTCACATAAACCTTGGTCCGATTTTTCCACAAAAAAGTAGGAAATTTAAGTTTGTTTTATTTAAATGTCAAGTTTTTTGCTGAATAGGAAGCGATAGCTAAATACATTTTTATTACAAGTAATTAACTATTGCTTCACAGTAAACTATACAAAATTTACTTCAAATGACAGTAGAGCTTGTAATTCGTGGCCTAGGCTTGAAAAGTTTCTAACTACATTTACTATAATTTTGCGAAGCAGTGCTTCAAAGTTACGATTTACTGGACTATGAATATTCTGGCACTTAGACTGACAATTTTGTTTGTACAATACTTTAAAGCTGTGGACTGATTTTTGTATAAGTCGATGGATAAATTGAACCAGTTATTAACATAATTTTATTAGTGTAAATTTTTAGCTAGTTTGTTTTTATGATGTAATAAAGTATATGTGAAGCTCTGAAACCGCCTCTTCTGCTAAATCACTTGCTGATATGACTCAATGCAAGGAAACGTCAAGCGTCACAATAACTTTTTGTATTGTCTGATGGTTTGTTGGTGATGTAGGATCCAGAGGAGGAGAGTGGTCAGGTTATACAATGGAGACTCTCTTGAGAGATTGGAGACGTGGGACTTAGCTTCCATTATCCTCGCAATTTCTTGCGCTGTGGACCTAGTCCACCTTTTTGAGTAATTGATGCTCTGTAAACTGTCCTCAATTTCTTGTGAATAATTAATGTCCTCGAGTTGGGCTGTCTTCTGCCATTTCTCTATTAATTAATAACACCGTTAAGCCTACACGTGGAAGCAGGAGTTATGCCTTTGGATTTTAGAAGAAATTCACTTTCTCTTTTCTACTTCATAAAAGTAATTTTTCGCCCCCAGCACCCTCTAAATCTTATGTTTTCTGAAGACATAATCTTACTTAAGAATCACAAAACTTGCCGCCCATCGTTCCCAGAAAGATGTAAATCCTCTCAATGACTTAAAACTAACGCTCCCATCCATCCCAAAATTAAAAAATATAACCATGGTCACTCCCTATCTCTAAACTTAACAAAATCAAATGAAAATGGCCCATCAGGAATTGACATTTATTTATACCGACGGGTCTGAGAGCAAAGAAGTAGTAGGCGCTGCTGTGGTGATGGGAAATAATCATATATTGTTATCCCTTCCTCAGATTTGTACTATCTAAACCGCTGAGCTATCTGCTCTAAACCACGCCTCAAAATTCATTGACGCTAAACTAGTTAGCCGCGCCGTGATTTGTTCAGATTCAAAATCTGCCCTCACATCGGTACAGGACCATTTTTCTCAAAACTGGTTAGTTTTCGATACTCTAACTAATCTTAAAACATTGGAGATGGCTGGATGTTTGGTAAAGTTACAATGAGATGGCAGATAGCATGGCCAAGAGAGCTATCAAAGAGGGCCAGCCAATCATCACCACTCAACCTTCTGAATTTGTCTCTTTAATAAAAAAAAAATCATGGTTAGCTTGGCAAAGAACTTGGTCTGCCACTAGAGTCAATAACCTAAGGGTTGTGGAGCCATACGTCCGGAGAGTCACTCCAAATATCATGCTGATCAGAAGGGAAGAAGTATTACTGGCCCGGCTGAGGATCGGACATGCCAGGCTTACCCACGAGTATTTAATTAGGAAAGACTCTCCTACTCAGTGTCTTTCCTGCGGGGTACCTCTTACAGTGAACCATATCCTAACCGAATGTTATGCATTCCAATCTCTTAGGGATCAACATATTTTCAGAAAAAGACTTGAAGAATCACTCCTAAAGGAGCCCAATGCTATTTGAAACTTAATATTGTTCCTTAAGGAAATCAAAATATTTCACAAAATTTAATAAAATCTCGTAATTGTAAATATACCTGTTAAGTTTTTAAGTTTGTAAGTTTCTCTTCAAATTGTAAATATACCTGTCAATTTTTCTTCTTTTAATCATAATTTTTAATTATAATAGTATTTCAATTTTTCTTCTTATAATTTTCAATATTTAAGTTGTACATTCTAACTTTTTTTCTTTTAATATTGATTTTATTTTTTAAACCATATTTTAGATTATATTCCTGAAACCATTAACATTTTATTTAAATGTCCTTGTTAACTGTTTACTTATCTTTTTCTAATATTTAATTTTAAAGGTTCTTGTACTTTTTAATATTTACACTGTATTCTTTACCTTCGCTTATATTAATTTTTATTGAAGAGCAGAATAGTTGGGGTGGTCAGTCAAAAAAGAAGGCAAAAATAAATGATAATATTTATTTTTACATATGCCGACGTTTCGACCTGAAGTTCAGGCCTTCATCAGGGCTATCTCCTTAAGTGTTGTAGGGAGAATCCCCTACAGAACCATTCGAATCCTCTCGTTTCTAACCTTCCTTCATCTTCGATTCTTGATAACTCTCCGAGGCGTTTGAAAAGAAGATGGCCTCGTGATCTCCTTATATAAACATATTATTATAGTGCTACCTGTGGGTAGTTTCTCAACATGCTATTTCAACTGATTATATTCTTATGTACACATTTACTTGATGTATTTATATTATCATACAGTTGTAAATATATTGAATAAACAGCAAAAAAAAATAAAAAAATATATTTAAAAATGTATTTTTTAGATTTTGTTCTCAAAATCATTAACATTAATTCATATTGTCTTTGTTAACTTATCTCCTTATAAATCTTTAACTTTCAATTTTTTAATTGTAATTCTATGGTACAATCATATTCATCTGTAACTATTCTAAACCTTAGATTGTATTTCTTAGTTGTTTTTTTATATGTGTAGTAATTGATCAAATTTTAATATATTTCGAAAATGACCCGGGTGGTTGAAGAGCCCAAAACATTTATAAATATATAAATAATATAATACCGTTATTTATCCTACGAATAATTTACGAATCAATAGGAAACACATTTTTAAAGTCACACTGGAAATATAGCGTAAAAATTAATTTTTATTGTGCTTTATTCATATAAATATTAAATATTGCAGTTAATATAAGGTAATGTCGGCACATACCAAACCCAAGTTTGCACTTTCCAGGAGCAGAGTAACTCAGTGAGTTGGGCATTGAGCCTCTAAGCTAAGTGAATATTTATCAGCAGTTAACCGACCCTGGGATCGGGAAACCCTTCCGGGTGGCACACTCAGCCTCTATAAAGTCGGTACTCTCAATAAAAATAAAAAAAAAAATAATTGAGAGGAAAAATCTGGAGCTTGAGCGTGATCCTGGCCTGATCGCCTTCTTGCACAACCGCTAGCCTTGAAACATTACTTCCTAGCAAAGTAATGAACCGAAAACCCTTCTTGGATTGTAGTACCTCGGGTTTTTTTCTTACTTTCCAATGTTCTTCATTTATGCTAACCTCTATTTTCACCACTCCCTACCAATTAACATCCTTTTGAATTACATCTTTGGTAAATAAAATCTCCAACTTACATTCGGTTAAACACATATAAACGAATTATTCGGATTGTTGGAATATTCAATTATAGACACCTTTTAACTATAAATTTGTGTAAGAAATAATGATGTTAGTACTTATTTAAAATCAATAAAAAAAACTAAATACCTTTTTTCTACTATTCGTTTTTTAACTTTTAGTTGACTGTACGAATATACAAATCGTATTTTTTATTCATACTGTACCATTCATGAATTTTTTCGTAGATAGCAAATATTCGATAGTGATTTCTTGAGAAGTCTTGGATGAAGTTTCTTTGCTTACAGATAATAGGCTTTCGGATAAATCCGTCCAACCATAGTCTACGGCGTTTTGAAGAAGATAACATAGAACCCAATCCCGCTGAATGTGTTATGCCTGTGATTATCTGTAAGAGATATGTAGCTAGCCTGATACCGTCAACCCTCCGATTACACTATATAACCAACGGTATTAAATTTTAAAAAAGTGTGTGTTCCATGCAGTACACCTATCCCAATTTGATAATTAAAATAATATAAATATATCCAAATAAATTATATTGCTCTCGTTACGGAAATAGCTGTTATTATATGATACGGAATCATTTTTTACAATTCCACGAAAGCAGTGATCACGGTAACCCCTACGCCAGTTAAGTATAAGTTATTTTTATTTATTTTACATAGAATGTGAATGACTTTTCTATCACTATTACTACTTTTCTATCACTATTACTAGTATCCTTAAATGTGACTGTGATTGTAATATTCCTCAATAAATAATTGAAAAAAAAAATCAAAAGATGTATTTTATTTGGTTCATTTTAGTGCTTTACCATATTATAAACTTCAAATGGTTCAGGACCTAATCCAAGCTCTCAGAAAGATACATCGGGACCCGACTTGAGCTCTTTTTGGGTTTTCGGACCCAACTCGAGCTTATCCCGCGATCTTTGAGATAGCGATGTGTAGTCACCTTTTTTACTTTTTTCGTGGTATAGGTGATTTCTTTATTTCGAGTTAATTTAGTTCAACAGCCAATTCCATTTCTAAACATTAAATTTTAATTTCCCTGTTTTTAACACTTTATAATTTGAAAAAAAAAATTTCTCATAATATTTAATAATATATTATACACTATTTTAAATGTTTGACTATGTAGCAGCATCAAATGAATATTTAAAACGGTTAATTGCCCTAAATGTTGAAAAAATAAGAATTATTTTAAAATAAAATTTTTTTTCATGTTAAAGAGATTTTTTGTTTACCAAATATGTGGTAGAAATATTATTTTATTTGTTTATATTTAATGTAAATATGTTTAATATTACTATCTCTTTAGTTGAAACAATTAAACTACTAAATTATTACAGAAAAAAAACTGTAATACTAAGTACATATTAAGTGTCTTGGGTTCAGTACTTGGTAATAAAATACTGTTTCAAAGCCAATGTTTGTGCTGGAAGGTGATTGGGGCAAGATCACGCTCAACCACCAGGTTTTCTTCCGTAATTAATCATGTCATTAAAAGTACCCACTTTATAGAGGCTGGATGTCTCCCGATCCTAGGATCGATCCACAGCTAATGAAACAGAATAAATAATTACCTACCATTACCAGCGACTTTGAACTAATGAAATCTGTACCATACTCAACGAGCTACCTCGATCACTCAGGTATATACTATAAGTATATTAACACGGAATGACCTATAACAAGAAAAAAAATTAATCATCTTTAATCATAAATAGTAATTTATAATAACAAATAAATTTATAACTATTATTCTAATTGATGTATTCTAAGGACATAATAATAATAGAACAGTATTTAAAAATAGCTAGAAAGGATATAAAATATAAATTGATAGCTTCATTTAAAAAAAGATTAAACATTATTCTTAGAACATACCTTTCATCAGGATTAATTATAAAAGCTATAAATACTTGGGCTATCCCTTCCTTATCTTACAGCATTGGAGTTCTAAAATGGTCCACAGCAGGAATTGAATAGGTTAATAAGAACAAGTATGACGGGTTTCAGAATCCGCAGCACGAATGCATCTATGGCAAGGCTTTACCTGCCAAGAAAGGAAGGAGGGAGAGGTCTTACAAATAACGAGAGTCTTGTCGAAGTCAAGAAAACAACCTAAGGGAGTACTTTAAACAAAGCGCAGTGCCATTCCATAAGATAATCTGCAATCTCGATCGCGGACACACTGCTCTACAATTAGCCTTTCATGAAACTGCACTAATGTTCATTACCGACAAAGACCAACTGGAAGTCAAAAACATTACATGGATGTTTTTTTTCATCAGTTTCAGCAGACTGAAATAGATAAATCTTTGTCTGTTAGCTGGCTGGTTGGAGGAAAACTTTTATCCGAGACTGAAGGTTTTTTAACTGCAATCCAGGACCAGGTTATAGCTAACCAGATCCTACTGCCGACACGTCTTGAAGCAACAGAATGTATCGGACAAATTTAGGCTCTGTGCAAGCACATATGAATCCATTCAACACATAACTAGAGGCTGGGGAGCTCTTGCAGGTACAGGATACCTAAAAAGACATGACGATGTTGCCAAAGTCTATCCCCAGGAGGTGATTAGTCAAAAAATTAAATTATTAAACGATTCGGTGCCCTACTATAAATACAGCCTTAAAGGTCTCTTCCAGAAAGATGGTTTAAAATTATATTGGAATCAAGCGTTTATAACAGACCATCTTGTGACTCACAATAGACCTGATATTGTGTTAATTGACGGTAATATTAAGGCAGCTGAGATTATAGATATTACTTTGCCAAATGACGGAAACATTAACTCAGTCTGTGCAGAAACAATTCGGAAGTATCAAGGTCTAGAAGCTGAGTTAGGTGAAAAGAGCAGTAAAGTTCAAGAAAGATGCTTGAAAAACATACTGTAGAACAAAACTACCTATCCACTGAGAAGAATATGGTACAGAAATGAGGCCAAAAGAATAATTAGATCAGCCAAGACGAGGACCTGGGATCAGTTCGGTCAGGAGCGAGAACAAAATTATAAAGAGAATATAAGGAGATTCTGGCATATTGCAAAAGCTCTGAAAGCCAAAAAGTCAAAACCGGTCAGAAATAAAAAAGATGCAAATGGCAAATTAGTAACTGAAGAAAAAGAGGTATTACAAGTTTAGACACAGTTCATCCAGGAAAAATGTAGTATGGAAGAACACCGACGCCATAATCACAGAGACTGCAGAATGAGAGTGAGAATAGAAGAGGTTTACCAGGAAGACTTGGATGACGCAATAGGCGAAGATGAGGTGGAAACGGCAGTAGCCAGAATCAAAATAGGAAAAAGCACCAGGACCAGATAAAATATCTCCAGAATTAATTAAATATGGAGGTAACAAAATGATCAAGATCCTTCAAACACTTTCCCAAAAGATTTGGAACCTCAAGCTGATACCACGAGAGTGGGAGAACAATATCATAACCCCTATATACAAGAAAGGCAGCCAAAACGCATGCGAGAACTATAGGCCAATATGCCTCTCGTCAGTTGTGTACAAGATATTCACAAGAATTCTTGAACAGCGACTAAATCATATAGTAGAGCAAGATCTAGAGGAGGAGCAAGCCGCTTTCAGACCCTGCAGACAGATCCAAGACCACATATTCCCACTACGGATGATTGTGGAAAAAGCATGGGACCGTGGAAAATCGGTATATCTATCATTTCTGGATCTTAGGGCCGCATTCGACTCAGTTCTGAGACAAAAGATATGAGACTCACTAACTAGAAGAAGAGTACCTACAAACTTGGTGAGTGCTATTAAATCAATATACCAAGATCCAAAGGATGTAATAAGCCTCAATCGACACACATCAGAACCTTTTCACTTTTATAAAGGAGTAAAGTAAGGGGATAGTCTTAGTCCTCTGCTTTTCATCCTTCTTACGGATGAAATTTGGAAAGAGTGAAAAAGAAGAACCCCAAGATATATTGTGGGATATTGGAATTTGACACCAGTGCTGGCTCAAGCTATGTTATATGCCGATAATATAATTCTTATAGCGGACTCACAAGAGGTTCTGCAGGTATCATTAGTCGAGTGGGAAGAAGAATTGAAGCTATGATGGCTGCATATTAACCCGTCTAAGAGCAAGGTTATGTGCGTTGGAAAATATAATGCGGAGCCTTTGATGTTAAGTAATAGCGAACCCCCATACGTTTCTAGGGACAATCATCAATGATGATGGTAAAATAGACCAGGAGGTACTAAATCAGGTGATGAAGTCCAATGGAATATATTCACCAGAAAGGCCAGGTGGCTTATGGAAGCTAGAACGGAAGGCAGACGATCTCGCGGCAGGCCGAGACATACGTACCATGATTACTTTGGAAATCTGAACAGAGCAAGAGCACGCACCACACCGGAGATGAGAAGACTAGCCAGGAACAGAGACTGGTGGGCAAGATGGGCTGGGACAGCAGCTCCACGTTTAATGGCACAAAGGAGCTAGAGGAAGAAGAAGAAGGGGAACGTCACCATCACTCCATTGTAATATCCTCCAATAGACTGATACCAAAGTCAACAGTACGATGGGATTAAAATTACCTTATGAAGTGCTGAAAGAGGCTCAACAATCAGTTCTCTCAGACACAGCACGTATTGTTAGAAAATGTTTAAACGTCTATACAAATAATAAATAATAATATAAAGGTGGCTGGACTTTATGTCTCCCACCTCAGAAACTCACTCCGCAAAGCGTGAATAAAGAATGGATATAATAATAATAAATCCGAGACTGAATACATATAGCAGCAAGAACGGTTGTGAAACGATTGGGACTAATAAGATAAGTAGATACGCCAAAAGGGGTGAGAGAGAAGAAGAAGAAGAAAAAAAAATTTTTTTATTTATCAAAATTACAAAATATAAATTACAAAACAATACAAAATAATATTTTTGGATTTAAAACCGAAAATCAGACGTGCTACATGGTCTGTTGACCGTCAGAGGAGTCCGTATTTCATAACAAAATTATATTTCAGTCTATTTATATACAAATAATTAATAGGAAAACAAGAACAACTATATTTACAATGTAAAAGTTATACAAATATTTTAATTAAAAAACGGTGGTACAAAAATTCTCCAATTTATTGATTGTTAAATTCTCTGGTGTGCATTATTCTATAGAAGAAAGCAGACTTTACCAATGCTATCCAATTGTTTCCATTTAATAAATCAATTACTTGATCCTGAGATAAATTTCTAGACTTTAACCATTTAATTCTAAATTCAGAGAGTATAGAACAAGCACCAGGAAGTGATAGAGATCTTCTGTTTCGTTTGTATTACACATGCTACAATTATTATTTGTTTGCTGGAAGTGTTTATAATTTAAGTTCAAAATATCAGCTATAATTTTAATTACCCATCTGATCACCTTCAATGAGCTTTTGTCATCAATATAATTTACTGAAGTTAAATGAGGATAAAAAGTGAAAGTTTTAGAATTATGAATTAATGAATGAATTAATGAATTAGCCCCCTCGCGCGGGGTCATTACCGCGTATGGGGAGCATCCCACGGGTGGCGGGTGTGGGGATGGTTGGTGGAAATTCCTTGGAAGTTCCTCCTCCAAGTCCGATGGACTCGCTGACCAACAATGAGAGGGGACCTCCAGACTTGCTGGAGGGAGGGGACCTCCAGACTTGCTGGAGGTAGGGTCCCACCAGACTTGCTGGAGGGTGTGACGTAGGATTGAACGCCCTACTCATATATCTTTAGTTCACCAAACACCACAAATAGTCATGGATCTCCCTAAGGTAAAACGCTCATTATCCGGAGGTAAACTAGTCCCCTGTTCGGGTCTCCGGGTGGAGACTACTTTAGGGGATTCATGGCGCAAGTTGAAGTATAGAGATTTAAATATTGGTACGTAGAACGTAAGGAGTTTAAACACAGCAGGGGGGCTAAAATCGGTCGCGAATGAGATAAATGGGTACAATTTGGATGTCGTGGCTCTGCAAGAGGTTCGCTGGCCAGGGGAGGGCTCGATGAGGGAAGGAAAGTACACTATTTGGTACGGAGGAAGCGGGAATCATTGTTTAGGTACCGGGTTTCTAATTAGGAGTAGATTACTACCCGCTTTGAGGGACGTACAATTCTTTAGTGATAGAATTTCGGTAGCTATATTTCAGGGACGTTGGTTTAAAATCGCATTAATAAACATACATTGTCCGACCGAAGACAGTGACGATGAAGTCAAAAGTGAATTTTACGATAAACTCGAATGGGTTTATGATAAACTACCGCGTACATACATAATTGTAGGTGACGCGAACGCAAAGGTAGGAAGGGAAGAAGTTTATATTCCGACGATTGGTAAAGAAAGTTTGCACGAATACTGTTTAGGGTTGATCACCCTAAATTGGTGTTACTCCCCCCCCCCTTCATGGGGACATAAAAGACCAGTGAAGTTGGTAACATTGCAGCGACGGTGGCGCTGTATGCACCAAAAGGTAGCAGTAGTAGGAGAGAAACGAAAGCGACTAAACCCACACGGAGAAGAAGACGATTTCTCTTCCCTCTTCAAGACTATCATTCATACGCTGTTCTACCATGGGAAGAGGCATGGAGTAGAACACCGAGACCCACCGGACACATGGAGGTGAAGAAGTGTAGCAGCCGGCCGACCACCGTACCTCAGCATCCAGCCACATCAAGTAAACGATTGTAGAACTTTCATAAGCCAAACCCCCATCTTTATATACTGTTTAAATATAATTATAGTTAATTTCAATACAGTCCACTTGTTCTTTCAAATACCCAACAAACATATGTACCTTATCATAATAAAATGACGGTACATCCCATTTCAAATACAGTAATGATAATGGGATCCGTCTGATAAACTTTGCCATCTCGAAAAACCTGATAATTAAAAGCACGACGTTTAAACATAAGGATATTCATAAATATACTTGGACATCACCAGATTCGCAAACACGAAATCAAATCGATCATGTCTTGATACAACACAGCTGGCAAAGCAGTATAATTAATGTACGGTCTTATCGCGGAGCAGAATGTGGGTCGGATCATGAATTAGTAATCGCGAAACTTCGACAAAAACTTAATATAAAAAAGAGAAAAGAAAACAGTTTCGATTTTGAGAATTTTAATTTGGAAAAATTAAAAAATCCATTAATTAGGAACTAACTTGAGCTAGATGTTAAGAATAGGTTTGAAGCTTTAGAGCTCCCTGACGAGGACCACGAGGATATTGACAAGTTATGTAGAGATCAGGGATAATATTAAAGCGGTCGGTAACTCGTGTCTAGGAAAAAAGGAAAATAAGAATAACAAACCGTGGTTTGATGAAGATTGCGTAAAAATGTGTGAAAAAAGAAAAGCCGCTAAATTAAAAGCTCTAAATAATCCTAGCGAAGACAATATGGAATACTTCCGAACCTCGAAGAACGAAACGACAAAATTGCTCAAAAAAAAAAAAAAAGGAGTATCTTAAAAATAAAATAATTGAAATAGAAACTAATAGAATCGAAAATAACGTAAAAGACATGTACAAAGGTATAAACAGATAAACAGATCACGTAAATGTGTAGGGCCCGTAACGTCTGGAATTAGGGATGATAATAACAATATTCCGACAGATCCGGTTGACATATTGAATAAGTTTAAATACCACTTTGACAATATTTTAAATACGGGAAATTATGATCTGTGTCCTCCTTCTGAGTACCAGAGTGCTGAACCGTTAATAGAAGGACCAAGTAAAGAGGAAGTTGAAGTAGCTATCGGAAAATTAAAATCGTATAAAGCAGCGGGAACCGATAATATTTCTACTGAACTAATTAAGGCATGCGGGGAAGCTGGAGTTTATAAAATACATCGGTTGGTTAAAAAGATCTGGGTAAACGAGAAATTACCTGAAGAATGGAATGAATCTATTCTTATTCCGATTCACAAAAAGGGTTCGAGGACGAATTGTAATAACTATCGAGGAATTTCACTCCTTCCGGTATGTTATAAAATATTCACCTCAATCTTAACCAGTCGAATCACGGAATACGCCGAGGGAATTATCGGAGACTACCAATGCGGATTTAGACGGAATCGTTCGACTATCAAATATTTTCTTTACGGCAAATATTAGAGAAAAAATTGGAATATAACGGTATTGTTCACCAGCTGTATATAGATTTTAAAAAGGCATATGATCTGGTACTGTTAAGCGAAAACGTTGAAACTATAAAGCTAAATACGACAACGTTAATGAAAGCCGGTAAAGAACTAGGACTCGAAATAAACGTGGATAAAACAAAATATATGGTTAGCTGCAAAAATGGCGATACTACTGGTGATATCGATATAGATGGTAATATGTTTGAACAGGTAGATAGATTTAGGTATCTAGGTTCTACGATAACTAGAAAAAACGAAATTGAAGAAGAGATTAAGGTAAGACTGAAGGCGGGAAATGCTTGTTGTTTTTCTGTGACAAAACTACTTAGTTCGCGCCTCTTGTCCCGGAACTTAAAAATTAGAATCTATAAAACAATTATCTTGCCTACAGTTCTTTATGGATGCGAAACTTGGCCGCTTACATTACGGGATGAGCAGCGTCTTAAGGTTTTTGAAAATAAAGTATTGCGCAGAATATTCGGACCGAAGAAGGATAAGTTAACCGGAGACTTCAGACGGTTACACAACGCCGAACTGCGTGAGCTGTATCCGGGTAATATAATTGAGGTAATTTCATCGCTGCGAATCAAATGGGCTTGTAAAGTTGTTGGGCTTAGTAACGAGAGAATTCCTAAAAGGTTAATATGTGCGGTGCCAAATGGTAAGCGTCCGAGGGGTAGACCGAAGCGAAGGTGGGGAGATTGCCGATCTGAAGGGACTGGGTTTGGACGGCGAACGGTGGAGGGAGGTGTGTAATAAGCGATTGGTGGTGTCGGCATCGAACCTTCGTGTTCGCTAAGCCTTTTATTATTATTATTTAGAATTATGAAATTTAATTACATATTGATTGTATATGTCTTTTTGAATTTGAGTACTTAGTAAATATAAATTAGCTCTTCATAGTTTAACATCATCACAGTTAGATCGATTTAAGTTTATATTTAATCCATGCAGTTCAATCAGATTAAGTAAGTCCTTAAACCATGCGATTTATTTTTTAATTATCTGTAGTGCTAACATTTTTGGATATCTATGTGGTGAAAGATTTAAAATTTTTATAATATAATCAAAAGGGAGTTTAATCGTGAATATAAATAACAGATCTATTTTAGTCTCAAAAGTTAATAAAGTGTGTTGGAGTATACTTTGGTAATTTTTTATTTATTTTTTATTTATTTTAAATGATATTTACAACTGTATACAAAAAAAATACATCTAGTAAATTTGCACATTGGTATAAAGACATGGAACACATGTTGAGAAACTACCCATTGGTAGCACTCTAATAATATGTCTATATTAGAAGATCACGTGGCCATCTTCTTTTCAGACGCCTCGGAGGGTTATCAGGAATCGAATAGGAAGCAAGGTTAGAGACAAGAGGGCTGGGATGGTTATGAAGTTTATTATGGAAGGACAGATATCTGGATTGGGTCAAATCTGATTCATAAGGAACATTAAGGTCATTATGGATAATTTTAATTGTAACAAAGTAAGGAGCATTGAGGATTTTACGAAGGATTTTGGATTGCAAGGACTGTATGCGAGAGGAATATGAAGGCTTGGTGGAGCCCCATAGCTCAACCCCGTAAGTCCAAATAGGCCTTATTATAGTCATGTAAATCAGTCTTTTATAATTGATTGGAAGGTTAGAGCGTTTGTCTAGTAAGTGTTGAAGTAGTCGGAAACGTCGAGCGGTTTCTTGTCGTTTCAGTCTGGTATGAGGATTCCAAGTTAGACGTTTGTCCAGATGGAGTCCTAGGTAACGGATTTGTTCAACAGGAATAAGTGAGGTGTTGTTAAAGGATACTGAAGGACAGGAAGTCATTGGTTTACGACGAAGGGTGAAGGTAATTTGATGGGATTTATTGGAATTTATTTTAATTCTCCATTTCTGACACCATTCTTCAAGGTTTGTGATGTGGGATTGAAGGGTTTGGGATGCAATAGATGGGTCGTTATTTACTGATAGGATACATGTGTCATCAGCATATGTGGTGATGACAGTGTTGGGATGTGTTGGGATGTCAGCTGTATAAACTGTGTAAAGGATAGGACCTAGGATACTACCTTGTGGAACACCTGCAGACTGGGAAAAACGGGATGTATATACATTGTTGTGATTTACTTTAAAGTATCTATCAGTAAGATAGGAACGGATAATGAGGAAGTAGGTAGATGGTAGGAATTTTCGGAGTTTGTACAGCAGTCCCGGGTGCCAAACTCTATCAAACGCCTGTTCAACGTCGAGAAAAACTCCCGTACAGTACATACCGCGCTCCAATGCAGAGGATACTACGTCTACCACACGATGGCATTGCTGTATAGTGGAATGGGAGGAGCGGAATCCAAATTGGTGATCTGGGATTATGTGATTAGAATCTAGGATTGGGTACAAGCGTTTTAAGATTAGTTTTTCCAGGATTTTTCCCATGATGGGTAACAGAGAGATGGGACGGTAAGAGGATGGATATTCTGGTGGCTTTTTGGGTTTGTGGATCATTTTGACAATAGATATTTTCCAAGGATCAGGGAAATATGTTGATCGGAGTACAGCATTATATATGAAAGTAAGGAATAGGATGGCTTTTCGAGGAAGAAGATTCAAGATCTGGGATGTTATTAGGTCATGTCCAGGAGCTTTGTAGGAGGGTAATCTTTGAAAGATGTTGGATATTTCTGTGGGATGAAATGCTTTAGGTTGAAGGGACATTTGGAGAGGATTATCCAGCTCTGATTCAATACATTCGATGTGGGTTGGATTAAGGATATCAGGATGTGGGTTGAAAATTTGGAACAGATGTTGACCGAATAACTGGGCTTTTTCTTCGTCGGATTTGGACCAGGTTTGGGATTCAGTAAGAAGTGGGTGATTAAAATCTTTAAACTTCAGAAGTTTTTTGGTTGTAGTCCATAGTGCTTTGTCAGTTGTTGTAATATTTTCAGTTAGGTTCAGTAATTGTTGAGTTTTATATTTTCTGATTTCTGATTTTAGTTTGTTAGTCAATTCGGTATAGTACGTTCTGTCTGAAGGATATCTAGTCCTGTGCCACTTCGATCTTGCTCTGCGTTTATCCCTTAATAAGATTCGAATATGCTGTGGCAAGTTAAAATGTCTTAAATTATTGCTTTTATTATTAACAAATGTGTTATTATTTATACTCGTTGTTATAGTTGTATTAAGGTTTTCTATGGCATTATCAATATGTTGTTTTGTCTTGAGGGGAATTTTTAAGTCCAGTTTATCTTCCAGATCATGACGAAATTTGTCCCAGTCCACTCGTCCTGTAATTAGTTTAGGAAGTTTAGGTTTAGGAGCAAAGTTCGAATGTAGTAAAAGCAAAACTGGACTATGATCTGACGAAAGGTCATCTAGGGATTTGATAATGGATTGGGAGGAGGAAATCTGGGAGGTGATAAATATATCTAGGATATCGGGACGTTTTTTCAGAGATGTAGGCCAATATGTAGGATTCATGGGTGAAAGGATTGAATAACTGTTGGAAGAAGAGACACGTGATAGGATGCTACCGCGGGAGTTGGATGTTCGACAACCCCATCGTTGGTGTTTAGCATTGTAGTCTCCTCCAGCAATAAAGCGCGCTCCGAGGGATTGAAATAAGGAATCAAGTAGGCTATAAGAGAGGGAATTACCAGGAGGACAGTATACAGCTGAAAGTGTTAGATGGAAAGGACGAGTTGAAAGGATTACAGAAGTTGATTGAATGGCATCAGTTGGAGTAGAAGGGATAAGGGAATGCGATAGAGATTTATGTATAAGGATGCAAGAGCCATCGTGGGAAGTGTTGTCCGGATGGTCAGATCTATAAGTGATGTAGTCACGTATGTAGAATTGTGTCCGTTGAGTGAAATGAGTTTCTGTCAGAAGAGCAATGTCAGTATAATTGTCATGGAGAAATATGTCTAGTTCGTCACGGTGGTTTTGTAGTCCGTTAGCGTTCCATAAGAGGATAGCTAGGGGCTTTGTATTCATCGGAAGTTAAACGGGATTTCGGAAAGGAGTCTTGTGAGAAGAGTTATAAGCGGTTTGATAGTCTGTTGAAGATCTATCAGGAATGATGATAGGATAGAGTTGATGTCGGATGATGTTTGGCTGTGAAGTGGATTTAGGTCATGAGGTTGTGATGAGTAATCTATGCGAATAGGATTGCTGGGTGGAGGGTGGGTCCGACGTGGGGTAGTGTGGACGAGTGGAGCTGGGTGTGGGTGCTCTGGCGGGAGTTTGACCCTTAAGGGTAGCTGATGGGGAGGGATTGGCTGACGAGGCTGTTGAGGTTGAGTATTAGAGATTTTGGGCTTGGATTGGGAGGTTTGAGGCTCCTGACTTTGAGGCTGCTTCTAAATGATGCAAGACTGCCATTGAGAATTTCTTGAGTTCTGTTGAGGATAATCCTTAAGTGTAGAGATGGATGGTTGTTTTTGGACGGCGATGGAAGGTGAAGTCGGCTAAGCAGGGAATGTTTCCTGATTTTCAATTTCAGGTGCTCAGGACAAGTTTTTTGAGCAGGTCCAAGGGTTTTCGTCGCTAAGTTGCGTGATCTCTGTTTGTGAAGATTTGTATACACCTCACAACCTCTATAGCTTGCAGGGTGGGCTTCACCACAAAGAGCACATGTAGCGGGCTCATCTTTTGGCCTCTGGCAAGTGTCTGAAGCGTGAAAACCGGCGCATTTAACACATCTTTCCTCGTGATGGCAATATGTCTTCGTATGCCCTAAGTTTTGACACTTAGTGCATTGTACTATTAGGGGCTTCTGTCTTGGTTCTTCAAATCGTACTGTCGAGTATACTAAACGTTGAACCTGAAATATTTCATTATTCGTTTTTGCTGGTTCCAAATCTATAAAAAATAATGGAAGCGGATATCTTTCCCTAGGATGTAGTACGGGTGCTATGTGCCTGACGTTATGACCGATTTCTTCCAGGCCTGTTTTGATGACAGATATAGGAGTGGTTGGATGTAGACCTCTCAGGACTACTCGAAACGCCTTGTCCTGTTTCAATTGGTAACAATGGAAGTCGTAGTTTTTGGAAGTTAAATGGCTAATAATTTTTTTATAGTTTTCTCTAGAGTTCGTGTTTATTTTAATGTCATTGATTCGAGAGAAGCAGCGAAAATTTGGCTGTCCGATTAGTTTTGCAATTTCTTGACCAAACG
Source organism: Nezara viridula (assembly GCA_928085145.1). Taxonomy (NCBI): domain Eukaryota; kingdom Metazoa; phylum Arthropoda; class Insecta; order Hemiptera; family Pentatomidae; genus Nezara; species Nezara viridula. The sequence continues at coordinate 193,562,101 of OV725078.1, read as the reverse complement.
ACACGAAGTTCTCAATTTTTGAAACAAAAACAGGTGGCGGTTCTGGGTCAGAAAAATCTTGAGACTTCGGAATCTTGCTTGATAAATTGTTATCGAGAATAGTATTCTTGCTGGCTGAAGTGCTTGGTGCAGTTGGGTCTGATTGTGTGGCATTAGATTTACTCCTCGTTTTAGGTGGAGATTTTTCTTGTTCTGCTGGCTTATTTGATTTGTTTGATTTATTTTTTGTTTTTTTCTTATTTGGTGAGTTGCTTCCCGAGCCGGGAGCGGAGTTTCGGACACGCTTTTGGAGCGTACGTCTTTTCAAGTATTGCGAGTCAGTCTCGCTAATTTCTGAAAAGGGTGTCTCGTTCTCCGAGTCTTCACAAGAAGTGTTCTTATCCAAATCCATGGATTTATCCATGATGGATAAATGAGTGTGAGAGAAAGAGAGAAAAAAAAAATGTTTTTTAAACCTAAATATTAAAATGAAAATTATAAGATAGCTTCTTAAGAACTAAACTATTTACAAACTATATACAGATATAATATAAAATAATTCATTTCAGAATTAATTAATGAGAAAATAAAATAAAAGTCTCCTGAAAAATATTAAAAATATAAAGAGAAAAAAAAAAAAAAAAAAAAAAAAAAAAACCTAAATGTCTTAGATTCGAACTGTGAACAAAGCCGAAGAATGTTAGTATACACAGAGCCGAGTCTTGACCGTTACCTATTACAGATAAGGTAAACCCGTAAGGGATTACGGGCCACTTGGGCTTGCCGAACGAGCACTAATTTATTACTGCTTCATTGTTAATCAATAGTTACTAACCTGAACATATGTGACATAAAATGTACCACTGTTTATATAGTCACTGTTGATATAGTCTTACACCAGAATTTTAAATATTAACCACATTACATAGTAACAAATACAGAGCGACGTGAATCTTCAACTGCACTTGCGGCCATGACACTTGCTACTACTTTGGTAATTTAAATAATTTTTTAAGAAAGAATCTTAGTAGTCTTTCCACGGCTTTATAACTTACCCAGCCCCAAATTTGTGCTCCATAGCACATCACATCTACTGCCCTTCTAACGGAATTACACACTGGTAATTTTTTAGATAGAGCTATGTCTTTTTTTTCGATACACTGGTGCCACATCAAATTCAAACCGACCTTGGCTTTCTCCAGTTTTCTGCCAGGTGTTTGGACTGGGAACCGCCAGTGTTGTTGGAATTTTTTTTAATATTTCAAATAGTTAATAAACTGTACCCTTGACCTCGGTCCGGGTCAGTGGATTTATCCGTCAAAAAACTGAGAATTGAAAAAATATAATAATTATAATAAATGGCTTATGAACCAGAAGTATATAGAGCTATATAGAGGCATACCTCTATATATGAACCTGAAGGTTCGATACCGACACCACCAATCGCTTATTACATACCTCCCACCACCGTTCAACGTCTAAACCCAATCCCTTCATATCTGCTTTAACACAATCTTTTCTCCTCTGCTTCTTTCTACCACTCGGATGTTTACCATTCAGCATAGTAAATATTAACTTTTTAGAAATTCTTTCGTTAATAAGACCAACAATACTACAAGCTCATTTGATTCGCCGCGATTTAATCATCATCGTCATCATCATGCATGGCTCTACAACTCTTGCAGAGTCAAGGCCTCCCGCAATTACATCCGCCAGTCCTCTCCAAGTAATGCCACTGCCTTCCAGTTATGGACACTAAGGATACTTCGGGCGTCGGCTTCCACTCCATCAGCCCATCTGAGTCTCGGTTTGCACGTGTTGTTCAGAGATACGAACATTGTGTCCTGCCCATCTCAACCTGCTAATTTTCATTAACCTCTCTACATTGGCTTCTTTATATAGCTGCATCAGCTCATTGTTGGATAGCATTCGTCGCTCCTGATTAATATTTATTATTGGGCCGAATATTCTTCATAGGACACGACGTTCAAATCGAAGGAGAGCTGTTTCTTGGGCTCTTGACATTGTCCAGCATTCAGACCCATATGTAGGTTTAATCAGCTCAATTATATTAATCGGATACAGTTCACCCAATTCAGCGTTGTATAATAGTCAGAACTAATCCTTTTTCGGGCCGAATGTTCTATGCAATACTTTATTTTCAAAACCCTTATGACGTTGCTCATTCCTTAATGTAAGCGGTCACACATCCATAAAGAATTGTAGGTAAGATAAAGATTTTATAGATTTTAGTTTTTATGTTCCGTGACAAGGAGAGCGAGCTAAGCAGTTTTGTCACAGAAAAATAACAAGCATTTCCTGCCTTCATCCTAGCCTTAATCTCCCCTTCAATTTCTTTTTTTCTAGTTATCGTAGACCCTAGATACCTAAACTTCTATACGTGTTCAAATATATTACCTTCTATATCAATATTACACGCAATATCGATTTTAAAGACATACCTCTCTATATTTTTTTGTTCAAACCTTGAATTTATATTAATCAAATTGTACGAAAGTTAGTTTATTAGGACATGGGATTGGGTGAATGCTTAAATACTGGTACTGGTGGAGAGCAACTGGTAGCAAGTGGATCCTATCGCGGTTCTTTTTGTCAACCACTTCCGGCTACCTTGAGGCTGTCACCTCCTATTTACCAGAAAGAGAATTCGAAGATTCATTTCCCAGGGCCACCAAGTAATGAAAATTAGCCGACTCAGGTGGGAATCGAATCTACAACGTTCAGAACCAGGAACTTTGGGACATACGCCCTCACCGTGCATCCCGTCCTAAAGGTTTAAGTAAGTTATAACTTGTTACTCTCTTTTTTTTTTTTCCTTTTTTTATTACTACACCTTATGCAAAATTTACACCTCAATTGAAATTCTTAAAAATCTTGTGCCTAGTTTTTTTTTTTTTTTGGCATGGTTTAATAACGAAAGTAATAAAATTCACAGGGTAATGGAGCCGACTTTTTTTATATAATCGTTACAGTGTGCTAATTGTGCAATATATTTTTATTAAGATGCTAATTGGAGTCTAATTTTTTTTATTTTATTTCCCCTTGCTCGTGGTATTTAATTAAAATTAGGGAAGTTGGTGCTAACAGTGAGAACTGTTATGCGGATTAAGCTCCCTCCTGGAAGGCAAGCATTATCTATTCAGTCTTGGGCCAATTCAACTCAAAAAAGGACCAATTACACTAACAAGCTTTTGTTAATTGTGCTCGTTAGGTTTGTCTTGTGGAGGGTATTCCGCGAGCATGTGTACATTTCTCATCTTCTCTCTTGTGTTTAGGTTATTTACAATTTGAATCGTTAATAATGTATGCAGTTTATCGATGTTATTAATTTTCTTTCATTTAATTATTTGTTCAATGCTTTAAAAATGGAATGATTCACTAGATTCATTAGGTTAGATTCAAACCTATTCTTGACATCTAGCTCGAAATGGGTTCTTATTGATGGATTTTTTATTTTTTCTAAATTAAAATTCTCAAATTGAAACTGCTTTCTTTTCTCTTTTGTCGAAGTTCCGCCATTACTAATTCAGGTACATCGTCACAAGAGACAACTGAAGAATCTCCAGTTTTTACATCCAACCCCTATCAGGTGCTTCAGAATGAGACAGAGAGAGGTGATGGAGTCCGCTCCAATTCAGTTACTATGTTCTCAACTAAACAATATAACAGGCTTTGGAAGCTATTCATGTCCAAGCAGAACAAAGGACACTAAAATATCACCAGACAGCTGAAACTTACAGAAAAATCGTGAAATACCTAACAGAAATCAAAGATTATTTCCATACGTATCAATTACGGCAAGAGCGGGCTTTAAGTGTAGTTATAAGACACCTACACCCCTCAGTAGATATAAAAGGCCGATTCTGGCACAGGGTTTGGAGCAACATGGTTAGTATCTTTTTTTATTGAAGGGGCGCAGGATTTGGAAATCTACCAGGACAGTATTATGTATTACACATTGACTAATACTACATTTTATTTGATATAATTGTAGAATTTGGATATCACGGGTGTATTTTTTTTTAAATGTTTGAAAACCATTTTAGTTGTTTGTGTATAATTAATATTATATAAAAAACAATCATCTATGTATATTTTACTGATTGTGTGCATCTCTCTTAGTTCAGCCTACTACTTTAAGCCCTCTCATTACGGCAAGGTGAAGATGCATGGAGAGGGTGGTTTACGGGCGTTTATAGCCTCGCCAGTGACCATAACACACTGGCTTACGTGTAAATTAATACCTCGCCAGGGACCAATACACATACATTCTTTGGTTTACTGGCGTTTATAGCCTCGCCAGGGACCTCCATTCACACTTCTAACTTTACCTACTGTCTAGGATATTTTTTATGTTCTTTTTTTTTATCTTTATTTCATTTTTTTTAATTATTTTATTTTCTCACAAAAGCTTCACCGACTAAAAAATATCTATGAATTTTCTTTCTATTTTTTTACCTCAGTCAATTTATAATGACCATGGGCCAAAGTATTGACCTCGTCTTCTTGTATATGTCTTTTAACATCAAATGGTGAAAGAGAAACTTTATTAATCTCAGAGCTAAAAATATTAAGCTGCGTCGATTGTATTAATCTCATGGGTGTATGCATAATTTCATTTTTCAAATAATACTGGTTCGTAATCTACAAAACTAATATATTTTTTTAACGATGACGCTTTTACGCCCCTAGCATGTTTGTTTACATCACTTTTTGTCATAATCACGTACATTTTTGCTCGTAAGTCCACATATTTTAAAATTATCTTGAACTTTAGTTCATCCTTAAATTTTCCCAACTTTTTTTCTTCCGAGAAACAAAGATGACTTCTAGGATAATCTGAGAAATCAAAATACTGATTCATTTTGTTCATATATTCATAGAAATCCTCCGTTAAAACTCTATAAATAAAGGAATCGGTATCGGTATACCGGTCAAGGAATCCCTTACTTCACCTATCTAACTCTCAATGTCCCCTAAAGCGATTCATCCTTCCAAAGTGAAATTCCAACTATAAAAACTAATCTCCTGGATACGACCTCCTTACCACCCAGATCCTTCGACAACTTCCATCCAAAGCAGTCATATTCCTTATCCATATCTACAATTGCATCGTACGCACCACTTATTCCCCTCTATTATGGAAACATTCTATTATTATCCTATTCCCAAAACCAGGCAAACCTTCTAACAGCTTGACATCCTACAGACCTATTAGCCTACTAAAGATTCTTTCAAAAATACTTCTTAGGTCCCGTGCTTTACATCCTCTTTACCGCTGACAACCCTGTTCATCCCGATGCCTTCCTTGCATCATTCGCTGATGACACCACAATCTTATCATCCAACTCTGATCTCGAAATAGCATCCTCAGATTTACAAAGGCACCTCTCCTTGATTGAACACTGGTGTAATAAATGGCTTATTAAAGTAAATGAGTGGAAAGGCCAACACACCTTTACACTCCGACGCAGTTCCTGTCCAACAGTACACTTTAATTCCATCCAGCTTTCCTTCTCAGACACAGTCCGGTATCTTGGCATTCTCTTAGACCGCAGACTAACATGGGACCTACATACTAGACTGAAAAGACAAGAACTCAACAGACGATACGGTCAACTATACAGACTACTGAACAGAAAATCAAAACTTTCAATTGAAAACAAATTACTTATCTACAAGACAATCCTGAAACCTATATGGACATACGGACTTTAACTGTGGGAACAGCAAAATTTTCTAACATCAAATGCATTCAATCCTTTCAATCTTAAGTCCTTCGAACAATAGTTAATGCTCCATTCTATGTAACCAAAAAACCATACACCATGACCTTAATATCTCATTTGTCCTCGAACTTACCCCAGAAAAATTCTCTACATTCCACCAGAACCTTACCCATCATCCTAATCCCCTTGCAAAATCCATATCAAGCACCACCCATCCCTGTAATCCTCCTCGGTGGTTGAAGCGGCAGTGGCCCAGAGACCTTTTGTGAATAAGTGTACATTAGAGTTTTGGTAATAGCCAGCTTCTCCACTCAAACCATGAATGTGTGATTATAGAGCCTCTGATTAACCTCTACTAGTCCTTAATACCAGTAATGCGGCTGATTTATAGGCGCTGAGATCTTTTAGAGTCCTACTTTTCCTTTCTTGAGTGGAGAAAAAGGCTTGGCTCAGAGATCTTGGATGAATCATCAAGACATGATCGATTGCATTTGCGAATCCGGTGATGTCCAATTATTTTTATGAATATCCTTATGTTTAAACGTAGTACTTTTAATCATCAACTTTTTCGAAATGGCAAAGTTTATCAGACGGATTCCATTATCATTACTATATTCGTGCAAACTTTCTTTACCAATCGTCGGAACATAAACTTCTTCCCTTCCCACCTTTGCGTTCGCGTCACCTACAATTATTTTCATGGAGTTTCGCGGTAATATATCATAAACCCATTCGAGTTTGTCGTAGAATTCAAATTTGACTTCATCGTCACTGTCTTCGGTCGGACAATGCATGTTTATTAATGTGATTTTAAACCAACGTCCCTGAAATATAGCTACCGAAATTCTATCACTAAAGAATTGTACGTCCTTCAAAGCGGATAGCAATCTATTCCTAATTAGAAATCCCGTACCTAAACAATGATTCCCGTTTCCTCCGTACCAAATAGTATACTTTCCTTCCCTCGTTGAGCCCTCCCCTGTCCAGCGAACCTCTTGCAGAGCCACGACATCAAAATTACACCCATTAACCTCATTAGCGACCGATTTTAACCGCCCTGCTATGTTTAAACCCCTTTACTTTTGACCTGCTAATATTTAAATCCCTATTTTTCAACTTGCGCCATGAGTCCTCTAAAGCAGTCCCCACCGGAGACCCGAACGGGGGACTAGTTTACCTCCGGATAATGAGAGTTTTACCTTAGGGAAATTCATGGCTATTTGTGGTGTATGGTGAACTAAAGATATATGTGTAGGGCGTTAAATCCTACGTCACACCCTCCAGCATGTCTGGAGGTCCCCTCCCTTCAGCAAGCAAGGGCTCTATTAATTACAATATTTTAAATATTGGTAATACTCCTACTTAAAAGACGGACAGATTTAACTGAGAAAAATCATACGAGAAAATTAAGGATGCTTTAGGCCCTGAAGATCAACAGTTGTCCAGGCATATCTCTGAGACAGGCAATTTAAAACTATTATATTATGAATTTAAGATATACATGCATCTTCTCTTTGTGAACTTCAAACAGACGTGCGGCAGTGTAAACAGGAAAGTACTTTTGAAATTTATGTTAATTAAATGTAAGCATACCCATGAAATTGGTCGGACTAACAAATTTGACGCTGTTGAATGGCTTGAGACAAGGTGATCCTCTACCACCCCTTCTTTTTAATCTAGCTCGGTATTCGTTCTACCCGAACAAATCCTGAAGGAACCATCTACAATCGCCTGTCTCAACAGCTAGTATATGCCGATGATGCCAATACTTGTAGAACCCAAGCAGCAGGAATATTCCTGGAATTCGAAAAGGCAACGGCTAAACTGGGCCTTAGTTAATGAAAATAAGACGGAGTACATAAAAAGTTCAATAAGGGTAAATAACTTATAATAAATGAAGTGAATAGGGAAATAACTTTAAGAGATCATAACTTTAGGTCTGTTAACCAGTTCAAGTATCTGCTAGCCGGGCTACAACGACAATAACGAAGTAGAGAGTGGAATAAAGTCCAGTATATCAGCGGAAAATAGATTCTGTTTCTTACTACAAAGATACTTGAAATTTAGGCCATTCTCAATGCATTCATAAAGAATGCAAAGTCTCATATATAAAAACATAGTAAAGACAGAGGCTATGTATGGGGGTGAGACATGGGCCTTAACCAAAAACTCAGAACTCATTTCAACTGCTGGGGGAGAAATGTATTGAGGAGAATAATGGATAGAATCACTGAAGAACCACTTGGAGAAGAAGAGATGATAAGGTGATAAGTTGCATGAAATATTTGGCGAACCCGATATTATGGAGTTGATAAAAACATCCTGGATAAGATGGATAGTTCATGTGAAAGAATGCCAAAGAGGAAGCTCTATGAGAAGTCAGGGGGCTAAAGAAATATAGCTTGTAGGGAAGGAATACAGAAAATTCTTAAGGAAAAATTAAAAAAAGAAATATATATATATATATATATATATATATACAATCAGGCAAGGGAGCTCCGAATCTAACCCTTCCCCCCACGTGGAGAGGACTAGACTAAACTCTGAGATACCAGAGAGAGCACTACAGCCACAGACGCTCAAGTGAAGAAGCTGGTCAGTGCTAGAACTCCAACGACATATTTACAAAATATCTCGAAGCCACTGCCGTTTCAACCTTTGGGAAGGATTTTAGGGATGACTGGAACTGGATAAGAATTGTGGTGAGAGATTAGGGTGGTGGATTATGAATTAGAGAATCGGGATGGAATAACGTCAAGGACATAAAGGGTGTTAAGGTCATGATGTAAGGTTTTGTTATTGACATAATAAGGAGCATTGACTATTATAAGGAGACTTCAGAATGGAAAGATTGGATGCGTTTGATGCTCGAAAATTTAGTTGTTTCCCACAGTTCAAGTCAGTAGGTCCAAATAGGTTTCAGGATTGCCTTGTAGATCAGTAGTTTGTTTTAAATTGAGAGGTTAAATTTTCTGTTAAGCAATCCGTATAACTGGCCAAATCGTCTGTTAAGTTCTTGTCTTTCAAGTCTGGTATGTGGGTTTCATGTTAGTCTTTTGTCTAAAAGGAATCCAAGATACTGAAGTGTGTCTGAGATGGGGAGAGGTACAGAGTTGAAAAGGATAGGTGGACAGGATCTGCGACGGCTGAAGGTGGCATGCTTACATTTGGATTCGTTGATTTTGATGCGCCAGTTGTTGCACTACTGCTGAATTAGCTGTGTCTTTGTAGGTTTAAGGATGCTGTTTCAGGATCTGAGTGAGATAACATGATGGCGGTATCGTCATCGAATACTGTTATGTGAATATGAAGGGTGTCGCGATGGGTTGGGATGTCAGCTGGGCCCAAGTTAGTGCCTTGTGGAACACCAGCCTCAATTGGATAATAATTGGAGAATTCGGTGCAGCAAGCGGATTTGAAAGAAACGATTTGAAAAGTAGGATTTGAGGGCTAGGGTTTCAATGATTAGGGTAAATGAGTTTTGAGCTTGAAAAGCAAGCCATCGTGCAATGTACTAAAAACTCATAAATACCCAATTGTTTACTATCCACTTGGACCGTAAGATAATTTGATCACAAAATCGATAAAAAATTAGCCTTCAAAAATATTGAGCCGTTTGGTGAGACCTACACCTACAAATTTTCAAAATAACGAGGTTATATAGGACAGACGTCTCAATATTTTTGTAGGCTACCATTTTTATTGATTTTGTGATCAAATTATGTAACGATTCAAGTAGAAAGGAAATGGGTATTTATTAGTTGTTAGTACCTAATTAAATAGACAAAGTTTGCCCCCCTCCAGATTGAAAACACCCTAATTCCAAGAATTTTCGTAAATAGCATAGCTGTACGATGTGATGAAACTATTTACGAAGTTTCAGGCGGATTATTGTAATTTGATAAAAAGGAGCCTTTACCACGGACTATTAATGTTAAAAAAAAAATCATTTATTAAACGTAATTTAATCGTTGAGAATCAAACACACAAGGATAAACGACGAATGTTTATTTTAAACAATTACGAATAACAAATTGATTTTTATTTAACAACAATTCTTGGAATCCACAGATAGTTGCAAATGCATGTGGTATGTAGTCAAACAATTTTCACTTTTTATGAAAAGTCACCTTACTTTCTCACTAACACCAGCATCTACTTACTTCTTTACCGTCTCTCTAACTAAAGAATCCTTGAATTAATACCAATTTGAAAAATACGAAAAGTTTTTCTACAAACTTTAAATTTATGCTTTCATCAAAATTCTTTTTGACACTCTTCATTATGAAGAGGCTTAAGAGAAACGAAGAAGGGTTTTAGCTGACATCTCAAAAATTGTCGCTAATAATTTAATTTTAAGTAGATTATATTTAAGAGGGTGACAGGTGGGGTGCTTTTGAACCGACATTTAACTCACCAACGCGGTATGGAGGTCACGTCTTCTGTACCCTACCCTCTCCACTTATTTGTCTGCCTGCTTGTTCGGCCTCATCCGTGAAAACTTTTAACTGCCCTCTTCAAATTGGATAACTGCTTTTATTACAATTCTGTCCCTTTTCATTAAAGGGGACTACTTACGGGGATTACTTTAGACAGAATACGTTTCCTTGACTAGGTAATTTTGACATTTGCATATAGTCCTAACTAGTCTGTCACCTTGGGATTCGCATGGAAGAATTGCTACTATATTCCGGTTGCTTCCAAATAACTAACTTGTCTACACACCATTAGGAAAAAACACTTTCTCCGTGTAATCTTTATAGTTAGTTAGATGTCAAGATAAGGTTTCGTATTTGAACTAATCAAAATAATTGAATACAAATCTTCTCACACAAATTCTCTTTCCTTCTCGTAGACAACAAAATGAGTTATAGAAACATTTTTTATTTCGAATGATTTTTTATGAACCCTTACGAAACTAGAAAGACAAAATATAAATACAAATTGCGGAGGAGATCTCAATTCATCACTTTTATACAAATTAAAGAGAAATTTTATAGGAAAAAGCAAATTTTTGACGAATTACTATTACACGAAATATTGGGAAAGTAGTTTGTTGGTGAAGTAGTTGGTTAAATGAGGCCCGACGAAATGGCTCGACAATGAATGAAATAGCTGTGAATATTTCATTGTTCTAATCTCTTACGTTAATTAGTTACTGCTCCTCAAGCTGGTGTTCTTAGGGCAAGCTAACCCCACCCACCTCCTTGTTCTATACTCAAATAATTACATATAATGTAGAATCGATGTCATATGTCGATCAACATTGCTCAGTGCTTCATTTTGTTTTATTTTAAAGAAATCGCATTGTTAAAAATTGGCGAACTAACACTCAGGGTACTATCGTAAGAAGTTTATAACAAATACAAATTAAATAAAGTCTAAAAATACACTATATTGTAAAACGTTAGTTATGTTTTTGTACCGCAACATACCTTGATATATTAGATAACATTAACATGAATTGTTATCTCTTTATTTTCTCATGGTCCAATATGTGTCTGTACTGGTTATGTAATATAAAATTTAATAATATCGATTTCACAATCCTAAGTAGAAAATTTATTATCCTAAAAATACATAAAGCATTAATTATAATAAAATAATTAAAGTCCTTTACCTCCTTACCAAAAAAACAAATAAAATAAAAATTAGTGGGTTTCACTGGTTGAAGGATACTGTGTTAATAACATTTAAAATTCAATTATTTCCAATTTATGGGTTTCACTTATAACTTAAAAATATATTGATTTTTCTTTAATAGTTAATTTTTCTTGTAGCCTAATATTTTTTATTTTTTTAATAAAACTCGATAAGAATTAACAAACAGTGAATCATAATCCATCAGAAAAAAATTTGGATTTTTTTTTATTTTTTTAATAAAACTCGATAAGAATTAACAAACAGTGAATCATAATCCATCAGAAAAAAATTTGGATATTTTTAATAAAACTCGATAAGAATTAAACAAACAGTGAATCATAACCCATCAGAAAAAAATTTGGATTAACCCTAAAATAGGAAAGGCGGTTCCCGTTAATTTTTTTTTTTTTTTTTTTTTTTTTATCCCCCTACCTGGCCATTTCTGGCATAGGGGGTTCGGTGACAGTAGGGTAGGCGCGCATGGGTTTTGGCCATGCCACTGCCACCAATAAGCTCTTCTTTTTTTTTTATATATCTTTATTTAAACATTTGTACATACTTTCCGGATATTTATTTTTGGGAACAATTCTGGGTAACTTGTGGTGCAGCCCAGCGTGCGGTTGCACGCCTTAGGAAGGGACTGTACCTTCTCTTTCTTCCTCATCTTCCTCCGTCGCTTCCTCTACGGCCTCCGGCGGGCGTCCTCGAGCGATGAAAGCCCTTATCGAAAAAGGCTCATGACTTGGATCGGAACAAATGCTTGCCTGACTAGCAAAAAGAATTATTGCCCGGCATGGTTCCTTTTTCCTATTTTTATCATCAATTTATAATTTTAAAGCTATTTCAATCTCTTCATGAGTAAAGTGCAATATAAAAATTCAACAGTTTGTCAACTTCTCATTTTTTTAAATAAACATTTTGTTAAGTTGAACCCAATTCTAGACAGGTGGGGAAGATGTCAGATCCGAAAAATAATCCCCTATAATTCCATATAGTATTTGTTCATCGTTGTCAATGGTTTTACTTTTATGTAATATGAAGCGTTGAGAGAAGCTAACAGGTGGGAAGTTAGGAGGAGATGAGAGAGACTGCCCGCCAGTAGATCAGGCCAAGGCAATGGTGGATCCAGGAATTTTCTCAGGGGGGGGGGGAGCGCACCTCTGTACCAGGTGCTTACCGAACCTTTACCCTTTCCCCCACCACTACCAATCTCCACCCACTCCTTATCTGATTTTAGCCGCTCAAAAGTCCTCATTAAATGGTTTTAACATAAGCAATCTCTATTTTTATTTAATGTAAATTTTGTCGAGTTTACAGTAAAGCAATCGTTAATTACTTAAATTAAATATTTTTTTGTTAACACTTCCTAATCAACAAAAAACGTGGCTTACATGAAAAATCACAAAACTTTAATTTCCTACTTTTCTGCTGAAAATCGAAGAATTGTCTAAATAAACTTTTTGTATTTATTCAGTTCTGCTATCACTACTTTAAATATTGCCCTCTACCCTCTAGACACCCTTCTATATGTATTTAGACATATAAAAAACTAGATTCTGACACGGATCATCAAGAGAAAACCTTTTACAGCCAAAAAATCCTGATTTATCTGATCTTTTTTTTCATGTATTACTACTAACCAATGCATCAAAGCGAAAAATGTATTCTTTCAGAAATTAAAGAACGTGAAATTATGCGTCCAACGAGTACCCAAACTTAATAATTTGATTAAATGATATGGTCAATAACCATGGTCAATGAATGCTAATTTTTACCGACATTTTCAAGATCTGAGAAATATTACTATTCTCGTAAATGGTCCTGCAGCTTGGAAATGAGTTCTCTAAGAACAAAAACTTCTGATTCCAATCTAATCGAAGACCAAATAATTAGTGCCTTCCTTCATGAAAACTTTCTCAACAGCAGCTATTTCAGGAAAAGAACAACACTCTTTAATGTACAAATTATTATCGTGACCACATTTATGAATAGCATGAATTCTTCAAGAAGGCTACAGTTGCTGGAATTTGCTATGCATCCAGATCTATTGGAACTGAATAAAAACTGGGTCCGGGAGAAAACCCGCATTTTCTTGTGCTCGAATAGAAGGTTGTTCGAAAGAATAAATGAGGTTTATTTTTTTTTTAATAAATTTTCCTTCATTATGTATTTCACCTGCGAGACTCAGTTCGAAGTCAATAGAAATAAACTGCGAGAGGAGTACAACTCTTCACATCTCACGGCAGATCAAAAACTACAACACTCTTTTCTTTTAATAGCTGCTTTTTGGAACTTTTTTTGATTTTTTTTAAACCATCCAGGTCATCTCCTTGTAGAATTCACAAGTGCTCGTCACGATAACAATATATGTAAATATTCTGTAAGTTCGTCTATGAGGATGAATTTTCCCTATATTTGCTTTTCAATAAACAGGTGCTTAAAATATTAGTCTTTGAAAGAAAGGTCCGTCAGAGGATATTTGGGCCCGTTAAGGAGAATGGTAAATGGAGAATTAGATGCCACCAAGAACTAGCTAACTTATACAGGAGCCGGATGTGGTGAAATATATCCAGATCAGGCTGAGATCGGAGGGACAAGTTGTACGGATGGACGAGACCTCAATCCTAAAGAAGCTGCTGAGCATGGAGCCGATTGGAAAAAGGAAAGTGGAGGGACGGAAACTGAAATGGAAAATGGAGTAAGTGCTGATGCCAGAATCCATGGAATCAGAAACTGGTGGAGGCTGCTCAGGACAGGGAAACATGGAGGAAAACTTTTGAGGCAGCCAAGATCCAGTAATGGATTTTCAACCTCGAGATGATGATATTGAGCACATTAGAAAATTCGTCTTAGAGGATGATTTTTCATATATTTTTCTTTTCTTTAAATAGATGTTTTTTTGGATACTTTATTCGGAATAATTTTTCTACCATCCAGAGGGGAGCGCGCCTCCTGGCAGAATTTGCTAGTGCTGGTCATGATAATAATATTTTTTATATAATATTAGAAAATTCGTCTCAGAGGATGATTTTTTTCTATATTTGTTTTTTCTTTAAATATGTGTTTTATGGATTTTTTTTTCGCCATCCAAAGGAGGGCGAGCTCCCTAGCAGAATTCGATAGTGCTGGTCACGATTATAATTATTATTATATTACATTAGGAAATTCGTGAATGATAATGAATTTTCCCTATATTTCTCTTGTCTTTAAATAGGTGTTTTTGCCACTTTTTTGGAAATTGTTTTCACCATCTAGGGAAGGACGCGCCCCCTAGCAGAATTCGCTAATGGTGGTCACGATAATAAGTTTTTTTTATATTACATTAGGATATTCATCGTCTATTAGGATGAATTCTCCCTATATTTCTCTTTTCTTTAAATAGCTGCATTTTGAATATTTTTTTGGATTTTTTCCCAGATTACAGGGGGGGCGCCCCCCCCCGCATCCCCCGGCTGGATCCGTTTGTGGGCCAAGGCGCTAGACCAAATTAACATTTCCTCCAGTCTGGTTCTCTTTAAAAATTACCCCTAGTTCTTGTAATCACCTAGTAATTATTTTAAATATTTATAGCGTACTCATATTTTCAACTTTATCCTCAATTTGTTATTAATTCTGCGAATATAATCAACGTTTCGAGGCCTCGCCATATTATCAAGATCGTCTAACAACATTATTTTATAGTGTAAAATATTTTGTAATTCAACATTACTCAATTTATACAAAATGACTTTACTTTACTTAACCAGTTAGATAGTAGACTTCACAGAGAGAGGTTGTATAATTTACGGTGTTCCGTGGAATTAACCAGTTTTGTTGTCAACTATCGAGATAAGAATATTTTTCATTTATTTCCTTTTTGTTTAAATTGCATAATTATTGAAATTGGGAATTAGGTCACTTAATTATTACTTAGGAACTACAAAATGTTTATTGATGCTGCTGTTTATTCGATGTTTTGATCTTGATTTTTTTTTTAATCTAACAATACCTCAGGCTAGGAACACACTAACAGCCTCAGCATCGTACACTAGCACAGATATTATGCTACCTTAGTTATATTCAAATATTAAGAGTAGCTTAATATCTGTGTTAGCGGATGGTGCTGAGGCTGTCAGTGTGTCCCTGCCCTCAGGTATCGAGGCTCTATTTTATAACATAGAAGAGGAGCCCATTGTTCGGTTAAAAAAAAAATAAATAAAAAAGGAAATTATTGATGAACTAAATGGAACAATTATGGATATTCAAAGAATAATTAAGAAAATAAACGGTAACGAAAAATTCACAAATTCATATATTGTTACTTTCCCGTATCATTTACCACCTTAAACTCTTAAAATAGGTCATCAAAACATTAAGGTTGTAATGTACACTCCTAATCCGATTATGTGCTGTAGGTGTCTCAGGTTTTCCTACCATATCCTAAAATGCACAAACATGGTCAAGTCATGGTGTAGGGTTTTGTTCGTGACACAATATGGAGCATAGACTATTGTTCGAAGGACTTTGGACTGGAAGAATTGGATGCGTTTGATATTCGATGATTTAGTTGTCCCCCACAGTTCAAGTCCGTAGGTCCAGATAGGTTTCAGTATGGTCTTGTAGATTAATAATTTGTTTTCTGTTGAGAGATGAGATGCTGTGTTTAGTAGTCTATATAGCTGACCTAATTGTCGGTTAAGTTATTGTCTTTTAAGTCTCATATGTGGGTTCCAAGCCAGTCTTTTGTCCATAAGGAAGCCAAGGTATCGGAGTGTGTCTGTGTAGGGAAGAGGAATTGAATTAAAAAGGATTGGCGGACAGGATCTGCGTCGAAGAGTGAAAGTTACATGTTTGCATTTTGATTCATTAATTTTGATGGGCCAGTTGTTGCATCACTGCTCAATGAAGGAGAGGTGTCTTTGTAGGTTCCGGGACGCTTTTAGAGGATCGGAGTGGGAGGATAGGATGGCAGTATCATCATCAAACGTTGCTAGGAAGGTATCAAGACTTTAGGAAGGGATGTCAGAGATGAAAAGGATGTAGAGAACTGAGTCCAAGACACTGCCTTGTGGAACACCAGCCTCAATTGGATAATGTTTGGATAGTTCAGTGCCGTAGCGGACTTGAAAGGAGCGATTTGAAAGGTAGTATTTGAGGACTAGGTACAAGGGTTGAGGTAAATGGGTTTTGAGGTAGCCATCGTGCCATCGAGCCACTAATCGTGCCACACCCGGTCGAAAGCTTGAGTTACGTCAAGAAAGGCACCAGTGAAATATTTCTTGTTTTCAAGTGCAGAGGATATGTGGTCCACAACGCGAAGGCTTTGTTGGACAGTGGAGTGTTTTGAGCGAAATCCAAACTGATGGGAAGGGATATTGTGGGATTCGAGTATGGGTAGGATGCGTTTGAGAAGGATTTTCTCAAAGATTTTGGAAAGGATCGGAAGTAAGCTTATCGGTATATAGGATGATGTATAATTAACAGGTTTACCTGGTTTAGGAAAAAGGATAATTATGGAGTGTTTCCACACCAGAGGAAAGTAAGTTGTGCGGAGGATACAGTTAAATAGGTATGTAAGGAATATAATTACTTTTTTGGGAAGTTGTCTAAGGATCTGGGAAGTCTGGGGGGTCGTGTCCTGGAGATTTGCGAGGTTTTAGGTTCTTTAAAAGAAATTTGACCTCAGAGGGGTTGACGGCTGTAGGAGGTAAGGAGATGGGAATCGGTGAAGAGAGGAATTCTTTAACTTATGGAAGGGATGGAATTCAGGATGAGTAGTGAATGTGTACGATAGATGTTTAGCAAACTCTTTTGCTCTATTCTCATCTGACGAAACCCAGGAACCATCATCACGGTGGAGGGGGTGGGGAAAGGATTGGAATTAAGGGTTTTTTTTAGTTACATCCAAGAGGGAGTTATCACTTGCAGATAGTGAGGAAAAATAGGAATTATAGGATTTTAATCTAACCGTAGCCAGTTTTTGTTTTACCTGCTTGGAATAATAGTTATATGATTTCCGATCATCAGGATGCCTGGTTCTTTGCCAGATGGTCCTAGAGTATCGTTTTCTATTTATAAGGTCCAGTAGGTCTAGGGGTAGAGGATTTATTTTGCGGTATTTTTTAGAAGGATCTGGTGAAGATGCAGTCCAAACTGCATGTTGGATCAAGGTAGTCATGGAATATACTGCTACATCTAGGTCTGCAGATGTTTTTAAGGAAACTCTGAGTAACTTGTATTTACAGTTCTAGAGGGCTGTCTTGGTGGCCTGTATGGCCGTTCTTCTCCTGGAGCTGCATAAATTCTTGCTTTCAGTTCCTTATATGTTTGGCAACCCTTGTAGTTCGCTGGATGCCCTTTATGACATAAAGCGCATACTGCTGGTGTTCTTCTGGACTTCTGGCAGTCCTCTGTTTTATGTTAATCGCCGCACCTGACACATCTAGGAATGTGGTGGCAATAGCGTTTCGTAGGACCATAAGCCTGACAGTTATGGCATTGTACAATGTCTCGCTTAGTGTAAGGCTTTTCTTCAACAACGCTAGTGTAATAAAGGCGTGTGACCTTGTAGATGTCTTCGACCTGGGACGTTCGGTCAAGGTCAACGAAGAATAGTGGGAGCGGTATTTTATTTTTTGTGCCTGGCTGTTCTCTATCTTCCTTAAATATATTCACTATTTGGCGAAAACGGAACCCCATCTCAGTTAGTTCTTCTATAATGGCATCCAGCGGTGTTGATGGGTGTAATCTATTGATCACCACCCTGAGCCTTCTCTCTTGGTGCAGCTGTTATGTATGATAATCCGCATTTCTGTTAGATAAATACTTGATAATTTTGATGTACGTATCTGGGGTGTCAGGCATTAATTGGGTGTCATTAGTGCGGCTTTGGCATAAGTATTTACCTGAGCCCACTATATTATTTAATTGTAGACACATTAATTGATTTTTTTTTATATTTCTAACGAATATTGTTAGAGGTTTAGGTGCACTAGGGATGCCTGCTGCTTCCATTTGTTCATTCAGTGTGTTTGACAACACTTGAAATGGATAAGCTGTAAAAAAGGGCGATTTTTCTAACGTACCTTGTACTGGTATAGGTTGTGTTGACATATTTTGTGATGCTGTGCCAGGTTGATTTTCGACTTCGTCTACTGAGCTCTCTGGTGTAGCTGGCGGGGTATTTTTTTTTAGAGCGTCTACCCTTTTTCTTGATATTTGAACTCTTTGTCGTATCGAGACTCCTAGATCTTAGAGTTGGATTGTTACCTTTGCTCGACATTACCATGTGAAAATAGTGCATCTCATATTAACTTAATTAGAGGTAAATGTAATAATTGTAAAAAAATGTCCTTCATTTGTAGAAGTCTGGGTAACATAGACCTGCTTCCGAAGGGCAGCAGCCCACTGGTCGGATTAGCGAATGTATATGGCCGGCTTGTTATCTATCACTAACCTCAGGTCTATTTACACTGTTCACAATGCCGTTATAAATAAGTGATTAGTCACCTTATTTATGTACAGTTTCAACTTAGTTGTTAACTTAACAGTTTACACTACCTTTTCGCATTTAACATGAATTATTTCACTGGTAATAAAGTCACTTAATAAGAGACGAAATAAAGAGTATACGTGTAAGGCTAACGTGTATGCGCAAAGAGTGTATGCGCAGAACTCCCTTACTTACTAGCTTACAAATCCGGGCATGTTTCACTTTTTATCCTAACGATTTGTTCGTAATTTTATTTAATCGTTCTCTTTCTTATATAAGTTTTCGGGTTTCTTTAATTTATCGCTTTGTTTATCCTGGGGTTTCAGAGATTTAGTTCCCGTATCATATTCATCTTTATACATTTTATTAGATAATCTAATAATAATAATATAAGTTTTCTTTTAAATTTATTTATTACCAGATCGGCCTGGTGGGCCTTACATGGTTGTTGTAACAATTTGATGATTTTTAACAATTTGTTCTGGTGGGGTATAGTCTTTGCAAAAGACACCCCTAACTATTTATACATTATAATTATTGAATAATTACAATTAATAAAGAGAAAATTATTAATTGTTCATAACATGATGTCTTGGATCAGTCTGGGCTTCAGTCTTCGAGATGAGGTTGGGTTTCCTAAGTTGTAGGCCACTGCACCTTTAACTGCTGGTAGCTGCTTATGGAATTTTTTAAATCGTTTTTTGATGAATTCATTTATTGTTTCCAATTTTAGTTCTCGATGTAGTTGAGTGTTTCTTATGAACCAGGGGTCATCTACTGCAATTCTTAATACCTTATTTGAAAGGATTGTAGTTTTTTTCTTTTCGTAGCTGAAGCGGCTTCCCAGACTTCACATCCGTACATTAGCAAGGGTCTTAGTATGGTTTTATGAATAAGAACAGTTGTCTCTGGTTTTAAACTAGATTTTCTATTTACTATGGGATATAACATTGCTAACCTGCGTATGCTTGGGTCAGTTTATTATTTATATGGAAATTCCACGTAAGACGGCGGTCCAAATAAACTCCGAGGTATTTTACTACTTCACTAGCTGGGTTCCATTTTAGTTCTTTATTTTTGAGAATCAGTTCAGGTGGGTCTGAGGAACGTCTAAGAGTAAAAATTTTTGCTGTACATTTTTCGGTGTTGAGACAAATCATCCATTTTTTTAAATATTGTTCTAGATTTACTAGGTAAGACTGCAGTGTATTTCTGGCTATTAATATATCATTGTGTTGGGAAAAGACAGCTGTATCGTCGGCAAACATAGCTATGGAGGTGTTTGTGGATTGAATAATGTCATGAACATAAAAGTTAAAAAGTATGGGAGAAAGAACAGAACCTTGTGGGGTGCCGGCATGGATTTGTCTTAAGGTTGAATTTATATTATTTATTCTATCTGTAAATGTTCTGCCGTTGAGGAATGAGCTCAGAACGTCATATAAATATTTGGGCGTGTCCACTTTCTTTAGCTTGTACAATAGACCACAATGCCAAACCTTATCAAACGCTTGTTGAAAGTCTAAAAACGTGACAAGAGTATGTTTTTTCATTTCAAATCCATTTACTATGAATTCTGATAATCTTGCCAGTTGGTGTGAAGTGGAATGACTATACTGAAAACCAAATTGAAATAATGCTATTACATTGTAAAAAGGATGCAAGATGTCTTTTTATGACTGACTCTAGTAATTTTCCAACTATGGGTAATAAACTTATCGGTCTATAGCTACTGACTTGTTTAGCGTTTTTACCATGCTTATGAATTACTACGAGTTCAGCTTTCTTCCACGTTTCGGGAAAATATCCAGTGCGTAGACAGCTATTAAAAATAGACGTAATGTAAACGAGAGCTTTTCTAGGAAAATTTTTTAAAGCAATAACTGGTATAAGGTCATGTGCTGGACTTTTTTTTATTTTGAGACTCCTAATTAGTTCTTGAATTTCTTTAGGGGTTGTGAATTTAATCGGAAGCTGTACAGTTGTTAGGGGCAATCTTAAATAATCTTCAACATCAAAATTTGGTGAATGCGGACTTCTTTCGCATTCTGGGTTTGAGAACGTTTTCTCAAAGTAATCTGCAAATGCTTCAGCTTTTTCTGCGTCACTGATGATGTATCCTCCATTCTCTTCCAGACTAGGAATTTTCTCAAATTTGCTTAGTACACGCCGAGTAGCCTTCCACAGAGATTGGTCCTTTGGGTCTAAATCTTTTACGTAATTTTGGTATTTAGAATACACCCATTCATCCAGTTCTTTTTTAATTACGTGTTTGAGGTGGTTCCATGTCTTTTTGTAAGTAGGATCTCTGTTGCGCATCCACTGTCTCCTTGCATGGTTCTTTTCTTTAATTTTTAACAGAATTGATTTTGGGCAACTCCTTGAAAAATTTTTCCTCACTAACTGGAAAGGTCGTACGGTTGCTTCCTGTAGACTATTCGAGATAGACTCATTTAGTTTATTTATATTTTCTTCGATTTCAAGAGCAGTAGAAAAATTATTTTTCAGATTTATTTTCTCAGCTACTAAGATTTTGTATAATTCCCAGTCAATCGTTCCATTAATGAGTGATTTTCGCTTCGGCACTACATTTAGCTCAGTTGAAAAATTAATTAATACAGGGATGTGGTTAGAATTTAAGGCTGTGATAACGTGAGATGAGAGAGGAAGCCTACAATTTTTGGTGAGTGCAATATCCAAAATATCGGGATTACAGCCTGGTCTATAAAAAGTAGGTTCAGTTGGCGTATGGATTTGAATATTGTGCCTAGAACAAATTTCTAGCAAAATATTTCCGCTAGAATTTGATTTACGACAGCCCCAGTAGATGTTTTTACTGTTCATGTCACCTAGAACTAAAGAATGGTCTCCTGATGGTAAGAGTTTTAAAATGTCATCTGGGAGTAGTGTTTTGTTTGGAGGTTTATAAACTGCCGTAACGACTGTAGAGGGAAATGAATGTAAACGAACTGATATGACTTCGATATTTAAAATATTATCAATAATGTTTTCAGTGAAGCTAATATTATTCTTAATTATTAAGGCTACACCGCCGGAAGCAGTCGAACATTCTCGATCCTTTCGTAAGATTTTGTAACCTGGGATTCTAAATGTGATGTTTTGAGATAGATGTGTCTCGGTTATGCAGGCTATGTCGATGAAATTTGATTCAAGAAAATTTTTAAATTCATTTCTTTGAGATGATATGCCATGCGCAGTCCAGTTTAAAATTTTTAATTTTTTTAATTCTGCAGTCATATATAAAAAATTAATATTTGGAAATAAATGAAATAATACGTGATCTGGAATAATGCGCAGTTAGTCTCGAACGATTTAGTAACAGATAAGATAGTGTTTACTTTAGGGTCCATTAGTAAATAAAGAAGCTACGAGCGAAGATAGGTGTGTCATAATTTGTGGTAAATACGGTTTGATAGCATCGATAATAATTTTAGTTATTGTTGACAGTAAATTGGGAGCGGGGTGGCTCAGTGGTAGGGCACTGAGCTTCCAATGCAAAGGTCCCGAGTTCGAACCCCGGCTCATGACAGATAATTTATTTATCTGTTTCATTGGCCATGGAGCGACCTTGGGTTAGGAGTCCCTCCTGGGGCACACCCAGCCTCTATAAAGTGGGTACCCTTAATTAAATAATTAATTAAGGGGGAAAACCTGGCGGTT
The DNA here is from genome assembly GCA_928085145.1 of Nezara viridula. Taxonomy (NCBI): domain Eukaryota; kingdom Metazoa; phylum Arthropoda; class Insecta; order Hemiptera; family Pentatomidae; genus Nezara; species Nezara viridula. The sequence continues at coordinate 193,539,577 of OV725078.1, read as the reverse complement.
GAGCGTGATCTCGGTCAAATCACCTCCTTGCACAACCGTTGACCTAGAAACAGTGCTTTCCCTAAATAGTACTGAACCCCAGACCCTTCATGGGTTGTAGTGGTACAGGTTGACAGTAAATTATCGCCGTTTATTCCAATGTTTTGATTAACTGTGGGCTGAGGTTTTCGTTCCAATTGTTTTGTTATCGGTCTAATGGTGTCTGCGAATGACTGTTTTGAAGTAATTCTGGAGGCAGGTCTAGAAGAAATATTCTCAGTTTTTTGACTAGTTGGCTCTAGAGGTGAATTTACTCTATTTTTTATATTTTGATAATAGACGCAACCCTTGTAGGTAGCTGCATGGGCCAATTTACAGTTTACACAAAATGGCTTATCTGTGAATTTTAACGGGCATTTAGAGAAGTGGTGTTTTTCTTTGCATTTAACGCACCGGGGCTCTAAATGACAGTAATTTTTTGTGTGGCCGTACCTCTGACAGTTGGTAGACATGGGGATATCATTTTTCTTGTGTTTAGGTTCGACTATAATTAAAGCAGAAAATAAATTGTTAAGATTGAAAATGTCATTAGCCGTTTCATTGTTTATAATAGACACTGAGCAGAGAGGAGTAGGTTTCTTATCTTTATTCAATATTCTGGAAACGTAAACAACTTCGAACTGTTTGGAATTTAACTCGGCCTTTAATTCATCTTCGGTTATGCTATAAGGGACCTTCCTTATGACAATGTTTAAATATTTATTTTTATCTGAGGAAAATATGTGATATTCAATTTTTTCTTCATCGTAATATTTAGTCATAGTTCTGTAGTCTTCAATGGTTGATAGCATTATTTTTGTGTTGTTACCGGCCAGTTGCGTATTAAATGGTCCGATACATAATGAATTTAGGTCATTTAATAGAAGTCTGTAATTGTTAGCATTGTGTAAAAATATCGGTGGTATTCTAATATCATTGGATTGAACATTTGGGTTATTTTTATAACTAGTACTTGCTGTAGTGTGCTTATCGGATGAAAGGTCTATTTCAGTAAGATTATTAAAGCTATTGCTTACTTTAATTGGAGCGATTTCCTGGTAGTACTTGCCCATTTTTTTAACTGGTGATCGGGATTGAGGTGAATCAATAGCTTCATGAACTCTCTTCTTAGAACAGGATTCGTCCGTATGTTGCTCTACGTTCGTTTTAGTAGTGAGGGAAACACCGGGCGAATCACTTAATTCTTCGCCGGGTTTCATTAATTACATTTAAAAAAAAAAGAAAGGAAAAAGAAGACAAAATACATGAAATAAAATGAATAAATGAAATATAGAAACAGTCCGAATAACTCCACAGTACAACCGCACTCCATGAAAGTCAGAGGCCAATTGAATAATATAAGTTGGAGTATATGGTTTCTATATGTTCTCGTTTGTCAAATTTTGTTTCTTGCTTTGTTTTTTTTTGTTTTTTTTTTCTTGTATGAATGTTTTCTAGGTAGTTTTCAGGAATGGTTTAAATGTGTCCTTGTACTTGCAAAAAATCTTTTGATATGTATTTTTATTTGTCCGATAACAAGGCGGTGCTCAGAATAAAATTTGATTTCTATCTTAGGATACACAAAATTAATGCCTCTATTATATTTTGCCAGAATCATTGGGACTTTTCCGTGTTTTTCTGACTAATCCATATTCGAATCGTGTTCCTGGTTTTGATTTTGAGTTGTTAGCAACTCATTTTGAAGTTTCTAAATTTATTTCAGGTGACTTATTATGTATCTTTTTTTGTTAAAGAACCTATCTGTACTACACGTTCTTGTATTCCTAAGACTCCTGTCCCTTTTTCTTGAATCACTTTCATTAGAAGAGTTTTCTTCCCTACTTCTTTTCTTCCCAATTACTTTCTTTTCAGCAATTAATTGTTTTATTGGTTTATTATTTTTGGTTATTTTATTATTTTAATTGTACATAGTTTTTGATTATTATTTTACTTTTGTTAATTTTATATTTTCTGTACAAATGGTGTGAATGTGTTCATGAATCACTATAAACTATTGTCCAAGTGACAGATTGTTATTATTCTAAATAAATAAATTTTAAAAAAAATTGTTTTAAAGTAAACAACTTGCCATTTACATGTAATTTACAAGTCATTCCTAATCACAGATTTTAGACTCTTTCTTAATTTTCAAGGAGATATGGAAATAGCTGGGCTCTAATCTGTATAGTTTCCTTGGAGAAATCTTCCTCAATAATTATATTTCATAAAACTGTTATCTTTTTCTTGTTTTAATAATGGAAATGACCCACTCTATTGTGATTCTGTCTTGTAATATAGAAATCAACCATTTGTTATCATAAATGTAAGTTATGTTAATTTGTTTAGAATTGATTTATTTTTTTTTCATTTTGCCTCTCGGTGTTGTGCCCCTTCGCAAAAGTGGTCTACGGTAAGTAATCTATTGTCATTAATAAGAATGTATCTTCTGAAATTACAGACAGACGTACAATTTTAGTCATATATTAAAATTTATTGATTTACAAGACAGGATTATTTCAGAATAATTAAAAAAAAAAAAGAACAACTAAGGAAGCATAGGGGAAGTTCAAACACCTTTGGAAAAATACCTTATGCGTTACAGGTATCAAGAAAAACATTTCTTTCCTTCCCATCTACGTGATCAACAACCATGTAATGACCTTACTTCTAGGCTCATCTTTTAAAAGAAATGAAGGTTATTTTTCTATGCTCCAATTCGCTTTTTTTTACACTAAAAGTTTATTGCATTTTCATAATTTATATATATATATATATATATATATATATATATATATATATATATATATATATATATATATATATATATATATATATATTTATTTATTTATTTATTTATTTATATTTAATTTTCTGTATGTCTTGCGCTACCTCCAGAAATGCACCAGTGCAATATTACTTCTTTTCAAATATATGGTCAACAACGTGAAGGCCTTGTTGAACAGTGGAATGTCTTGAGTGGAATCCAAACTGATTGGATGAGATATTGTGGGTTTCAAGTATGTGTAGTATGCATTTGAGAAAGATTTTGGAGAGGATCGGGAGCAAGCTTATTGGTCTATAGAAAGAGGTATTATTTACACGTTTACCAGGTTTAGGGAAGGGGATGATTATGGAGTGTTTCCATATCAGAGGAAAGTGAGTTGTGCGGAGGATACAACTGTATAGGTATGTGAGGAATATAATTGCTTTTTTAGGAAATTATCTAAGGATCTGGGAAGTAAGGAGATCGTGTCCAGGGGATTTTCGAGATTTTAGGCTGCTTATAAGAAATTTGACATCAGAGGGATTGACAGCTTTAGGAGTCAAGGAGAGGGGAATAGGAGAAGAAAGGAATTCTTTAACTTTAGCAGTGAGGGTGGAACGGAGCTCGGGGTGAGGAGTGAATGTTTTGGATAGGTGTTCGGCAAATTTTCCAGTCAGTCTTATATGATGAAGCCCAGGTTCCATCATCGCATCGGAGGGGGTGGGAAACAGAAAGGTATTTAAGGATTTTTTCAGGCAATTTTCAGAGTCATTGTAATTGTTGTAAATTAGATTGGGATCTAAAGGAAGCTAGTTCTTTTCACCTGTTTGGAATAATAATTGTATATTTTTTTATCATCAGGATGCCTGGTTCATAAGGTCCCATATTGGCGGTTGGATTTAATTATGTCAGCCATATCTTGAGTCAAAGGTTTCTTTTTACGTTATGTTTTGAAGGGGTAGGATACAGTCCAAACTGCTTGTTGGATCAAGGTGGTGGGGGGAACAAACTGTATTATCTAGGTCTTGAGGGGTTTTCAGAGATACTCTAAGGTCTATTGCATCTGCTATGAAAAGGTTCCAGTTGACTGGGCCTCTAATGAATCAGGGAGGAGAAAATTTGGGGATAGGAGATTCGGAAAGAGTAAGGTTTAGCGGACTGTGGTCTGAGGGAAGGATGTCGCTATTGTGGGAATTAAGCGCAGACAGCAATGTTCACCCGCGGGAGTTCGTGGTTCTGGCTCCCCATTGCTGATGTTTGGCATTAAGGTCTGCACCTGTAAGGAGATGGTGTCCTACGGAATCAAAAAAGGAAATGAAGTTAGGTTCGGCTATTGCTGTTTTAGGTGGAAAATATGCTGCGACAACTGTGACAGGAAAAAGTGAATTTTTTTTTTTTATTTATTTTAAATGATATTTACAACTGTATACAAAAAAATACATCTAGTAAATTTGCACATTGGTATAAAGACATGGAACACATGTTGAGAAACTACCCATTGGTAGCACTCTAATAAAAAAGTGAATTTAGATTGTTATTGCTGAGGTTTGCAGGAAATTATGAACTGGTAAAGGATACAAGTGATGAGAGAAGGATTGATGGATGGTGGCAGCAGCATCTCCATGTGCTAGTTCATCAGGGAGATCAGTTCGATATATCTTGAACCCAGGCATGTTGAATTGTCGTTTATTATTTAGTCGATTCTCAGTTATTAGGGCTGAAAAGGTAAACAATGAGAAGGTTATATAAAAAATAATCATTAGGGAAGTTATAGAAAAACAAAATGGCGGACAAAGTCCCTCCCCCGGCTCTCAAATCGCAGGTCACGCGACTCTGAAAAGGTAAACATTGAGAAGGTTATGTAAAAGATAAACATTAGGAAGGTTATATAGAAGATAAACATTAGGAAGATTACAGTAAAAACAAATGGCAACCTGCCTTAACCTTTTAGTGAGGAGTGGGAGGAAAATGTGAGGGTCACAGGATCGAAAAGGGCGTGACGATATACAAGGCTTAAACCTCGTAAGTACATCAAAACAATATGGCGGCCGGGTACACTCAGCCTCTTTGAGGGAGGTGTGGTGCGAAAATATGAGGGTCACAGGATCGAAAAGGGGACCTCGTGACGTCATAGAATACGCAAGCCTCGTAAGTACATGAAAAGAAAATGGCGGCTGGGTATACTCAGCCTCTTGGAGATAGGAGTGGGGGGGGAAATGAGGGTCACAGAATCGAAAAGGGGCGGGACTGGTGGTCACGTGACTGACCACGTGGTGGTTAAGGCTAGTTGGAGGTCCTAAAAAAGGCAGTGTGCCGTTGTTCAAATTCAAATTCAAACTTCCCGCCATGATGACGTTACTAAACTCCTGGCTTCTGATTGGCTGCTCTTTTTGGTGCACCAGCTCCCCCAATTCTTATCTACTTACGTGATTCAATGAATTCAATGATTAACTGTGAAGGCATTCTTTCAGATGGACTGTTTTGAGAGTTGTATTACCATGAAATACTCTAATATTGGTAAATTTATTGTTGGGAATAACACTTATCTCTTATATATAAAGTGGTGTGGTTGGTAGATTTCATTGCTGCATCCGCTGATCCGAGGTCATCTTTTCAAGGCAAGGTCCAAACACTTCTCCAAGACGCCCATCTGTGTGGTCTATGTAGGGCCAAGGCTTCAATCCCCAACCCGGTAGAAGACATTTGACCAATCCTCCAGGCTGAAAATCCACATAAGACCTTTCCTCCAGTCCGGAGATCAACATGAGACCTCATTTCTTACTTCTCGGCGCATTATATACAAAGATTCAGGGAGGGCAAGGATGGTTCTTATTGGTTCTTAACTTCACCGTATTACTCCACAATAACTGGTAACACCCTAAAAGGAACAAGTTACTTAGCCCGTTACTTGTTTTTACTCTAAGCCTTCCTCAGGGGTCCAGGTACAGGTGGTCGGTCCTTATCTATCTGTTCCTCCTCCCTTGACGCAGTTTTTGATGTCAGAAGTCGGTTTCGTTCACCTTTGTTTTCTACAAGTCATAATAAGTTTTTTTTATTGTTTTTTTGTGTATTAATACAGTCTGCCACACTGAATGGCATTGGTACTAAAGCCGTATTATTCATTCACACAATATGTACATAAGAAAGGAAAATAAATAGAAATAACCAAATAAGAAAAGAAAGAGAAAAAAAAAGATATATATAAATAAAAAGTAATATACAAGATAAGTTAAATAACAGATTAGCCGAATGATAACAAAATAAATAAAACAAGTTCTCACCTATGCACAATATTTACATTGGCCCAGGGGACTATGAATCAAGCTCTCCCAATTGTGGAAGCCAAAGCAGGACTTCAGGAGATCCCAGTGCTTCTCGTCCAGCCGCATCACTGGTATAGTAAGTTAGGTTACATTTTTATATTTGTTTATTTAGAAATATTACATTCTGTCACATCAAGGACATTTATAATAGTGTTCAGAGAAAGCACACTCACACTCTATTTACAATAAAAAAAAAATAATACAGAAACTTAATAATAATAAATACAATAAAATAAAATAAAAATAAATACAATAAAATAAAATAAAAATAAGTACAATAAAATAAAATAAATGTATATAAACAAAAGAACTAACCTAATCATACACACTCGGGCTTGAGTGGAGGATATGGCCATTGCCAAAACTCCAATAGATGCTTATTTACAAAAGGTCTCTGGGCCAATGTCGCTTCAACCTTCGAGGAGGATTGTAAGGATGGGTGGTGGTGGATAGAGATTGTGCAAGGGGATTTGGATGATAGGTAAGGTTCTGGTGAAATTTGGAGAATTTTTCTGGAATAAGGTCTAGGACAAATGGGATATTAAGGTCATGGTGTAGGATTTTGTTATTTACATAGAACGGAGCATCAACTATTGTTCGAAGGACTTTAGATTGAAAGGATTGAATACGTTTGATGTTAGAAGCTTTTGCTGTCCCCCACAGTTCAAGTCCGTATGTCCATATAGGTTTCAGTACTGTCTTGTAGATAAGTAATTTGTTTTCAATAGAAAGTTTGGATTTTCTGTTTAGTAGTCTGTATAGCTGGCCGTATCGTCGGTTGAGTTCTTGTCTTTTGAGTCTAGTATGTGGGTTCCACGTTAGTCTTCGGTCTAAATGAAAGCCTCTGTGTCTGAGTAAGGAAGCTGGATGGAATTAAAGTGTACTGGTGGACAGGAACTGCGTCGGAGTGTAAAGGTAATATGTTGGCATTTAGATTCATTAACTTTAATGCGCCAGTTATTACACCAGTGCTCAATCAAGGTGAGGTGGTTTTGGAGATTTAAGGATGCTATGTTGGGATCTGAGTCGGATGATAGAATGGCGGTGTCATCAGCAAAAGTTGCCAGGAAGGTATTGGGATGGACAGGGATATCGGCGGTAACGAGGATGTAAAGGACGGGACCCAATACGCTACCTTGAGGAACAACTGCCTCAATTGGATAGCAATGCGAAAATTCAGTACCGCAACGAACTCGGAAGGTACGATCTGAGAGGTAGGAACGGAGAACAAGGTACAAGGACTGAGGAAGATAGTTTTTCAGCTTGGAAAGAAGCCCGGCGTGCCATACCCGGTCGAAAGCTTGAACTATGTCCAGAAATGCACCCGAGCAATACTGCTTGCTTTCCAATGCTGCGGAAATATGATCAACCACTCGGAGTCCTTGTTGGACTGTAGAGTGTTGTGAACGAAATCCGAACTGATGGGAAGGAAGAGTTTGGGATTCTATAAAGGGTAGGATGCGTTTCAGGAGGATCTTTTCAAAGATTTTTGAGAGAATCGGAAGAAGGCTAATTGGTCTGTAGGACGTTGAGGTGTTGGGAGCTTTGCCTGGTTTCGGAAACAGGATAATAGTGGAATGTTTCCACAAAAGAGGAAAGTGGGTGGTTCGTAGGATGCTATTGTATATGTATGTGAGGAATATGACAGCTTTAGGAGAGAGTTGTCTAAGGATCTGAGAGGTAAGGAGGTCGTATCCAGGTGATTTACGGGTAGGTAGTTTTTGTAAGAGGAATTTGACCTCAGAAGGATTAACTGCTTTAGGCGGTAAGGAGAGTGGGATGGGTGAATTAAGGAATTCCTCTACTGCTGACGTGTGGGTGGGATTGGATTCTGGATGAGAGGTGAATGTAAGGGAAAGGTGTTTGGCGAATTCTTCGGCTCTATCTTCGTCAGATGCTGCCCAAGAGCCATCACCTCGACGGAGAGGATGTGATATATGATGGGGTTTTTGGATATGTTTGGTGGTCTTCCATAGGGAATTGTCATGAGAAGAGAGGGAAGTGAGGTAGGAGTTGAAGGATTGGGATCTGAAGGTGGCCAATTCTATCTTTAGTTTTTTTTCAAAAATAATTATAGGATTGGCGATCGGTGGGGTGTCTAGTACGTTGCCATAATAATCTGGCACGGCGTTTGGTAAGGATTAGGTCTATGAGGTGTTGAGGTAACTTATTTTTCTTAGGAGTTCTTGAGGAGTGGTTTGGAGAGGAAGCAGTCCAGATTGCTTGTTGGATAGTGGTGGTAAAAAAGTGTACGGTATTGTCAAGGTCATCTGGGGTTTTCAGGGTCATTCTGAGGTTAATTTTATCGGTAAGGATTTGGTGAAAGAGTTTCCAGTTAACTGGGCCTCTGATGAAGGACGGTGGAGAAGACTTAGGAATAGGAGCTAGAGATAATTGGAGTAATAATGGACTATGATCTGAGGATAGTTCAGCAAGAGGGGTAAGGGAATGATTGAGGGGACCTAAGCCACTGTGGATGAAAAAATCAAGGATATCGGGATTGCGGTTAGGATCTGTGGGCCAGTAGGTAGGTGAGTTGGGTGGAAGGAGACTGAAACGTTGGGTATTGAGTGCAGACAGAAATGTTCTGCCACGAGAATTCGTGGTTCTTGAACCCCAAACTTGATGCTTGGCATTTAAGTCTGCACCCAGGATGAAATGATGACCTAAGGAGTTGAGGAGAGAACTGAACTGGACTTTGGATATGGATCTGTTAGGAGGGCAATATGCTGATGCAAGGGTGACTGGAAAGGAGAAGGCTTTGATTACAATAGCGGTTGACTGTAGGAAATCTTGAGTAGGTAATGGGAGTAAGTGATGGGAGAGGGATTGGTGTACGATGACAGCAGTGCCGGCATGTGCTCTGCCATTTACTGTCAGGTTACATTAGGTTACATAAAAGGGAGCATCGACTATTGTTCGAAGAACTTAAGACTGGAAGGATTGAATGTGTTTGATGTTAAAAAGTTCTGCTGTCCCCCACAATTCGAGTGCGTAGGTCCAGATAGGTTTCACCATTGTCTTGTAGTATAATGGTTTTAAAACCTCGTTTGCTACGTTCAATACATAGGAATATATACACACAAAGATACTAAGGAAAATACAAATATATAAAATAAATATAAAGGAACATTTATGTATCTACAAAACATACTAATGATAAATACAGATATATACAATAAAATACTGAGATATAAAAAAATAAAATTAAAATAAAATGACTTCTATCAATTAATTGCTGGTGACCAACGTAATTATATAACCCAGAAATTGTTTTACAAGCTTGCCAAAGAGTTGGAGTGATCTTTAATCAGTTTTAAAGTTTTGACTCTCGGAAAGAAATGGATGGGACGGTTATTTAGGTAAAGTAAAGGAGAGAGAGAAAGGGAACTAATGAGGTGCTTGGTGCCTTTAGTTCAGCTTCAGTTTATTTTTTTCCATCCACCTTTGGATACAGTCAATATCCTCTTATAGTTTTCGGATAGCCTCGAGCGTCTCAGATGGTTGGAACGATAAGTAAATTTATATATCGTCTGCATATAAGTGATAGTGGGAATGACTAATGAGTCAGGAAGGTCGCTAATATAAATGGAGAACATAGTTGGAGAGAGTGAGGATCCCTTAGGAACAACATGTATTAATTGAGGAGAGGAGGAAGGAGATTTGTCAGGAATGACAACTGTCTGGGAGTTATAGGATAAAAAGGAGAGGAACCATTTCAGAACGCTATTTGATATGGGTAGGCTTTGGAGTTTGGAAATGATATTATGATTGACGGAGTCGAAGGTTTTTGAAAAGTCGAAAAGGACTAGGGTGGAGATTTTCTGTTTGTTTATGGATGATTAGAGGTCTTGGGTAATCTTTAATAAGGCAGATTTGGTGGAATATTGGGAACGAAAACCGGATTGTAGAGGATTGAGGAGACAGGTTTGCTCTAGAAAGTTGTTCAAATGATTGTGCGAACGTTGTAGGGTTAAGAAACAAACCTGGCAAAATCATCCACGTTACTGCAACAACGGTGTAACTCGAAAGAAATTATTTCTTTGCATTGACATTTCTGTGTTTGACCCGCTGTTCACAGTATTCGTTATTTTTTTAAAATGTCTAACCACCATGTTTTAATCGAGTGGTTAAATTGCGAATATTGAACTTTTTGATACACTCATTAATTGCACAACTTTTCCATTGAAATTTAACCGGAACCATGTTGACGTAAATAATCAAATCAGTGTGAATGACAACAAAGGGTTAAGACTAAATTCTATTTCAAAATCGGATTCCTTGGTATACATAATGGAATCAAACGACAGTAAAGTGGATTAATGTTCTCAGAATATTAGTTTTACAATTTCCGTTTAGTGATCCCTAACTGGATATTTTTGGCTATAATTCTGTAAATCCGTTATTTTTAATCAGATTTTCTTGTTCCATCGTTTTATAACAAAACTATTACGCGAGAAATGAATATATTATCAGAAATAATATATGAAAACACAGTGTGGGTCTTATAGATCTTATAGATCTTATAGATGGATCTTATAGATAACGTAAGATCTTATTATAAAATTCAGTTGTTTTTTGTCGATCATTAGAAATTCTTGTTTTATCATCCTCTCTCTCTCTCTCTCTCTCTCTCTCTCTCTCTCTCTCTATATATATATATATATATATATATATATATATATATATATATATATATATATATATATATATATATATATATATATATATATATATATATATATATATACGTTGAATAAGATATTATAATTTATGTTTTTTTATCTCAATAAATTTGAAAATTCGTTCATTCTACTGAAAAATTAATTTCTCGAAAACTGATAGATTTTTTATTGTAAATATCAATATTATTAGACTTTCCGAGAGCGAAACAATTTTTTTTTTTATACTTGTACATGAAACAGGGTTCAGAACTTCAACATAAAATTCAGCATCAAATTATTTTATCTTAGCTTATTTTTTAAACGCTTTTGTTGACTCATACAGGTTAATTCTCGCCCATGAGTTGTTCTTCATTCTTATAGTTTTTTTACTGTACATCTTACCAATTTTTACTTTCACTTACGTATATATGTAATATATAGTAAGAGTAAGTATTGCGATCGTGAAAATTTTCGAATCTCAGTTTTCAACGGAAATACATGTTTTGAGGTCCCCTGAGTTCAAATTACCAAGTATCGCAAAATGGTCTGCCTGTGTGTGTGTGTGTGTGTCTGTGTATTAGCAGTCTAGCTCCTAAACGAAAATTAGTACAAAACTGAAATTAAGTATTTAAGGTTTCTACAAGAGCCGGATTTGACAGCAACTTTTTCGTTAAAATCGGCTTACCGAAAGTGCCACTTTATATGAACGCTGAAACACATTTTTACAATTTTCTCCAAAACGACTCTAACGATTTTGATCAAACTCATTATATCATCAATTACCATTGTATAATTAAGTGGTCTTTAATATAATTTAGGTCTTATCCCTGTTGATGTTACTTTACAGGGTTTAAATGCCCAATGTTCATATATGTCTTCCTGTAAAGTACCTTTAATAAGGTTTATTTTAAAAAGTTAAGCATTTCGCATTATTCAGAGTTACGAAAAAATGATACATATAACTTTTGAAAGAATTTGATAAGTTAATAAAGGAGAAGAAAAATAAAAATGCAGAAAAACCTGCGTTGTTATAGTATGTAGCGCCTAAACTAATGTACCGATTTCAATGAAACTTCTCTAAAGTCATTTTATCGATACCCTTTAAATTTATCTATGTAACTTACTTCAAGGAAAAGAAGCTGGAAAAAAAGTAACGAGGGATGTTACAATTAAATTCCGAATAACTCAAAAAGAATACACTTTTTTTGGGGATATTGTGATAAAATGTTTCAAAGATATTTAAATTGCCTAAAAAATGAAAGAAGTTTTATCGTAATTAAAGCACTATTAGTAGAGATTTCGCGATGATATGGTTTTTTTTAAGTTTATGGAGTTTCCTAAAAAACAAAAAAAATCATTCAAATCGGACAATTAGGAGTATAGATATGGTCTCTAGTTTTTTTTCCAGAAGAGGCGAAAATTTGGATAAATTAAAAATATACTTTTTTTAATTGTTGAGACTAAAACAACTTTTTTCTACAGATATTTAATAAAGTGCCTGTCCTAAGAACATCTTTCATAAGAAATAAGTACCTAAATTTATACCTTTATTCTCAATTCTATATTTCAATACTGCAATAACCACTTCTGGAATCAACTTACTCGTTGTCTGCATAGATAACTTTTTCAACTAAAATGAATTCACTCAAAAATGTTGAAATATGAGTTAGTCATTCTGTGGTTTATAAAAGCAAAGAAAGTTGTATGGTTTATAAAAGCAGATGGAGTGACTAGATTTTTATTGCCTGTCGTCGATATATTAAATAGACATTTTGCAATTATAATGGTCCTAGTGACTTGTTATCTGTAAGCTTTAAGCTTTAGCTCCGTTAAAAATGCACTTCAAAAAATAATTATAATAGCCCAGCATTGCCAAAAAATAATTTCTATTCAAAGTAGATCGGTAAGTGAAAGTTGTATGTTGCGCGCACCAGATTTTTTATCCTTCTTTTTGTATTTTATTTGATATATAACTTATGACACAAAATTAACGTTTATTGTTATTCTGGACATGATAGTTATTATAATTTACTAATAATTTAATTATATAATTAAATTATTTAAGTTTACCTCCGATTTACAGGTAGTGAGAAACGTCGACAAATATTAATTGAAAAGGACCTGAAGTCAACGGTGGCAACTATTGTTTGTAAATTATTGATATAGATATATCAATGAAGGTTTTCGAACAATTTTCAAAGAATGGATGGAATCTAAAAAGTCCAGTGGGGGACTTCCAAAATTACCTAAAATGTGAAATGGTTCCCGATGAGCAAAATAGATGTTGTTTTTTTCGTATTTCTATCCTCTAAAAAGATGAAAAGCATTTTAGTGGACAATAACAAAGATTTTATAATAATTCTGTGAAAACTGAAATTATCGGTTAGCCAAATTAAGGCTATATTGTACACATTTTTCAATACTTTAATTAAATTCAACAACGGATAATTCAACATCAAGAAAATCTAGCCGTATATAGCTTAGACCTGATTGGGTATTGGTAGTTTTAGTCCAGAGAAGAATATAAGTGTTATATCCATTTGGTACCACTGTGTACAGTCCGTTATGGAGAAACTTTTCAATCAAATCCAAATATGAAACTAAAGAACGTAAAGGACTAGCGGCACTTGTTCCTCTTGAGCAAGACCAAGACTAATTGCGCAAGACCAAGACCAAGGTTTATTCTTGGTCTGGCGTTTGGGCAACACTAATTGCATCAGGTAGAGTTGAAGGGTGTAGGCCTCTTATCCCTACTCTTAGTGCTCTCTCTTGAAATAACTGATAAGTGTGGAATTCCGCCTTTGTATCAGTTGAATATTTAACTATTTTTTTTATAAGTTTCAGGGGAATCTGGCATCAACTTGGTGTCATTGATTCGACTTTGACATATGTATTTGCCATTGTCCAGTAATTTATTAAGATTCTGTTTTTTTTTTATATTCTTAATGAATATGGGAGGTAGTTTTTTTGGGGCTTGCTGGTATTTTCATTGTTCTAATGACAGTAATTGATATGGATTTGGAGTAAAAAATTGAGATTCATCTGTTTCGTTGTTTATATTTTGTGCAGTCATAGTTTCCGTTGAAGAAGTACCGGGTTGTGGATCATTCATGTTTTCACTTGGGTTATCAGATGTAGAAGGTAGTGTTTTTCTATTACAACTCTAGGCTTTTGTTTTACCGGTAAGCTTCGAGAGCTGTTATGGCTTAAACTCCTAGATCTTTTATACTTTCTAGATATTACAATGTGATAATATCGCATCTCATGATGGTAAGATGATAAATGAAAGAGAGAAAGAAAAAAAAGAAAGAAAAAGTTTTTAGTACGTGAGTAATTACGTAGATTTGTAGAGGCCACCTAGGAACAAGTGTGCTCCCTTAGAAGTCCCCGAGGCAACTAAAGAGAGTGGGGGCAATGATAGATAACTATGACCTCCCAATTAGTGTAATGCGGAACTGCCTCACAGTAGGATAGCAGGGATTCAATAACAGTGATGTAGAACCTCCCTGAAGAATAATATATGTCCTGGTCTGGATAGTATATATTGAGATGTGGTGAAGAACTGCCGAGAATATTGGTAAGAGAAATATACAACTTAATGATGGAGCGCTAGATTAAGGAGCAGATGCCTAAAGAATGGCCTATTCGAAAAAAAAACAAAAAACGAATTGCGACTATTATTGAGGAATATCATTATTAAGTACTCTGTAAAAAGTGTATGCAGTTCTCTTGAATATAAAAGTTCAATTTTGCTCCAAGAAAATTTTGTGTAAATACTCGTGTGGTTTAGATCAGGTAAATCAATTATGTATCATATTTTCCAATATAACAAATATTTGAAATATTATACCTCAATGACTAACAAATATTATATTATTGACAAATATTATGCCTCGCGCGGGCTCATTACCGCGTATGGGAAGCGTCCCACGGTTGGCGGATGTGGGGATGGTCGGTGGAAATTCCTTGGAAGTTCCTCCCGGCTAAGTCCGATGGACTCGCTGACCAACAATGAGAGGGGCCCTCCAGACTTGCTGGAGGGAGGGGACCTCCAGACTTGCTGGAGGTAGGGGCCCACCAGACTTGCTGGAGGGTGTGACGTAGGATTGAACGCCCTACTCACATATCTTTAGTTCACCAAACACCACAAAAAGTCATGGGTCTCCCTAAGGTAAAACGCTCATTATCCGGAGGTAAACTAGTCCCCCGTTTGGGTCTTCGGGTGGGGACTGCTTTAGGGGATTCATGGCACAAGTTGAAATATAGGGATTTAAATATTGGTACGTGGAACGTAAGGAGTTTAAACACAGCAGGGGGGCTAAAATTGGTCGCGAATGAGGTAAATGGGTACAATTTGGATTTCGTGGCTCTGCAAGAGGTTCGCTGGCCAGGGGAGGGCTCGATGAGGGAAGGAAAGTACACTATTTGGTACGGAGGAAGCGGGAATCATTGTTTAGGTACCGGGTTTCTAATTAGGAGTAGATTACTATCCGCTTTGAGGGACGTACAATTCTTTAGTGATAGAATTTCAGTAGCTATATTTCAGGTACGTTGGTTTAAAATCGCATTAATAAACATACATTGTCCGACCCAAGACAGTGACGATGAAGTCAAAAGTGAATTTTACGATAAACTCGAATGGGTTTATGATAAACTACCGCGTACATACATAATTGTAGGTGACGCGAACGCAAAGGTAGGAAGGGAAGAAGTTTATATTCCGATGATTGGTAAAGAAAGTTTGCACGAATATAGTAATGATAATGGGATCCGTCTGATAAACTTTGCCATCTCGAAAAACCTGATAATTAAAAGTACGACGTTTAAACATAAGGATATTCATAAATATGCTTGAACATCATCGGATTCGCAAACACGAAATCAAATCGATCATGTCTTGATACAACACAGCTGGCAAAGCAGTATAATCAATGTACGGTATTATCGCGGAGCAGAATGTGGGTCGGATCATGAATTAGTAATCGCGAAACTTCGACAAAAACTTAATATAAAAAAGAGAAAAGAAAACCGTTTCGATTTTGAGAATTTTAATTTGGAATAATTAAAAAATCCATAAATTAAAAACCAATTCGAGCTAGATGTTAAGAATATCTTTGAAGCTTTAGAGCTTCCTGACGAGGACCACGAGGATATTGACAAGTTATGGGTAGGGATCAGGGATAATATTAAAGCGGTCGGTAACTCGTGCCTTGGAAAAAAGGAAAATAAGAATAACAAACCGTGGTTTGCTGAAGATTGCTTAAACATGTGCGAAAAAAAGAAAAGCCGCTAAATTAAAAGCTCTAAATAATCCTAGCGAAGACAATCTGGAATACTTCCGAATCTCAAAGAATGAAACGACAAAATTGCTCAAAAATAAAAAAAGGGAGTATCTTAAAAATAAAATAATTGAAATAGAAACTAATAGAATCGAAAATAACGTAAGAGACATGTACAAAAGGTATAAACAGATCACGTAAATATGTAGGGCCCGTAACGTCTGGAATTAGGGATGATAATAACAATATTCTGACCGATCCGGTTCACATATTGAATAAGTTTAAGGACCACTTTGACAATATTTTAAATACGGGAAATTATGATCTGTGTCCTCCTTCTGAGTACCAAAGTGCTGGACCGTTAATAGAAGGACCAAGTAAAGAGGAAGTTGAAGTAGCTATCGGAAAATTAAAATCATATAAAGCAGCTGGAATCGATAATATTCCTACTGAACTAATTAAGGCATGCGGGGAAGCTGGAGTTTCTAAAATACATCGGTTGGTTAAAAAGATCTGGGTGAACGAGAAATTACCTGAAGAATGGAAAGAATCTATTCTTATTCCGATTCACAAAAAGGGTCCGAGGACGGATTGTAATAACTATCGAGGAATTTCACTCCTTCCGGTATGTTATAAAATATTCACTTTAATCTTAACCAGTCGAATCACGGAATACGCCGAGGAAATTATCGGAGACTACCAATGCGGATTTAGACGGAATCGTTCGACTATTGATCAAATATTTTCTTTACGGCAAATATTAGAGAAAAAATTGGAGTATAACGGTATTGTTCACCAGCTGTATATAGATTTTAAAAAGGCTTACGATTCTATTGACCGCCAGAAACTGTATAATATTCTAATCGAGCAGGGGATTCCAAAAAAACTAGTAAATCTAGTCAGGATGTGCTTGACGGAGACACTCAATAAAGTTAGAATCGGTAATAATTTGTCCGAAAAATTTGAGGTTCGTTCGGGCTTAAAACAGGGGGATTCCTTTCGCCTGTCCTGTTCAATTTGGCATTAGAACATGCCATTAGGGAGGTAATGCGAACCGAGAAAGGGTTGGATCTGGGTGGGACAACATCCGTGCTGGGCTATGCTGATGATCTGGTGCTGTTAAGCGAAGACGTTGAAACTATAAAACTAAATATGACAACGTTAATGAAAGCCGGGAAAGAACTTTTTTTTTTTTTTTATTTTTTTTTTTTATTGAATTATAATACAATCAGCCACTGTTGGAGGGCTATAAGTATTAAGGCTAGAAGTTCTCATTCATACAGTATATACAAGTAATACAGAAGTAACTATAAATATAAGAAGTAAATAAATAATACTTATAAAAAAAAAGAAGAAAAAAAAAGTAATCAATAGGAAAAAAATAAATAAATAAATAAAATTAAAAAAAAAATAAATAAACAAACAAAATAAAATAACAACTTCTAAACACATTCATACCTATATACAATATATACATTCGCCCAGGAATCTCCGAGCCAGGCTTTTCTCCCCACATGTGGAAAGCAAAGCAGGACTCCAGAGATCCCAGTGCCACTTTTCCAGCCGCATCACTAGTATTAAAAGCCAGTGGAGGCTGAAGGAGGGCACTAGAGCCACAGATGCTCAGGACTTGAGTGGAGAAGCTGGCCATTGCCAGGACTCCAGAAGCATATTTACAATAGATCTCGCGGCCACTGCCGTTTTAACCTTCGAGGGGGATTGTAGGGATGGTGGGAGCTGGATAGGGATTGAGCTAGAGGATTTGGATGATGGATAAGGTTCTGGTGAAAGTTTGAGAATCTGGATGGGATGATGTCGAGGACAAATGGGATGTTAAGGTCATGGTGTAGGGTCTTATTTGTGACATAATATGGGGCATTGACTATTGTTCTAAGTACTTTAGACTGGAAGGATTGGATGCGTTTGATATTCGAATGTTTAGCAGTTCCCCACAGTTCAAGTCCGTAGGTCAAGATAGGTTTCAGTATTGTCTTGTAGATTAAAAGTTTATTTTCAATCGAAAGATGAAATGTCCTGCTTAGTAGTCTATATAGCTGGCCATATCGTTGGTTAAGTTCTTGTCTTTTAAGTCTTGTATGTGGGTTCCAAGTTAGTCTTTTGTCTAGAAGGAAGCCAAGGTAACGGACTGTATCTGAGTAGGGAAGTGGTATTGAATTGAAAAGGATTGTGGGACAGGATCTGCGTCGCAGGGTGAAAGTAATATGTTTGCATTTTGCTTCATTGATTTTGATGCGCCAGTTGTTGCACCACTGTTCAATCAAGGAGAGGTGAGATTGTAGGTTTAGAGATGCTATTTGAGGATCTGAGTGGGAAGATAGAATGGCAGTATCATCAGAAAATGTAGCTAGGAAGGTATCGGGATTTGAAGGGATATCGGCAGTGAAAAGGATGTAGAGAACTGGACCCAAAACACTGCCTTGTGGAACACCAGCCTCAACTGGATAGTAAGTGGAGAATTCGGTGCAGCAACGGACTAGGAAGGAACGATTTGAGAGATAGGATTTGAGGACTAGGTATAAGGATTGGGGTAAATGGGTTTTGAGCTTGAAAAGCAAGCCATCGTGCCACACCCGGTCGAAAGCTTGCGCTACGTCCAGAAAGGCACCAGTGCAATATTGCTTGTTTTCAAGTGCAGAGGATATATGGTCCACAACACGAAGGCCTTGTTGGACAGTGGAATGTCTTGAGCGGAATCCAAATTGATGAGAAGGGATGTTGTGGGATTCGAGTATGGGTAGGATGCGTTTGAGGAGGATTTTCTCAAAGATTTTTGAGAGGATATGGAGTAAGCTTATCGGTCTGTAGGATGATGTGTTATTAACGGGTTTGCCTGGTTTTGGAAACAGCACGATTATGGAATGTTTCCACACCAAAGGAAAGTTGGTTGTGCGAAGGATGCAGTTGTATAGATAGGTAAGGAATATGATTGCTTTTTTGGGAAGTTGTCTGAGGATTTGCGAAGTGAGGAGATCATATCCAGGGGATTTTCGGGGTTTTAATTTGTTTATGAGAAATTTTACCTCAGAGGGGTTAACAGGTTTTGGAGGTAGAGAGAGAGGAATTGGTGAAGAGAGAAATTCTTTAACTTCAGCAGTGTGGGTGGGATGGAGTTCGGGATGGGGAGTGAATGTGTAGGATAGATGTTTAGCAAACTCTTCAGCTCTATTCGCATCTGACGAAGCCCAGGAACCATCATCACGGCGGAGGGGGTGGGAAATGGATTGGAATTTAAGGATTTTTTTAGTTACAGTCCAGAGGGAGTTATCACTAGATGATAATGAGGAAAGGTAGGAATTGTAGGATTGGGTTCTAAAGATATCTAGTTTCTTTTTTACCTGTTTGGAATAATAATTATACTATTTCCGGTCATCAGGATGCCTGGTTCTTTGCCAGAGGGCCCTAGAGCATCGTTTGCTATGGATAAGGTCCAATAGGTCTTGGGGTAGAGGATTTATACTGAGGTGTTTTTTAGGACGATCAGGTGAGGATGCAGTCCAAACTGCTTGCTGGATCAGGGTAGTGAAGGAGTCCACTGCATCGTCAAGGTCTTCAGGTGTTTTTAAGGAAACTCTGAGGTCTATATTATCATCCAATATTTGACTGAAAAGGTTCCAGTTAACTGGTCCCCTGATATATGAAGGAGGGGATGATTTAGGAATGGGTGATGTGGAAACCGTCAGGACTATAGGACTGTGGTCTGAGGAAAGATCATCAAGCCTTGAAATGGAATAGTGTAATGATCCTAGACCTTTGTGTAGGAAAAAGTCTAGAAGGTCGGGATTGCGGTTGGGATCTGTTGGCCAGTATGTGGGAGTATTAGGTGAAAGGATGTTGCTGCGATGGGAATTAAGTGCAGATAGCAATGTTCGGGTTGGGATTTGGTTGAGGACATTTATGGATTTCTCGGCGGTGGAATGAAGTTGGATATAACATTGGTAAGTAATGAAATAAGAGGGGTGATGAGGGATCTAAATTCAGAGAGGAAAGAAGTTAATAGGCTTGTGAGGTCAGTGGAATTGGAAGGAGGAGGAATGTATGTCTGGGTATTGAACCTAGGTTCAGGGATGGATCTATATGGGTCTTGAGGTTGATGTGTGAATTCTCGAGGCTGAGGATCTTGTGGCAGGGCCTGAGATTGAGTGTTTATAGGGTCTCCTTTGAACATCTGAGCATAGGTCACTCTTCCGTTCACTGTTCTAGAGGGTTGTCTTGGTGGCCTGGATGTCCCTTCTTCTCTAGGAGTTGCGTACATTCTTGTTTTTAATTCTTTGTATGTTTGACAACCCTTGTAGTTGGCAGGGTGCCCTTGGTGGCATAAAGCGCATACTGCAGGTGAAGTTCTAGACTTCCTACATTCTTCCGTTTTGTGTTGCTCACCACACCTCACACATCTAGGAATGTGATGACAATATCTTTTCGTATGGCCATAAGCCTGACAGTTATGGCATTGAACGATGTCGTGCTTGGTGTAAGGCTTTTCTACTACAACGCTGGTGTAATAAAGGCGTGTGACCTTGTAGATGTCTTCGACCTGGGGCGTTCGGTCAAGGTCAACGAAGAATAGTGGGAGCGGTATTTTACTTTTTATTCCAGGCTGTTCTCTATCCTCCTTGAATATGTTCACTATCTGGCGAACATGGAATCCCATACCCACGAGCTCTTCTTTTATAGCATCTGTTGGCGTAGATGGGTGCAGTCTTCTGATAACGACCCTGAGCGCCCTCTCTTGACGCAGTTGATACGTGTGGTAATCAGCCTTGGTGTCAGATAAATATTTTATAATTTTTCTGTATGTTTCTGGAGTGTCGGGCATTAATTTAGTGTCATTGGTTCGGCTTTGGCATAAATATTTTCCTGAGCCCACTAGGTTATTCAATTGGTGACACAATAACTGAAAGTTTTTAATATTCCTAAGGAATATTGGTGGGGGTTTGGGTTCCCTGGGGGTGGGTGCTGCTTCCATTTCTTCGTTTTGTGTATTTGATAGCACTTGAAATGGGTTCTGAGTGAAAAACGGCGATTCTTCACCAGTCTGAGTTGTCTCATGATTGTTTTGTTGTTGTGAGGTACCAGGTTGGGGATCCACTTCTCCAACAGAGCTCCCTGGTGTGGCTGGTGGAGTATTTCTTTTCGAACGTCTTGTTCTTTTTTTAATAGGGGAACTCATTGTAGTATCGAGGCTTCTGGACCTAGTATTTTTACCCTTGCTCGACATTAGCATATGATAATATCGCATTTCATATTATAAATGATAGGAAAAATTTTTAAATGAGAAGCGATAACAATTTTTTTTTTTTTTAAGCACGGAAATATATACGCGTGCTTAGAGAGGACTAGTCGGCACAGAACCTCCTCGGACGGAGAGCCAGAGCCCACTGGTGGGATTAGCGATGTTATGGCCGGCCGTTATCAGTAACTGGGAAAGAACTAGGACTCGAAATAAACGTGGATAAAATAAAATATATGGTTAGCTGCAAAAATGGCGATACTACTGGTGATATCGATATAGATGGTAATATGTTTGAATAGGTAGATAGATTTAGGTATCTAGGTTCAACGATAGCTAGAAAAAACGAAATTGAAGAAGAGATTAAGGTTAGACTGAAGGCGGGAAATGCTTGTTATTTTTCTGTGGCAAAACTACTTAGTTCGCGCCTCTTGTCCCGGAACTTAAAAATTAGAATATATAAAACAATTATCTTGCCTACAGTTCTTTATGGATGCGAAACTTGGCCGCTTACATTAAGGGATGAGCAGCGTCTTAAGGTTTTTGAAAATAAAGTATTGCGTAGAATATTCGGACCGAAGAAGGATGAGTTAACCGGAGAGTTCAGACGGTTACACAACGCCGAATTGCGTGAGCTGTATCCGGGTAATATAATTGAGGTAATTTCATCGCGGCGAATCAAATGGGCTTGTAAAGTTGTTGGGCTTAGTAACCAGAGAATTCCTAAAAGATTAATATTTGCTGTACCGAATGGTAAGCGTCCGAGGGGTAGACCGAAGCGAAGGTGAGGAGATTGCGTTAAAGCCGATCTGAAGAGACTGGGTTTGGACGGCGAACGGTGGAGGGAGGTGTGTAACAAGCGATTGGTGGTGTCGGCATCGAACCTTCGGGTTCGCTAAGCCTTATTATTATTATTATTATAACAAATATTTGAAAAAACATGGGAGCACCAAATAGACCTAAATCATATTTTTTTTTAAGTAAGTCACGTTTTTTGGTGAATATGAAGTGATAACTAAAAAACTATTTATTTTAAGTAATTAAAGATTACTTCACTGTAAACTAGATAAAATTTACTTTAAATTAAAATAGAGTTTGATTTTATTAAAACCATTTATAAAGGACTTTTGGGCGGCGAAACTCAGCTAAGAAGCGAGGAGAGATGAGCATTGGTGGGGGAAGTTTCGCTCTCCCTCAGAAAATTCCTGGATCCGCTACTGGCTCGAGGATCGACCTGATGGAAAACGTAGAGGAGGAAGATCATGCCTGAGATGGCTGGACGAGGTAGAGAACATCCTGAAAAGAATGGAACTCCAAAGATAGCTAATGCTCGCCCGGGATAGATGAGATGGAGAAAGATCATAAGTGAGTCCCCGGTTCATGTAGGATCGTAGATCAAAGAATAAATAAGATGAAATTATTAATTATGTAACTCTTAAATTAGCTGATTGATTCTAATTGCAAACCAAATCACTATCCTATCCCAGTGATACATCAAGGTCCCAGGACTGACATCAAGGACTTCAACTAAGAGTTTAACGATCTGCTCGACAAGATGCATAACATCAATAATCTTATTATCATCCGAGACATTAACATCGATAAAAAACGTAAAAGAGATTCGAATGTATCTAACTAAGTTAATATTATGAGCACCAATGGGGTTGAGGCATTAAAAATTACAATTAAAAATTACACTAGACTATATATTTTCTTGAGTAGAATAGAATAGTATAGAATATATATTTATTTGTTTTGGGGACTGGCCAAATAAAAATACGAATGGAGTGTATACACACATTTTAAATATTACAATATGATACTAGCAAATTAATTTCCAAAACTGAAGTAAAAGTACAAATGGAGCGGTACATACACTGTGATTATTAGAATTTAACATCAGCAAAATAATCGATTATACTTTAATACAATTATTCTTTTTATATATTTTTTTTAATATTACATATGGATTATATTTTTTATTATTATTTTTTTTTATATATACAGAACACAATAATCAGCAATGAATATTACCCATAAAATAATATAACACAACGTAACATAATATAATACAACACAACAATATAGTATATTATAACTTCACAACCACAATAACATTCAATGAAACACTAATAATACACCAACCATACCATATGGTACTACTATTACAGGATATTACTACTACAACGCAAATCTGAATAATTTACAAGCAAATAATGTATACGAGAAAAAATACTGATAAATTAAAACTAGGTTTTTCTAAAAGTATCTATTCGTTTTGGATAAATGCTCTTAAATTGAGACTATAAACAATATAATAATATAAACTGGACATGTGGACCCTAGTTATTGTTTTTATAAATGATGTAAACATGGGAGGGATCATTGAATTAAATGTGGCTAATAGTTCTAGTCCGTGTTTTTATGTTTTTAATTTACTTATCTTTAGGTTATTTTATTTTTTATTGTACATAGTTTTTTTGATTATTATTTCAATTTTGTTAAGTTTATATTTTCTGAATATATGGTGTAAATGTTTTCATATATCATTATAATTAATGTCCTCGACACAGATTATTATATGTCTAAATAAATAAATAAAAAAGTTCTGGTATATAGGAATCATAAATGAGACAGGTTATGAAAAAATGAAATAAATCTTCGCTTTCATTCAAATTACACAATGTGATTTATCTTTCAATTTTGAGTGTTCTTTTCTCGGGTATATCTTGAGTAAATCGGAAGATCTTGAAGCAATCATGCATAGATCACCTTTATCATAGATTTATCACACTCCCCCAAAAACGATATTTATACAAATATGTGTATAATTAAACAAATAATAGCTAATCATGATATTATCGCGATGATATTAAGAACAGATGAGATATTCGATAACTCGTACAGAACTATAAAAAAAAAAAAATTAAAAAACTGGAAACTTGACAGCTTAATAAATAAATTCGATTGGGCAAAATTAACGAATAATATTAAAGGTAGAGATCCGAATTTACAATACAATGTAATACACGATATTTTTAAATATATTTACGACTATTCTTCAGTAGACACAATAGAAGTCACTCAAAAAAACTACAAAAGAAACGTTTTAAACAAGCCCTGGTTTGATTCAAATTTAAAAAATTTAATGAAAGATAAAGACAAATTCTTCAAAAGCCATAAATCTAGCCCGAATAATCTTCACTACCGCAATAAATATAAATTACTAAGAAATGCTGCTACCAGAACAATAAGACAGAAAAAACAAGAGTACTACACTCAACTTATTAAAGATAATCTAAACAGTTTAAAAAAAAAACCTGGAGTGTTCTTGATAAACTGAACAACAATCATAGAAAATCACCTGACCCTTTAATTATTAATTATTTAAAAAAACACAAGCTATATGAATTGGAAATTACTTCAAAATTTCCGGAATACTTTGAATGGTGGACTACAAACATTTCCCATCTATGCCATATGAAGCTATTACGCTCCCCTCCCCTCTCCCTCGGATCTGATAACAAACTAAACTTGGCTGGTTGGTTGCTTGTTTTGACGTTAACATTTAAAGCAACCCTTTTTCGAAATAACTTATGCTTCTGACACTGATGTAAAACAGAATATCAACTTTATTCCGGGATAATCAACGTCCCTTAAGAATAACAATATTTTTCATACAAATCAGCATACCATCCGGCCAAAAGATCTTATACATAAAAGAATAACTGAAACATAAGTAATAAAACAGTTATATACATATATACATAAAGCTTAAAGATATATTAAAGAAAGCAAGTGAGGAATAGGATCACAATATTTGCAATATTACTGCTTAAGAAAAAAAAAAACGTAAATAAATAAAATAAGAAACAAAATAAAAGAAACAACAAATTAATTTTATGATAAAACTATTGTAGGGACAAAAAGAAAATAACGAAAGAAAAGTAAGGGCAGAATATATATATATATATATATAGATAGATAGATAGAAAAAAAAACTTTATTCTGGGACTAAGTCCCTTCAGAATAACAATAATGTACAAAATAATAGAATATTACTGGCCTGAACATTGAAACAATAAATAAAATTGATAAAATTAAATAAAAAGTAAAGAAAACCTTAGGTGCACAAGCTATATACAAACAGATAAAACTATGTACAGAGCATTTAAAATTATGTACAAAACAATTAAAATTATGAACGAATCACTTGAACTATGAACAAAATTATATTTAAGGTTTGAACAACATAAACATACACTTTGAGAAATGAAGAACGAAAAAGAGATACAATGAGTTCATTTCATAAAAAAAAAAAAAACTTTACTTGAATATATATATATATAAAATAAACAGTTACTTATAATTGAATAAAAAAAAAAATAATAAAAAAAAATGTATGTATTGAAATTCCTACGTCGATAGTAGGAAATGCATGTACTATCTCTTACCAAGTGTTATGATTATATGATTGCTACACAATACATATATAATATCAATAGTTAGCTGGTATCAGACTGTTTTTGGAACAGGAATTGGAATAGGAGGTTTTTGAATGTATACAGGGAAGGGGCATGTCGATTTTTGATCGGGAGGGAATTCCAAAAGTTGACAGAGCAGGCTATAAAGGAATTTTGGAATGAGGCAGATCTATGAGAAGGGATGTATAGGTCAGAGGGTCGGGATCTTGTAGTGAGTGAATGGATTGAGGACTTAAATTGGAGAAGGTTGTAGGCATAAGAAGGACGATGATCGGTAATGATTTGATAAAGGAAAGTGCCAAGGAAATATTGTCTTCTTAAGGAGGGGAAGAGCCACCCTAACTCAGTGTAGTGGTGGGAGACACGGGAGCGTCTCGGGGTTCCAATTACAAATCTTACGAAGCAATTCATAAGTCTTTTGAGTCTATCACGCAGTTCCACCGAGAGGCCATCGTACACCACACAGCTGTAGTCAAAGTGGGGAAAGATGAGAGAGGAAACTATGAGTCTACGGGTATTTTGGGGTAGAAGATGGCGGAAGTGATGGAATAGTTTGAGGGTAGAAATTGCACGGCGGGATATATGAGAGATATGGTGATTCCAGGAAAGGGTTTGATCTATGAGAAAGCCTAAATTTTTAACAAAGGGATAGAAGGTGATGGGGTGGTTGTTTAGATAGAGTGAGGGAAAGTTGGTGTGGGATCTAAGAAGGGGCTTGGAACCAATGAGAATGGCCTGAGTTTTGGCAGCATTTAGCCTTAATCCATTTAAGTTGGCCCAGGCACTAATTCGATCTAAATCTTCTTGAATTTTGGCAAATGCCACCAATAACTCAGCGGGAGAAAAGGATAAATAGATTTGAGAATCGTCGGCATAAAGGTGGTGGGAACAATGGATAATTGAATCATTTAGGTCATTAATATAAGAACTGAAAAGAAGAGGAGACATGCTTGAACCCTGTGCAACTCCTGAGGATAAAGGAAGGTAGGCAGATAGAGGTTGATTAGGTATGGAAACTGCTTGGGTTCGTTGTGAGAGGAAAGACTGGAACCAAGAGATGGAACTATTGGAGAAGGATAATGATTTTAGTTTGTTGAAAAGGATGGAATGGATAATGGAATCGAAAGCTTTGGAGAAATCAAGCAGTATAAGTATGGTTAGTTTTTTGTCATCTATTGCAGTCTGGATATCACTAGTAATTTTAATCAGAGCAGATTGTGTAGAGTAGCCAGGACGGAAGCCAGATTGGAGAGGATCGAGTTGGTTGGATTGTTCAAGGTAGTTGGAAACTTGGGATTGCACTAACTTTTCTAGGGGTTTAGAAAGATTGGAAAGGATTGATATTGGGCGGAAATCTTCGGGAGAGGATGGATTAGGCTTTTTGTTTAAAGGAAGGACAATGGCTTTTTTCCAAGAGGTCGGGAATATTGAATTCTGCAGGGAGAAATTGTAGATGAAAAGGAGTGCTGGGAGGATTTCAGGGAGACATAATTTTATTAGTTTGATAGGAATGCCATCTGGGCCTACGGAATTGGAACGGGATTTCATTATAACGGTAATAAGGTCTGTGGGAGAAATGTCGGAAAAATAAAAATTATTGTCGTTAAAAGGTACCTCTGGAGAAAAGCCGGAAGGGGATGGTAAAGAAGAGGTGGAAACCGATATAAAGTGGGAGTTTAGGTCATCAGGTGATATTGGGAAAACTGAGGAAGGGGATCTAGAAGGTTCACAGAGGGAAAGCTTACGAAGTAGAAGCCATTTTGATTTGATATCAGGAGCTGAGGAAAGGGCTTCGTGAAAGTAGTTCGCTTTCGCTTGTCGGATCCTTGTCTGTGTCGTGTTACGAAGCACTCTGAATATTTGATAATCATCTGCAAGCCTAGTCCGTCTGAAGCGTCTGCGTGCAGCGTCGCGGCTCTTCAGCAGATCCTTAATTTCCTGACACATCCAAGGAGCAGGACGATGACGGAAAGTGGAGGTTTTCAGAGGAGCGTGGGTATTGAGTATATTGAGAAGATTGGTGGTGAGAATATCAACCATGGTGTCGACAGAGGAGCAATGATATATTCCATTCAAATCCAATGTTACTAGATCAGGTAATATTTTTTCTCGAGTAAGGGTATCCAGTTGGCGGAAAGTGATAGTTCGAGGATGGATTGGGGGAGTGCGGATATTATACGTTATTTGTATCAGATCATGAGATGAAAGAAAGGATACTGGCAATTGAGAGGCGGAGAGGAGGTTTTGTGCTGAGTCGATGATGTAGTAGTCTAGCCAAGTGTCAGATCTGGTGGTGTGGAGGGTGGAGGAAAAAGGAACGATGAATAGGTGAAGTGAGAAAAACAGATTTTCTAAATAGGATTTGTCATTGGAGTTTGAGAGGAAATTGGTATTGAGGTCACCGGAGATAATTATTCTGGAATAGAGGGGAACGAAGTTGAATAGAGTTGATTCGAAGGACGGGTCAAATGGCACGAGAGGAGGGCGATATACCACGGCGTAAAGGATAGGAGAAATATTACTGAGAATTTCTACTAAGAGGTATTCTACATGAGGATGATCGGAAGATGGGGAGCAATCGAGGATTCGGGTCTTTAGGCTATTGTGGACAAACATGGCTACTCCACCGCCAGTCCGGTTTACCCGGTCATGACGGAGCAGGATGTAATCAGGCAAGGAGACTGAAGATGATGGAATATAAGGTTTGAGCCAGGTTTCGGATATTGCTATGATATGATAAAAGTTTTGGGTAAAGTATTGCAGGAATTCGTCATAATGGGCAGAAAGTGATTGAGAGTTAACTTGACATGTGATTAGGGAACTAGACATACAGTGGATTTGGAGAGAAACACTCAGTGTTTGGTAGCGAGAAGACAAAACGAGTAGAAAGTACAGAAAAGCGATTATCGTACATGAAACTAAGTGAAGAAAAAGTAATATTAACATTAAAAATAAATAAAGAGTATGTACTTGAAAATAAATAGATTGATGAGTGACGGTGTAGAGATAGCACTAAGAAAAGAAGTAAAACTATTTTAATGAGGCTAAGGGGTTGACGGCTTCTAGGTAGTCAGTCAAATACATCTAGATCCGAGGCCTGTTCTATCAGGATGACTCTATGTCCGTCCTCTTTTCGACACCGCACCTTTCCGGAAGCAAACCACGTATATTTGATTTTTCCCGCCGCTCTCTTCTGCCGGGCTAGCCAATAGAGGTGTCTGTTTGTGCGAGTCATCTCTTCACCCAGATAAATTCGGTGGCAGTCATTTTCCTGCCAACCGATATCCCGCGTGGAGAAATCCCTCTTCACTTTCCTTTTCGTAATTAGATCATCTCTAATTGATTGCCTGACAAAGCGTGCGATAACAGGCGGTGGTCGCGAGTCATCTTTTCGGCTTCTGCGGCGATGTACGTTGTCCAGGTCCTCCACACTAAGCCTGATCCCCAAGCTTGCTCCTATACTGGTCACCAAAGCAGCGGGCGTTTCGCCCGGTCGCTCCGGTATACCGCGGATCTCCAGTGATCTACTCAATAGTCCTTGCTCTGCGTTATTCAAGCGAACCTCTAATTCGCCCACTCGGGATTTGAGTGCTTTGTTTTCTAATAGTATCTCCTCAAACTTTTTAGCTTGACCTTCCAGATGTTTTTCAATCTTCGTCAGTCTTTCGTTTAGTTCAAAACTGAGCTCTCCGTATTTATCTAGTGCTGTTTTCATGTTTTTTATATCTTCGTTCACGGTAGCGTCTAAACGATTTACTGCCGCAAGTATTTCTGAGGGGGACGGCTCGGTATTTTGTTTTTTCACCTGTTCGCAGTTAGAGCAAACCCATGTCTTTTTAATTATTTTTAATGCTTCGGTGTCTTTATCATTAAGGTTGACGCACCTACCATGAAAAATTATTTTACACTTAACGCAGTGTATATTGTTCTTATCTTCGCGTGCGATAGAGTTGTTGCAAATATTACACTGCATCATTTTTTAAATTTATTAATGAGAATTACTTCGCAATTAAAATATAAATAAATACCAGGACTGTTGACGGTAGTAAACAACGTCTAATGCTCTTCTAATGCTGTTAGGATTAGTAGACGCCTGCCAGCTCGTTGCTCCCAGAACTCTATCAATCTCGCTGCGTTTTCTTTACTCCGATTATTGTGAAGATCCGGCACTTAATAGCGTGATTAATAATAGTGTTTTTTAAAAAAGAGAAGAAAAAAAACTGAACTTAACTGAACTGAAAATTAAATTAAAGTAAACTGAGTCTATTATATGAACGAATTACACCGATGTACACACCAGGGCGTCTCAGGCCAGACTATATATATATATATATATATATATATATATATATATATATATATATATATATATATAGATAGAAAAATAACTTTATTCTGGGACACAGTCCCTTGAGAATAACAAATTAGAACAAAATTAAAATATTACATCTGGCCAAAACAAAATAAATCGAAAAAAAGAAATAATGTAAAAAAAATATAAGGTAAAAACTCTATATACAAAACAAACTAAACTATATACAAAACCATTAATACTATGACAAGAAACTTAAAGCTATTTAGACCAGTATACACTTTTCCGAAAAAAATAAAGAATTAAAAAATAAAAATACATCAAATTCTCTATTAAAATCCGCTCGAATGGTTAGCAAGTATCTGACTGTTTTTGTGATAGGAATTGGAATAGGAGGGATTTGAATGTGGATATGGAGGGGGAATGTCGAATTTTGATAGGGAGGGAATTCCAGAAATTGACAGAGCGAACAATAAAGGAATTTTGGAATGAGGCAGATCTGTGAGAAGGCATGTAAAGGTCAGAAGGTCGAGATCTTGTGGACAGGGAATGGACTGAGGATTTGAACTGGAGAAGGTTGTAGGCGTAAGAAGGACGATGGTTGTTGATGATTTGGTAGAGGAACGTACCTAGAAAGTATTGTCTTCGGAAGGAGGGGTAGAGCCACCTTAACTCAGTGTAGTGGTGAGAGACATGGGAGTACCTCGGGGCACCAATAACAAATCTTACGCAGCTATTCATTAATCTTTTCAGTCTATCACGGAGCTCCACCGAGAGGCCATCATACACCACACAGCTGTAGTCAAAGTGGGGGAAGATGAGAGAGGAAATTAGGAGTCTACGGATATGTTGAGGTAGGAGATGGCGGAAGCGATGAAATAGTTTAAGGGTAGAGATTGTCCGACGGGAAATGTGAGAAATATGGTTGGTCCAGGAGAGGGTTTGATCTATGAAAAATCCTATATTTTTAACAGAGGAGTAGAAGGAAATTGGCTGGTCATTAAGGTGTAATATGGGAAAGTCAGTATGGGATCTAATGAGGGGCTTGGAACCAATGACGATGGCCTGAGTTTTGGCAGCATTTAACTTTAATCCATTTACATTTGGCCAGGCATTGATTCGATCAAGATCTTCTTGAATCTTGGCAAATGCCCCCAGTAACACAGAGGGAGAAAAGGATAGGTAGATCTGGGAATCATCTGCATAAAGGTGATGGGAACAATGGAGAATTGATTTAGGTAGGTCGTTAATGTAGGAGCTGAAAAGGAGAAGAGATATGCTTGAACCCTGGGCAACTCCAGAGGATAAAGAAAGGAAAGCAGATAGTGGTTGGTTGGGTATGGAGACTGCTTGGGTGCGTTGGGAGAGGAAAGATTGGAACCAAGAGATGGAACTATTGGAGAAAGATAATGATTTTAGTTTGTTGAAGAGGATGGAATGGTTGATGGAATCGAAAGCTTTGGAGAAGTCTAGAAGAATAAGGACAGTTAATTTTCTATCATCTATTGCAGATTGAATGTCGTTGGTAATTTTTATTAAGGCAGATTGTGTGGAATAGCCGGGACGGAAACCAGATTGGAGAGGATCAAATTGGTTGGAATTTTCGAGGAACTTGGAGACTTGGGATTGCACCAGTCTTTCAAGAGGCTTTGAGAGGTTAGAAAGAATTGAAATTGGACGGAAATCTTCGGGTGAGGATGGATTAGGCTTTTTATTTAAAGGAAGGACAATGGCTTTTTTCCAAGAGGTAGGGAATACTGGATTCTGAAGGGAGAAATTGTAGATAAAAAGGAGAGCTGGGAGGATTTCAGGTAGACATATTTTTATTAATTTGACAGGAATGCCGTCTGGCCCTATGGAATTGGTGTGGGACTTCATTAACGCGGTTAACAAGTCTGTGGGATAAATGTCGGAAAAATAAAAGTTATTGTCGTTAAAGGATATCTCTGGAGCAAAGCCAGAAGAGGAAGGTAGAGAAGAGGTATTAGCGACAGATATAAAATAAGAGTTTAAATCATCGGAGGATACAGGATAGGCTGCGGTAGGGGATCTGGAAGGATTAATAATGGAAAGTTTACGAAGCACTAGCCATTTCGATTTGATATCAGGAGCTGAGGAAAGGGTTTCATGGAAGTAGGAAGTTTTCGCACGCCGGATCCTTGTCTGTGCCAAGTTGCGAAGCACCCTGAACGCTTGGTAGTCATCTGCATAATATATATATATATATATATATATATATATATATATATATATATATATATATATATATATATATATATATATATATATATATTTCTAAAGTGATATCTATACAGTAATGATTTGTAATTATTGGAATATTTATCATCAGTAAAATTCGCATGTATCTGATGTGGCTATGTTGGCTATCTGTTGTGAATATGCTCGAACGGCCGATATAATTTTACAAGGAAAAGGATATTTTAATTTTATAATTACATATTTAAGTTTGCTGTTAATCATTTAATTTTAAAAAATAGGAGACGGAGTGTTTAAAATCATGATTTTTATACTAACAAAAAATA
This sequence comes from Nezara viridula, assembly GCA_928085145.1. Lineage (NCBI taxonomy): Eukaryota > Metazoa > Arthropoda > Insecta > Hemiptera > Pentatomidae > Nezara > Nezara viridula. The sequence goes on along the minus strand of OV725078.1, from coordinate 193,506,942 downwards.
ATGCAGTCAGAAATACATCACATAATAATATATTACTAATAATCTATTATTGTTGATTGGCCACGGATCAACAACCCACATTCGTTGGCTTCTTATAAAAAATAAAAAAAAAAGGAAAAATGAAATCGAAATGTTTAATTTCTGAAGAAGACCTACGACGTAAGCCGAAACTTTAGTACATAAAGGAAACAAAATATACTTATTTCTGAAATTACCGTTGATTTAATCAAAAGTCAACTAACGTTTAATTTTTTTCTATTTAAAAAAACACTATGGAATACAATTGAAAAATAAAAACGAAAGCATGCCGCAACTTGATGTGAGGAGAAGAAAGGTGATTGGCATGTAGGAGTGGTGAAGGAATTGGATTGAGAAAAACTTCATGTCATTAAAACCTCTGAAACCTAATTAAATAAATGTAAAATAAAGGAAATAGAAATATATTTAATTCCTAATGACTTGAGGCCTGTGTTATTTACTTTAAAGTAAATGTGTGAAAAATAATTTCCATTATAGATCTAAATAAAATTTTATTATGAGCCATAAGGATCAGTTTAATCACCGCCAATGCATTTTGCCTAAATAAAAACCATCTTCAACAATACTTAATTATTCAAATAGTCATCATTCCATGTTTGTTTCTTCTTTACGATAACATCACTTTATTAAAAATTGAACATTTACCTTAAAGATGTTTGCTTCCAGTGTCATTTAATACTAACCAGTATTTACACAAACAGTATACTTGCTCTCATATTTATATATACTATAAGATGACTGTTCTCCGAAATGACGAATATGTTTTCTTCTGGATATAGGGAAGAATGTTTTCGCCAGCAACTGTTTGAGGGAAATGGCTGGCTATACTTAGACAGTTGGGTAACAAACAGACATACAAAAGCCTTTAGCGTTTCCTGTTGTTTGATTTGGTTTTATAACTTCAGGGAGAATACCGGTCGATTGAAACTATATTTTTGTTAAAATATTTTTATCCAAATTTTAGATAGCCAAAAATGTTTTATAGCTCTTCTAGCTGATATACAGAAAAACGTAAGATTTCTGAAATTGGTTAATGGTTAATTGATCATTCAATAAATAGTTTTGGAGTGATAGATAATAAGGACGCAGTCATTTTTAAGGTTTTTTATTGGTGCCGACGTTTTAACTCAAGCATGTGGGTGCTTCGAGAACTGAAGTTATTCGAGTACTGGAATAACTTGAGTGCTCAAAACACTCCCTGATGATGACCCATACATATGTTTGCCTTGAAACGTCAAATGGCCACCAATAAAAAACATTTAAAATGACTGGGTGCATACTAGTTATCACCCATATGTAGAATAGTCGACTAACTTTCTTCAATAATATACAGTTTCAATGCAATTTGAAACCCATTGTAGTTGCACAAATTATTTTGATTTAAAATGTTCAATATTTATGTTAACTACTAAGAAACAATGTTAACACATTTTCACCATAGAAGTGTTTCATACTTTTGCTGTGTGAGTTGTAAGATAAATATTGTAAAATCTAAATCAAGCACGGTTCAAATAAGTGATAATGTTTCTAATTACTGTTTTCTTTCATCTCTTTTTACTGATTTTAAGGTTTTATCAAAAGAAAGTATATACTTTTTAAATATGTATTTTAATCCTCTAAATGAAAATCGGTGTTAATAGTTTAATAAAAAAAAATAAGAAAGGTTATTAAACTACAACTTCAAATGAGGTTCCAGGAGAAAATAGTCCTTGTGGTGATAAAGGAAAATTGGAAAGTAAGAAATACTATTTATTGGATGCCGGTGCACAGTGGGCTATCCCGGGATTAAAATTTAAAATATTAATAGTGAACTCTTTTTTAATAGAAATTGGTATATAACGTATGGTCTATAGGGTGCTCCGTAACTTGATACAAACAACGATCAGGAAAGCGAAATCAAACTTCTTTCATGAAACCTTCTCTTCTGCTCCTGATTCTAAATCAATATGGCTAACCCTTCGTAAACTCTCTCTTTGTAAATCCTCTTCCTCACCGTTCTAACCGGTATCACCCGATGAACTAAATTCCTACTTTATATTTTCCACCATCAGCAAAAGTTCACCCACCTCTCACCAGTTTTCCTTATCACCCTCATTTAACAGTGATAATTTCTATTTCTCCAACATTTCACCGACCGACCTTATTTCCTCTATAATGAAATCACACACAAACTCCATCGGATTTGATGGGATACCAGTCAAACGGTTAAAATTATGCCTTCCCGAAGTCGTTCCAGTTCTCCATTTCATCTATAATTTTTCCCTCCAGAACTCAGTTTTTCCAACTGCTTGGAAAAAAGCATTAGTCAGACCTATCAACAAAATTCCCAATCCTACCTCTCCTAAAGACTACCGCCCAATCTCCACTCTTTCTAACCTTTCTAAACCTCTGGAAAGAATAGCTCAATCCCAAATCTCTAAATTCCTTGAAAACTCAAAACTACTCGATCCTCTCCAATCAGGTTTCCGATCTGGCTTCTCCACACAATCCGCCCTACTAAAAATTACCAATGACTTACATACCGCAATGGACGAAAAAATGTTAACTGTGTTAATACTTCTCGACTTTTCCAAAGCTTATGACTCCTTAGACCACTCTATACTCTATACTAAATTAAAATCTCTATCCTTCTCCAAAGATATAAGATAGGTTCCAGTTCTCTATCCTCTGGTTGCAGTATTTCCTATCCGACAGAACTCAAGCAGTCAGCATTCCAAACCAACCCCTATCTTCCTTTCTTACACTGTCGTCTGCAGTGGCCCAGGGTTCTAGCATTTTCCCTCTTCTTTTCAATTCCTACATAAATGATCTTTCCAAATCCATCTACCACTGTTCACATCATTTATACGCTGATGACACCCAAATATATTATTCCTTTCATCCTTCTGAGCTACTAGTCGCGTTTGCCAATATTCAGGCAGACCTAGATAGGATCAGTGCCTGGGCAAGTCTGAATAATTTAAATCTAAATGCGATGAAAACTCATGCCATTATTATAGGTTCCAGTCCTGTTCTTAAATCCATCTCCCTCCTTCCTCCTTTAGTCATCAACGATCATCCTGTCACATTCAGTTCATCCGTTAAAATCCTAGGAATCAGCATAGACGAAAACCTCTCCTGGAAACCCCATATCGCCCTCATCTCCCTTAAGTCAATAGGTACCCTTAAGCTATTTCATCGCTCCCGCCACCTACTCCCACAACCCATCCGCAAGCTCCTTGTATCCTCTCTCATTTTCCCCCACTTTGACTACGGCTGTGTGGTGTACGGAGGCATCCCGATGGTACTCGAGGATAGATTGAAACGACTCATGAATACGTGCTTAATATTTGTCTTCGGTACATCAAGGCGATCTCATGTGCCCACCTTTACGACGAGTTAAAGTGGCTCTTCCCTTCTTTCCGCAGACAATATTTCCTCGGATCTTTCCTATTCCAAACACCAGACACCCTTCTTACATCTACAGACTCCTACAGTTTAAACCCATGGTCCACTCCCAGAAAACAAGATCCCGTGTTTCCGACCTTTATATCCCTTCCCATAGAACTAAGACGTTTGAATATTCCTATATTTCCCGATCCACAGCCTTCTGGAATTCCTTGTCATCTGAAATCCGCCATGCCTCCTCCTTGTCTTCATTTAAATATCATCTCTACCAATTCCTTCTCACATCCCAAAATGACGTTATACAATAAAATAAATATTGTGAAACAGATTTTGACTGAGGTGAATGGTTGATAAAATTTATTGAGTCTTAATTTTAAAAATCAACCCATGCTTATTTTATTTTATTATTTTTTTTTTTCATTTAAATAATTTTTTTTTATTTCGTTTTTTTTCAAAATTTTATTTTATTTTTACTTGTTTTAATTTAACTTCACTGAAGATACTGCATATATTCTTTAATATTGATTAATGTAATTTTTGGCCAGATGTAGTTTTTATTTTTTTGTTCATATCTGTTATTCATAAGGGACTTTGTCCCAGAATAAAGTTTACTTTCTATCTATCTATCTATGTTTATACATCGATGTAATTTGAAAGAGAAGTGATACTCGAAAAATTTACAAGTTGAAGTGGAAAGTCTCGGGGCCACTGCCGTTTTAACCTACTAAGAGGATTGTAGGGATGGATGGTGCTAGATAGAGATTGTGCTACTGGAATTTGGTAATGAGGAAGGTTCTGATGAAAATTGGAGAATTCGTCTGGGATAAGATCAAGAATAAATGGAATATTAATTTCATTATGCAGGGTTTTATTAGTTACATAAAAGGGAGCATCGCCTATTGTACGGAGGACTTTATACTAGGAGGATTAAATGCATTCATAGGTCTAGATGGGTTTCAGTATTGTCTTGCAGATCAGTACTTTATCACCATTTAGAATTTGGATTTTTTATTCAGAGGCTATATAGCCATATTGTCGGTTAAGCTCATGTCTTTTAATTATAGTATGTGGGTTCCAAATTATGTCTAAGAGAAAGCATACCGGACTGTGTCTTAGAAAGAAAGCTGGATGGTGTAAAATAAACTGGTGGACAGGAATTACGACGAAGAGTGCAGGTAATGTGTTTGCATTTTAATTCATTTACTTTACTGCGCCATTTATTCCAATAGTGCTATTAGGAAGAGGTGCTTTTGCAGATTTGAGGATGCTTTTTATGGGATCATAGTTAGATTATAGGATTGCAGTTTCATCAGCGGAATTCACCAGAAGGGTACGGGATGGACATGGATATCAACTGTATAGAAAATGTAAAGAATGGGACCCAAGGCCTTGCCTTGAGGAACACCAGCCTCAGTTAAGTAACAGCCGGATAATTCAATTCTATATTAAAGAAGAGAAGTAGAATCTGTCACATCCAGGGACACTAGTAATAGTGAAAGCATGCACTAGATTACAATATACCACCGTCACCTCGTCTCTTAGACATATTAACTTTTTTCTTAGGAAATTGGTGTTATATTTTAATAAAATTGTGACTGTATGTGAGCTAAGCACCTGGACCATAATATATACAAATGCCACAGTGAGTACTGTTGTTATTTATTGTGTACAGTTGTGCGGTGTGAAGCTGGTGAATAGAGTCTTGTTCTTATCTCGCAGCCATAAGTACCTGGTAAAACCTAGTCAGGCCTGGAGCCTTCACTTGGGAAAGGAGGTCCTTTAGCGACGCTGACACAAAATCAAGGTCACGCAGCGTGTTTTAACTTTATTTCTTATTTCATTTTTTTTTTCTCTTACTTCACTTTCTCCTGATATGTTATGAGATACAATCACCAACTCATGTCTTCTGAGGGAGGGTGCCACTAACCCTACAGATCCTTCAACTACCATCCAAAGCAATCATGTTCCTCACATACATATACAACTGCATCCTAAGAACTACCCATTTTCCTCTCTTATGGAAACATTCCACCATCGTATTTTCCCTGAAACCAGGCAAACCTTCCAATAATACATCATCATATAGGTCAATTAGCTTACTCCCAATCCTTTCAAAAAATTTTGAAAAAATCCTACTAAAAAGAATCCTACCCGTAATAGAATCTCAAAACCTTCCTAACCACCAATTCGGGTTTCGCTTCCAACATTCCAATGTCAAACAAGAACTCCGACTTGTTGGCCATATATCCTCAGCCCTAGAAAGCAAAGAGCATTGTACGGGAGCATTCGTGGACTTTGCGCAAGCTTTTGAGCGGGTATGGCATGTCGGACTGCTCTTCAATCTTAAATCCCATCTACCCTATTCCTTATATCTTATTCTCCGATCCTTCCTCTCTGACCGCTCCTTTCAAGTTCGCTGTACAAAATCATCCAACTGTCATTCAATCGAGGCGGGAGTTCCTTAAGGCAGCGTCTTGGGTCCCGTCGTCTACATTCTGTTTACCGCTGATATTCCTACTCATCCGGAAACCCTCCTCGCAACATTCGCTGATGACACAGCCATCTTATCTTCCAATCCAGATCCTGAAACAGCATCTTTAAACCTACGAAGTCACAGTCCTAATAGCACTGTAATAATTGGTGAATCCAAGTAAATGAATCCAAATCCAAACATATCACTTTTACCCTTTGAAACTTTTCCTGTCCACTAGTGTACTTCAACTTCATACCACTTCCTCTGTCCGACACAGTCCGGTATTTTGGTTTTATTCTAGATAAAATTCTAACCCACATACCAGACTTAAAAGACAACAACTTAACAGACGATACGGACAGCTATATAGACTATTGAATAGAAAATCTCAACTTTCAATCCACAAAAAAACTACTAATCTACAAGACAATCCTGAAACCTATATGGACCTACGGAATAGAACTGTGGGGGACAGCAAAGCTTTGTTACATCAAACGCATTCAATCATTCCAGTCTAAATTCCTCCGATCAATAGTCGATGTTCCCTTTTATGTATCCAATAAAACCCTTCATAATGATCTTCATATTACGTTTTTTCCTGAACTAGTCCCAGACAAATTTTCCAAATTTCACCAGAACCTCACTCATCATCCAAATCCTGTAGCACAATCCTCCTGCAGTTTAAAACAACAGTGGCACAGCGACCTTCTGTAAATATTTATATATTGGAGTTCTGGTAATGGCCAGATTCTCTATTCAGGTCCAGAGCGTCTGTTGCTGTAGTTCTCTCCATCAGTTTACACTGGTTTCTAATACCAGTGACGCGGATGGGAGAGAAGCACTGGGATCTCCTGGAGTCCTTCCTTGGCTTCTAGATTTGGGAAATAAATCATGACTCAGAGTCCTCTGGGTGAATGTAAATATTGTATATATGTGTGAATGTGTTTTATTCACTTTAAATTTATTTAGATTTTATCTATTATTTCATTTTTTGTACATAGACATATTAATTTACTTATTTTATTTTACTATATTTGTTTTTCTTTATTATTTCTATCTTAGTTATTATTCGTATATTTATACTCGGTGAATGAACCATGTAGCCTAAATATTAATGCCCTTTAATGTGGCAGAATGTATTAATAATCAATAAAAAAAAATGAAAAAAATAGTGATAAAGTAGATAATTCACACTCTATGTACAATACATTACCCAGTAAAATAATTATACTAAAAATAAATGTGTATATAAGAAGAAAGTAAACTAATCAATGTAACAATACTGATGGAACTGATGGAAACATTATTTGCTGGAAAATGTATGTAATGGAGAATTGAAGAGAGTAGTACTATAACTATTTCATTTATTAGAACCGAATCTAGTTTAAAAATATGTAGAATGCTTTTTGTCGAAAACGTGCTGCTTCATGGATAAAATGAGGAATAAAAAAAAAACAAAAAAAACAGTTTTTTATATATTCAAAAGTTATCGAGGGGGGGGGGGAGGAAAATGACGCCGAGGTCGAAAACTTGGATTTTGCATTTCAGTCATATTCCATAGAAGAAAATAAAAAGAAACCTTATATCTCCATTCAACGCAAGTTACGATGTACAAGATTAATGGGCTACTTTTCGAAATGAAAAGATTTTTGACCCTAAAATAAACAAGTATATAATTTTAAGTTTATTGTTACGTATTGCATAAATTAATGCATCTTTTATATTTTTTTTTTATATTATAAATTAGTCATCACAGTTTAAAATACAGTCATTACAGTTAAAATGAAATCTGAGCCTGCAATGCCAATGTTTTACAGAAAAACTATAATATTGGGAAAAAATAAAATTAAAAGCGTCTGTAAAATATTAATTTATAGCTTATAGGTGTATTCATATAAGATGCATTTAAATTGATTGGACTAGCTTATTTTAAATTTTCTTGAATATATGTTTTAGTTTTAATTTATAAACGAGTGTTCGCTATTTAATACGCTTCACAAGGTCCTTTAATTATTTACTTATTTCTTAACCGTTCCACAGCGTTTCCTTCAATTACAATAAAAGTGGTGCCTCGGCTATTGATAAACGTAAAATACATGATCCCTCTTCTTTCAAACTATTGCAAGAATTTTGCTATCTGTTGCTCTGTTAATTATCCCTTTATTAGTTTGCTCTTAATTTATTTTTTAGTTCACATTTATTTCAGTGATTTTTTAGTTCACATTTATTTCAGTGATTTAGTTAGCTGAAACTAGCCTATTCTGAGAGAAATCTAAATTAATTCTTTACCGTTTCGATCTTTTACCACCAGTTAATCAGAGTAAGCGGGGTTCTACGGTATACATTATATAGAAAATTTAGTTATGCTTATGTTAGTATGAAAACTATTTTTATATGATTTACAGATCGGTATTGCCAGGATCCTCTTCCCCTCCTCCCAAAAAGTCCATTTTCAACCAATGTGCATCCTGATAAATCCAGATCATTTGTATGGCTGCGAAGCCTGGGATCTAAACGGTGCGGCTAGTGTTACCCAAATGCGAGACCGAGACGAGTCTTGGTCTTGCAAACTCAGTCTTGGTCTAGGTCTTGGTCTTGCGCAAGACTCTCGTAACAGTCTTGCAGAGACCTAGTAGCTTTTTATTAGAAAGATATTACTGTAATTTTTTAGATATGAGAAACATAACTAAGTCTGAATGAAAAATTAGAAGAATTAAATGCAAAAGTATATTATTGGTATCACCAATTCTTTACATATAGTAACTAAAATTTTCAAGTATTAGTAATTATTTTGCCTCAATTTTTATTCAAAAAATCGATTTTTTTTTTTTACCAGTCTTGGTCTTGGTCTTGCAACAGATAGGCAGTGTTCATCTTTTTCAGGCAAAGTTCAAGAACAAGACCGATTTTGGGCAACACTAAGTGCGGTAAAACACAGAATTGACAGATTCTCCACACGATGACCGGAGCTATCTGGGATAAAAACCTTAACGCATGAGAAATAAGTAACAATATAGAACTTCTAAAAGAAACGGGTCAGTCATTATCTTTTTTTAAATTTATTTATTACCAGATCGGCCTGGTGGGCCTTACATGGTTGTTGTAACAATTTGATGATTTTTAAAAATTTGTTCTGGTGGGGTATAGTCTTTGCAAAAGACACCCCTAACTATTTATACATTATAATTATTGAATAATTACAATTAATAAAGAGAAAATTATTAATTGTTCATAACATGATGTCTTGGATCAGTCTGGGCTTCAGTCTTCGAGATGAGGTTGGTTTTCCTAAGTTGTAGGCCACTGCACCTTTAACTGCTGGTAGCTGCGAAAGGAATTTTTTAAATCGTTTTTTGATGAATTCATCTATTGTTTCCAATTTTAGTTCTCGATGTAGTTGAGCGTTTCTTATGAACCAGGGGGCATCTACTGCAATTCTTAATACCTTGTTTTGAAAGGATTGTAGTTTTTTTTCTTTTCGTAGCTGAAGCGGCTCCCCAGACTTCACATCCGTACATTAGCAAGGGTCTTAGTATGGTTTTATGAATAAGAACAGTTGTCTCTGGTTTTAAACTAGATTTTCTATTTACTATGGGATATAACATTGCTAACCTTGCGTATGTTTGGGTCAGTTTATTATTTATATGGTAATTCCACTTAATACGGCGGTCCAGATAAACTCCGAGGTATTTTACTGCTTCACTAGCTGGGTTCCATTTTAGTACTTTATTTTTGAGAATCAGTTCAGGTGGGTCTGAGGGACGTCTAAGAGTAAAAATTTTTGCTGTACATTTTTCGGTGTTGAGACAAATCATCCATTTTTTTAAATATTGTTCTAGATTTACTAGGTAAGACTGCAGTGTATTTCTGGCTATTAATATATCATTGTGTTGGGAAAAGACAGCTGTATCGTCGGCAAACATAGCTATGGTGGTGTTTGTGGATTGGATAATGTCGTGAACATAAAAGTTAAAAAGTATGGGAGAAAGAACAGAACCTTGTGGGGTGCCGGCATGGATTTGTCTTAAGGTTGAATTTATATTATTTATTCTAACTGTAAATGTTCTGCCGTTGAGGAATGAGCTCAGAACGTCATATAAATATTTAGGCGTGTCCACTTTCTTTAGCTTGTACAATAGACCACAATGCCAAAACTTATCAAACGCTTGTTGAAAGTCTAAAAACGTGACAAGAGTATGTTTTTTCATTTCGAATCCATTTACTATGAATTCTGATAATCTTGCCAGTTGGTGTGCAGTGGAATGACTATACTGAAAACCAAATTGAAAATCAGGAATAATGCTATTACATTGTAAAAAGGATGCAAGATGTCTTTTTATGACTGACTCTAGTAATTTTCCAACTATGGGTAGTAAACTTATCGGTCTATAGCTACTGACTTGTTTAGCGTTTTTACCATGCTTATGAATTACTACGAGTTCAGCTTTCTTCCACGTTTCGGGAAAATATCCAGTGCGTAGACAGCTATTAAAAATAGATGTAATGTAAACGAGAGCTTTTCTAGGAAAAATTTTTAAAGCAATAACTGGTATAAGGTCATGTCCTGGACTTTTTTTTACTTTGAGATTCCTAATTAGTTCTTGAATTTCTTTAGGGATTGTGAATTTAATCGGAAGCTGTACAGTTGTTAGGGGCAATTTTAAATAATCTTCAACATCAACATTTGGTGAATGCGGACTTCTTTCGCATTCTGGGTTTGAGAACGTTTTCTCAAAGTAATCTGCAAATGCTTCAGCTTTTTTTGCGTCACTGATGATGTATCCTCCATTCTCTTCCAGACTAGGAAATTTCTCAAATTTGCTTAGTACACACCGAGTAGCCTTCCACAGAGATTGGTCCTTTGGGTCTAAATCTTTTACGTAATTTTGGTATTTAGAATACACCCATTCATCCAGTTCTTTTTTAATTACGTGTTTGAGGTGGTTCCATGACTTTTTGTAAGTAGAAGCTCTGTTGCGCATCCACTGTCTCCTTGCATTCTTTTCTTTAATTTTTAACAGAATTGATTTTGGGCAACTCCTTGAAAAATTGTTCCTCACTAACTGGAAAGGTCGTACGGTTGCTTCCTGTAGACTATTCGAAATAGACTCATTTAGTTTATTTATATTTTCTTCGATTTCAAGGGCAGTAGAAAAATTATTTTTCAGATTTATTTTCTCAGCTACTAAGATTTTGTATAATTCCCAGTCAATCGTTCCATTAATGAGTGATTTTCGCTTCGGCACTACATTTAGCTCAGTTGAAAAATTAATAAATACAGGGATGTGGTCCGAATTTAAGGCTGTGATAATGTGAGATGAGAGAGGAAGCCTACAATTTTTGGTGAGTGCAATATCAAAAATATCGGGATTACAGCCTGGTCTATAAAAAGTAGGTTCATTTGGCGTATGGATATGAATATTGGGATATGAATATGGATATGAACAAATTTCTAGCAAAATATTTCCGCTAGAATTTGATTTACGACAGCCCCAGTAGATGTTTTTACTGTTCATGTCACCTAGAACTAAAGAATGGTCTCCTGATGGCATGAGTTTTAAAATTTCATCTTGGAGTAGTTTTTTGTTTGGAGGTTTATAAACTGCCGTAACGACTGTAGAGGGAAATGAATGTAAACGAACTGATATGACTTCGATATTTAAAATATTATCAATAATGTTTTCAGTGAAGCTAATATTATTCTTAATTATTAAGGCTACACCGCCGGAAGCAGTCGAACATTCTCGATCCTTTCGTAAGATTTTGTAACCTGGGATTCTAAATGTGATGTTTTGAGATAGATGTGTCTCGGTTATGCAGGCTATATCGATGAAATTTGATTCAAGAAAATTTTTAAATTCACATCTTTGAGATGATATGCCATGCGCAGTCCAGTTTAAAATTTTTAATTTTTTTATTTCTGCAGTCATATATAAAAAATTAATATTTGGAAATAAATGAAATAATAAGTGATCTGGAATAATGCGCAGTTAGTCTCGAACGAGTTAGTAACAGATAAGATAGTGTTTACTTTAGGGTCCATTAGTAAATAAAGAAGCTACGAGCGAAGATAGGTGTATCATAATTTGTGGTAAATACGGTTTGATAGCATCGATAATAATTTTAGTTATTGTTGACAGTAAATTATCGCCGTTTATTCCAATGTTTTGATTAACTGTGGGCTGAGGTTTAGGCCTTAGGGCTGAGGCATTTAGAGAAGTGGTGTTTTTCTTTGCATTTAACGCACCGGGGCTCTAAATGACAGAAATTTTTTGTGTGGCCGTACCTCTGACAGTTGGTACACATGGGGATATCATTTTTCTTGTGTTTAGGTTCGACTGTATTTAAAGCAGAAAATAAATTGTTAAGATTGAAAATGTCATTAGCTGTTTCATTGTTTATAATAGACACTGAGCAGAGAGGAGTAGGTTTCTTATCTTTATTCAATATTCTGGAAACGTAAACAACTTCGAACTGTTTGGAATTTAACTCGGCCTTTAATTCATCTTCGGTTATGCTATAAGGGACCTTCCTTATGGCAATGTTTATATATTTATTTTTATCTGAGGAAAATGTGTGATATTCAATTTTTTCTTCATCGTAATATTTAGTCATAGTTCTGTAGTCTTCAATGGTTGATAGCATTATTTTTGTGTTGTTACCGGCCAGTTGCGTATTAAATGGTCCGATACATAATGCATTTAGGTCATTTAATAGAAGTCTGTAATTGTTAGCATTGTGTAAAAATATCGGTGGTATTCTAATATCATTGGATTGAACATTTGGGTTATTTTTATAACTAGTACTTGCTGTAGTGTGCTTATCGGATGAAAGGTCAATTTCAGTAAGATGATTAAAGCTATTGCTTACTTTAATTGGAGCGATTTCCTGGTAGTACTTGCCCATTTTTGGTTGTCGGGATTGAGGTGAATCAATAGCTTCATGAACTCTCTTCTTAGAACAGGATTCGTCCGTATGTTGGTCTACGTTCGTTTTTGTAGTGAGGGAAACACGGGGCGAATCACTTAATTCTTCGCCGGGTTTCATTAATTACATTAAAAAAAAAAAAAAAGTAGACAAAATACATGAAATAAAATGAATAAATGAAATATAAAAACAGTTCGAATAACTCCACAGTACAACCGCACTCCATGAAAGTCAGAGGCCAACTGAGTCATTATCTTGTGATATAAAGGCAAGGAGGTTAAGATGAATGTAGTAAAAAGCAATTCATCAGGACACCTTTAAATGACAAAGCATACCACAGTATTAGGGAAGAGATAACATGGAAGGATGAATGCCAGTGGATTGATAGGATCCACAAAGATGTAGCTGAGTCGCACAAAACAAAACATACAAGCTAACTTTAAACTTAATTCGATACCTGGAGATATCATTGTATCACTAATTATTCTTAAATTATCTGAAAACTTTAAGTAGAAGAAATCATTCTATGTTTCGATTGAATTATAACCAATTGGTAATTGAGTAGCAATATGTTAGATAATAAATAAGTCAATATTTCGAATTCCTTAGTTCCACAAACTATTTAGAAAGTAAGGCAATTTGATCTGCTATTAGAAATATAAGTTCTTTTGTCCGTCTTCTTTAGATGGTGGCAATATCGGCGTGAGTTTAAATTCAAAGAATATTGGGGCCTAATGCTCCATCTTTGAAAAACAGTTTAAGAACTGATTTAAGGGTAAAGCAGCTGTTTTTATGTAACTTGCGAATTCGATCAAAAGTTTCTGCTCCTTGGGCCAGTGGGAGGTCTTGGTCGGCCTTTGGGAAGAATGGATATTGGCAATTCTCAGGGAAATCTCTTGTCAAACTTCCCCAAATGCTTTCCGAGGCCTCAACTTTCTGAAATTAGTTTTGAAAGTAGCTTCTCACCAGTGTTGGAATAGAAGAGCTATAATAATCATTTACGTGCAAAATTGCTTCATTTGGTATTTTTTACAGTGTTTCATGATGTAAAGCACTGATCATTGGCTAATGATGTAAAGAAGTTTTCCCACGACCATGGGTAGAATTTTTGAAGTTTTCTTATTATAATTATCTAGACAAGTTATGATAATTAGGGTTAAAGTTTGTGAGAGTGTTTTTTTCTCGGCTTTGTTGCTATAGCCGAGAAAAAATCTTGTGGCCGGGAGAAAGTTCACTGATTCCATGTATTCAATATGAACTAAGATTGTGAAAGATACCATAATAATCTAAATTCAATAGTTTTTTGTCCTTGGATTTATAAATATATGTATAATAAGAAATCCAACCCAATTTCATAATATCTAATCCTTAGCGTTGTTTATGTCATTGTTAATGATTAATATGGATAAGTACACGAATTTAGTGAAATTATTTTTAATATTATCATAATAAATATTTAATTGAGTAAATACTGAACGATTAGTTGTTGAGAAATTTTTAATTTCATTAATAAAAGAAATTTCATTGTTCGAATTTTAATTTGAACTCTACAGATAAGGAACATGTTCCAAGGAATTATTACAGTTACATAGAGTTTCTTATTCGAAATGAAAAGAGCCTACCTCTTTGATAAGACAAAGCCTTATTTTGATGAGAGATTATTCTTTGTTCCGACCGCACTCGTGTAAAGTATCTCCTTCATCCCACAAAAAAATCGCTTGTTTAATATTATATTTTTATAATTATTTTTGCTAAAGTTTGAACAGATAACTAAAAATGGAAAACATTATTTTATTTTTCACGATTCACTTCAAACTAGCTCTCTTACGATAAAGGCTAAAAGTCTCTTCATAGACATCAATCTAAATAGCGAAATCAATCCATATCACTATTCATGAAACCATAAAACTGAGAGAAATAAAATGATTATCATTAAAATGAATACTCCAATTAATATAATAATTAGTCTCGAATACAAAGGAATCTCAGATGACGAGACCATGTTAATATTAATTATAAAACCTTTAAAAGAAATAAATTTCCCTAAAAATTTTCCATTATCTTATGTACACCTCCTACCATGAGGATTGTTAATCGCTCTTGGCTTATATTCTATCGTATCGCCAGTCGGTTGGAGATTGCGGCAAATCTGTTTTCATCGCTTTTGGAAATGCGAGGAAAATATAACTGAAGGAAATATAAATTTAAAAAAGTATTTAAATGTAAAAATATCACGAATCAAATAGATCCTAATAGAAAAATAACCACGTGGGGGAAACATAATTGTGACTGACGAAACACCTAGGTCTCAATAAAAACTAACTAGAGGTTATTAAAACTGAAAGTAAATGTAAATCACGTTATTCTCAATTTGATAGAAATATCCAGTAGTTTACTAACCATAAATACGATTTTTTTGGACGGCACTTTTGCATTGACTGGGGTGTTACATAGAAGAATAGCTCAAATTCACGGGACAGAGGAATTATCATTATTTTGATCAACAATTAATATTAGTCCTCTAAGCATTAAGATAAAGAATGGAATTGTACATTAGACTATTTCCAACTGCAGAAAACATTTATAATTGAGTTTAGTTTTTATCTTAAATAGTAACCACCTTCTAAATAAATAAAAAAATATTTATATACCTAGACGTGTATACAGGGTGTTTCAGGGTTAAGTGACCCAACTGCAAAAATGAACCGAGGACCTCAAAACAAGAAAAAAAATTTCACTGAAGGTATGTCCGTAAACGCTTTGTTTAGGAGATATTCATACCTAAAGATTTTCGTTGTTATGAATTATTTACGTTAAATGAAATATTTAAAACCTATTTACTTATTCCAACTATTATATTATTAAATGTAAACATTAACATTCATATTAAATGTTGTTCAAAGTGATTTTCTTGAGCATTAAGATAGACGGTAGATATATCTTATTGTTTCACAAGAGAGAATCACTTTATTATCATAAAATACAATGGTGCTGCCCAATTACATTGGGTTGCTAACAACACAGCATACTTATTAATCACTACAAACAATATTTAAAATTATTATACAATTATATAGGATTAACAATATGGATGAGCATAGTATACAATATTTTATACATATATATATATATATATATATATGCGATACGACTGAGCAAGTCCGGTCAATGACCTTATTTAATTACGAAGAAGAATCATTGTTATATTATTTCTTTTCCTTTTTATTTTTTATTTTTTTGTTATATATATATATATCCACTGTACTTTATGTATTAGGTTAGAAAGAGAGAGGAGAGAATATGATGAGTGGGAACATGTATAAGGGGAGAGAAGGAAGAGAAAGGGTACAGAATGATAATAAATGAATGAAAGAAATAGTAAAAATAAAATAAAAAGGGAAAAAAATAATATATATATATATATATATTATTTTTTTTCCTTTTTATTTTATTTTTACTATTTCTTTCATTCATTTATTATCATTCTGTACCCTTTCTCTTCCTTCTCTCCCCTTATACATGTTCCCACTCATCATATTCTCTCCTCTCTCTTTCTAACCTAATACATAAAGTACAGTGGACGTGTTCAATAAATAATAATATAAAAATAACAATGATTCTTCTTCGTAAGGAAATAAGGTCATTGACCGGACTTGCTCAGTCATATCGCATATCCCAAATCCCAATCAATGGATTGGCCGTGTAGGACCAGTGGCTTGGCCTGCACGCTCTCCAGACCTGACACCACTGGGTTTTTTTGTTTGGGGTAAAAGTAAACAAAAAGTCGATGCAAGTTTGATGTTGAATGCTGTTGAAGAAATATGCCGAACCTGTCTTAATGCTCAAGGAAATCACTTTGAACAACATTTAATATGAATGTTAATGTTTACATTTAATAATAAAGTAGCTGGAATAAGTAAATAGATTTTATTTATTTCATTTAACGTAAATAATTTATAACAATGAAAATTGTTGGGTGTGAATATCTTCTAAACAATGCATTTGCGCGAATACCTACAGAGGACACTTTTTTCTTGTTTTGAGGTCCTTAGTTCATTTTTTCAGTTTGGCCACTTAATCCTGAAACACCCAGTGTATGAAATATTTACTCTACAATCAAAAGTAAAAATTATGATGTAAAAAATCGATCTCAGAAATAGGGTAATATACAATGGACGTATGTAATGATGAATTGAGTTTTGGTGTGTGCATTGTCTAAACTTCCTTCCTTCCTATCTGGTTCTCTCTACACGACATTCCTGTTATGATCATTTGTTATGATGAATACCATTCCGGCTTTAACTCTTGCTGAGAAGACAGGGCTGTTATCCTCCGGATTGAGAGGGGGTTCACAGACCACCATCATTACCGAAAAAGCTGAGCCAGTATTGAGCGCCACAATTGCAAGAATAAATCTAATTCAATTTGCTCTTACTCTACTTACTCTGCTTTTGATGCTTGAGGCAGTTGTTGTTAACAGTTACTTAGTATTAAAGATATAGGATGCCTTGTTGTTAGGCGGAGAAATGATTTTTAAGACATTTGTGCTTTTTGTTTTTTTTTTTACGAATAAAAAATAAAAGTCCTGGTTTTCATTTCCTACTTACTATTCTTTCCTTAAGTGTACCCTTCGTAAATACAATCAACGGTAGTGAAACCCATATAAATCAATTCTACCATTTTTATGTCCGAAACCATCAAATCTATTTAACGAATACATATTTTGTTTATATTTTATTGAGAAAAAAATACATGTCTCAATTAAAGGCATTAAGTATTTAGAATGTATGAAACACAAACATACCATATATACAATAATAGCAAAACAAGATTATAACAAAAGAAAAGAAAAGAAAACTTGGAATAACAGAATAAATCAAACATGAGACAACAATAATTAAAAAAGAAATAAATAAAAACACATTCATACTTATTTACAATATTTACAGTCAGCCGAGGGAGCTCCGAGTCGGGTCCTTTCCCCCACGTGTGGAGGATAAGGCAAGACTCTAAGAGATCTCAGAGCTTCTCTCACAGCCGCATCACTGAGATGGGGATTCAGTGGAGACTAACAGAGGACACTAAAGCCTAAAGCTGGCCATTGCTAGGAATCCAGTGACGTATTTAGAAAAGATCTCGAGGCCACTGCCTTTTTAACCTTCGAGGAGGATTGTAGGGATTTCCCGAGCTGGAAAAGGATTGTGCTAAGGGATTAGGATGATGGATTAGGTTTTGATGAAAATTTGAGAAACGGGATGGAATAATGTCAAGGACATAAGGGATGTTAAGATCATTATGTAGAGTTTTGTTTGTAACATAATAAGGTGCATTTACTATTGTAGGAAGGACTTTGGACTGGAAGGATTTGATGCGTTTGATGTTAGAAAATTTAGTTGTCCCCCACAGTTCAAATCCGTTGGTCCAGATGGATTTCAGAATGGTCTTGTATATTAATAGTTTGTTTTCAATTGAGAGGTTAGATTTTCTGATAAGTAGTCTGTATAGCCGGCCAAATCGTTGGTTAAGTTCTTGTCTTTTAAGTCTGGCAAGTGGGTTCCATTTTAGTCTTTTGTCTAAAAGATATCCAAGATACAGAACTGTGTCTGAGATGGGAAGAGGCCCTGAACTAAAAAGGATATGTGGACTGGGTCGGAGGACAAAGGTGACATGCTTGCATTTGGATTAATTGATATTGATGCGCCAATTGTTGCACCACTGCTCTATTAGGAAGGTGTGTCGTTGCAGGTTTAGGGATGCTGTTTCAGGGTCTACGTGGGATGATAGGATGGCAGTATCGTCAGCAAATGTTGCTAGATGGGAATCAGAATGGGTTGGTATGTCAGGTGTGAAAAGAACGTAGAGAAATGGGCCTAAGACACTGACTTGTGGAACACCAGCCTCAAATGGTTAATAATTGGAGAATGCGGTTCGCAGCGGACTTGAAAGGAACGATTTGAAAGGTAGTATCTGAGAACTAGGTACAAGGATTGGGGTAAGTGGGTTTTGAGCTTGAAAAGCAAGCCATTGTGCCACACCCGGTCGAAAGCTGCGTCCAGAAAGGCACTAGTGCAATATTGCTTGTTTTCAAGCGCAGAGGATATATGGTCCACAACGCGAAGGCCTTGTTGTACGTTGGTATGTCTTGAGCGTAATCCAAATTGATGGGAAGAGATATTGTGGGTTTCGAGAATGGTTAGGATACGTTTGAGAAGGATTTTTTCAACGATTTTTTTTAGAGTATCAGGAGCAGGCTTATTTATCGGTCTATAGGATGAGGTATTGTTAACAGGTTTACCTAGATTAGGGAAGAGGATGATTAAGGAGTGTTTCCATATCAGAGGAAAATGAGTTGTACGTAGTATAAAGTTGTATAGGAATGTGAGAAATATGATTGCGTTTTTTGGGAAGTTGTCTAAGGATCTAGGAAGTAAGGAGATCATGTCCAGGGGGTTTTCAGGGTTTCAGGTTGTTTATAAGGAATTTGACCTCAGAGGGGTTCACTGCTTTAGGAGGCAAGGAGAGCGGAATCGGGGAAGAAAGGAATTTTTCAACTTTTGCAGTGTGGGTGTTCCATCATCGCATTGGAGGGGATGGTAAATAATAATAATAATAATAGTAATAATAATAATGCTTTATTTATTCTGGGAAGTGTCCCTATAGAATAATATAGAAAAACAATAATGTGGACTAAGGAGCCTTATAGATACATAAACAAAAATATAGAGTAATTAAATAGTAAAAATATAAAAAATTATAAGTTACTTACTACTAGTGAGGTAGGGTTGGAAATTTTATTCAAAGATCGAACTAGAGCAGTTTTCCAGGAGGATGGGAATATGGAGTTTTGCAATGAAAAGTTTTAGATATGGTAGAGAACAGGAATAAGGAGAGGAAGGCTGGATTTTATTAGTCTCACTGGAATATTATCAGGAACATAATCATTATTGTGGGATTTTAGGATAGCGGAAAGTAATTCATCGTAGGACACATGGGAGAAGAAGAAGTCTTCTGGAGTGAAATTATGATGTTTGATTTCAAATGTAGGAGAAGAATTGTGAGTAAAGGATAAGAAATGGTCATTGAGATCATCTGGAGTCACCGGAATGTAACTGAGTTTATTGGAATCTGGTAGGTATAGGTTACGGAGTATTTTCCATTTGGATTTGGAATCGGGAGCATTGGAAAGGGCATTATGAAAGTAGGTGGCTTTAGCAAGTCGGATTGTGGATTGGGTTCCATTGCGTTGTTCCTTGAAAACCTCATAATCTGCAGGCAAACGGGTTCGACGGTATTTGCGCCTTACTGCATTCGTTCTTTTCATCATTCCTTTATTTCAGGAGTCAGCCAAGGTGCAGTGGGACGACGTATGGTTCTGGTTTTCAGAGGAGCATGGGCGTCTAATAAGGATTGTAGGTTTGAAGTTAGGATGGATACCATAGGATCGATGGAATTATAGGAAGATATGATGTCCCGTTGGAAACAATCAAGTCAGGTTGAAGGGATTTATAAGAGAGAAGGTTTAAATTACGGTATGAGACCATTTTTGGAGTAAAGGATTTTACGGGTAGGTCATATGTAATTTGGATCAGGTCGTGTGATGTAAGAAAGGAACGGGGTGTTGGAAAGAGGAGAGGATTTTGATGTAAGAGTCAGAGATGTAGAGATCTAACCAGGTGTCGGTTGTGATTAAATTGCGTCTAATGAGTAGGAGAATAAGGAACAAGGTAAAGACTAAGGGACAACAGTAGGTCGGTTAGGAAGTGTTTTTCAGGAGATTGTGAGAGCATATTCATGTTGAAATCGCCGGTGATAATAATATTGTTGTAGTGGGAAATCAGGTTGACAAGGGAAGATTAAAAAAAAGTTATCGAATAGAACACGAGGAGGGCGGTAAACGATGGCAAATAACAGAGGAGAGGTAATAGAGTAAATTTCAATGAACATGTAGTCCATGTGAGGAAAGTCATGGGAAGGAGATTGCAGGAGGATTTTGGCATTAAGACTGTCATGAACATACAATCCGACACCACCTCCTGTGCGATCAGATCTATCGTGGCGTAGGAAGGAATAATTGGGTAGGGAAATCTGGGAGGAAGGGATAAAAGGTTTTAAACAGGTTTCGGATATTGCTATTATGTGGTAAAAATTATCAAGGAAATGTTTCTGAAATTCATCATAGTGTGCAGTAAGGGATTGTGCATTGATGTGACAGGAATTCAGGATATTAGTCATACTGGAGAGTTGGGAAGTAGGATTTTGGAAAAAAATGATCGAGGATGGTGGATAGGATATAACATTTTTTAAGCATACTATTAAGTTTAGAGATATAAAAAAACAATGCAAACATAAAATAAACTTTGAGATGAAAAAGATAGTTGAAATATAGTGGTATTTAAGGATCTTTTGGCCAATTTCCAGAGGGAGTTGTCCTCGGTGGAAAGGGAAGAAAAGTAGTAATTGTAAGATTGGGATCTAAAGGAAGCTAGTTCTTTTTTAACTTGTTTGCAATAGTAATTGTACAATATCCGATCATCAGAATGCCTGATTCTTCTTCTGCCAGAGGGTCCTAGATTGGCGTTTTTATTTAATAAGGTCAGTAAGGTTTTGGGGCAGACTATTATTTTTAAGGGTTTTATTTGGAGATGAGTCGTGTTCAGCCCAGACTGCTTGCTGAATCAAGGTGGTTAAGGAACTCACTGCATTATCTAGGTCTTGAGGAGTTTTTAGGGATACTCTGAGATCTATTGCATCTGCTATTGTTTGGGGGAAAAGGTTCCAGTTGACTGGGCCTCTGGTGAATGAAGGGGGGGATAACCTGGTGATAGGAGATGCGGAAAGGGTTAGATTTAGCGGACTGTGATCTGAGGAAAGTTCATCGAGCCGTAGAACTGAGTAATTTAGCGGCCCGAGACCTATGTGAATGAAGAAGTCGAGGATATCAGGATTACGGTTGGCCAGTATGTAAGAGTATCAGGGGGAATTGTGGGAATTAAGTGCAGATAGCAACGACCGCCCGCGGGAATTTGTGGTTCTGGCTCCCCATTGCTGATGTTTGACGTTAAGGTCTGCACCTATAAGGAAGTGGTGTCCTAAGTAATTAAGAAAGGAAAGCAAATTAGATGCAGGTACTGTTATTTTAGCTGGAGTGTATGCTGCGACAACTGTGACAGGAAAATGTGAGGTTTGGATTACTACTGCTGTGGTTTGTAGGAAATTCTGTACTGGTAAAGGATAAAAGTGATGGGAGAGGGATTGATGGATGATGACGGCAGTGTCTCCATGTGCTGCTCCATCAGGGTGGTCAGTTCGGTAAATTTTGTAATGAGGTGTGTTGAACTGGCGTTTGTTAGTCTGGTATCAGTTATTAGGGCTATGTCAGTGTTATTGTCCTGTAAAAAAAAAGTTTGTTCGTTTATGTCGTTCCAAACTCCATTCGCATTCCAGATGAGAATGGAAACTGGTTTTGTTGAGGACATTTAAGGAATTCTTGGGGGTGGGATTAGCTTAGCAATGACATTTGTAAGTAGGGAGATGAGCGGGGTGATGAGGGATTTGATCTCGGAGAGAAATGATGTAAGGATGGTAAGGTCATTGGAATTGGTAGGGGGAGGAATGTAGGAGATTTGGTGAGGAGTGGACTTTTGGGTATTCTTTTATTGGGGTGGTGAATCATGACTTTGTGGCAGGGCCTGAGAGTTATTGGTCTGTTCTATCTCTTCTAGCACTTCAGCATAGGAGACATCGTTGTTCACACGTCGTGTGGGTGGCCTTGGTTGTCTGGAAGTCCTGGAGGTCTCTTTATATCTAAGTGCTGCATGTGTTCTTGACTTCAAGTTTTATATGTTTGCGTCCCTTGTAGTTTGCCGGGTGACTTAGATGTCATAGTGCGCACACAGCTGGAGTTTGCCTAGACTGTGCATTCCTTCGATCTGTGTTGCTGTCCGCACTTCACACATTGAGGTGACAATAACTTCTAGTGTGGCCATAAGATTGACAATTATGGCATTGTACTATTTCACTTTTTGTGTATGGTTTTTCAACCACTATACTGGTATAGTAGATACGGGTTAAATTATAAAACTTTTCTACTCCTGGAGTGCGTTCCATATCTACAAAGATAGTGGTAACGCTATTTTGTTGCGTGTACCTGGTTGCTCTTTATTTCCTTTATAGACGTTCACGATTTGGCGGATATTGAAACCTAAACTTATCAATTCTTCTTTCAATTCATTTGGTGGAGTTGAAAGGTGAAGGTCTCTTAATACTACTCTTAGTGCTCTCTCTTCTTATAGCTGGTACGTGTGAAATTCAGCCTTTGACCCTGATAGGTATTTTCCAATTTTTCTATATGTTTCCGGAGAATCCGGCATTAATTTGGTGTCATTGGTTCTACCGTAGGATACATATTTACAGTTTTCAATGATTTTATTAAGGTGCTGGCAGAATAATGGAAATTTTTTAATATTTCTGACAAATATTGAGGGTGGTTTTGGCTCTCTGGGAGTTGGTGCTGCTTCCATTGTTTCTTCTGACGATAGTAGTTGGTATGGGTTGGGGGTGAAAAATGGAGCTTCATCTGTTCTTTGGGTCGAACAACCAGGTTGCGGTTCATTATTAATTTATGTTGGTCTATCAGATGTTGATGGTGGTGTTTTTCTATTGGAGCGCCTTGGTCTTTGTTTTACAGGAGAGAATTGAGAGCTATTATTACCTAAATGTCTCGATCTTTTGATTGATGATGTGATAATATCGGATTTATGATGATGTGATTGAAAAAATATTTTAATTGTCTGATGCGTATATAAAAAAAAAATACGTAGACCTGTGGAGTGCCGAGTGATGTGCACCCACTACAACAGTCAGCCAGATGCTGGCTGCAGGTTGAGTGGGGATAGATAACAACATGGTAGATAACCTGTCCAGCTATATCTATTGTTGTTAGGGCTGTTTAATAAACTTGATAAAAAAAATATTGCTTACCGTGTTTATGTTAATTTGATGAACGAATTGTTAATTGTTCAATATTACTGTTATTAAACTCTAAAGTTCTCTAAATCACTAGTAATTTAATAACTTGTGAGAGACAAAGTATCAGGTGGTTTGTATGAACTTAGCGCATGAGCAGGACCCGAACTGTAACTATCACTTTTTACTTGATTGATAGAGAATGAAGTAATAGTTGTTCAGAGTCATAATCTATCACAAAGTATTGAAATAATATACAATTTCACATATTTCTGCTGAAAATTTAATAATCGGTATATACTTTTAATAATATTTAATAACTATTATCTTATTACCTCATGCTTTTGTTTTTTTCACTCTCATGAATTAACCAATATGATTTATAGTAAAATAAAAGAGAAATTAGAATTACATTATTGATACGATAATGTAAATTCCATATAAATGAAATAAATCCTATAAAAGATTTGAAGATGTTTCTTTTAATATATATATCTTTTATAGGAGGTTTGCCGTTAATTTTTTTTTCTTGCTTTATTTCATTTAGGTGAAATTCTAAAATAAAATTTGTTCATGTATTCTCAGATTGTAAAGTATCTTTATATTCTGAAGCCTTTGCGTTTTTAAGAAATATTTTAAAAACTGCAACCATCTTTTTGATTACTGTTAGAGTAAAAGACTGAGTTTTCTTTAATTAAAGAAAACTCGACTTTTTGTTTATGTGTTGTTTGTTACCTGTTCTAGTACTATATCTAGCGGTTGTCATCTGGTAATTTAATTTAGGACAAGTAACCTCACGTATGAATTTTACTTTTAATTAATATTGTGAATATGGTTTTAATTACTATTTGCTACTCCTAGGGGGTGAAATTTCTTTCGGGGTACTACTTGAAAATGATTATACATTCTTGCGGTATATTTTTATATTACATAAAATGCTCACAGAAAAGATCTGGACTTAAGGTAGGGAATGCGGTCTTGCTTCGAGTTTCACTATTTCTCAAATATAATTCATTGCATCGTGTTTTACTCCTCAATTTTTCTTTTAAATTTATGATATTATAGCAAAGTAAACAACGAGAAGTACATGTTATAACTTGATGAGAAACTATGATACGAATAGTAGAAGAAGATATAACGATAAAAAAACATTTAAAAAATACCAGAATGTGACTTTTCTATTGAAATGATAAAAGTAGATTATGAGAAGTTTTGAATACCTTTGCCTGAGATATTTGATGGTATCAATAGTCACTTCCAATTTATTCCAAGCCAAAATCATTCCACAGTTGGAAAGCAAGAGAAAAAAAATGAAATAATTCCGTGGGATGAATTTTCTCTCAACTTTCTCTGAAATCAGAAAATTGTGCATTCACATTAGTGTAACTCTTTTTGATGTGTATAACAGATTTTGTGTCACTTTGGATCACTTATTGAGTTGAGTATTGATTTATAAGGTCGAAATTCACAAAAATATACTTAGAAGTATAACTTGATTAAAAATTGCACTTATCATGTTTTATTTATAGCTATTTTGCAATAAACCGACGATATACGTGATAATGTAAATATATTATTGATTATTAAATTATAAACTACAACGTAAAGGATACTATTTGAGGAATACAGAACAGATTGGTAAATGTTTCTTTAAAGCAAACTGGGTATGAAATACCTCATACCAACATCTTTAAAAATACTAACAAAATAAAGGTAGTTGATTAATCACTTCAATATTAAATGAAGGGAACGTGGAAGATATTAATCTTTGTTATTAAAAGATTAATATTCCTTAAACAATCTTTAATTAAATAAAAATAACTTCGCAGGTACCTACCAGTTTTATGTTTTTTCTCTATATTAATAAAACTTTTTCAATTCAAAGGTCTAAAATCCTTTAGCAATTCGGTAGGGTAGTATTATTGTGGTAAAACCGGATTATTCAAGGGGGAAAACGATTAACGATAAAACCCACCAAAAACTTTTAATTGCTTGTCTTACCTAGCCATTATCTCCAAATCGATAGTAGAGCGCTAATCGGTCAAGTCTACAGCTCACTTCATCCAATTATCAATTCGGACAATATTTTAATCAAGCTTTGACATTTGCCTATGGATGTCATAAAAAATACATGCTACTTGTGAATTTCGAAAACTTTTTATTCAGAAAGCAATTTAACATTATTTTTTATCATCAGAAACATTCTTTCTATAAACATTCTATAAACAAAAACTATTATTTATCACCAATAATAATTATTACATAACTTAAAAAATATTATTATAGATATAAAAAATATAAACATACAAAATACAGTTAACGTCTGTAGCTATAGGAAATTTTAGCTAACAACAAGTTCCTAAACTCAGCGCTAATACATTGATGGATGTCCGATGCTCATCATTGATCTCAGAATTGAGTTAAGAAATTTCACTTACATTAACTATTGCAAACAGTAAGTAACAGTCAAGTGAAATTATCGTCTCTATTTTAATACAGGTTTACTTTTTTAAAAATTAATTTCTTACTAACCATGTAACTCAAACTGTTTTTACAATTTATGTTTGCCCTCTACGTTTGGGTTGTGCCAGAAACAAGTTCGCATGCTATTGTGGAAGGGAACAGGACGAAGCAATTGACCAAAAAGATGGGAATAAATTATCAAGCCAGAGCCAGCAAAGAGTCTAGCCACGGCCGGCAACGAGTACACATCGGGTCTTAGTTTTTCTAATTTTTCATTAGTTCTTTTCCATCTAATTTAGTTCAAAATTTACACGGTTGTAGTTCTGTCAGTCAGCAACACATTTCTCAAATATCGTTAAAATTCACCGAGCATTTTCGATATGAGAAAATTGTAAAGAAATTAGCCTGCTGAGAATACTGGGCTGCTTATCAGTGGACTGAACTGAACCTGCAAACTCCCACCACACCCCCTCCAGCTGTAGAAGGTCAGTGTCACCGTATCTTATCAAATCACTGCCGAGCACTTACGTATATTTTTCTTTATAATGTGTTCCAACAACGATATAATGAGAGCTATTAACGAATTGAAAATATCCCTCGAAACTAATAATTCTCTCATAGGTGATGTATTAAAAGAATGTGATCGGTTAAAGAATACCTGTCAAGATCTAGAGTTAAAGAATTCTAAACTCGAATAAGAAATTAATTTTTTAAAGCGGCAGATAAAAAAGAACAATTTTTTTTATCCATAACATCCCTTTCAGTGAAAATGAAAATACACTCGATAAAGTTATAGACACATTCACGGCGTGTAATATAACGATCCCAGATTATGCAGTTAACATCTGTTATAGACTCCGGAAAGGCCCAATATTGGTGTCACTTAACAATAATATTGTGAAACAAAAGATTTTTAAGTGTAGGGATATTTTAAAAAATAAAAACACATTTTTAAGCCATGATTAGACGCCCCAAGATAGAGAAGAAGGGAGAAAAGGTCACGCATGCTTAATCAAATTAAAAACTATTGATAGCAATGCATCTTATAGGAAAGGTTTTTTTTTTCAAAATAAGAGGGTCATACTATAAAATGAAAGAAGTAGATGACATAATCAATGAATCTGAAGCTGATACCCCCATATTGTTATCACAGGAGAGCCCACTGGAAACATCTGATGAAGAACAAACAAAAAAGAAAAGAAAAGCTGAAAATAGACTAGATAAGTTTAAATTTCCACCACGTAGTTCATCAGTCTCAGCAATGGGTAAGTCGTCCTGACGGACCGAACCCATCTCCTCAGGTCTGATACCTGTTCACGATTCACTGAAAGGACTCGGTAAAACTATCTACCCCAATAATATACAACAACATGGACATCATATTTTGTTTTGCAATATAAATGGTTTAAAAAATGTATTTAAATTTACACCAAAAGAATGTGATACTATATGGCAGTATCTCATATTGTGTTTCGTGGAGACTTGGGTGATTAACGATAATTTCTATTTACCTCCATGGTTGCATGATTATACACCTTTTAGCAGTAAAGCTGTCAAAGTAAACATAACAGGGCGTGGCAGCGGTGGTTTGCTAACCCTAGTTCATAGCTCCATTACTTCAGGAAGAAGTATTGTATATATCAACCGATACTGGCGTTTTGTTTTGTCGTTTTTGCCTGTCGTTTTGGGAGCACTACATATTAAATTTATTTAATAACGTATTGAATTCTGAACAAATTCCAGGAATGTGGGCCGAATCTAACTTGCATCTTCTGTATAAGAAAGGTGATAAAAAGGATCCGAACAACTACAGAGGCATATCGTTACTTAATACTCTAGCAAAGTTATTCACTAGCATTCTAAGGAACAGGATCATGAAATGGGCTGAATTAGAAAAATTAATACCGGAGGAACAGGCTGGTTTTAGAACGGGCAGGGAATGCATTGATCACATATTCACATTGATGTCAGTTGTCAACATTAATTTGAGGTCAAAGGGCAGCTATATTTATGCAGTGTTTGTTGACCTTAGGAAGGCCTTCGACTCAACCAATCAAAATTTGTTGTGGGAAAGGCTCTTTTCTCTTGGAATGGGGGGAAAACTAATTAGGCTTCTCAAGAAACCATATGATGCTTCATCGATGCGGATGAAGTTGAAACACGAGCTGTCAGAAGAGATTGGTATCAGTCTGGTCCTGCTTCAGGGGGACAGTCTTAGTCCTGCATTGTTTATCCTGTTTGTGTCGGATATAGTTGAGTACTTCCGTGACCGAGGAGCTGTTGGTATTAATATAGACCACAACCGTGAAGTAGTTATGCTTCTGTTAGCGGATGATATTATGCTCTGAGCGAATACTGTAGAAGCAAATCTTTGACCCTAAATTTAAGTCTAAGGTGTTGGTGTTCCATAAATCTCCAAGGATGAAGAAACTTTGGCTTGGCGAGACACAAGTTTGGAGTATACCAGAAACTACACATATCTGGGTGTACCCTTTTCTTCTTCTGGAAAATTTGAGAGAGCCGCGGAGCATTTCTTACATAGATCATCTGTTGCAGCGACCAAAGTGATGGCAATCCTAAGAAATGGAAAAAGCGATTCTTGGGAAACAAAAACCAGCCTCTTTGACTCGATGGTCTCGTCAACACTGTTCTATGCTGCAGAGATCTGGGGAACGAGATACCTGGAGGTTTTGGAGAGGACGCAAGTTCGATTTATCAAATCATTGCTCCATTGGCCAAGAAATATACCGAAATATGTGGCTCGCCTTGAAAGTTGGAGATCTCCATTAATGTTGAAGTGTTGAAAAAAGTGATCAACTATTGGACAAAGCTAAACTTAATGAGTGACGAAAGACTACCTAGAACACGCTTTAATAGGCTTAGAGCTCTAGACTCATCCATTGGAAAACCTGATCCAACTTATAACTGGTTACCCAAGTAAAGATGATTGTGGCGGAACTTGGATGTCAGGGGCTGTTTTCTTGTGTTTTTTCTCAAGGTCTGATGAGGTTTAAAGATGAAGTCATGGAAAAAATAAGATACCATCACGCATCCAAGGACATCGACAGAGTGTTAAACTCTAAATCAAACCCAAGATATAGAAAAATCTGCTCCTTTAATGTTACCAAACCAGAGGATTATCTTCAGTTCAGGGCTCTGAATTTAAACAAATTAAGAGCCGTTAGTCGTCTCAGAGTAGCAAGTAAAGATTTTATGAAAATATACTTAAAAGATGCTACTTTGACTATTAAATCCAGTGAGGTATGTGGTGCATGCAACTGTATTGTAACTGACCCGGTAACTCATTTTCTGATCCAATGTATCAAGTTCAACGAGCCAAGAAATAAGTACTTGAAGGCATTTATCATTGAATCCAGAGAAGATGCTAGTGTGGAGGAGATACTGAAAATAGACACTACGAAAAAAATAAACCAACTGTATTATTTCATACAGGGCTGTTCATTGAACTGTTAAGTGGTAAAGTTAATCATATAACATTAATTCTTATTTATATTGTCATTTGTCTTATACCTCTCGAATAATTAAAAAAAAAAAGTTTTGCTAATTGTTATGTATATATATATTTACTAATCTGTTATTATATTAGTCATACTTAATGCTGTGGACATTGTTAATGTTATGTTTGAATGCAGTACTAGACTCAAGATCTAAAATTGTTAATTATACCATTATATTTATTTGTACAGGAATTTCCTTAGACAAATAAAATAAACTATCTATCTATCTACTGGCGTTTTGTCAATATTAAAATCAATAACAAATTATTAACAATTGGAAACATTTACTTGCCTCCTGTATGTGATATGGATACAATACTGGAAGATCTATGTAATACTATTACGGAATTACTACTCAATTATTCAGACACTTGCTTGTTTATCAATGGTGACTTTAACAGTCATGTAGGTGACCTGAATTTCTTAAATGAAGAAATGTTGTACAACTCAAATCTATACGCTACAAGGACGAACAGCCATAAACATGTTAACAGACTAGGAAAACAATTAGTGGAAGCGATGGAATCATTAGATCTCGCACTATGTAACGGCCGGATCCTCTCTGACAGACCTGGAAAGTTTACATTTATTTCTAACGTTTTTAAAAGCACTATTGATTTAGTGTGGATCAATGATAGGGCACTCGATATTTTAAGTGATATGGAAGTTATATCCATGTCTGATTTTCTGGACCATTTAGCTTGTGCTACTTCCGTGAAACCACATGTAAGCTTACTGAGTTCTCGAACTTTTAATTATACTTTTAATTATACAAAAATCAAGGGAAATGGGATGAGAACCAAAGCATATTATTCAAAACAAATTTAGAAAGTGACAAAATTTACTATAATTCGCATGATGTAAACCAGCTCTATAACCATTTCGTTGAATGCTTGCAGGAGAATATGTCTTCTCCCGGAATGCTCGTGATCAAAAAACCACCGAAGAATATAATGTTTCAGCCTAATCAAGCCTGCTTTGACTCAGAGTGCAATAATTTAAAAAGGGAAGTTAGAAGAAAATATAGAGCATTAATTAAATTAAATTTTCTTCCTCAAGTGTTACAAGACTACATCCAAACAAGGAATTCCTATAGAACATTAATTAGGAACAAGAAAAACAATTTAGATTTCAAATTATAAAAAAATTGCATGATATAAAAAATAGCAAATAGTTTTGGAAAATCGTCAATTCCTTGAAACCATACAAACCCAATGAAAATGCAGTAACCATGGAGGAATGGAGCAAATTCTATATAACACATTATGGACAGAAGACCATTCGGAGTTTAGAATTCGTTCCCAACACCAACTCAATTCTGGAAGCGGATATAACACAAGAGGAACTGTAGATTTGTATTAATCTTCCAAAAAACAACAAATCTCCAGGACCGGACCTTATAATTTATAAAAACTTCAAAAACCTTATCCCAGAGTGGGAGCACTACATTTTGCATTTATTTAATACTGTACTTGAACAAGAAAAACTGCCTACCCAGTGGTCTAAATCTAAACTTTTCTTACTTTTTAAAAAAGGTAATAGAAGCGATATTGATGATTATAGAGGCATATCGTTACTCAACACGATGGCTAAATTATTTACCGGCATCATTGCAAGGAGAATAATACTATGGGCGGACTCTCAGAATCTAATACCCGAAGAATAAGCATGATTCAGGAACGGATGAGGCTGCATTGATCATATCTTCACCATTTCAGCGCTTATCGGAATAACGTTTAAGACAGAAGGAAGATATCTATATGCCACCTTCATCCACCTCAAAAAAGCTTTCGAAATTAATCTTGGACTTCTTTGGAGAAAGCTTATTACCTTAGGAAATGGAAGAAAAATCACGAAAATTATTAAAATGCTGTATGACAATGCCTCAACCCAAATTTCAGTTAATGGACAACATTCGGATGATATTGACATCACCTTAGGACTTTTACAAGGTGAAAGTCTGAGCCCAACCTTGTTTTTGTTGTCCTAATCTCCGACATAGTTAAATACTTTCATGACAAAAGGGCAGCAGGGGTAAGCATAGATACCTCACACGAGGTAACAATGCTCCTTCTAGCTGATGATATTATTCTCTTAAGTAATAATTGGCATGGAGCGCAAAAGAATATCAAAATATTACAAGAATATTGCAGTAACAATTCTCTTACATTAAATGTAGACAAATCTAAAACTCTTGTTTTCCACAAATCTCCGTGGCTTAAACAGTTCAAACCATTGTATTGGTATAACAGGATATTGGAGTATACAAAATGTTCCCTTCACAACGTCAGGAAAATTTAAACAAGGATGTGAACATTTTACTCAGAAGTCATCAGTGTCATCTGCGAGAGTCATAGACATACTAAAAAAAGGGAAAAGTGACTCCTGGGAAAGTAGAAAATTGTTATTTGACTCCATGGTCTCATCAACATTACTTTATGCTTCTGAAATATGGAGCCCCTATTATCTTGAGGCAATCGAAACGGTCCAACTTAAGTATTTAAAGCAACTGTTTGGTTGGCCCAGAAATACCCCAAACTACATAGTTCGCCTCGAAACAGGAAGAGAACCATTAAAAATAAATGTAATAAAAAAGATGATAAATCTATGGACCAAGCTCGAGTTCATGCCAAAAGAGCGACTTCCAAAACTTTTTTTAACAGACTTAAAGCATTATACAAGGATAAGCCTGACATAGACTTCAATTGGATGTCTCAATTTAGAGCAATAGCCGAGCTTAATGCCTTTGCAGAAGAGCTTTCTGTTCACCACACGAACGGACTTCTTCGATACAAAGACGACATCCTTGAAAAAGCACACAACTATTATTTCCCAGCCGACATGTAAAGAACTTTAAACTCCACTAACTACCCTTTATACAGAATGCTATGCAGTTATAATGCCTCCGATCCTGAAACGTATCTTATATTCAATGTCCACATAAAGAAATTGAGATGTGTTTGTCAATTAAGAGTTGCAAACTCAGAACACATCAGAATCCATTTCCAGAATCCAGAAAAAAACTGAACATTTTCGATTGAGTCTCAAGAAACCTGTATTTCATGCAGCCAATTTATCTACAGTAGTCTACATCCCATTCTCCTTCACTGCCCAACGTACAATGACTATAGACAAAAATTCCTTCAAAATTTCATCTCAGAATTTACTGATAACCGCAACGTCGAATCCATACTGAATATCGATTGTATAGATAAATTAAATATAGTTTACTATTATATGATGGGAGTACACAAAGTGCATACACAAAATTGTTGATCATAGCCCATGTTATATTAAGCGTTTGTTTTTAGTTTGTCATAAGAGTAATATTTTGTTTATATTTATAAATATTTTTATTTTGTATTGTTTCTATCATAGTAACTGGTTCATATAACCAATATTATGCAGTAATCGTTTTATGTTTTTAATTTTTATTGTTATTCATGTTTTGTGAAAACCATTCTAAACGTTAAATATTGTAAATTTTATTTATATTTAAATTATATGTATACAAATTTGTAAAACCATATTATTGTACAATAACCAAGCTAGGCTCTATTTGTATGGGGAACCCCCTTAAAACAAATAAAATATCTATCTATCTATCTATGTTTGCCCTCTACGTTTGGGTTGTGCCAGAAAAAAGTTCGCATGCTATTGTGGAAGGGAACAGGACGAAACAATTGACCAAAAAGTGGGGAATAAATTATTCCGCTAAAACATAATGAAGAAAAACGGGCATGATAACAAATATACTGTTCCCCTTATGAAATGAATTCACTGTCTCCGAAATGTGGAAAATTGTAACTCTCTGCCGAGTGAGTGTACTTTATCCGAAGCAACAGCTTTTCCTCTTTCACAATTAACTTATTGTTTAGCCTTGCCCAAGCACCCGTTCACATTGAGTCGCCTCTATATCAACCTACAAGTGATGTACTATTTATTTATCTTACCAAGAAATTACACAACGGAAGGAACTGCACAATGCAATATAAGATAAATTTGAAAATTTCGGAGGTAGTCGAGTCAGGGGAATATTTGAAGTGATCTGAACTGCTGAAGCTAAGGACCGGAGTAACAACTGTTAGGCTTAATATCAGCTGTTAGGCTAAATCAGCTGTTAGATGGCATATATTTTGAGATTTTTTTTCCTACGCCTAAGTAACGCCTGCTTCATCAGCCATGCGTGCTCTTGCAGTCCAGCATAATTTTGCTCTCCTAGCATAAATAAGCGCTATCCATTTCACTAAAGGAACATCTTATACCCTGAAATGCAGAGCATGTATCAAGATGTTCTCCTGTCATCACATCCAAGGAACACAGATGCCATGTCGGGCTATCTTTTATACCGATGCGGTGTAGGTGCTTCTGAAGGAAATCATGTCATGTGAGAATTCTAAAGCATGCCACGGCTTGCACTCTAGAGAGATCTGTAGGGATCCTGCCACTTTCTTCGAGCAATCCACTCCATCGCTCCCCTTTAATTGTTTGCACATATTTCTCCTTCAGTGAACTTTGGACGGTCTGTTTTATAATTCTTTTCG
Organism: Nezara viridula; assembly: GCA_928085145.1. Taxonomy (NCBI): domain Eukaryota; kingdom Metazoa; phylum Arthropoda; class Insecta; order Hemiptera; family Pentatomidae; genus Nezara; species Nezara viridula. The sequence continues at coordinate 193,472,626 of OV725078.1, read as the reverse complement.
TTGAATCCATGCCCAGAGGAATATCTGGTTGTTGAAGAATATTATTCCAGAAACTATTCTGGCCAGTTTGTCAGCTTCATCATTTCAGTGGAGCCCGCAATGGCCTGGTATCCACTGGAAAGTTATATTTTGAGATAATCTCATACAATTTTACGTTAGTTTCATTAATATTTAATTATTATTATGTATTGTATTAGCTCTAGACATCCTATTTCCATACCCATTCAATTACACATCATTATAATACAGATAAAATATCATCTGTTGTCAACCTCTTTATCATAATATAAATTTCTCTACTTTAGTTAACGTCTTTCCGTTAGCCGTTACCGAGCGCTATATGTTTCTTCTGTTGGTTTTCTTTCCGTCTAATCTTGTCTTGCGGAGGACCCCTTCGTGAGAACACAGGTTGGTCTTCAATTTATCTTTTAGTTTCGTTTTATCCTCATTTACTTTCCTAACATTTCTTTATTTTCCATATCCATACTACTATTTTGTTTACATTGATACATGTACTCATTACATATTATCTTCTTTTTTGTAAGGTGAACTGACGATTTTGTGAGCTGTGTAAAAAAACATAGCTGTGTACCTCGAAATTGCGCCTTCCGGTGCCGTTAGGAACTTCATAAATAGTGTCGGTCGCCGAGAACCGATATCGTCGGAAAAGACATTTAAGATATATGCTCAGCCTTTTATTCACAGTGCAATAACAAACACAATACTTAGCTAGTTTCAACAAGAGTTAACAGATATAGTTGTTGACATATTACAAACAGGATGAACAACCCACCTTAGGGATTAATTCATCAGATAAGAAGTGTATCATAGTGATATAAAAATAAACAGAAAAACTGAAAGGGCTTATTTGCCAACCTAATAATTTTTTTTTTTTTTAATCTATTTATTGAATAATAATACATGCAGCCACTGCTGGAGGGCTATAAGCATTAGGGCTAAAAGTTCTCATTCATACAATATATACAAATAATAAAGAAATAAATATAAATATAAGAAGTAAATAAATAATACTGATGAAGAAGATAAATAAAAAGAAAATAAAAAATAATAATAATAAACAAATAAAATAAAATAAAAACTTCTAAACACAATCATAACTATATACAATATATACATTCGCCCAAGAATCTCCGAACCAGGCTTTTTCCCCCACACGTGGAAGGCAAAGCAAGAGTCCCGAAGATCCCAGCGCCACTTTTCCAGCCGCATCACTAGTATTAGAAGCCAGTGGAGACTGGAAGAGGGCACTAGAGCCACAGACGCTCAGGACATGAGTGGAGAAGCTGGCCATTGCCAGGACTCCAAAGGCATATTTACAAAAGATCTCGAGGCCACTGCCGTTTCAACCTTCGAGGGGGATGGTATGGATGCTCGGAGCTGGATAGGGATTGGGCTAGAGGATTGGGATGATGTATGAGGTTCTGGTGAAAGTTGGAGAATCTGGATGGGATGATGTCATGGACATATGGGATGTTAAGGTCATGGTGTAGGGTCTTGTTCGTGACATAATATGGAGCATTGACTATTGTTCGAAGGACTTTAGACTGGAAGGATTGGATGTGTTTGATATTCGATGATTTAGTTGTCCCCCACAGCTCAAGTCCGTAGGTCCAGATAGGTTTCAGTATGGTCTTGTAGATTAATAATTTGTTTTCTGTTGAGAGATGAGATGTTCTGTTTAGTAGTCTATATAGCTGACCAAATCGTCGGTTAAGCTCTTGTCTTTTAAGTCTCGTATGTGGGTTCCAAGTCAGTCTTTTGTCCAGAAGGAAGCCAAGGTATCGGACTGTGTCTGAGTAGGGAAGAGGAATTGAATTAAAAAGGATATGAGGACAGGATCTGCGTCGAAGAGTGAAAGTTACATGTTTACATTTTGATTCATTAATTTTGATGCGCCAGTTGTTGCACCACTGCTCAATGAAGGAGAGGTGTCTTTGCAGGTTCTGGGACGCAATTAGAGGATCCGAGTGGGAGGATAGGATGGCAGTATCATCAGCAAATGTTGCTAGGAAGGTATCAGGACTTGAAGGGATGTCAGCGGTAAAAAGGATGTAGAGAACTGGGCCCAAGACACTGCCTTGTGGGACACCAGCCTCAATTGGATAATGTTTGGAGAGTTCAGTGCCGCAGCGGACTTGAAAGGAGCGATTTGAAAGGTAGGATTTGAGGACTAGATACAAGGGTTGAGGTAAATGGGTTTTGAGCTTGAAAAGCAAGCCATCGTGCCACACCCGGTCGAAAGCTTGAGCTACGTCCAGAAAGGCACCAGTGCAATATTGCTTGTTTTCAAGTGCAGAGGATATGTGGTCCACAACGCGAAGGCCTTGTTGGACAGTGGAGTGTCTTGAGCGGAATCCAAACTGATGGGAAGGGATATTGTGGGATTCCAGTATGGGTAGGATGCGTTTGAGAAGGATTTTCTCAAAGATTTTGGAAAGGATCGGAAGTAAGCTTATCGGTCTATAGGATGATGTACAATTAACAGGTTTACCTGGTTTAGGAAAGAGGATAATTATGGAGTGTTTCCACACCAGAGGAAAGTGGGTTGTGCGGAGGATACAGTTGAATAGGTATGTAAGGAATATAATTGCTTTTTTGGGAAGTTGTCTGAGGATCTGGGAAGTAAGGAGATCGTGTCCTGGAGATTTGCGAGGTTTTAGGTTCTTTAAAAGGAATTTGACCTCAGAGGGGTTGACGGCTTTAGGAGGTAAGGAGAGAGGAATCGGTGAAGAGAGGAATTCTTTAACTTCAGCAGTATGGGAGGGATGGAGTTCAGGATGAGGAGTGAATGTGTACGATAGATGTTTAGCAAACTCTTCTGCTCTATTCTCATCTGACGAAGCCCAGGAACCATCATCACGGCGGAGGGGGTGGGAAATGGATTGGAATTTAAGGATTTTTTTAGTTACATTCCAGAGGGAGTTATCACTTGCAGATAGTGAGGAAAGATAGGAATTATAGGATTGGGATCTAAACGTAGCCAGTTTTTGTTTTACCTGCTTGGAATAATAGTTATATGATTTCCGATCATCAGGATGCCTGGTTCTTTGCCAGATGGTCCTAGAGCATCGTTTTCTATTAATAAGGTCCAGTAGGTCTTGGGGTAGAGGATTTATTTTGCGGTATTTTTTAGAAGGATAAGGTGAAGATGCAGTCCAAACTGCTTGTTGGATCAAGGTAGTCATGGAATATACTGCTTCATCTAGGTCTGCGGGTGTTTTTAAGGAAACTCTGAGGTCAATATTATCATCCAGTATTTGACGGAAGAGGTTCCAATTAACTGGCCCCCTAATAAATGAAGGTGGAGGTGGTTTGGGAATTGGTGATGTGGAGACCGTTAGGAATAGGGGACTATGGTCTGAGGAAAGATCATCAAGTCTTGAGATGCAATAATGAAGGGACCCTAGACCTTTGTGGATGAAAAAATCTAGGAGATCGGGATTGCGGTTAGGATCTGTTGGCCAGTATGTGGGAGAATTGGGTGAGAGGATGTTGCTGTGATGAGAATTAAGTGCAGATAGCAATGTTCGTCCTCGGAAATTTGTGGTTCTGGCTCCCCATTGCTGGTGTTTAGCATTTAAGTCTGCACCTAGAAGGAAGTGGTGTCCTAAGGAGTTAAGGAAGGAAGTTAATTGGGATTCTGAGATGGGTATTTTAGGCGGGGAGTATGAACCTAATAATTAAAAATATAATTAAAAAAAAATTAATTGGGCGAACTGCTTAGTGCCCATATAAGTAGTAACTCGTTAAAGCAGGGTCGTTATATGAGACAATAAAGGAGCTCTATAAAGCACTTATACAGATAAATTGGATTAGGGCAATATACTGAAACCTTATTCATTGAATGAAGCTTGTTTCTTTAATACAAATTTCATACTTGCTATATTTTATAAATGGTATTTTCTCATGAAGCTATTGTACATTAAAAATACATAAATAGTTCTTGGAGTCTCACAAGATTCTTTCAATTACCTATTAGCCTCTTACTACTTATTAAACGTGTTAGTTTAGATCTTAGAACAGTGCATCAAAGTAGGCACATTTAGAAGTTATACAAGAAAAGAAATGAATAATCCGATGATAATGCCAATAGAGAGAGGACTTAAGAAACAACTATAATATGTAACATTATATAATAACTATGCATAAACTAACTAATACATTTTCAACTCTTTACATTACATTTAAAAAATATGCTACTTGGCCCAGTATCTTAGCAGTGAAGAATGTAAAAATGCTGTAGTTATTTTTACATCATATGGATATTTCACGATGGAATACAATGTAAAAGGTATTTAATGATTACATTTTTTTTATCAGAACCTAATTCAATTAGTAACATTTACCTATGTTACTGAAACTGTTTCACGTTTTATTCTGTAGATGTTTCTTATACCAACATGTGATTCGAATTTCAGATTTTTTGTGTCTAGTAACATTTAAATTATAAAATTTAATCGTCATATCCGTTAAAAACAGGGAATAAAACATGTATGATTAAGAACATATCAAAAGAGAACTACAATAAAATTGCACGGTTGCTCAACTGTAATGAGTTATTAAAGCAGTAATTTAATGAAATCAGTTATTATTAAAGGACTGGCAATGATTATAATTCATGAATAAATTCAAAATAATTGTTTAGAATGTTCATAATTGCTTATGTAAAAGTTGATAAAGGATGGCAGTCTATCTCATGCCCATCATTACTTCAAATCATGAAAACAGGTGGGATATAATATGTAGGCTTCCGAAGAAAGCAAAATGAGCACAAAAAGAAGTTATAGCTTAAATATGCAGAATTAAGTTTTTGTTAAGTGAATTTAAAAGGAATATAAACCATTTCAAAGTATAATTCTTATAATGAAAACGGTTTATTATTCCTTATACTTAATTCAATTTAAAACTCGTTGTTGTTTAGCATAGCAAATTAAGAATGCAACTCTGCTAAGAATTTCTTCCTATAGGATCTCAGGTGGGTAATTCAATAGTAAGTAACCGCAACGAAAAATAACTGAACACTTAACTAAGCGAATAATTTTATTTTCTTAAACTCGTTTATCCACTAAACAATAACTCAGTAGAGAATAAGAAAAAGAAGAAAAAATCTTTTTATTTATCGAAATCACGTAATATCAATTAAAAAAAAAATACGAAATAAGATTTTTGGATTTAAAACCGAAAATCCTAACACCTCGACGTCCTACACACCAATCAGCCTAGTTCAAATCCTCTCAAAAATCTTTGAAAATATCCTTTTGAAACGATTCCTACCATTTATAGAATCCCAAAATCTTCCTTCCCATCAGTTCGTATTTCGTTCACAACACTCCACAGTCCAACAACGACTCCGAGTGGTCGATTATATTTCCGCAGCACTGGAAAGCAAGCAATATTGCTCGGGTGCATTTCTGGACATAGCTCAAACTTTTGACGGGGTATGGCAAGCCAGGCTTCTTTCCAAGCTGAAAACCCATCTACCCAGTCCTTGTACCTAATGCTCCGCTCCCACCTCTCTGATCGTACTTTTCGAGTTCCCTGTGGCTCAGAATTTTCTGAATGAATTTAAAGCCGGTGTTCCTCAACGTAGTGTCTTGGGTCCCGTCCTTTATATCCTTTTTACAGCTGATATCCCTGGCCATAGACTACCAGAAAATCTGTAGTATATGTAGATGTAGTATATATATATATATATATATATATATATATATATATATATATATATATATATATATATATATATATAAGATTATATAAGTAGTATATATTTATGACTGTATTTTTTATTGTACATAGTTATTGATTATTATTTTACTTTTGTTAATTTTATATTTTCTGTATATATTGTATGAATGTGTTCATATATCACTATTATTCAATTATTGTCCACGTGAAAAAATTATTATCAGAAGTGCTACATGGTCTGTTGACCGTCAGAGGAGTCTGTGTTTTATAACAAATTTATATTTCAATCTATTTATATACAACTAATTAATAAAAAAAAATAACAATTATATTTATAATGTAATAGTATATTAATATTTTAATTATACAAATGGCGGCAGAATGTATATATAAATATATTCATGGTATATATAAATTAGGTCTCCATACTTTAACATCATCACAGTTAGATCGATTTAAGTTGAAATTAAATCCATGCAGTTCAATCAGATTAAGTAAGTCCCTAAACCATGCAATTTCTTTTTTAATTATCTGTAGTGCTAATATTTTTGGATATCTATGTGGTGGAAGATTCAAAATTTTTATAATATAATCAAAATGAGGTTTAATTGTGAAGATAATTAACGGATCTATTTTAGTCTCAAAGTGAATAAAGCGTGTTAGAGTATAGTTTAGTAATTTAAATATTTTTTCAAGAAAGAATCTTAGTAGTCTTTCCACCTCTTCATAACTTACCCCGCCCCAGATCTGTGCTCCATAGCACATCACTGCCCTACTAACAGAATTAAATACTTGTAATTTTTTGGATAGAGCTATGTCTTTGTTTTCCCTAAACTGGTGCCAAATCAAATTCAAACCCATATTGGCTTTCTCCAGTTTTTCTGCCAGGTGTTTGGACATTTAGATAGTAGGCGTGAGAATTATTCCTAAGTATTTGTACTGTTGTACTACGTCTATACTTTTGTAGCCCATGAACTGCATGTGAAGATAGCAGAACAATATCATCCGCAAAAGCCATATATTTAATTATACAATTTTTGTCTACACAAATATCACCATCTAAATTTTCTTCCAAATAATTTATATATAATGAAAATAGAATCAGACTAAGGAAACAACCTTGTCTTACACCCGATTCCATACTAAATGGTTTCGTCAAACCATTTAAACTCCAAAATGAAGCATAAGTATCGCTAAGCAAACTTTTAATTGAATTAATTAATTTAGATGAAAATCCTAGCTGATATAATTTATAAATTAGACTATAACGATCCACACTATCAAATGCTGTAGAAAAATCTACAAAAAAATGGAAATACTTTTTCCCTTTTCTTTTGTAATTTTACTTTAATTAGACTCGTTAATGTGAATATGTTATTGATTGTTAAATATTTTTTTCTAAAACCAGCCAGAGCTTTTTTAATTATATTGTTTTCATCAATCCAGGCCAACCATCCAGACATCTAGCCAAAATAAAGCCCGTATATAACCTGGCAATTTCATTAATGAAGGAGATTCCCCTTTAATTAGAAACCAAATTTTTATCCCCTTTTTTAAATAATAGAAAAATAATGGATTTTTTAACTGATAAAGGGACATAGCTCATTTCAAAAATTCTATTAAATGTAGCCAATAAAATATTTAAAAAGGAATCAGGAGCATACTTGTAAAATTCATAAGGGATCCTATTACTTCCTGGTGCCTTGTTATTTTTGGAGTTAGTCAAAACCGCTATCAACTCACCAAGAGAGAAGAGTCTATCTAAAATAGCATTAGTAATATTAGTTTCAACGTATAAAATTCTGTTTGAGATTGACGGACGGTTGTACAGAGTTATAAAGTGCATAAGCCAATCTTGTAATGATATATTACCTACAGAGCAGTAATTACTTTTTCTAAATACTTTTACAAGTTCACAAAACTCTTTAACCTTATTCAGAAGCTGGACACAATCTATATAATATTGCTTCTTTTTTTAATAAACATAGACTTTTATTAGAACTATTTGAATTTAAATACTGTAATTTATTGTGAGGGGACGTTTTTATAAATAACTTTAAACTTATAAATAACATTTTTATAGCCTGTAAACACTCGTTATCAAACCATGGATTTTTACTTTTATATACTGCCCTTGGAGAAGGATTATAATTATCAGACCTCTTGATGATATTTGAGAGAATGTCTATCAAATCTTCTACCGAATGCTCATTTACAGATAAACGGTTAACTAAACCATCCACTCTAGAATGATACACTAACTCATTTTGTTTCAACCAATTAATTTTTGGGAGAAGTGGTAAAGTAGACTGTTCAATTATCCTGCTAGAAATCAGGATATCTACCATGGTATCAATTGAGGAGCTGGTATAAACATCATTCCGATTCAGGGTTTCAATATCGGGTAAGATGCTTTCACATTAGGTTAGGGGATTTATATTACGGAAGGTTATGGTTTTAGAAAGGATCGCAGGGGTCTGGATATTGTATGATAGTTGGATGAGGTCATGTGAAGAGAGGAAAGGAACAGGTTGTTGGGACGAGGACAAAAGGTTCTGCGCAGAATTGATGATAAACAGGTCCAGCCATGTATCAGACCAGCAAGTGTGATGAGTAGGAGCAAATGGTACTATAAAGAGGTTAAGGGAGTAGAAAGGGTTTTCAAGGTAGTGTTTATCTTATCGTGGGAATCGGAAAGGAGATTGGTGTTAAAATCACCGGAAACTATTATGTTACTGTAAAATGGGATAAATTTGTATAGGGTTGATTCAAAGGATGGGTCGAAAGGTATCAGAGGAGGGCGATATACTACAATGCATAGGAGAAGATGGGCTTTAAAGGAAATTTCAACAAAAAGGCATTCCATGTGGGGACATTTGGAAGGGGGTGAGATATCTAGGATTCGGGATTTTAGGCTATTATGGACGTAAAGACCCACACCACCACCCGTTCTTGTAATCCGGTCGTGGCGGATAAAGGTGTGGTCGGGTAAGGAAACGGAAGAGGAAGGTATGTGGGGTATTAGCCATGTTTCGGAAACTGCAAGAGTATGGCAAAAATAACAGGTAAAATATTGCTGAAATTCGTCGAAATGAGCTGGTTAGGATTGGGAATTAACATGACAAGAGGTCAGGACACTAGACATGTTGAAGAGGAAATAGAGAAATATGATGAAAGGCAGCTGGAATATAATGAATAACATTTAAAAAGAAGCAAGTAATGGTTAAATAAAGATAATAATAATAATATGCAGCAATGATAAAAAAGACTAAACATGATAAAATAAAAGATTACGTCAGTTGTGCTAGAGAAAAAAAAATGGTAAAACAGTAACTTAATTGCAGCAAACAGCAAAGTGATTTATAATAGGCAACGCTTAACATTTCCCAATTATGACCATCAAGTTGACGAACCGTCAGCAGAAAATGTCAAGATCTTGTGGCTGATCGATGTAGATCACCGGGTGTCCATCATCTTTTCTACAACGAACTCTACCGCCAGCAAACCATAAGTATTTTAATTTGCCAGCTGCTCTTTTCTGACGGGCGAGCCAGTACAGACGTCTATTCATAGGAGACATTTCTTCGCCAAGATATATCCGGTGGGAGTCGTTTTCTTGCCAACCAATATCCCTGGTAGAAAAGTCCCTTTTTACCTTTCTTCTTTGCACCAAGTCGTCGCGTACAGACTGCCTCACAAAACGAGCAATAACGGGTGGTGGTCGGGGATCATCTTTTCTTGGTCTCCGTCGCTCCACGAAGTCGAGGTCCTCTGCGTTCATCTTAATTCCGAGGCCGGCTCCCACGCTGGCGACCAAGGCCTATGGAGTCTCTCCCGCGCGTACCGGGATACAACGAATTTCTATTGATCTACAAAGTAGACCTTGCTCGGCTTTGTTAACACGCACCTCATGTTCACCTACTCTGGATTTCAGCATCTTATTTTCTGAGGTGAGTTCTAGGCGTTTCGCTTGGGCTTCGAGGTGTCCTATTTTTGTGAACCTCCCATTCAACTCGAAACTGAGTTCACCATACTTCTCAAGCGACATTTTTAAATTTGATATATCTTCATTTACCTGTTCACTGAGCTTGTTGACGGCCAGGAGAATATCCGATGAGGAGGGTTCTCTGGTGTCGCTCTTGGATGGACTGGGTAACTTATCACTAGCTGGGGCAGCCTTTTTGCCCTGCTCACACTTTTTACATAGCCAAGCCTTTTTTTTTGCAATTTTATAGCGTCAATCTCCTTTTCACTGTGATTCCAACATTTGCCGTGAAATATTACGCGGCATTTATTAGAGTTTAAATTATATTTATCGTACCTCTTTCACAAGTACCTCATTGCACCATTTTGTTGACAAAAAAAAAATTACTTATGTAAGGAGAGTGTTGTTTATCACTAAGGGGTTTTGATAGCCTTTAATACTCTCCGTCTTAATGGAAGTAGCTACTTCTGTTCACTCTGCAGCCGATGGTTAACGAACTTTCTTCTATGTATAATGATTCGTAAATAAATATAAGACGCGACTATGGTGGATTAAAAACAAAAATACTATTGTAAAAAATTACTATACAAATTTTTATGAAATAAATTAGTTTATGTGAAAAATGACTGAGTTTCACAGGAGTGATGTGAACTGTATGCCGTCTCTGGCCAGACTCTACATAATTTAACATAATTATGTTACTCTACATACAGAGGTACATAATTTAAATGTTTGTTTGATCGGGGATTTTAATCGTAGAGCGTCAAGTCAACAAGTATTGTCAAAAAAATATATATAGATTTTAATGCGACTATTGAATGTTTATGTAGGAATTTAAGGAACTCTTGTTTAAATATAAATGGTAAAAAAGTATTAGAACTATTTTATATGATAATTTGGTAACGATTTTAATTTGGTTATATTAAATGGCCGTATGAAAAATTATATAAAAGGAGAATATACATATTTGGGAGTCTCGGGAAAGTATGTTATAGACTATGCTATGAAGTTGCTATCAGTAGTAAGAAATTTCAATATTGATTATCAGATTTCTTCGGACCGTATGCCGATTATTACTTATTTCAAAAATAAAAATAAGATAATTGAATAGTCTACTTTACCACTTCCCCCAAAAATTAATTGGTTGAAACAAAATGAGTTAGTTTATCATTTTTCCTCCATATCCTCTATACCCATGCCCCACTTAAAACCTCTACATTCCGCTGCCAATCTGCTCCTAAGATGCTTCAAGAAATTCGAAATATGCAAAAGAGACGTGAGGCAGCCCGTAGACGCTTTAGAAGAACCAGGCTTGCAGATGACTATGAATCGTTCAGGGTACTCCGTAACTTGACGCAAAGAACGATCAGGCAAGCGAAAACCAATTACATTCATGAAGCCTTCTCAGCTCAGGATTCTAAATCCAAATGGCATTTACTCCGAATGCTATCTCTTTGCAAATCATCTTCTTCCATAGCTGTCGCAGTCTCTCCTTGTGCCTTAAATTCCTACTTTTTATCCTCCTCATCTATTAATATTTCTCCCGCCTCTTCCTATATTCCTGTATCAACTGCATTTAATAGTGATAATTTTTATTGACAATCATTCCTACGAACTTTATTTCCTCCATAATGAAATCCCAATCCTACTCTACAGGAATTGCCAGAATACACGTCAAACTGTTAAAATTATGCCTCCCTGAAATCCTTCCAGTTCTTCTATTCATTTATAAATTTTCCCTTCAAAATTTTTCCTACACCTTGGAAAATAGCCTTAGTCCGTCCTATTAGCAAAATAACTAACCCCACCTCTCCTAAAGACTATCTTCCAATTTCCATCCTCTCAAATGTGTCAAAACTCCTCGAAAGAATAGTCCAATCCCAAATTTCCAATTTTCTCGAAAAGTTCAAACTTTTAGATAGTCTCTAATCTGGCTTTCGTCCAGGCTTCTCCACTCAATCCGCATTAGTTAAAATCACAAATGACATACGTACTGCAATTGACGAAAGAAAACTGACTGTATTAGTACTCCTGGACTTCTCCAAAGCATTCGATTCCTTAGATTATTCTATTCTATTCACTAAATTAAAATCTCTATCCTTTTCAAATAGTTCTATCCTATGGTTCCAATTATTTTTTTCTGACAGGACTCAAGCCGTTAGTATTCCGAATCAACCCTTCTCTTTTTTCTACTTTTTCTCATGGAATAGCCCAGGGTTCAAGCATTTCTGAGATCCTTTTTAATTCTTACATCAATGACCTTCCTAGTTCAATCCACCATTGTTCATACCATCTATATGCTGATGACTCCCAAATTTATTTTTCCTTTCTGCCCACTGAGTTATTAGAAGCGTTTACGAATATTCAGAACTACCTAGATAGGATCAGTGCCTGGGCAAGCTTGAATAAATTAAAGTTAAACGCAACGAAAACTCAGGCTATTCTTATAGGTTCCAACTCCCTCCTGAGATCCATTTCCGCCCATCCTTCCTTGATTATTAATGACCAACCAATCTTCTTCACCTCCTCTGTAAAAAACTTAGGAATTACCATTGATCAAAACTTATCATGGAAACCCCATATTGCTCAAATCTCCAGAAGGTCAATTGGTACACTTAAATTATTTCATCGTTCTCGTCAGCATCTCTCACAACATATCCGCAAGCTCCTCGGTTCCTCATTGATTCTCCCCTACTTTGACTATGGCTGTGTGGTATACGGTGGCCTCTCGTTGGAGCTTGAGGACGGACTGAAGTGAATCATGAACTGTTTTTTAAGATTCGTCTTCGGCACTTCGAGATGGTCTCATGTGTCCCACCTATATGCCGAGTCAAAGTGGCTCTTCCCCTCTTCCCGCCACCTATACTTCCTTGGAAATTTCTTATACCAAACTATCAACTCCCTGCACCCTTCCTATATCTGTTGTCTCCTCTAGCCTAAACCCTTAGCCCACTCAATAAAAACGAGATCCCTTGTTTCTGACCTCTATATTCCATTCCACAGGACAAAAACCTATGAACGTTCCTTCTTATCCCGCTCCGTCTCCTACTGGAATTCTTTGCCACATAACATCCGTCATGCCTCTTCCCTGTCAACTTTTAAATACCTCCTTTTCCAATATCTCCTTACATCCCAAACAGAAGATTAACCACCATAAATTTCATTTTATGAACCGAATATGCGTGGAGTAAATGGTGGTGCCTACTGTTTAGGTTTTAACATAAAACAGCAATGATCTTTGTCACCTAGTTTGAATATTATTTTTAATATTTATTTGTTTTTCTCTTCTCCTCAGGTTGTGCTTTTTCTTTCGGGTATATATGTTTATATTTTATACCTTATGTCTCTCTGTGTGCCAATATGAGAATGTACGTATAAATAGTTCCTTTTTTTTTTCTCCATTACACCACAAGTAATCCTAAGATTTTATTTTATCTTAGTGTCTGCACATATATATATCACACATATATATGTGTGTATATATACAATTATATATGTCTGCACATATATAAATCACTGTAGATATTATTACCTTTTGTATTAAGTTAGTTTTCTATTAGATAGCCTATAAATATGTAATTTCTTTTCTTTTTTTTTCATCACAATAATAAGTAATTTTGAGAAGATTTTATGTTCATTTATATATATATATATATATTTTAATGGTTACATACTTTTTAAATAATTTATATAATATTAAAATTTTTATAAGTTAGTTTTTGGCCAGATTTGTATTTTACTTTGTATTAATTCATCATTGTTACTCTAAAGGGACTCAGAATAAAGTTTAATTTTCTATTCTATTCTATTCTACCTCATAAAGTAGTTCATATAAACTATTAAAATCCCTTCTCCAGCTATTACAGTTTAAATAAACAGGCATAATACAAACTTCGTAGTTATCTAAACTTAACATACTAAATGTTTATTCGAGATTTCACAAAATTGTATATCGTTTTTAAAAGGACTTTTCAAATTCACACCATATAAACTACCGCCTTAGGCTCTACCATATGCAATATTTCTTATAACCGGCACCCATATTGTATAAAAATCAGTAAATAGATGTTCATACCTTGACTGATCTTTATTCTCAACAAAAGTCTCGAATAAAAATATTGCATCAATTTTTCTAATATAATAAAAAAAAATAAATCATCCTTTTTACTTTTTAAGCCACAAATATTATAAGCTAAAATTTATACCGATTGTTCTTCTTTCTGTAATTGTGAGGCATTTTCAAAATGATTCCTTGAACTAGATGAAACGTTTTCCTTAGATGCATCCTGAATTATAAGACTAATTGATTTTATCTTGAGCGGATTATCATCAGTGGGAAGATGTTCTGGGGCAAAAACGAAATGACTCTGGTTAGTGTTTGGCTTTTCTTTTACCAGCATTTTCACCAGCCGGCGGTAAATTTTCATCAGTAGATTTTCGAATGCAATGGAATGCAATTCATCTAGGGAATATAGGGTCCCTCTGACATCTATTTTTTGTACCTTTTTTAAAGGTTCATACAAATCTTTTATTCTCTTTCTGTACAATAACGTTCGCTCATGAGCTTTAGAACAATTAATTTCACTGCGCTTATCCCTCTTTTCAAACAAATTCATTTAGTCCCTATGGCTAACAAATGAAATTAAAATTGGCTTACGGGCCTCACCTCTGCCTAGTCTCCGGCAATATGAAATATCCTTGACAGATAAGTCTCTCTCAGCTCTATTAAATAAAGTATTTACTATATCATAGACATCTTCAGGCTCTTCTCTTTGACTCTCCGGAACTTTATATACGATTGTATTATTTTTAATTAGTTCTCATCTGAGATTATTTATTGCTTCCTCTTGCATCTCTACTTTCTTTTCTATAGTCACAACATTATGCTCCCTAATGATTATCACCCTGAATGGCCCCTCATATCTCCGCAATTCCTTCCCCCTATTAGAGTCTATCCTGCGATAAACAATGGACCCGATTTTCAATCCCCCTGTTATTTCTTTTACTTTCAACTTTTCCCGCGCCACTCTTTTGCTCTTTTCTCCCTCTATCTTCCCTTTAACCTTCTCCCATAGATTGCCCAATTCCATTTTATTGCTAATGATTCTTTCCATCATTTCCTCGTCTGCAGCTGTGCCTCCACAGTCCCGTTGCCGCCCGCGTAATCCGAAGAGAATTTCGAATGGAGAGAACCCGGTTACCGTATGTATGGAATGGTTATATGCTGTCACCGCCTTCCGCATTGCCATGTCCGGTTCCAGCCCTTTTTTTACCTGGTATACTCTGAGGTGGTCACTGAGAGTACTGTGCAGTCTCTCTATACTTCTCCTACTCTTAGGGTGCCCTGGAGTGTTGAAGTGCCACTTCACCCTTAAGCTCTTCATTTCCTCTCTGATCTTGGCATTGACGAATTCCCTACCCCCATCGGACGTTATGCGCTCGGGCACTCCGTAAAATTGGAACCACATCTGAAGGGCTCTGAAGACTGTCTCTGCTGATCGATCCTGCAACAGGTATGCCATTGCGGCTTTGCTGAACAGGTCTATGAGCGTGACCCACTTGTACCCTTTCCACGTGAACGTATCCACCTGCAAGTCACTGAGCGGTGCATCATCTGTGGGTGTCTCCTCCTGCCTTGTTCTGGGAGGGGGGGAGGGGTGTCCATCGTATTTCGTACTTAGGCAAATCTCACCCGCCGCTATGAGTTCCTCTATTGTTTTATTCATACTCCACCAAAAATACCTACGACCTGACGCCTGGAATGTATCTTGCGCTCCGCGGTGGTTCGTTTTGCCCTGATGGTAAGCAAGAGTCGCTTCTTTCTGTCGATCCTCGTCCCGCACCGTGTCCACCATCAATTTACAAAGGATGAACCTTCTATCTAGCCCTATTTGTTCAGATCGCCATATTTTCTTTATTTTTTTCCAAATTGTCTCCATCCCTACGTACAAGTGGTGTGTTTTCCCTGCTTTGGACGCGTCTCTCAGCGCTCTACAAATCTGATCCTCCCTCGCTCCTAGCTGTGACCAAATATTCGATGGATGGTTCTCCCGTGTCCTCCTCTATGGCATTTATAGTTATTGCTCTTGACACCACGTTCTCTTTCCCAGGGTTGTACACGATATCCAAGTTGTACTGGTTCAAGAATTCCTTCCAGCGTGTGATTCTATCCAAGGACTCTTTCAGCTTGCCTGCCCATTGTAGGGGTCTATGGTCGGTAAGCACACGGAACTTCCTCCCAAACACGTAGGGTCTAAAACGGTCGATCGCCCACACAATCCCCAACAGTTCTCTTTCCTGCGTGCTACGTCTGGTTTCCGCGTCCGTAAGCCGCCTGCTGTCATACGCTACGGGGCGCTCCCCCCGTTTTCTTCTTGGGACAACACAGCCCCCAACGCGTATTCGCTAGCATCTGTCGTAATGGTGAACACTTTTGAAAAATCCGGAAATGGCAACACTGGTTCCTCTTGCAGTCGTGCCATGCATTTCCGAATGTTGTCCTCCATTATAGGGGTTACTATTACCTTTCTGCCTTTCTTTAATAAGTTGTTAAGGGGCACGAGGTATTCCGCCATTTCGGGCACAAATCTTCTATAATAGTTGAGGGTACCCAACAGCCTGCTGATCCCTTTGACATCCCGAGGTATCGACATTTTCCTAATTACCTCTACCTTTTGCGCGTCTGGTTTGACTCCCTCACTCGAGATCGTGAGACCTAAAATATTTATGCGGTCTTGCCCAAACACCGACTTCTCGTTGGACAATTTCAACCCAAATTGCCTCACTCTCTCGAACACACTCCGTAGATGCTCCACATCCTCTGCCTCGGTTTCGATAAACACCAACAAATCGTCCATGTAAATTTGACAGACGCCTTCATCGATCCCTCTGAGAAACTCGTCCATCAACCGCTGGAATGTTATAGGGGCATTCTTGAGACCAAACGGCATCCTAGTAAATTCGTAGTGCCCTCTCTCGAATGAAAACGCTCTCTTCGGCTGGTCTTTCGGGAGCATTCTAATTTGGTGGTATCCCGCCTTTAAGTCTAGAGTACTAGATACCATTGCCCCGCTTAGTCTATCTAAAATGTCCTCAAACTTCGGGATTGGATATTTCTCATCTACCGTATTTTCATTCAATTTGTGGTAATCGATTACTACTCGGTATTTCTCCTTATTCTCTCCGGGCGCGCTTTTCTTCTTTACTGCCCATAGCGGACTGTTGTATGGCGAAGTGCTATCAACAATTATACCCTGGTTCTTTAAGCTTTGCAACTCTTCCCTAATGTGTTGGCGAAGTGCCTGCGGATATCTCCTCTCTTTCACGTAGCTCACCTTTTCGTGCTTTAACGGGATCTCGTGCACCGTTTTGCCAGTCACCCCCAATGTATCCCCGTCCTTAAAGAAAATGTCTTCGAACTCCCTTCTCGCTGTCACTCTCCAATCGTCGGTTCGACTTATAGCTCCTATACGCGCCCTATCGTCCTCATTCTTTATTGCTGCCCTGCTCGTATAGTTAACATTCCATATTTTTGTTCGCCACTCCTTTCTCCTATTCGCGATTTGCACCCCCACCTTCCCCAACATGTCAAGCCTCTGTTGATGACTCACTTCTCCTGGACCGCATTTTTATTTCTCTTAAACCTTGAGCATTCACCTCCATCGGCTCTGCTCGTTGTGAGTCTCTTCTTGAATATATATATATATATATATATATATATATATATATATATATATATATATATATATATATATATATATATATATATATATATATATATATATAAGGACACTGCCTCTCAATGTGTCCCTCTGTCCCGCACTCAAAGCATTTCGTGCGGGGACACTGTGCTACCAAGTGTCCGCTCTTCCCACAGCCGTGACATTTCCTATCTTCTTTCCGTTGGCTAGCCCATGCTCTATTCTGCCCTTGTCTTCGTTCCGCTCCCATGTGCTTCTCTCTCCCGCCGTATGCGGACTCTCTCCTTTTCCAGGTCATCGGTGTACTCCTAGGCCTCTTATAGACTATCCAATTCCATCCTGGTTACTCCACCTCTAACCGGCTTTCCTCCTCTCGGGCGCTGGAGTCTACCATTTCTTGAGCCCACTCAATAAATGATCGTTCCCGGGGTAGGCCTTTCCTCTTTCCTCTTTCCTTCGCCAGTTGGACCTTCAGTATTGTAGACAAGACGGCCATCTTTGCTTCTACCTCCGGAGCGCCTGCTGTTTCCCGCATCTTCTCCGTGATACGATTATAATGAGCTATGAGTGTTGCAGCATACTGCCCATTTGACTGCTGTGAATACCTCATCTCGCGGAACATCTGGAAGATGTCTTCCTCGGTCGTCCACCTGCCGCCTCCGTAGGCTTTCTTCAGTCGTTCCTTGACCGTTTCCCACGGCCTCTCTTTATCAGCCTGAATGTGGTTCAGGATGCTTCTTTTAAGCCTGCACACAAGCGCTGCCTTAAGGGCCTCCGCGTCTTCAACGTTGACGAGATTATCTTCTATCTTCGCATTGATTCTCGTCACGAGTCGATCTCCCACTTTTAAAAAGTGGTTCAGCTCACCTGTTTCTCCAGTGAAGCGCTCGAGATCGCATATAGCCTTTCTCAGGTCCTGTGAGGTCCTGATCTTCATCCATTCAATCGCATTTGCATGCGCAGCGGCTAAGGTTCCCTGCGGTAACGGAGGGATCTCTGGCACCTTCATAGGAGCCGGCTGCCTCAGGTCGAATTCGGGCATCCTCGTAACAGTTTTTTCTGATTGAGAAAAAAAAAAGTACCTCTCCCACCGTCCCGGGTTTCGGCAGTTAGCGTAGCGGGCTTGAAACACTTAAAAAAAAGTAAGAGGTTTAAGAAATAACACGCATGAAGACAAAATCAAGACTGGTTTATTTCTCCTTCTAATCCTCTATAAATACATTCTGAGATTGTTTACATCAATGCATTTGGTATTAACGCTAATACTGTCCCGCTCCGTACCTTAACTTATATACATATATATATTCTTTTCACTTTGTTTATACTATTTTATTTTGTTCTTATTTCTATATATTCTTTTGTTATTACTATATTTATTTATGTTTCTTTATATACTGTGTGAATGTACTCTCTGAACTCGATTATAAATGATCTTAACTGAGACAGATTGTAATATTTCTCAATAAAAAAGTTTTAAAAAAGAGTAATAAAATGTCTAAGACAGTCTGCGCACGCTCAAGATCTTAATGGTCACGTTTCACATCGAATCCCAGAATTTTCCTTTTATAGAAGAAAATGGAATCATTGTGATCATTTACTTAAGATTCAGGCTAGCAAAACAATTACAGTAAACATTGAACTAATATTGCTGTTCTATATAGCCAAGTTATATACGGGTTGATTTTGGCTAGATTTCTGGCCTGGATTGATAAAAATATTATAATTCAAGAAGCTCAGGCTGGTTTTAGAAAAAAAATATTCAACAATCGATAACATATTCACATTAACTAGCCTAATTAAATTAAAATTACAAAAAAAAAAAGGAAAATGTGTATGAATTTTTTGTAGATTTTTCTACAGCATTTGATAGTGTATATCGTTGTAGTCTTATTTATAAATTATATCAGCTAGGATTTTCATCTAAATTAATTAATGCAATTAAAAGTTTGCTTAGCGATACTAATGCTTCATTTTAGGGTTTGGATGGTTTGACGAAACCATTTAGTATGGAATCGGGTGTAAGACAAGGTTGTTTCCTTAGTCTGATAATTAAAAAACAATCGCATGGTTTAGGGACTTACTTAATCTGATAGAACTGCATGGATTAAATATCAACTTGAATCGACCTAACTGTGATGATGTTAATCTATGGAGAGTTAATTTATATTTACTAAGAACTCAAATTCAGAAAGACATATATAACCAATATGTAATTAAAGTTCAGCATTCTAAAACTTTCACTTTTTATCCACATTTAACTTCACTTCATATTTATTTATTTATTTTATATTTATTGACAGTTATTACAATCTCTCTTGATGTGAAAACACTCCATAATCGTGATGTTTCCAAAACCAGGCAAACCCGTTAATAACACATCATCCTACAGACCGATAAGTTTACTCCCTATCCTCTCAAAAATCTTTGAGAAAATCCTCGTCAAACGCATCCTACCCATACTCGAATCCCACAACATCCCTTCTCATCAATTTGGATTCCGCTCAAGACATTCCACTGTCCAACAAGGCCTTCGTGTTGTGGACCATATATCCTCTGCACTTGAAAACAAGCAATATTGCACTGGTGCCTTTCTGGACGTAGCGCAAGCTTTCGACAGTGTGTGGCACGATGGCTTGCTTTTCAAGCTCAAAACCCATTTACCCCAATCCTTATACCTAGTCCTCAAATCCTATCTCTCAAATCGTTCCTTCCAAGTCCGTTGTTGCACCGAATTCTCCACTTACTATCCAGCTGGTGTTCCACAAGGCAGTGTTTTGGGTCCAGTTCTCTTCATCCTTTTCACTGCCGATATCCCTTCAAATCCCGATACCTTCCTAGCTACATTTGCCGATGATACTGCCATTCTATCCTCCCACTCAGATCCTCAAATAGCATCTCAAAACCTACAATCTCACCTCTCCTTGATTGAGCAGTGGTGCAACAACTGGCGCATTAAAATCAATGAATCAAAATGCAAACATATCACTTTCACCCTGCGACGCAGATCCTGTCCGTCAATAATTTTTAATTCAATACCACTTCCCTACTCAGACACAGTCCGTTACCTTGGCTTCCTTCTAGACAAAAAATTAACTTGTGACCCACATACGAGACTTAAAAGACAAGAACTTAACCAACGATATGGCCAGCTATATAGACTACTAAACAGGACATTTCATCTTTCGATTGAAAAGAAACTTTTAATCTACAAGACAATACTGAAACCTATCTGGACCTACAGACTTGAACTGTGGGGAACTGCTAAACATTCGAATATCAAACGCATTCAATCCTTCCAGTCCAAAGTACTTAGAACAATAGCCAATGCCTCATATTATGTCACAAATAAGACCCTACACCATGACCTTAACATTCCTTTTGTCCTCGACATCATCCCATCCAGATTCTAAAACTTTCACCAGAACTTTATCCATCATCCAAATCCTCTAGCTCAATCCCTATCCAGCTCCCACCATCCCTACCATCCCCCTCGAAGGTTAAAACGGCAGTGGCCGCGAGATCTATTGTAAATATGCTCCTGGAGTCCTGGCAATGGCCAGCTTCTCCACTCAAGTCCTGAGCATCTGTGGCTCTAGTGCCCTCCTTCAGCCTCCACTGGCTTTTAATACTAGTGATGCGGCTGGAAAAGTGGCACTGGGATCTCTGGAGTTCTGCTTTGCTTTCCACATGTGGAGATAAAAGCCTGGCTCGGAGATTCCTGGGCGAATGTATATATTGTATATAGGTATGAATGTGTTTAGAAGTTTTTATTTTATTTTGTTTGTTTATTTATTTTTATTTTATTTATTTATTTATTTTTTTCCTATTGATTTACATTTTTTTATAAGTATTATTTATTTACTTTTTATATTTTTAGTTACTTCTGTATTACTTGTATATACTGTATGAATGAGAACTTTTAGCCTAAATACTTATAGCCCTCCAACAGTGGCTGATTGTATTATTATTCAATAAAAAAATGAAAAAAAAAATTACAATCTCTCATAATTAGGGGCATTTATAATAGTGTTCAAAGTGTTTTCAACAAGCAATAATCGCGCCTTAGTAGACCTTCATTGGTTATCCGAATTAAGATGTAATAATTATAACAAAAAGAGAACCTGCTGGGTTAGGGAACTGCAGAGTTCCATTCTCTCAAGTACTTGCGGGTACAAATTTGACCGATAAATGTGAAGCACTGGAGGAAGAACTACAACAGTCGATGCTCCATTCTATGTAACCAAGAAAACCCTACACCATGACCTCAATATCCCATTTGTCCTACAGCTTATCGCAGAAAAATTCTTTATATTTTACCAAAACCTTACATATCATCCAAATCCACTTGCACAATTCCTATCTCACACTACATCCAGTATAATCATCCAAAAAGGTTAAAATGACAGTGGCACCGTGTCCTTTTGTAGTATGTATATGATGAAGTTCTGTCAATGGCCAGATTCTCCACTCAAGACATGATTTTATGAGGCTTTAGTTGCTTAATCTCCACTGACTTAGACTAGTGACGATGTTGAGAGAGTAGGGCATGGATCTTTTGGATCCATTCTTGTCCCACAATAGTTAGAGGGAGATTCTTTTCTCGGAGTTCTCTCGCCTGCATGTAAATAATGTGTATAAATAAGTATATATGTGTTCTTTAATTTAATTATCTTTGAGTTGTTTTATTTTATTTATTGTATATAGTTTTTAATTATTACTTATTTTTTATTTTTCTTCTGTTAATTTTTATACATGTAGTGTAAATGTGGTCTTGCCTACCTATAATCATTGCCCAAGTGACAGAAAGTTGTATTATTCAATAAAATATTTAAGTTGAAAAAAAGGTAGTGAGGTAGATAACGCCATTACCCAGCGCCTCTGAAGGACGGCACTGAATATTTCTATTTCCAGCACTAATCCAAAACAATTTACAAGACAGTTAAGTGTAACCTTTATTCGTTTAGCAACATTTTAATTCGCGTAGTTCCTTCAAGGGGCGTATATTTTATTATCCTGCGTGTAACATATTCAGATTTTAATTATTTATGGTAGATAATTAAATGATTAAATTAATTCGATCAATTTCATTAGTGCATCCTTAATTAGTATCCGCGAATATAATTTGATTCCTTTGTCCCTTAGTGAGGAGTAATGATTTCCGTGCCGTTGGTACTTGTGAATATGAAAAATACATCAGGCCTAATACTTGGGTTTTTTGAGTGAGGTGGGATGAGGGAGGAGTTAAGCCTGGGGAGGATTGTGTTCAGTTAATGACGGTATCACGCTACGAGCGTACACTCAGTTAAAAGCACGCCTTTGAGGCTTTAAAATAAAAGAATCCCAGGGATATAAATATTTTACCGGTAATAAGATGGAAATATGAGACTAAATGTTCTAAAATATGAGTTCCAAACAGTACTAATTCCTCTACTTTAGTCCGGAACCGCCCCTTTTTATGGTCTTATTTCTTTTGGATAGCTGTTTTATCTTCTAGTAAGACCCTTTATGGCTAGCAGTTAAGTTCGATGTATATTCCTTGTGCTAAATTTAAAACACATTATCTCACTTAAACAGCTACTAGAGGTAAATAACAGCCCCTAAACATTATTTTTATTCTGAGATAAATTGTAGATTATTTGTGATGAGGAGTGCTGATAGTGGTAATCGCCTGTCTGGACTAAAAATTAGTAGAACAATCCAATAAAAACATGTCTAATGAATCACATCAAGTTTAAAAACTAATATAACCTCTTATTAACAAACGCCTATTGCCTATCTCATTTCACAGCCATTATATTCGTAGATGTTTTATTAACTTTAATTGACAAAATTGCCACTAGATTTTTTTTTTTAATATTCTCAAACTGCTCTTCTACTCAAAGCCTCTTGCTATTTTTTATTTGTTTTTATTCAGAAATATTACATTCTGTCACAATCAAGGGCATTTATAATAGTGTTAAGAGAGTACACTCACACTCTAAACACACTCAAAGGCTAAACCATTCATTTAGGATATATAGCCCTATCATAATACATTTTTGCCTATGGAATCAGAAGTAGTGGATGAAATATGATGGAATCAATATGGGGCCATTTTGCTATCAAACCACATGACCACAAGCATAGAACCAAATTCGTTCGTTAATATCCAAAACATAGAACGAAAAATGAAAGTTTCGTTTCTGATCACAAAACCTTCCGCACGAATACAAAGTTGAGTTGTTGTCGAAACAAAAAGATTATAGGAATGTAATGGATTTCATGTAACCTTAATGGTATATTTACCAACATTTTGTAAAAGAAATGAAAAATAAAATAAATAAGATTAATGATATATCTATAAATACTAAAAGGCTGATATCATCCTCCCCCTTTCCCTCACTACCAATGATTTGGTAATTAAAAAAGTCAGGAAATTTGTAAAATTACTTCAAACCCAGAAAATTGTAACTCAGCATTTTCTGAAAAAGCTACTAAAATTTAAGATTAATAAAGCATATTTTAAGTTAAAGTTAATTATTAAATGTTGAGAAAAAAAAGGGATTTTATCCATACAACATAGTTTCTGTGCGTGATATACAGCCAGGCATAAATACCCAAGCATGTTGGTCATCATTAGAGCTGAAAATTGTTCAATACAATCAGAGATATAGTATTATCCGACAGATAATGGTTAATAATGAAAACAGTGATGGATGATACATGAAATAGACAAATAAAATATGTCATAAGTTATACACACTAAAAATAATGTATATAAACAATTTATAAGAAATTTAATAATATTTACTCTTACTAACCGTGTTATGAGCTCTGAATGATTTGAAAAAATTTTCCTAGCTACATTTGCCGATGATACTGCCATTCTATCCTCCCACTCAGATCCTCAAATAGCATCTCAAAACCTACAATCTCACCTCTCCTTGATTGAGCAGTGGTGCAACAACTGGCGCATTAAAATCAATGAATCAAAATGCAAACATATCACTTTCACCCTGCGACGCAGATCCTGTCCGTCAATAATTTTTAATTCAATACCACTTCCCTACTCAGACACAGTCCGTTACCTTGGCTTCCTTCTAGACAAAAAATTAACTTGTGACCCACATACCAGACTTAATGAATAGCTGCGTAAGATTTGTTATTGGTGCCCCGAGGTACTCCCATGTCTCCCACCACTACACTGAGTTAAGGTGGCTCTTCCCCTCCTTCCGAAGACAATACTTTCTAGGTACGTTCCTCTACCAAATCATCAACAACCATCGTCCTTCTTACGCCTACAACCTTTTCCAGTTCAAATCCTCAGTCCATTCCCTGTCCACAAGATCTCGACCTTCTGACCTTTACATGCCTTCTCACAGATCTGCCTCATTCCAAAATTCCTTTATTGTTCGCTCTGTCAATTTCTGGAATTCCCTCCCTATCAAAATTCGACATTCCCCCTCCATATCCACATTCAAATCCCTCCTATTCCAATTCCTATCACAAAAACAGTCAGATACTTGCTAACCATTCGAGCGGATTTCAATAGAGAATTTGATACATTTTTATTTTTTTAATTCTTTATTTTTTTTCGGAAAAGTGTATACTGGTCTATAAGAGCAAATAGCTTTAAGTTTCTTGTCATAGTATTAATGGTTTTGTATACAGTTTAGTAATATTTTAATTTGTTCTATTTTGTTATTCTCAAGGGACTGTGTCCCAGAATAAAGTTATTTTTCTATTTCTATTTCTATTTCTAAAAGACAAGAACTTAACCGACGATATGGCCAGCTATATATATTACTAAGCAGGACATCTAATCTTTCGATTGAAAATAAACTTTTAATCTACAATAGCAGTACAGAAACCTGGATCTACGGACTTAAACTGTGGGGGACTGCTAAACATTCGAATATAGAAAGCATCCAATACTTCCAATCTAAAATACTTAGAACAATAGTCAATGTCCCATATTATGTCACAAATAAGACCTTACACCATGAACTTAACATCATATTTGTCCTCGACATCATCCCATCCAGATTCTCTAACTTTTATCAGAACCTTATCCATCATCTAAATCCTCTAGCTCAATCCCTTTCCAGCTCCCTTAATCCCTACAAGTCTCCTTGAACATCAAAACTGCAGTGGTCCAGGGATTTCTTTTAAATATACTTCTGGAGTCCTGGCAATGACCAGCTTCTTCACTTATGTCCAGAACTGTTAGTCCTAATACTTATAGCCCTCCAGGAGTGACTGATTGTATTATTATTCAATAAATAGATTATTTAAAAAAAAAAGCATAGTAAAAAATCGTTTACGGGCCAATTGGGTTTCAGTTATTAGGGCTATGTCAATATTTTGCCATTCAGTAAAATTGTTAGTTCATTAGTTTGGTTTCGAACAGCATTCGCATTCCAAAGTCTAATGGAAAGGAATTTGTTTGTGGTCCTTTAAGGATTTTTTGGGGATGGGATTAGGTTTGACACAACGTAACAAGTATGGTGATGAGAGGAGTGATGAGTGATCTGAAATCAGAGAGGAATGATATGAGGTGAGGAGGCTGGTGAGGTCATTGGTATTGTTAGGAGGAGGTATGTAGGAGATTTGGTGGTGACTGGGGTTTTGGGTAGGTGATTGAGGTCGAAGATCATGGTGCTGTGTCAACGGCTAGGCCTAAGCTTGTAGAGGCTGTTCTATATATCTTAGCATTTGACAAATGCTCATTCGCTATTCTAGAAGGGTATCTGAATGGTGGACTAGCTCTAGAAGACTCTTCCGGCCCAGGAGATGTTTTCTTCCTTGATTTTAAAATTTTGTAGGTTTCACACTCCTTATAATTAACCGGGTGTTCTTGGTGGCATAGTTCATGTACTGCTGGCACCTGTCTGGGCTTCATGCAGTCCTTTGTTTTTTACTGTTTTATACACTTAACACAGCGAGATATGTGATGGCAGTAGTGTTTTGTGTGGTCATAGGCCTGACAGTTGTGGCACTAGACTATATCCCGCTTAGGGTAAGGTTTTTCGACAATTGTACTGATATAGTACAGGTGATTAACTTTGTAAATGTTATCGACCCAGGTGTTCGTTCAAAGTAATTTCGTAAGTAAGTTCGTTCTATGAAAAATAGCTGACAAATATTTTATACTTTGCTCCCGTATGTTCCCTTTTCTATTTATATACATTTACAATTTGACTAACCTGGAATCCCTTAGAGATCAATTCTTCTTTTATAATATCTAGTGATATTGAAGGATGGAGTCGCCTGATTACGACCATGAGCGCTCGCTCCTGCCTTTATTGATATTTATGAAAATCTGCATTGGTGTCAGAAAGATAGTTCACAATTTTTCTGGAGTGGAAAGCAATAATTTTGTGTCATTCGTGCGTCTATTTTTCTGTACTAACGATTTTATTTTACTTTTGGCACAGGAGTTGAACTTTTTTTATGTTTCTGATAAATATTGGTTAGGGGCTTGACTTCTCTGGGGATAGCTGCGGCTTCCATCTCTTCTGTGTCAGCGTTCGATAACGCTTGATAACGATTTGAAGTAAAGAATGGCATTTATTCTTCGGTTTGCGTTGATGTCCCCAGTTGGCTTTCCATATCTACATCAGGTGGAGAATTTTCAGGTGTGGTTGGTGTTGAGCTTCTTTTTGAGCGTTTGGTTTTCTGCTTTACTGCAGAACTTTTTGACCATTTCTTCATTGGTTTAGCTTTACTCCACATTACCATGTGAAAATATCGCAAATCATATTATATTGTTATTCGAGAAGAAAAAAAAATAACTGTGGAGGCTGGCCAGCCACTAAAGGGACTATGGCTGACTTTACCTTTCCTTATACTGTTTACATTATTAACTGTAACGGTGAGAAATATTACGTGCCTCCTCCACTCTGACAGTTTTTACCTGTCTTTTGCTATCTAAAAAAGTACAACTGGGAAATCCTCCCTTGACCCTTTCACTTACCTACCAAATATGTCAGTACCTGAAAGCCTTGCAAGTGCTCGCTGCTTGCTGTTTGCTGCCTTGAAAAGTGCTCGAAACACTATATTTATTTAAGAGGCTGAAGTGTTGTCACCAGTAAATTATTTTAATTTTTTTAATTCCCTCAACATGCTATTACCATATTATTTTATGGCGATTTTAAAGTCAAAACATTCCACAATTATTAGCATTTTGGTGGGTACGGCCCAATACCGAAGTATCTCGTTGCGTCAATGGACGGAGTACTATTGTGAGCCTTTGTGTTTGAACACAAGGCCATTTGTCCGATGAAGTTGACTTTGCTTCTTTGATCTCATCGCACCTGATTTCCTTTTCCACACGAAAGAGAAGTCCTATTGAAAGTCTCACTGGACTTTCTTCTCTGATGGAGTTTCCGCTGTAGGGAATCTCTTTTTCATCCTTTGGCTCTCCCTTGTATTCGGTAAACCAATCGCTTTTAACCTATGTCCCTATATGCAAACAAATATTGAAAAAAAAAATTAACATTAAATACTTACTTTTTATTTTTAAAACTAAACTAAAACTAACATTTGGTGCAAAAGTCAAGTACCTTTTTTTCAAATTATGGTTACTTATGAATTTTTCAAATATATGAAAGAGGCCTTTTACTTTTTTTATTTTTATAACAAACGTTTTGATTCAATTGCTGTAGCAATATTATTATTGTTATTTTAGAAAATAAATTCAAACTAAATAAAAAAATAACTATGAATAATTTGAACTAGAATTACCAGATACAACAAAATCGATTTCACAATCGTGAACATAAGGCGGGTCTGACCGGAGTGAAGCTTTGTAGACATGTACACCTTTATTATTTCAGATATCTTCAAGAAGGGAAAGGTGATTAGGTTGGGATTCAAAACTTGGATATATACAGTTCCGAAAAATATTCAAAAAGAATGGACGTTATTTTTTAAAATTATATTGACACTGACCCCTAGGGAGAAGAGTAGACAATCTATCGTGACAATTCTACCAAGAATTTAAAAGTGAGCAAATAGACATATTTTATACTGGAAGAATATTAATACAATCTGTCACAATCAAGATCATTGGGTATTATAGCTCTATATTTCTTATCTTTTGCTTCTAATCTTTCTCCTACTCATGATAATGAACACCACAATTTCAATCCTGAAAACTTCTTTTTTTCTCATGTGTCCTACAACGAAGTACTTTCCACTATCCTCAAATCCCACACCAATGATTATGGTCCTGACAATATTCCAGTAAAACTAATAAAATCCAGCCTTCTTACCCTTATTCCAGTACTTTATCATATCTACAACTTTTCATTGCAAAATTCCATATTTCCCTCTTCCAGGAAAGCTGCATTAGTCCGACCTTTGAGTAAAACATCTAACCCTTCCTCACAGAACGACTTCCGTCCTATTTCTCTTCTTTCCAACCTCTCAAAACCCTTTGGAACGCCGTGTCCAAAATCAACTTTCCAACTTCCTAGAAGGACATTTCCTCATAAATCCATTCCAATCTGGCTATTTAACGCAATCTAACCTTCTTAAAATAACCCATGACCTCCAAAATTCCATTAAACACCAAAACCATACTATCCTCATCCTTCTAGATTTTTCCAAAGCTTTTGATACAGTTGACCATAACATCCTCCTTACCAAATTGCAAAATCTTTCTCTATCCAACAGTGTCCTGCGTTGGTTCAAATCCTTCCTCTCCGATCGATTACAGTATGTAGTCGTCCCAGATCAACCTCCTTCAAAGATACTTCCCCTCTCCTGTAGTGTTCCTCAGGGTTCCTCCTTGTCTAGTACTCTGTTTGCTATTTACATTAACGACCTTCCCCTCCTGATTCATCACTTCCAATACCACATCTATGCTGTCGATTTCCAAATATACCTGTCCTTCCCCCCTTCTAACCTATTAGCCGCCTCAAGAAAGCTCCAAGAAGATTTAAATAGAATATATGACTGGACAGGAGCTAACAAGCTGAAGTTGAATGCGGAAAATACCAAGGCAATCCTAATAGGCTCCAATCACCTCCTCAAAACTGTTCCTAACTTTCCAACCCTGTTCCTACATGATAATCCCATTAAATTTTATCCCACCAGCAAAAACCTGTGAATAATCTTTAATCAAACCCTTTTCTGGAAAAAACCATGTGTCCAATATCTGCCGACATACCTTTTCCACTCTAAAACACTTAAATAGCCTGCGACACTTTTTCCTTTTGAAATCCGTAGACTCCTGGTCACCTCCTTAATATTTCCCCACTTCGACTATTGCTGCAGGGTATATGGAGGCGTATCTGGGGATCTCGAGGCGAAACTAAAACGTTTGATAAATTGCTTTGTACGATTCATCTTCGGGATCCCAAGAGACGCCCTGTTTCCTGTTTCTATGAAGAGTTGAAGAGGCTTTATTCTCCCTACCGCCGTAAGTATTTCCTTGCAACCTTTCTCTTCCATGTATTTCACTCCCGCCGTCCTTCATACATCGCCGAGCTCCTTCAATTTAAATCCTCAGTCCACTCCCGCAATACCCGTTCTCGGTCTTGAGATTTATATTTAATGGCCCATCGAACCGCTGATTTCATTATTTTTTTTTATTATTCGATCCTCTTCCCTATGGAACTCCATTCCTTCCCACATCTGTCAATCCAAAACCCTTCCTAACTGTTTAATCATTTCTTATCCATTCAGTCCTCATAAAATTGTAAATAGTCACTACTGTAAATATGTATATAAATTATTACATCGTTCTTTATTTAAGATAGTAATCTTTGATCAATAGCTGTCCTGGAATAATTACATTTCCTAAATAATCCGAAAATCCATTGCTACCCTTAAACAGTTTCTGAGATCCCGTGACTCTATGCCCCTTAAAGTCCGTTAGCTCCGACTTCTCTCTCTCTCATTTTCCCTCACTTCGATTAAGGCTGTATATGGTAGATTATCAGGTGGATTTGAGATGGAATTAAAGAGACTAATAAATTCTTTCAGTAGATTTATCTTTGAAGTCCCCAGGTCCTCCCATGTTTCCAGTTGCTATGCAGTGTCGAAGTGTCTCTATCCAGTTTTCTGACTAATTACTTTATTCCTAGGTGAATTACTTTTTCGAACTTAAAACCAAAAAATCTTCTTAACTTCTCGAATTTTTTACTCCTTGTTCCTCTTCCCATTCGCTCAACAAGCAATACCAACCATCAAGCCTGTTCATTGCTTCTCATAATAACTGTTTCCTTTTAAAAAAAAAATCATATGCCATATGTGCTACCTTGTATTGGAATTTCCTACCAAACTCCTTATGGAAATCCTCATCCTTGAACTCATTTAAACATCATTTATTTTTCTAGAATATATATATATATATATATATATATATATATATATATATATATATATATATATATATATATATATATATTATGAATATATATATGATATATTATGAAGGAAACTTACATATGTTTTATAGGAAATTTATATATGTATTAAAATAATGTTTTTTATTTTATTTTATAGCTGTCAGTCGCATTTTACTGTTATCTTACAGATATCTATGTATTATCCATATTGCCTATTTATAAAAATATGTGAACTCGCTCATATGTATTTATCTATAATTTCATAAGTCTACCAGCGCATTTCCTCCTCTTTAATATAAGGATTAGATCACTTTGTAAATTAATTGTAATCTAATAAAGACAATTCACATTTCGTTGTTCATTGTAGTTATTTTGAAGGGACTAAATGTTACCGAGTAAAATTTACTTTTCTTCTTCTTCTACTGCAAGATTTTGCATATTTTGAGTTTTATCTGAATGTTTTTCGGGTTTTATTTCTCGAAAATCAGATCTATAATTATTAAATATATTATTTATTACGGGGTATGTCATTTTAGTAATGTAAATGGTAAAATGAGAGGTAATACAAAAACAATTAATTGGTACAAAAATTAATCATAATTAATTTTAATACAATCATTAAAGTACAACATTAATTTTGATGTCTCAGCCAACTTTTCAGTTGAAATAATGATTATCTGTTTGGTAGGTTGGAGATGGAAAGGGGGATTTATATAACCTAAAATTTGTAAAAATATATAGCATCGTTGTGTTCTAGAACATATTACATGGAAGGTAGGATTAATACCCCCTTATACTTTATATAAATCGTCTTGTAAAAAAGGTTTTTATCATCGGCCTTGTGACTAACATTTATTGCTGTTGATATAAGGTGGTGCCTCCAAGGGTAGGTCATCTTTTAGATAGTTAGGAACCTCGGAGCCACCCTCTCATCCCCCGTCCCACTACCCACCGTTCATACGGTTAACGGCTCCTGCTTCTGAATGGTCTTTAACAACCTTTAAATTGGAATTCGTGCGTTGGTCATGATCGTTCCCATACTGTAGTTACCTTCTTCCTAATATATAACTTCCAAATATTTTTTTTTTTTCAGAACCGGCCCTGTCTAGAGTAAAGATCTTTTTAAGGATGAACAAAGATTATATACTCTTTCTCATCTCAAAAAAAAAAAAAAACATAAAAACGATTTTTATAGCAATTGAAAAACAAAAATGTTTGAAACGAAAGTGTTAGAATGAAGGGAATGAAACCTATAAAACGGTGAATATGCATGCCCAATGAAACAGATATTAAATATAAATATATATATAATAAATCAATCAACGATGAAAAAAAAAATCAATAATCAACTTTTGAATGTTTTCAAAATTACATTACAACAATTACAAAATTGTTTAATTTTATTCGAAATGTTACTGGATAATTACTGTTGAAAAATGTTTAATAAAAATTAGTAAAATAAATTTGGATCTATAATATATTGGTTAGTCCAGAATTAATTTATTGTATTTCTTTTCTCAAAGGCTGGTTTGTGTTTATCATGCTTTCTAATTACACGCATTACCTGTGATCATCATGATATAAATAGGTGGCAGATTTAAAATAACTTTTACTTAAAAACTTAATTTATTTCTATGTTAAATAAAGAATATATACAAATTATATTTAAAAAACAAAATACGTGATTCAATAAATTTAATAATTAACTGTAAAGGCATGATTTAAGATGGACTGTTTGAGAATTGTATTGCCATGCAATATTCTAACATTGGTTAATTTATTGTTGGGAATAACAGTTATCTATTGTATATGAAGTGATGTGGTTGGTAGATTTCATCTCTGCATCTGCTAAGTTGAGATCATCTCGTCATGGTTCAAAGCTCAGCCAGGATCTTCATGGTCTATGTAGGGCCAAGGCTTTAGTCCCCAAGCCGGACATCAACATAAGACTTTTTCTCCAGGCCGGAGATCAACATAAGACCATTCCTCCAAGCCGGAGATCAACATAAGTCCTCTTTTCTTCCTTCTCGACTTGTTATATACCAATATTCAGGTTGGGGTAAGGATGGTTCTCATTGGTTCTTAACTTCACCCTATTACCCCACAATAACTGGTAACACCCTTAAAGGAACCATTTATCCCGTTACTAGGTTTTATTCTAAGCCTTTCCAGGTACAGGTGGTCGGTGCTTGCAAGTTCCAGGTACCTGATCTGCAGCTCGACGCTGTTTTTGATGTCTGAAGTCGGTTTTGTTCACCTTTGTTATAAAAGTTTTAAAAACACACCTGCCATGTCCAATACATAGCAGGCTAGATATTCATGTAAAATTGAAACAAAAGTTATGTATAAGAAATTTGTCTTATTTATTTATTTATGATATTTACGACTGTATTAATAATAAAATTACATTCTGTAAATGTGATAACAAGAAATCATAACATAAAAATACTTGTTGAGGAGCTACCTACTGGTATCACTCCAAATATGTATTTACAACAGGAGGTCTCGAGGCCATCTTCTTTTCAGACGCCTCTGAGGGTTATCATGGATCGAAGATGTTAGAAACGATAGAGTTTCGATGGTTCTAAAGTTTATTATAGAAGGATTAATATCTGGATTAGGCCAAATTGGAAACATAAGGAGCATTAAGGTCGTTCTCGTTGATTTTATTAGTGACAAATTAAGGAGTATTGATTAATTTACGAAGGATTTTAGATTGTAAGGATTGAAGAAGTGAAGAATTCGATGGCTTTGTGGAGCCCCAAATTTCAACTCCAAAAGTTCAAATAGGTCTTATTGTAGTCATGTATATGAGTCGCTTATAATTAACTGAAAGCTTATAGCTTTTGTCTAGTAAGTGCCGGAGTAGTCGGAAACGTAAAGCGGTTTCATATCGTTTTAGTCTGGTATGAGGGTTTCCAGTTAGACGTTTGTCAAAGTGGAGTCGAAGGTATCGGATTGTTAAACAGGGATAAATGGAGTAGTATTAAAGGAAACTGTAGGACAGGAAGTCATAGGTTTACGACGAAGAGTAAAGATGGTTTGGTGGGATTTATTGGAATTTATTTTAACCTTAAAGTTTGACACCATTCTTCAAGGTTTGTGATGTGTGATTGAAGAGTTTGGGATGCAGTTGTTAGATCTTTAATAACTGATGAAACACATGTGTCGTCGGCATACGCGATGATGACATTGATAAGATGGGTTGGGATGTCAGCTGTATAAACTTTGTACACGGGCTAGACTGTTAACACACACATACACAGACGATTTTGCGGAACTTGGATATATCGACTCAGGGAACCTCAAAACGTGTATTTCCGTTGAAAACTAAGATTCGAAAATCCCAGGCACATAACAACTTTAAATATGCAATTTCATTTTGGTACCACTTTTTTTCTTTTTTGAGCTTGACTGTTAACAAACATACAGAACATTTTGTGGAACTAGACTACTTCGACTCAGGGGACCTTAAAACGAGTATTTCCGTTAAATAATTTTTTAAGATCCCAATACTTTCCTTTACTATGCATTTCATTTATATGAATGTGAAAGTAGGATGTATTTTTTTCACTCAGCGCAGCATCTTAGATTTTCGTTTACATGATAAAACCATAAATCTGTTAAAAATTACACTACTTAGAATATCATAAACATTTTAAAAGTAGTTGTTATGGATACTGGTGAATTCTTTATATTGAACTTTTTAGGAGTGAGTTAAATTATATTTTCAGTTTTCCTTTTTATATAGGTTTTAGAATTACTACTACATTCATTTGTTCCTACATATATATATATATATATATATATATATATACCTAAGATACTACCTTGAGGAACATCAGCGAAATGGGAAATGAGGGATTAGTAAGCTTTAGTTTGATTTCCTTTAAAGTATCTATCAGTTAGGTAGGAACGGATAATGAGGAAGTATGTAGGATGTAGGAATTTACGGAGTTTGTAAAGCAGTCCAAGGTGCCAGATTCGATCAAAAGCCTGTTCTTCGTCTAGAAAAACACCCGTGCAGTACATTCCGCGCTCCAATGCAGAGGAGACAACATCCATCACACTATGGCATTGCTGGATAGTGGAAAGGGATCTGCGAAATCCGTTGATCTGGGGTTATGTGATTAGAATCTAGGATAGAGTGCAGGCGTTTTAGGATGAGTTTTTCGAGGGTTTTGCCCATGATGGGTAAAGGGGAGATATGACTGTAAGAAACTGGTTATTCTGGTGGTTGTTTTTGGTTTATTTATCATTTTGATAATAGATAGTTTCCAAGAGTCAGGAAAATATGTGGATCGGAGTACAACATTATATATATATATAAGTTAAGTGTAACGGACTTTTAACAATTAATAAAAAGGAAGAGGTTCACGAAATGAAACGCATGAAGTCGGAATCAAGACTTCTTTATTGTTCCTTATAATCCTATATATATACATTCTGAGATTGTTTACACCAATGCTTTTAGTATTAACGCTAATACTGTCCCGCTCCGTACCTTAACTTATATACATACATATATGTAAGGAATAGAATGGCTTTCCCAGAAAGCAGTTTTAGGAACTGGGATGTAATTAGGTGGTGTCCAGGAGCCTTGCGGGAAGGTAACCTGTGAATGGTGTTTGATATTTCTGAAGGATGAAAGGGTTTAGGTGGACGATTCATTTGGAGTGGCATATCCAGTTCTGCATATATACATTCAAGGTGATATGTGTTAAGAATATCGAGATATAGATTCAAGGTTTTGATGAGGTATGAGCAAGTATTTGGGATTTTTGCTGTGTCATGAATTTGCTGTGTCAAGTTATTCTTTTGTTAATTGTAAATCTTATGATAAATGTTCTATTATTTATACTCTCAGTTGTTGATTCTGTTAGTTTTTCTACTGCACCATTAATGTAGTTTTATGACTTAAGCAGTATTTTCAGGTATAGTTTATTTTCCAAATCATCACAAAATTTGTTCCTGTTTAATCGTCCTGTAATCAATTTAGGAGGTAATGGTTTAGGAGATAAGTTTGAATATAGTTAAAGCAGAATTGGTCTATGGTTGAAAGAACGATCATCCAGGGATTTGATTATGGTTTGAGAGAAGGAAATCTCGGAGGTGATAAATATATCCAGGAAGTCGGGACGTTTTTTGAGGGATGTTGGACAATAAGTAGTATTCATTGGTGAGAGGATTTAATAACTGTTAGAAGATGATACACGTGAAAGGATGTCTCCGCTGGAGTTGGATGTTTGACAACCCCGTCGTTGGTGTTCATCATTGTAATCTCCTCCAGCAATATAGTGCCATCCGAGGGACTGGAACAAGGAATTAAGTAAGTTATATGAGAGGGAATTACCAGAAAGATCATATACAGCTGAGAATGTGAGATGGATAGGGCGAGTTAAAAGGACTACAGAAGTTGATGAATGTCAGCACTTGGAGTGGAAGGAATAAGGGAATGGGATAAAGATTTATGTATAAGGAAGCAAGAACCGGCGTGGGAATTGTTGTCTGGGTGGTCAAATTTATAAGTGATGTAATCTCGTATTTGAAAATGTATCCGTATAGTAAAATGCGTTTTAGTCAGCAGAGCAATATCAATGTGGTTGTCATAAAGCAATATGTCAAGTTCATCTCGGTGGTTGTGTAGTCGTTAGCATTCCATAAAAGGATATATTGAGGCTTTATGCTCATTGAGTGAACGGAATTTTGGTCAGGATTCTGGTGAGTAGAAGTTTTATAGTGTTTTGAAAGTCCAATAAGTAAGGATGATAGAATGGAAGCTATGTCAGGATGTTGGTTGTGAAGGTTTGGTTGTACCTCCAGAATAAACCCCCTCTCCCTTCCCCATATGCCAGAAATGGGTGGTAGGGAGTTATCCAATAAATTAAAATAAAAAAAGAAGTTATTTAAAAAAGAATAGCAGTAAACTTTTTTTAACTCATATTATCTATCTGTAATCATTCATTTATATATTTTTATTTATCCAGGTTATACTTTTTGTATCTCTGTGTGCCAATATGAGTATGTGTGTATATATAGTTCTATTTTTTCCATTACACTACAAGTAATCCTAAGTTTTATTTATATTTCTCTTAGTGATTGCATATTATTATATAAATCATAGTAGATATTATTACATTTTGTATTAAGTAATTTTTTTTATTACTTAGCCAATTGTTTATAAATTGTGTAGTAAGTAAAGGTGGGATCCGTCATTGTGTTCTAGTTGGCTGAGGATGCTGTGGCGGCAATTTGACTCATAGGGGTAGGTTACGAGGGTGAATTTGCTGTCGTGGAGGGTGAGATTGAGCATTCGGAGTATGATGTTTAGTTTGGGAGGTATGAGGTGCCTGACGTCGAGGCTTCTGCTTCTTTATGGTGGTTCGGGCGTAAGTTTTGCTGAAGTTCTGATGGGGATGATCGATGTCTGTTGAATTAGTCAGTTCTTGTTAGATGAAATGGATAGTTTGTTTTAATAATTCAGGGAAATTTGTAATGTTTTCAATTTCTGGTGGCTGGGTATAGATTTCTTGATTTTGTTAAACGGTTTTTAAGGCTATGTTCTGAGATCGTAGGTTATAGTGTTTTTTGTAGACTATGCATATTTCGTAACTCACCGAGAACACATTTAGGTTGATCTGGAGGTATCTGGCAAGTGTTAGATGCTTGTGGACTGGCACATCTTAACCACCTGATGATGGCAATAGGTTATTGTGTGCCCCAAGTCTTGGCACTTGTTGTATTGCACTATGACAGGTTTATGATACTATGAGGACTATGCCACTCTTCGAAGTTTACTATGGAATATACAAGCCTTTTAACTTGAAATATGAAGAGAAGAATAGTTGGGGTGCTCAGTCAAAAAGGAATGCAAAAAATAAATTATAATATTTATTTTTTACATATGCCGACGTTTCGACCTGAAGTTCAGGCCTTCATCAGGGCTAAGAAAGTAACCAGATAACAAGGTATGAGAAACATAAGTAATGATGGTAAAAAAGATAATAAAAATGAGAAAAAAAAATTTGAAAAATAAATTAGATAGATATAAAGTAAGATGAAATTGTTAGAATAATGACTAAGAACTAAGAGATAAATAATAAAAACTGTTACATAGTGTGGAATGATGAAGTAGGCATAATCTTAGAATAAAGAATGAAGTAGGCATAGTGTTACATTGGGAATCTTAGAATAAAATGTAAAAACATAAAAAAGAAATATAAAGTTATATAAGAAATGAAAATAACATAAATAGTAAAATTAAAACATTGAGAATGGAGTAGTTAGATAGAAAATTGAGATATTGTAAAGTCTATCAAGATATACAGACAATGTATAATATAATAAAGAGTTAAAATCAGAGAAAAGGAATGAAAGGAAGGAGGTAAGAAATTGAGAAAGCTGAAATAAGAAAGAAATAAAAGAAGTACTACCTTTCTCCTTAAGTGTCAAGGGGAGAATAAAAGTCGTTACAAGGGAGGGGGAGAGAGAAGAGATGTGAAGGTGGCGTCATCTCTAACGGTTATCAGACGAAGTTTGAACTAAAAGCGCTGGAAGCCTAAATAGGTACGAGAGATATATTATTTAGAAAAATTATGGAAAATTGAACGACAGTTAATAGAAAGTGAAAGAAAAATTCAAAAGAAAAAAAAACTATTGAGTAATAAGGGAGAAAAATTGAAATAAAAATATATCATATATACATATATATATATATATATATATACACACACATACATACATATACATACACGTATATATATATATATATATATATATATATTGTATATCTGGTATGGTCAGATACCAGCTAACTATTAATATTATATATGTATTGTGTAGCAATCATATAATCATAACACTTGGTAAAAAATAGTACATGCATTTCCTACTATCGACGTAGGAATTTCAATACATACATTTTTTTTTATTTTTTTTTATTCAATTATAAGTAACTGTTTATTTTTATATATATATTCAAGTAAAGTTTTTTTTTTTTTTTGTTTTTTTTATGAAATGAACTCATTGTACCTCTTTTTCGTTCTTCATTTCTCAAAGTGTATGTTTATGTTGTTCAACCCTTAAATATAATTTTGTTCATAGTTCAAGTGATTCGTTCATAGTTTTAATTGTTTTGTTCATAATTTTAAATGCTCTGTACATAGTTTTATCTGTATTGTATATAGCTTGTGCACCTAAGGTTTTCTTTACTTTTTATTTTATTTTATCAATTTTATTTATTGTTTCAACGTTCAGGCCAGTAATATTCTATTATTTTGTACATTATTGTTATTCTGAAGGGACTTAGTCCCAGAATAAAGTTTTTTTTTCTATCTATCTATATACATATATACATATACATTCCCAATGTAACACTTTTGTCACCCCTTTTTGATTATGCCTACTTCATCATTCCACACTATGTAACAGTTTTTATTATTTATCTCTCAGTTCTTAGTCATTATTCTAACAATTTCATTTTACTTTATATCTATCTATTTTATTTTTCAAATAATTTTTTTTTCTCAATTTTTATTATCTTTTTTACCATCATTACTTATGTTTCTCATACCTTGTTATCTGGTTATTTTCTTAGCCCTGATGAAGGCCTGAACTTCAGGTCGAAACGTCGGCATATGTAAAAAATAAATATTATAATTTATTTTTTGTCTTCCTTTTTGACTGAGTACCCCAACTATTCTTCACTTCATTATCCACGACAGTCAACCAATTACCAATTATTAACTTGAAATATTTTGATGCCCAACGGTCCGATTTTCTCCAGGTCAGATTTGATAACAGACATGGGGGTGGTTGAGTTCAAACCTCTCAATACCACCCGATATTTCATTTCTTGTCTCAGTTGATAACAATGGAATTCATAGTTTTTAGTCATGTAGTAACTAATCAGTGTTTTTTAATTGTCTTTAGATTTTGTGTTGATCCTAATGTCACTTATTGTTGAAAAACAGCGGAAATTGGTCTGGCCGTTAGAATTAGCAATTCTAGGCCCTGTTAACTGGAAACTCTTTCATCAAATCCTCTCCGATAAAATTGACCTCAGAGTAACCCTGAAAACCCCTGAAGACCTGGACAATGCAAGTAGATAGGAAATGGGGGAGCTGGCACACTTTTTAGGGCAGCACATCAGCAGCCAGGATTTCAGTGACGTCATCATGGCGGGAAGTTTGAATTTGAATTTGAACTACGGCACGCTGCCTTTTCGGACTTCCAACCAGCCTTAACCACCACGTGGTCGGCGGTCCGGCCAACCTTAACCCCCACGTGGTCAGTCACGTGACCCTTAGGCCACGCCCACTTTTATTTTATCCCTATCTTAACCACCTAGCCACTCCCCTTTTTAGTCACGTGACCATTAGCCACGACCCTTTTCGATCGTGCGACCTCCACATTTTCTCCCCACTCTTCCCTCGGAGGCTGAGTGTACCCGAACGCTATTTTGTTTTCTGATACAAGGTTTTCTTCTTGTATGACGTCACAAGACCCTTTTCGATCGTGCGACCTCCACATTTCCCCCCCCCCCTCCTCAATAAAAGACTGAACATGCCCGGCCGCCATTTTGTTTTTACTGCAATTTGAGAAACTTAGGGCGTTGTTCGCCATTTTGTTTGTTCTATAACCTTCCTAATGTTTATCTTTGGTATAACCTTCTTATTGTTTTTACATTTTCAGTGTCACGTGATCAGTCACGTGACCATACCCCCATTTTTCTCTGTAACCTTCCTAATGTTTATATTTTATATAACCTTTTTAATATTTACATTTTTCATAGTCACGTGATCGGTAACGTGACCATACCCTATTTCTTCTGTAATCTTCCTAACGTTTATCTTTTATATTATAACCTTCCTAATATTAATCGTTTGTATAACCTTCTCAATGTTTACCTTTTCAGTGTCACGTGATCAATCAAGTGACTACCGTCATTTTTCCCGTGTAACCTTCCTAATGTTTATATTTCATATAACTTTCTTAATGTTTACATTTTCAGGGTCACGTGACCACCTTCAGTTTTTATTGTATCCTTCCTAATGTTTATATTTCATATAACCTTTTCGATCCTGCGACCTCCACATTTTCTCCTCAATCCTCTCTAAGAGGCTGAATGTGCCCGGACGTCATCTTGTTTTTAGGTACTTACGAGGTTTACGCCTTGTATGACGTCACGAGACCCTTTCTCGACCCCCACGAGATCCCCGATCATGCGACTCTCTCATCCCCTCTCTAAGAGGCTGAGTGTACCCGGATACTATTTTGTGTTACTGCAATTTGAGAGACTTAGGGCTTTATCAGCCATTTTGATTTCCTGCAACCTTCCTAATGTTTATCTTTTATATAACCTTTTTAATGTTTACCTTTTCAGTGTCACGTGATCAGTAACGTCACTGTAGCTAATTTGTTATTCTATATAGTATTTTCATTAGTCCTTTTATGAAATCCTTATTTCTTATTGATCGCCTTTAAACATAAACATGGACTTTGTTATTTTAATCCCTTATCGCTTATTCTTCTCCTACACATGTAAACAAAGTTTTTATTCCTTACTTATCTAATTATAAACAATAGACTTTGAACCTTTAATCCCTAAAACATC
The DNA here is from genome assembly GCA_928085145.1 of Nezara viridula. Taxonomy (NCBI): domain Eukaryota; kingdom Metazoa; phylum Arthropoda; class Insecta; order Hemiptera; family Pentatomidae; genus Nezara; species Nezara viridula. The sequence goes on along the minus strand of OV725078.1, from coordinate 193,431,283 downwards.
AACATACCGGTATATAAATAGTCATGCTTTTCGGAGCTCTACCTCATTCAGTATTCTTAAGTGGATGACTGCAACATCTCTGGAAACGCATAAGTAAATTTCATTTAATCTGTCAATTCATTTTTATGGGTGTTTTTTTTTTCTTGTGTAATCTTGCTCTTCTTCTGATGAGATCCGCATTGGTTTGTTTATCATATAAATCTCGTGAATTTTGTTTGCTATCTCTGTAATACATTCCATAAAGTGAGAAGCGGCATTGGACCCTTATAAACGTATGGTTCTTTTATCGGAATGTCTACTCCTTCAATTCCTTTAACATATATGCAAAACGATATCGGCACACGCCTCTGATATTTTGATTGTATTTACTGACGATTCATTTATAGGAACTAATACGGATTCGAAGTCAGCATAGATGACAAACGGTTCTTTACTTTGCCGCTCCTCATTTGAGAATCTGATAAAAGGATCTTTCGTCGGTAACTCTATTCTTATCGGTTTCGTTTTCAGAGCAATATATTTTATGTTCTTCAAGTTTTTTTTTCACTTGCTCGTTTCTTATACCGGTTATCGAAATGTTTGAAACAGCGCTTGCAAATCGTTATTTTATGCCCATGATGATTAATTTGATTTCCGACTAATTTTTCAAAATTCTTTTTGTGAACATAATGGGAAGTTTGGTCATCAGATAGGAGTAAAAGATCCCGATGGTCTTTCAATTCTGTTTTGCAGACTTTCATAGGATATATAATTTTTTTTTTTTTCATCCAGACCATAAACATTGATAGGTATATCATTTATCTTTTCGAATTTAGTTATTTCGTTGAGAGAAGTTGGGAATGAAATACAATTAAAATTATTCAAACGTTCTAAATTGTTATACTTAGTAACACGTTGAGCATCCTTTTCCACACATTTCACTAAAATAGAATACTTAAAACAGTACATGTCATTATCACGCACATTAGTGCAAGCTTTCTTCAAAACTATAGATGCCGGGAGAGGAAGATATGTATATCCCCTCACCGGTAAATATTTGTTGATTCTCAATCTGATCCCGTCAACTCTACTTAGCTTCCACCCGCTTTGTTTTTTTTTTTGTTTTGTTTTTTTTTAAATTGATACTTCTCTGCTTCGGGTACAATTTTTGATGAAACTTTTCTGAATAAATCGCTACTTTTAAATACACATTTGTTTCATGTTTTGAAAGCTCTATCAGTCTTATCACCAATAGAATTTGTAAAAGTACATTCTAATTGGAAATTTACTTTAAATGCGCAATGTTGATGTAGTAAATCTCGAATTTTATCCGCTAAGAGGTTTTTTAATACTTTCCAGAAATGAGTTCATATCCATACAATCCGGCGATCTAATGAATAATGATACCAATCGGTTTTGAAAAGCTGTTTCATACATATTAAGTCTCTGATCGTCTGGAACGAGTGTTAACACTTCATTATTTTGTAGCTCAGATAATTGCAATCTTTTTAGAAACGGTTCCTGGATGCAAACATTTACGTGTCTCTTACCGTTATAACTATTTGAAAAAAAAAATTAGTCACGTTCTAAGTTACTAGATTGCGATACGTAGTCCAGTTGGATATTTCTATAGCTTATTTACTACTCCATATTATGATTTCTCTCTCTAGCTTGTTCACATTTTATTTCCCAATGTTTACATTATCTTCTGAAGGGGCAAGTACCGACATTATACTTGCTTCACATATTTTTCTAAGCAATAGTTTTTAACATTAACCATGTTTATACTTCAATCCGTTGAAGCCTCAAGTGCCCATGTCATAATAGCTGAACGTTTCTGACAAGAATTCTTCGAATCCATGCATTTTCTTTATCGCCATTCTGTCTGCATAGTCTTTCTAGAGTTTATTATCTAACAATATGAGAGATCGGGCACTCACCTTATTAGATGTAACCTTCCAATTTTATATATTTATCTTTATTTTTTTCACATTTTTCTCTTTAGTTTCCAATGTTTACATCTTACACATATGGAAGTTCTTCCCGGCTATGTCCGATGATCTCGCTGATCAAACTCCATATTTACATTTTAGACAATTTGATGTTCTTCCCGGCTATATCCGATGGTCTCGCTGATCAAACTCGATATTTATATTTTAGACAACTTGAAGTTCTTCCCGACTATGTCCGATGGTTTCGCTGATCAAACTCGATATTTACATTTTAGACAACTTGAAGTTCATCCAAGCTAAACCCGATGGTCTCGCTAATCAAACTTGATATTTACATTTTAGACAACTTGAAGTTCCTCCTGGCTATGATCGATAACATTGTCCAAATTATAGGTGGAAATACTTAAAGTGTATAATTTTGAGTATTAGCATAGATAAAAAAAAAAAAATTCATTTAGATGATAATGTTAACTCTAAGTGTGTAATTTTGAGCATTGACGTTGGAGAGAGACCATGATCGTCACTAAGCCCTAAGTCTCTCAAATTGCCGTAACACAAAATAGTAGCCGGGTACACTCAGCCTCTTAGAGAGGGGATGTGAGAGTCGCATGATCGGGGATCTCGTGGGGGTCGAGAAAGGGTCTCGTGACGTCATACAAGGCGTAAACCTCGTAAGTACCTAAAAACAAGATGACGTCCGGGCACATTCAGCCTCTTAGAGAGGATTGAGGAGAAAATGTGGAGGTCGCAGGATCGAAAAGGTTATATGAAATATAAACATTAGGAAGGATACAATAAAAACTGACGGTGGTCACGTGACCCTGAAAATGTAAACATTAAGAAAGTTATATGAAATATAAACATTAGGAAGGTTACACGGGAAAAATGACGGTAGTCACGTGATTGATCACGTGACACTGAAAAGGTAAAAATTGAGAAGGTTATACAAAAGATTAACATTATGAAGGTTATAATATAAAAGATAAACATTAGGAAGGTTACAGAAGAAATAGGGTATGGTCACGTTACCGATCACGTGACTATGAAAAATGTAAATATTATAAAGGTTATATAAAATATAAACATTAGGAAAGTTACAGGGAAAAATGGGGGTATGGTCACGTGATTGATCACGTGACACTGAAAATGTAAAAACAATAAGAAGGTTATACAAAAGATAAACATTAGGAAGGTTATAGAAAAAACAAAATGGCGAACAACGCCCTAAGTTTCTCAAATTGCAGTAAAAACAAAATGGCGGCCGGGCATGTTCAGTGTTTTATAGAGGAGTGGGGGGAAAATGTGGAGGTAGCACGAAAAGGGTCTGATGACGTCATACGAGAAGAAAACCTCATATCAGAAAACAAGATGGCGGCCGGGCACACTCAGTCTCCGAGAGAGGGGTGAGGAGTAAAGGTGGGAGGTACACGATCAAAAAAGGTCTCATGACGTCATACAAGAAGAAAACCTCGTATCAGAAAACAAGATGGCGGCCGGGCACACTCAGCCTCCATGGGTAGAGTGAGGAGTAAAGGTGGGAGGTACACGATCAAAAAAAGGTCTCGTGACGTCATACAAGAAAAACCTCGTATCAGAAAACAAGATGGCGGCCGGGCACACTCAGCCTCCGAGGGAAGAGTGGGTGGAAAATGAGGAGGTCGCACGATCGAAAAGGGTCTTGTGACGTCATACAAGAAGAAAACCTCGTATCAGAAAACAAAATGGCGGTCGGGTACACTCAGCCTCCGAGGGAAGAGTGGGGGGAAAATGTGGAGGTCGCACGATCGAAAAGGGGAGTGGCTAATGGTCACGAGACTAAAAAAGGGGAGTGGCTAGGTGGTTAAGATAGGGATAAAATAAAAGTGGGCGTGGCCTAAGGGTCACGTGACTGACCACGTGGTGGTTAAGGCTGTCCGGAGGTCCGACCACGTGGTGGTTAAGGTTGGCCGGACCGCCGACCACGTGGTACTTAAGGCTGGGTGGAGGGGATGGAGCAATCGGTGCACCAGCTCCCCCATTTCCTATCTACTAATGCAGTACATTCCTTCACTACCAAAATTCAAGAAGCAGTCTGGACTGCTTCCTCCCCTGATCACTCCTCAAAAATCCTTAAGAAACATAATTTACCTCAACACCTCCTTGACCTAATCCACATAAAACGCCGTGCCAGATTATTATGGCAACGTACCAGACATCCATCCGACCGCCACTCCTACAATTATCACTGTAAAAAAATAAAACAAGAATTAGCCACCTTCAGATCCCAATCATTCAATTCCTACCTCACCACACTCTCTGCTCATGATAATTCCCTTTGGAATATCACCAGAAAAATCCTCAAATCCCATCATATTTCTCACCCTCTTCGACGAGATGATGGCTCCTGGGCAGCATCTGATGAAGATAAAGCCGAGGAATTTGCCAAACACCTTTCCTATACTTTCGCTCCTCATCCAGAATCCCATCCCAGCCACACAGTAAAAGTAGAAGAATCCCTCTCAATACCTATCCCACTCTCCTTACCACCTAAAGCTGTTAATCCCTCTGAGGTCAAATACCTTTTACGGAAAATCACACCTCGCAAATCTCCTGGATATGACCTTCTAACCCCACAGATCCTTCGACAACTTCCATCTAAAGCCATCATATTTCTTACATATATATACAATTGCATCCTACGAACTACCCACTTCCCTCTTTTATGGAAACATTCCACCATCGTCCTCTTCTTGAAACCAGGCAAACCTTCCAACAATACAGCATCCTATAGACCAATTAGCCTACTCCCAATCCTCTCAAAAATTTTTGAAAAGATCCTACTGAAACGAATCCTACCTATAATTGAATCCTATAACCTTCCTACTCATCAATTCGGATTTCGTTCCCAACATTCCACTGTCCAGCAAGGACTCCGAGTTGTTGACCATATATCCCCAACCCTAGAAAGCAAGCAGTATTGCTCGGGTGCATTTCTGGACATAGCGCAAGCTTTTGACCGGGTATGGCACGCCGGATTACTCTTCAAGCTTAAAATCCATCTACCACAGTCCTTATACCTAGTACTCCGATCCTATCTTTCCGACCGCTCCTTCCGAGTTCGCTGTGGCACCGAATTCTCCGACTGTTACTCAATTGAGGCTGGCGTTCCTCAAGGCAGCGTCTTGGGCCCCATCCTTTACATTCTCTTTACCGCTGATATTCCTGTCCATCCCGATACCCTCCTGGCAACTTTCGCTGATGACACTGCTATCCTTTCTTCCAACTCAGATCCTGAAACAGCGTCCGCAAACTTACAAAGGCACCTCTTCCTGATTGAACACTGGTGTAAGAAATGGCGCATTAAGGTAAACGAATCTAAATGTAAACACATTACCTTCACCCTTCGGCGTAATACCTGCCCACCAGTTTATTTTAACTCCATCCAGCTTCCTTTCTCAGATACAGTCCGGTATCTTGGCTTTCTCTTAGACAGACGACTAACATGGAATCCACATACTCGACTTAAAAGACAGGAACTTAACAGACGATATGGCCAGCTATATAGACTACTGAATAGAAAATCTAAACTTTCTGGTGAAAACAAATTACTGATCTACAAGACAATACTGAAACCCATCTGGACTTACGGACTAGAACTATGGGGAACAGCCAAATTTTCTAACATCAAACGCATTCAATCCTTTCAGTCTAAAGTCCTCCGTACAATAGTCAATGCTCCCTTCTATGTAACCAATAAAACCCTACACCATGACCTTAATATCCCATTTATTCTTGATCTTATCCCAGCCAAATTTTCCAAATTTCACCAGAACCTTTCTCATCACCCAAATCCCGTTGTACAATCCCTATCAAGCACCACCCATCCCTACAATCCCCTTCGTAGGTTAAAGCGGCAGTGGCCACGAGACCTTTTGTAAATATGGATATTTTGGAGTTCTAGCAATGGCCAGATTCTCCACTCAAGTCATGAGTGTCTGTGGCTGTAGCGCTCTTACTCATCCTCCGCTGGTTTAAAATACCAGTGAAGTGGCTGAGGGAGAAGCGTAGGGATCTCCTAAGCCTCCCTTTTCCCTCCACATGTGGAGGGGACAGGATTGGTTCGGAGATCACCTGGCAAATTGTAAATAATGTATGTTTTATATAAGGTGTTTGTTTTACTTTTATTTCTATTTTTATTTACTTATGTGTATATACATATTTTTTTTTCTTTACTCTTTTGTTCTTTCTTCTTATTCTTTTGTTATTACTTTATTTATTTATATTTTTGTATATACGGTATGAATGCAATCTCTGAACTCTATTATAAGTGTCCTTAACTGTGACAAATTGTAATATTTCTGAATAAAGTGTTTTAATAATAAAATTCTAAGTTCTATATTTCAACACTGCAATCACCACCTCTGGAATCAACTTACTCATTGTCTGCATGGATAACTTTTTTAACTAAAAATATCACTATAATTACATCACTTAAAAATGTTGAAATTGGAGTTAGTCATTCTGTGGTTTATAAAAGCAGATAGAGTGAATAGATTTTTATTGCCTGTCGTTGATATATTAAATAGACATTTTGTAATCATAATGGTCTTGATAACTTGGAGCTAAAGTTTGAAGCTTACAGATAACAAGTCATCATTTAACAAGTCATGCATTTTAAACGGAGCTAAAGCTTAAAGCTTACAGATAACGTTTAAAATGCACTACAAAAAGTTTTATAATAGCCCAGCATTGCCAGAAAATAATTTCTATTCAAAGTAGATAGGTGAGTGAAAGTTGTGTGTTGCGCGCACCAGATTTTTTTTTTTTGTAACTGTACATTATTGTTATTCTAAGGGGACATCGTCCGAGAATAAAGTTTATTTTCTATTTCTATTTACAACTCAATATCTTTATTATGTTTAATAAGTGAATGTACCTATATATTCACTTTTGTCAGTAATACATAGCGCTTTATTTAATAATCTGTTGTTCTCTTTTTCGAAATTCCTATTTTTTTTTCTGTATATTTGATACTGAAGTATATTTGTGTTTTCTAATTTTTAAAATCATATCTTTTTTTCTTTTTCAGGTAAGTTGTACATAAGGAAGTTTGACTTAAAAAAGGTAACTTGATATTAGTATTCTCCTTAATCGAAAACGAATATAATCATTCAACTGTTCATAGAAGTAATGTAATTTTATGAAAAATTGAAGTGTAAATGTATTAAAAGAATCGTATTGGAATTGGACGCGGTGGACGGCCCAGTAGGGGTATCCTTGATCTGATAGTCTTCTCAGCTAGGTCTTATCTATCATCTCTTATCTGAGGCTGACCGGGAGGGGAGGACCACTGATTTTTAGTGAAATTTCCCTCATCGGATGCTACCATTTCCCAATCATTTCCTTCTAATTCTTTCTTTTAGTCATATTTCAGTACTTTATTTTCAATTAGGTTATAATGCCGTTAGATCCTGATTTATGAATGCCGTATTTAAATGTTTAAAGGACTTTACATCTACATACATCAAATAGTATCGAACAAAGGAACGTGACAAATATGTGTCGGGTTGGCGTTGAAATTGTAAATATATTAGTAAAGAGGATTATAAGGCTTTCTTTTAAATCTTTTTATTGAGAAATAATACATTTTGCCACATTTAAGGACACTGAGTACTAAAGCTGAGTGAGGCCCATTCATACTATATATACAATGCAATAAAAAAATAAATAAATAAAAATAAATAAATAAAAAATAAAAATATATATCTATATAACAAAGGTAAAAACTATAAAACTAAAGAAATGTAACTTGAAATCAAATAAATAAATAAATAATAAAAAATAAAAAATACAGAAATTGGTAGCAAATTAAATAAGTCATAAGTAAAACAAATAAATATATTAAAAAGAAAAACATTCATACTTAATATATAAAAAAGAAAAACATTCATACTTAATATATAAAAAAGAAAAACATTCATACTTAATATATAAAAAAGAAAAACATTCATACTTAATATATAAAAAAGAAAAACATTCATACTTAATATATAAAAAAAGAAAAACATTCATACTTAATTTACATTGTTTACAATCAGCCAAGGGAGCTCCGATTCCAGCCCTTTCCTCCACGTGTGAAGGACAGAGCGAGATTCTAAGAGATCCCAGCGCTTCTCTCTCAGCCGCGTCACCGGCAGGAGTCCAGTGGAAACTGAGAGAGGGCACTAAAGCAACAGACGGTCATGACGTGAGTGGAGAGGCAGGCCATTCCCAGAACTCCAGTGAGAGTCTTTACAAAAGGTCTCGAGGCCACTGCCGTTTCAACCTTCGAGGAGGGTTGTAGGAGTGACTGGATGATTTTTTTTTTTAAAATCTGTTTAGAGATGTGGAACAGTTTTGACCTGACGTCAAATAAATCAGTTTAAATGTTTTTTTTTTTACTTTTATTTAAAAAAATGGATACCTTAGTGCATTAAGTAGAAATTATTTTCTTTATTCAGAATTTGGACTACATTTCTAATCCAGTTTTAGTTTTATCTCTATAAGATAGGCGTGGCTGAGGATCCGTGGCTGAGCTGTAAATTGTGTCATCAAGGAACAATGGATGCAGACAATCTAAACACATGTCCTGCCTTGAGGGACGGAAGAGAAAAAATATTTTTAAATATATATATTAAAAAATATAAATTATACTGGGCAAGTTTTAGTTTTATCAATTTTATTACAAGAAGTCATCATCAGGGCGTGGTATTCAAGTACTCTAATGAGCACTGAGTACTTGAATACCTTCATTGCTGGAACCTGATGATGACCCACATGGTTAGGTTGAAACTTCGGCATTAATAATAAAAACTTTATAATGACTTCGTCCTGAATATCTATCACCCATAAAGACACTTTATGGTTGTTCTGCACGGTTGCACTACTTTTACTGGAATGTTGGATAATGGAAAACTAATCAAAAGTATTTATATTTCTTTCATAGGTTTAGACAGTATTTAGCGACGCACTCAGGTTTTTTTTTTTTAGTTTTCTAAGAAGAGACCCAATTTAAATTGCTGTTGAGGGGCGAGCTGGGCGGAGAGGTCAACTTATCCCGCTGGAAGTTGAAAAGCCCTTCGTCTCTTTTACTGACATCTCTATCCCTAGCCTTCCCTTTTTCTCTCCTCCTCCTCCCCTCACCTCAACGGTAATGGATCCTTGTGAAATTATAGGATACCTCTCTTGAATTACATTTATATGCTAGCACCTTTATACTATTTGTTTACTTTAAGCAGCTGTCAAAATATATATTCCAATTAATTCATTTACAGGCGATAAAACTTCAGAAAATTATCTACAATTTGATGTAATACATGTTGAGTGCAGGAGGAAATAAGAACAATAACTTTTTGACGGAAATGAGATTCAGTTCTTCTTCCTCAGAAAAATAAATACATTTTAAAAATAAAACGATGCATTTTAACTGTCAGTCTCTGATTGTCAGAATTTCTTTTTTTTTTTTAGATAGTGGAAAGATATAATGGAGGATGGAAAAATGATCCTTGTTTAGCTGAAAAATAATTAGTCAATTTTTAATTGTTTATATCTATATACCGCTGGTTATTACTCTCTTATATTGTTTTCCATACCAAATACTCTATTTGTAGTTGTTATTAAGTCTTTTATGAGAGCTTTCCTTACTGTCCTAACCGATCTCTATGTTTGCGATAAGCTACTTCGGAGGTGGCATTGGTGGACACACCTTAACTTTAAGGTTTTCTGGAAAAATCAGTACTCTATACGCAGTTTAAAAAATATATGATAATAAAGACTCTTCAATATACTATGAAAATATATTAAGAGCATTTGTTCACGTCAACCATATTTTACAAGTAAAATTATAAGCTGTAATTTATTTCCAACATGCCAAAGGTCTTTCATATTAACTGATGTTTTGCATTATAAAACAGTAGACCAAAACATATAATAGTGTTTTTTTATAAAACGTGTTATATATTTTATACAAAGAGCAATTAATTCTTTATAAATGTTTCTGCTATGACATTTTGTCAATATGTTAATTAAATGTGAAATAAAAGGATAAAGAAATAATTAGCTACTGAGGCCTTATAAAAATAAATCCATCCTTAACCTTTAAAATAACATTACAAATGGATATCCAATTCCAATTCCGATATTAAACTAAATATCAAGATAGATACTGGCTAAACAAAATAATACTTTTACTTACTATACCATTCATAAAATTCAAATCAATATAATTTTAATAAGATCGATATTTAAATATATCCTTTGATCACTTTATAATCATATTACAATTCAATTTTACCAAACTATAATAATAATAAAATTCCTTTCAACAAATAATTGCTGATGGACAATGATAATCCTACAGTTTTTTTTCAACTGGACCTACTTTTTTTATTGTTCCAATTGACCAACATTGCTTAGATAACTTCCTTAGAATAACGAATTAATATAAAGATTCTACCCCGAGGGGCCGGTTGGAATGAGAAGTTCGGGGTTTGTAAAAATTTATTTTCATATGAGATTCATTAGATTGGAAGAGTTTTATTGAAAAATTTCTAAATAATAAACTTTTAATAGGTTCTGAAAGGTTGTTATATTTTGCTATGTATTGTAAAGACCGCCGGTGGAATAATTGTTTTAAAGGTGTGAATAAATATCATAAGTGCTCACATCTGGCGGTACCTGATTGAGGGTGGCGACCCACAAGCCCAACTTTTTGTAAGTGGTAATAAAAACCTTTAAGAACCACCGACCAAGACCGACAATTGAGTGTTTAGACATGATCCCGAAAGACCTTTTCACACCTTCCACCAGAAATACGGAAATCTGTACCTGCTGCTTTACCTTGACCTGGGGGGGAGGGCGTGGTCATCCCTTAGGCCAGGAATATTCAGCCAATCAGAAAAAGACTACCAAAAGAGAGGGGGATGAAGAAAGATGGGAAATAGAGAATTGGGACTGGGGACTTCCTTTTGGGACTCAGAGGAGAGGACTTCTTTTTGGGACTCAGCGGAGGAGACTTCAAGCGGGGGAGTCGAGGGAGGAAGACGAAGACAGCCGGAGAGAGCAGATGGACGGACTAGACGCTGAAGGAGAGCAGAGAAAGGGAATCCAGATATGACGGCTAGAAACACCTAGAAACACTATGAAGGACCAGCTAAGTGGTAACAAGCATTTAGTTATACTAATGTAAATTTGTGTTGGCAACCATACATCATTAATTAATATAATTAATATAACACATGTAACTTTAATCAAACATCAAGCATTCTCCTCCAGTATGATTCTCAACTATTGTATATTATTATGTATATAGGTTTAGTTATTATTTTGTATATAGATGTTTTTGGTTTTATTTAACCTTGTAAATATAATAGTTAGTAAACCAACGTAGTACTTTTACCATCTACCTTGCATGCCACCAGTTAGATATAGAACAAATAGTAAATTTAAAAACATGATACCTTTAGAAAGGAAATCCAATAAAAATTATATGGTTCAATCTAGGATACTATAGTAGGGGGTCTTTGGTATCTTACCTTTAAATACCTAATTAATATATTTTTCTGTAGATCAGTTCCCTTCTGGAACCGATATGAATACAAATATAACAATTAAATACAAATAAATGCGATTCCTGGAACCCCCTACTCGCCGTAGAAACGCGAGGCCAGCAGGAACATAGCAATTTTACTGTGAGTGTTCCCAACAACCTAACATATAAAACTCGTTTAGATATTATTTAAATTGATAATACATAAAAACTTTTGTTTCAATTTAATTCTAGTATTTTTATTTTATTTTATTTATTTAGGTATATAATAATCTGTCAGGGGGATAATAATTATAGTGTTATATGAACACATTCACACCATATATTTAGAAAACATAAAATTAATAAAAGTAAAATTATAACTAAATAATAATCAAACGACTATGTACAATATACAAAATAAAATAACCTAAAGATAAGTAAATTAAAAACATAAAAACTCAGTCAAATTCTTGTATTGAATAAACAACACAATACAAATAGCCTGAAGTAAGTAAAAAAAAAAGTATATATATATATATATATATATATATATATATATATATATATATATATATATAGACATACATACAGGGTATCCCGTTAGTAGAGGGAAATATTTAAAAGGTTGATGATAGTAGGCATCAATCTTCTACAAAAACTTTCCTATAAACAAACGCCCGATTTCCAACAGAAAAATAGGAAATTTAAGATTTGTGTTTTTTTATGGGAGTCACGTTTTTTGTTAAATAGGAAGCAATAACTTTAAAAATATTTGATTTAAGTAACTAAACATTGCTTCATATTAAACACGATAAAATTTACTTTAAAGGAAAGTAGAGTTTGTCATTTTTAAAACTAAGTTCCGTTTAAAAAAATCATTACTTATTTTTCTTTAAATTAAAAAATAGCAAGCAATAACTAAAGTAATATTTAATTTAAGTAATTAATAATTGCGTCATTATAAACAGGATGAAATTTACTTTAAATGAACATAGCTTTTATTACTATTAAAACCATTTACAAAGGATTATTGAGCTGCTAAACTATGCTAAGATTTTATTTTTTTTATCATTTACACTACTTTTTAGAAACTTTCCTCGTTTAATACGCTTTATGTCTATAGTGATTATATTGGGGTTTACTTTTTTTTTTTTTTTTTTTTTTTTTTTTTTTTTTTTTTTTTTTTTTTTTTTTTTTATTTGGAAATTAATACATTCTGCCACATTGGAGAACATTAATATTAGGGATACATTAAACATTCACACAATATATACATGCAAATGATAACTAAAATAGAGATAAAAGAAAAAGAGTTCTAGAAACTAAAATAAGAAAATTAACATACATATGAAAAAAAAATTTAGAGAGAAACTAAATGAAATTAAAATATATAAAACACATTCACACTTATATACAATATTTACATTCGCCCAGGGGATTCTGAGTCAAGCTTTGTCCCCCAAATGTGGAAGATAAGGCAGGACTCCAGGAGATCCCAGTGCTTCTCTCCCAACCGCGTCACTGGTATTGCAAGCCAGTGGAGACTGATGGAGCGCACTAGAGTAACAGATACTCAGGAATAGAGTGGATAATCTGGCCATTGACAATACTCCAATAGAGAAGAATAAGAAGAAAAAGTCTTTTATTTATCAAAATTACAAAATATAAATTACAAAATAATATTTTTGGATTTAAAACCGAAAATCAGACGTCCTACATGGTCTGTTGACCATCAGAGGAGTCTGTGTTTCATAACAAAATTATATTTAAGTCCATTTATATACAAATAATTAACAGGAAAATAAGAACAATTATATTTACAATGTAAAAGTTATACAAATATTTTAATTACAAAAAGAGTGGTACCAAATTATCCAATTTATTAATTCTTAAATTTTCTGGTGAGCATTATTCTATAGGAGAAAGCAGACTTGCAGTAATTTACCAATGCTATCCAATTGTGTCCATTTAATAAATCAATTACTTGATCCCGAGATAAATTACTAGACTTTAACCATTTAATTATAAATTCAGAGAGTATCGGACAAACATTCAGGAAGGGATAGAGATCTTCTGTTTCGTTTGTAAGCTGTAGCATGTTACACATGCTACAATTATTATTTGTTTTCCTGAAGTGTTTATAATTTAAGTTCAAAACATCAGCTCTAATTTTAATTACCCATCTGATCACCTTCAATGAGCTTTTGTCATCAATATAATTTACTGAAATTAAATGAGGATAAAAAGTGAAAGTTTTAGAATTCTGAACTTTAATTACATATTCATTATATATGTCTTTCTGAACTTGAGTTCATGGTAAATATAAATTAACCCTCCATAGTTTACCATCGTCACAGTTAGATCGATTAAAGTTGAAATTTAATCCATGAAGTTCAATCAGATTAAGTAAGTCCCTAAAACATGCGATTTGTTTTTTAATTAATAATCGGAGTATTAGATATAAGGACTGGGGTAGGTGGGTTTTGAGCTTGAAGAGTAGTCCGGTGTGCCATACGCGGTCAGAAGCTTGCTCGATGTCCAGGAATGCTCCCGAACAATACTCTTTGCTTTCTAGGACTGAGGATATGTGGTCAATAAGTCGGAGTCCTTGTTGGACAGTGGAATGTTGGACGCTAAACCCGAATTGGTGGTTAGGAAGGTTTTGAGATTCTATTATGGGTAGGATTCCTTATAAAAGGATTTTTTCAAATATTTTTGAAAGAATTGGGAGTAGGAAAAGGACGATGGTGGAATGTTTCCATAGGAGAGGAAAATGGGTAGTTCTTAGGATGCAGTTGTTTATATATATGAGGAACATGGTCACATTGGGTGGTAGTTGATGAATGATCTGTGGGGTTAGAAGGTCATACCCAGGAAATTTGTGGGAAGATAATTTTTGTAAATGATATTTGACCTCAGAAGGATGAACTGCTTTTGGTGGTAGGGAAACTGGAATTGGTGAAGAGAGGAATTTTTCTTCTTTTGCAGTATAGATGGGATGGGATTCAGGATGAGGAGTAAATGTACAGGAGAGGTGTTTGGCGAACTCCTCAGCTTTGTCTTCATCAGGAGCCGCCCCAGGAGCCATCACCTCGACGGAGGGGATGGTAAATGTTTTGTGATTTTCAGAGAGAATTGTCATAAGCGGAGAGAGGGGCAAGGTAAAAGTTAAAATATTGGGATTTAAAGTTGGATAATTCTTGCTTGATTTTCTTAGAGTAATTATTATATGAACGACGATCTGTGGGATTTCTGGTGCTTTGCTATAACAATCTGGTACGGCGTTTGGTTTGGATTAACTCGAGGATGTGTTGGGGTAACTTATTTTTCTTAGGATTTATAGGGGAATGATTAGGGGAGGAAGCAGTTAAGACTGCTTTTTGAATGGTGGTGGTAAAGGAGTGTACGGCATTATAAAGCTCTTTTGGGGTTTTTAAGGTTTTTCTGAGGTCAATCTGATCGAAAAGGAATTGACAGAAGAGTTTCAAGTTGACTGGGCTTCTGATAAATGACGGTGGAGAGGATTTAGGAATAGGAGCTAGTGATACTTGGAATATTAATGAATGAAATCAAGGATATCGGGATTGCGGTTAGAATCAGTGGGCCGCCAGGTAGATGAGTTCGGGGAACGAGGTTAAAATGTTGGGAATTGAGTGCAGACAGCAGTGTTCGGCCGCGAGAATTTGTGATTCTTTAGCTCCATTTTTGATGCTTGGCGTTTGAATTCAGTGAGGAAAGATGCCAACAAACTGATAAGGTCTGTGATTTGTGATGGAGGAGGAATATGAGGAATGTGATGTTGATGAGGGTGTTGAGGGTTTTGTACTTTAGGAGGGATAGGATGCTGAAGTTGGGATTGGGGCTCCTGTTGCGGCAGGGTCTCACATTTGTCAGTCTGTGCTCTGCCCCCTAGTAACTGGAAAAAAAGAAACTTTAGAGTCTACTGTTTTAGCAGGTCCTATTCTGGACTTAGAGAATTCTTCTTGGTTTCCGGGTTTACAAAATTTATTTTTTAAGTTTTTGTAGACTTGGCAGCCTTTGTTGTTGGCAGGATGTCCTTCCAGGCATAAAGCATATGCAGCAGAATTAGTTTTCAGTTTATTGCATTCACTAGTCTTGTGTGAATCTCCACATTTCACGCATCTTGGGATCTGTTGGCTGGAAGTTTTGGTGTAGCCATATGCCTGGCACTTACGGCACTGGACGATTTCTCTTTTAGTGTAGGTTTTTCAACCTTAACACTAGTATAATGTAAACTTCTAATTACACATATTATATCGACTCCTGCTGAGGGTTCTAAATCTATGAAAAATATGGGTAATGGTATTTTTCTATTATCACCGGATACATCTCTGTAGTCCTTCATTACAGTGATGACCTATCGGACTATGAAACCTAGGTCCGTCAGTTCTTCTTTGATCACCCCGGCTTGTGTAGAGGAGTGTAAATTCCGGATTACTAGCTCTTTCCTCAATTGTTAGGTGTGAAAATCTGCCTTTGTGTCGAATAGGTACTTAATTATTTGGTGGTATGCATCAGTTGTGCCTGGGGATATTTTAATATCGTTAGTCCGGCTTAAACAGGAGTAGCTACCAGAAGATGTAATTTGTTTCAATGTGTCCATAGAAGCAGGAAATGTTTTAAATTGTTAACGAAAATTTTAGGGGGTCGAGTGTCTCTGGAAATGGGTGCAGATTCCATCATCTCTTTTTCATTTTTTAATACTTCGTAAGGATTCGGGGTGAAAAAGGGAAACTCAGTTTTCGTCTGCTGAGATGAACTCGGCTGAGGTTGAGCGTCTTCTGCTACTTTAGGTGGAATCGCAGGTGGCGTCGTTCTTTTCGATTGGCGACTTTTTTTTTCGCTGGTGACGAACATGGTGTTGATCCGGCAGAGCGAGATACATCAAGAAAAAGTGAAGGAAGAGAAAAAAAATTAAATTAAAACACGCTGCGTGACCATGATTTTGTATCAGCGTCGCAGAGGCACCTCTCCCGTTAACTGACTAGTCTGGGCCATTTACTTATAGCTGCAAGATAAGAGGGCAATTGGATGATACGGGTAAAGTTTAGAATTTTCAGGTGTATATTGTTGTTGTGGCAGGGTCTTACAATTAGTGATTTCGTTCTTACCTTCTAGTAAATGTGCAAAAGACACAGTGGAGGTCGGAGGTCTCTTGGTATCGGAGCGGACTCCATTACCTCTCTATCATTGTATAGCACCTGACACGGATTGTGGGTAAAAAGGAGAGATTCTTCAGTTATCTCTTGTGACGATGTTTCTGGTTGAGACTAAGGTTCTTCAATTCTATCTTGTGATGATGTACCTGTTGGGTTTTATATTATGTGGAAGAAACTGGAGTCACTGAATTTGTTTGACAAGATTGACTAGGCTTTTGTTTGACAGGAGAAGAACGAGGTGTCGAGCCTAACGACCGAGTTCTCCTAATAGACGCTCTGCTAGATGTGATATCGCATAAAAGAAAGAAAGGTTAATAAAAATAAAGTTAAAGAAAAAAAAAACAATAATTCATAACTGCACACAGTAAATATCAATTGCTCTTGTGTACCCTTGACCTGTTTTAAATGAATAATATCAGAGATTCCACTGAAAAACAAATTCTGAGAGCCTATTTGAAAACACAACTTTTCGCGAAATTTAATCAATCCCAAATTTGACATTTAGCAATAGATTCGAGAAACGGACATACGGACATTCAGCTACATGATTCCCTATATGTTCAACTGAATACCTGAAGATCTGTTAAACGGAACTAACACTAAGGGAACTAAGATTTACATTGCTTTAGTATATCAAATAAATCGTATTCAAATATTTTCTTGGTCAATTTTCAGGAAAATAAATCAAATTCAGTTTTCTTTTTGTCTTAATGGACATATTTAAAGTTATAATAACTTTTCTGAAATAAGTAGGAGTGTGTGTGTGTGACTGGACAAACCAGATTTTTTTTTTAGTTTGGTCCGTTCCTCGGCGTATATGCACATACTGGTAAGAGGAAAAACAAAGTAAGGTGGGGAGTTTACTTGCTAACTTTATTATTTTTCTTTTATATAAGAAATAATTAGGAAAGAATTGAAACGAATTGTTTAATCTAATTCAACCATTTTTGTTTTAATAATGTAGGTTCTTTAGGAAGAGAAGAAATTAACATAGCGCTAGAGGAATAAAAGCTAATTAACGAAAGCGTAGTGAATAATGTGACGAAAAATAAAATACAAAAAAAAAATTGTTGGTAAAATAATTGTTAGTTTTTTTCATTAACTCGAAGAGGGTTAAATATATAATTAAGTATTTAGTATTAGTTTTAATAATAAGTATTAGTTTATAATAAGTCTTAGTTTTAAGTATTCATTTTATTTCGGATTGGAATAACCAACAGATGATTGGGAGGAAAAAACAAAAGGGAGTTTAGAGAAAGATGACGGAACCTCGCGAGTGTTGAGGCACGCTAAAGATTTTTGTGTGTGAAACACTTTAGTTATACGGTGTACACCAGATTTTTCATTTATTCTCCAAGAAGCTGTGATTATCAGGGACGAGTGCCGCTTGATTTTCCAAGTTGGTGAATGAGCATTTTCACAGCTTGAGGAGGTAGGCTGGAGAGACCCTGACTACACTAGCTCGAATAAGTTGCCGCTTCCTCAGATAACTCAATGTGCCAATTGGACCAAGTTCAGCATTGAGATTTTGTATATATGTATATATAAGTGTTTATTTCCTATTTATATTTTTTTTAAGTTTGTAATTGGTTTATTGTCTAGTCTAAGTTAAGTTTAGTTCTATAATAATTTTATATTCTTTTTTTGATAATTAAAGTAATGGATTTTTTTTTGTTTTCTTATAAATCTAATTTCTTGTTCATAATTTTCATTACCTTCAACACTTATTTAAATCAATAGAAATAAGTAAATTTATCGTTAGTATTAACAATAGCTAGTGTTATTTTCATCTTTTTCTTCAGTTTGTTTCCACGTTTTATGTATATATTATATTGTTGTTTTTTGTAGGTTTAATAAGGAATTGTAAAACCTTATTCGAGGGATTAGGGAAAATCAATGTTAACCGAGTAAGAAGGTTCGATAGGTTATGAGGGTAATTAACAAATGTTTTTAAATCCATAGGTTCCGAGTTTGTAGCTCACTCCGCGTCCAAAAATTCTTTTTAATTCAAATTCTTTTTATTTTTTTTTTATTTTTATGGTTTTCGGTATTTCCATATTCAACCAATTAAATAGTGTGGCGCCTGTTATATAGTTAGTAATATTTAATTGACTCTTGATTATTATTATTATTATTATTTTTTTTTTTGCGAATCCTGCCGTCTCCACTGAGCAACAGGCAAGTTTGTTGCGGAAACGATTTTTTTAAATTAAAGACCGTAACAATAGCATCCTCAATATCTCCTTGTTATCTGTTAGAATTGTCCTCTTGGAATATCTATATCATTTCATACATCATTACTTTTTAGTTCTGTTTTTGAATTTATAAGTTCCCATTTTTTTTAACCAAATTATTCATTAGCAGCGACTATGGGTGTGTCCACCCACCACCGGCACCTGATGGCCCTCCAGACCTGATGACCAAAATATGTAAGCTGTCATAAAGACAGTAAGCTATTTTTCGCAGAATCATTATGACCTACCAATCCATTAAGGTACAGTCCACTGCATAAAATTAGAATGTTGCCCATAATTTTTAATGTTGCCTTATTAAGACTCATGAGAGTTATTTGCCTTAATTAGAAAAGTTGCCTAAACAATACCCGAGCTTGTAATAAGAGTAAAACAGAATGAAACAAAATGCATTTGGTATATATTAAGAAAATAAGATACCTATAGACTACTCCATTGTGAAAAATTAGCCTAATCTTCCAAGTGCTTAACATAATTTCTGCTGTCATAATGATTACAATTGCTTTAAAATAAATAAGTATAATCCATACTAAAATTTCAATGTCTGTTTTATACGCGTCTTTAATTAAATTATATCTCTAAGCTGATGGTGCTGAAATAATTTCCACATATAATTTAGGTTGATGGAGCTGGATAATGGATCGCTCTATCTTTCCTGGAAACGGTTTCCCTCCAGACCGCAAGGTATACCGTAGCCGTTCTGTTATTTAACTATCTGCAATTGACAGTTTTGGTTTAAAACATATTTGGATTTAATTTATTGTTCGATTTAAAGCAATTTCCATTCATTAATCTAATGAATATTTTTGCGAATATTTTTGATATTTCATGACAGGCAATTGATGATGAATTGGAATGAATAAACGTGGCTTGATTTTCAACTTTAGTTTTGAGTGACATGAAAAAATTGACTATACTTGCAGTTTTTTATGGCCTAAGAAAGTTATTTTTAAATCTATTTTTCATGGCCTATTATTTTCTGACTATACAGTTTAATAAAAAAAGCCCAATTATGACGAAATTAGAAATACAATTAACGTAATTGATTATAATTCAATTTTTTCATTGCCTCTCAATTTAACAATACTTTTCCTCAAATATAAAATTACTGTTGAGCGAAGTATACAGGGATACTTCGTAAAGTAACTTTTTATTTGGTATTTTTAGGAGTTATTTAATCTTTTTTAATAATAATAAAAGGCTTAGCGAACCCGAAGGTTCGATGCCGACACCACCAATCGCTTATTACACACCTCCCTCCACCGTTCGCCGTCCAAACCCAGTCCCTTCAGATCGGCTTTAATGCAATCTTCCCACCTTTGCTTCGGTCTATCCCTCGGACGCTTACCATTCGGCACCGCAAATATTAACCTTTTAGGAATTCTCTCGTTACTAAGTCCAACAACTTTACAAGCCCATTTGATTCGCCGCGATGAAATTACCTCAATTATATTACTCGGATACAGCTCACGCAATTCGGCGTTGTGTAACCGTCTGAACTCTCCGGTTAACTCATCCTTCTTCGGTCCGAATATTCTACGCAATACTTTATTTTCAAAAACCTTAAGACGCTGCTCATCCCTTAATGTAAGCGGCCAAGTTTCGCATCCATAAAGAACTGTAGGCAAGATAATTGTTTTATAGATTCCAATTTTTAAGTTTCGGGACAAGAGGCGCGAACTAAGTAGTTTTGTCACAGAAAAATAACAAGCATTCCCCGCCTTTAGTCTAACCTTAATCTCTTCTTCAATTTCGTTTTTTCTAGTTATCGTTGAACCTAGATACCTAAATTTATCTACCTGTTCAAACATATTACCATCTATATCGATATCACCAGTAGTATCGCCATTTTTGCAGCTAACCATATATTTTGTTTTATCCACGTTTATTTCGAGTCCTAGTTCTTTACCGGCTTTCATTAACGTTGTCGTATTTAGTTTTATAGTTTCAACGTCTTCGCTTAACAGTACCAGATCATCAGCATAGCCCAGCACGGATGTTGTCCCGCCCAGATCCAACCCTTTCTCGGTACGCATTACCTCCCTAATGGCATGTTCTAATGCCAAATTGAACAGGACAGGCGAAAGGGAATCCCCCTGTTTTAAATCCGAACGAACCTCAAATTTTTCGGACAAATTATTACCGATTCTAACTTTATTGAGTGTCTCCGTCAAGCACATCCTGACTAGATTTACTAGTTTTTTTGGAATCCCCTGCTCGATTAGAATATTATACAGTTATTTAATCTTTTTTACCAAAAAAAATTAATCATCAGTATATTATAATTTTTTTTTTAATTTAATGTAAAATAATTTGATTCAAAATGTAAGAACTTATAAATTCAAAAGCGTTATAGACCTAAAAAGTAATGATTTATGAAATGATATATTAATTGCAAGATGATTATGTAAAAAATAAGAGGGAGATTTTGAGGATGGTATTGTTTTAGCGAGGACTCTGCACTAGTTCTATGTTATATTCATTAAGGGTTTGTCCTTTAGCATGTTTATTTCTTCTCATATGCTGAATTTCAGTGACCAAAAAAAAAAAACTCAAATCATATTCGTCAGTTCGCTATATTTTGACGTCATTTTATGACAGTGAGCCATTTTTGTGGGAAGTTTTTTTTTTTAAATAAATAATTGCAAGGAACAGAACGGTATGCAATTTATAGAGATGTGGAGGGGGTGCAGGGTATGTATGCGGGCCTGGCCCAGAGGCTACAAGACATTTCTTCCCCCCAACTTCTCCCCCTCAGCCGCGTCACCGAGAAGGAAGTCCAGTGGAGATTGAGAAGGCAACAGATAGTCACATACGTCCATGAATTGAGTGGAGTGTCCGGCCATTATCAGAAGAGCCTGGTAATCTGCCTTCATATCTGTCAAGAATTTTAAAATTCTTTTTGGAAAATCGACTATGGCATACATATTTACCGTTATCTGCTATAAATAAAATAGTGGGCCTACTTTATCTACCTATCTACCTAAATAAAAGGCACTGTCAAAATAACGTGAATATTTTTTATATACATAATAAAAATTGGTGGAGGTTTTGGTTCATAAATTCACTAATTCATTAAACAGGTGGGTTGTTAGATACTGCGCATGCGCATACTGATTCCATATAGTTTTACCTATGATTTATATTTTATAATTTTTTTAAAATCTGTTTTTAAACAACCAATCTTTCATTGTTTTGAAAATGTATGTGATGGTAATAAAAACATTACTTAGCAACTTGGTTCTTATCAAAAGTTTTATAATTTCTTTTTTTTAAAGCTAACTCAACAAATCTGTTTGTATGAGAAGTAACTCTTGTTTAATTCTATCATCATTTTTATCCACATGTCCGTATATTCAATTATGTTTTCATTGAAACATCAGGATACCCTTAAAATTCATATCTATTAAGAAAAATTGAGTGTTTGGTGGGTGGAGCGGTAAAAGCTACCCCTAAAGCCTCCGTAAACTCTAGTAAGCTTTTTGTGCTCATCATTTATGCAGAAGGAGAGTGAATCATTCATTACTCGGATTGAGGCCTTTCAAAAATTTCTTACACTTCTTAGCTTTGAAAGCTGCCATGAATACAGAGCTAGCATACTACCTACTTAACTAGTCGATATCAAGTGTTCGTTTATCCGAATACT
Source organism: Nezara viridula (assembly GCA_928085145.1). Classification (NCBI taxonomy): domain Eukaryota; kingdom Metazoa; phylum Arthropoda; class Insecta; order Hemiptera; family Pentatomidae; genus Nezara; species Nezara viridula. Next base: position 193,408,727 of record OV725078.1, on the reverse strand, counting down.
TGATATCTCCTTTTATCGAGAAATAATATACCGTTACTGACGTTCCCTATGTTCTTGAAACTTACAAGAAAATATGTTTTGAAATTTTCAGACTCCAGTTTATATATATATATTTTTCACATGAGATGAATCACAATTTATTTGGAAGCATATCGCAACCTAATTAATATGAACTTAAAGCTTTTCTAAAAGTATTGTATCTGTGGTTTAGTTGGAGAGTGATGAATAAAAAAAGTAACACGAACAACTCATTTTATTTTTATGAAAAACAGGACTTAATAAACTTTAGCTGCTTAAAAGACCAACTTAAATATATTAAACAAAGGCAATAGCCGCTAGTATATAAATCAAATTGTATTTAGTTCTCTATAAAACAATTTTTATTTGTTGGTTTTCTTATTTGAGTTGTTTTTTTTGTTTTTTTTTTGTTGCTAGTCTATTGAGAAATAATACATTAATAAGAAAAATTACGATAGTGATGAGAGCATCTACACAATACTTACAAAAGATATTAATAAATAAATTTACATAAGCTCTAACCAACATCCTAGGAAAAAATACTAAAAGATTTGAGACAAAAATCCTGCGCAGGATAACCGGAGCGATCTGGAATCAGGGTGCAAACACATGGAGAAGAAAGACCAATAAAGAATTTCTTACAGAAACTGGTCAATTACATTTATCAAATTTGAAGAGTAGTAGATTTAATTAAGGTTGTATAAAAGTCCAAGGGTGTATGTCATTTTGAATTATATTTAAGTAGGCCGGTTTCAACTTACATATTGAAAATGTCATCCTTTCTGCTAATGACAGTGTTGCATTCATATTTAGTTGGAATTTTGTAATTTTAATAATTATTCCTATTGTTTACTGGTTTTGGCTTCAATAGGTAATGTGTCATTTCTTAGCATTTTTACATTTTTTAAGTCTCCCACCAAACCTGAAAGAAACTTATTTACTAAGAATGGAGATACTTTTTGAAAATTTTGATCATCTGATCTTTCTATTATTAAAAGAGATGGGCTAATTGGGATCGTATCGTTCGTATTTTTTGCTTCAAATTTAAGACGACCCCGAGGTCGTTTTCGTTTAGCCTTTGGGCTATTTAAATCTATAGGATCCCCCATAGAAGGATAAAATAAAACGTACTATAAGTATTCAAAATATCAAGTAATAAAGAAAAAAAATAGATGAAATGAAGTAAAATAAATATATCCTTTTATTTTATAAAAAATAAATAAATATAACCTTATAGTAATTAAAAATAATAAGTGAAAAATTATAAGAGAAAGAAATTAATATAAATGTATATATTCTTATCTGTGATCAACCAGAGAGGCACGTCTTATCTCTTCGAATGCTTACACTGAACTGCCAGTTACAAAGTTATAGACGAGTATAAAATTAAAACTACAAAGCGTTATATGAAAACTTTCTGTTTCATTAATTAATTAGCATCATTATTATTATTAATTTGTTCTACAGTCGTTAATGGACCTGGGCGTCAGAAAGAAGCTTCCGCCAGGCTTCCCTATCGGCAGCTATTCTTTTCCATCTTCAGGGGAGATTGTCATGACCGTAGATCCATCCGGCCATTTTCTTGTTTCTGTTTCATAAAAATAATTTTTTACCGGTGTATGTTTGTTAGCCCTATGACCACCCCCGGCCTTAGAGGACCAGGATTTTCTGTAGAGGTTGACCCCCTTAGCCTTTGAAAATCTTTCTATCCCCCACGGCAGCGGTGGATGGGTAAAGAAGGAAGGATAGCATAGGTAATTAGTCAATGATAGAAAGGAATACGTAATAATGGCAACTGACATTTGCCCCTTTAGTCGCCTTCTACGACAAGCGGTTAAACAATAGGGGCCTATTCTATTATCCCCGAATTCACAGGGGATAAATATCGTTATCTCTTCAAAATAAATCAGTTTGATTATTGATTTGATCGGATAGGGCACGGTTTTATTAAGGTAATTGTTATTAAGCTGCTTCCAATCCTTTCTATCTTTCAAAGAAAGTTTGTTTATTTTTACTTTATTCTACAATTGTATGTAAAAGTTTCTGTTATACGTCAATTGTAAAAAAAGCCAATTATACACCTATCTATATGAATGCATTATTAATCTATACATTATAAAACATTATATTTCATAAAACATTTCAATGCTCGATAATTTAATTTAATATTACCAAATTATGAAATTAAAATAAGAAAGCTTTCTAAAGCTATGAGTACAGCGGTTGAACGGAAAGGAAGCAATAAAAAAAAAAAAAGGAAATAATAACATATTCATTCATATATAGAGCGATTTTTATAAAACGATTTCCTGTAAAACGGAAGTGGTAAAAACTGCAAAGGTTCTGATTCCTTTGTTATGAGAGACATAAACGTTTATTAATTTACACGAAAAGAAACGTTGTTTTTCTTTTTTCACAACTTTACTTTTGATAAAGGCACGCTCACGTATAAAAAAGTAACTTGAAAAATTGTTCTATATCAAATAAAACTCAAAGGATTATAAAATAAATAATTAAAGAAATAAATTATTAATTGAAACATTGAAGGTGCTTGATTATCTTTGTTGGATTTAATGAATTACCATTTTACTGTTTTATTAGCTCATTGTCAGTTTTCCTCTTTAGCCACTTTTGTTTAATTGGTAACATTCATTTCTTTACTTTTTAAAGAGTTTTTTTTTTTCAGTTCTATAATAGAACTCAGTTCTGCGCATGCGTTAGCCCTAGTTAAACATACGTCAGGTCGTCTCTTATAAAAATCTCATTTATCAGTGGCAGTATACAAGTTTAATGTGAACAATTAGTGTTATCAGTTACATTAACAATTACGTTTGATACTGGACAAAAAAATAAGGTGAGTAATCACTTATTTACAACACAAGAGTGAACAGTGTAAATAGACCTTAGGTTAGTTAGATAACGGCCAGCCATAAGCTGCAACAGTCGTTAATACCAGTGGGCTAGATCCCTCCGTCGGAGGCAGATCTGTGCTCTCCAAGAGCGCGTCTATATTTTCGTGTTCAATAAAATTTTTTTTTTTCCTCTCTTCACTTTTATCAATTTTTCTTTTAAAAATAAATATGAAATGCGATATTATCACATGCTAATGTCGAGTAAGGGCAAAAACACTAGGTCCAGGAGCCTGGATACTACAATTAGTTCTCCCATTAAAAAAAAGACAAGGCATTCGAAAAGAAACACTCCACCAGCCACACCAGGGAGCTCCATAGAAGAAGTGGAACCCCAACCTGGCTCCTCACAACAACCCAACAATTATGAGACAACTCAAGCTATGGGTGAAGAATCGCCGTTTTTCACTTCAAATCCATTTGAAGTGCTTTCAAATATTAATAACGAACAAATGGAAGCAGCATCCATCCCCAGAGAACCCAAACCCCCACCAATATTTGTTAGAAATATTAAAAATTTTCAATTGATGTGTAATCAATTGAATAATCTGGTAGGTTCAGGAAAATATTTATGCCAAAGCCGCACCAATGACACTAAGTTAATGCCCGACACTCCAGAAACCTATAGAAAAATCATAAAATATTTATCTGACACCAAGGCTGATTACCACACGTATCAACTGCGTCAAGAGAGGGCGCTCAGGGTCGTTATCAGAAGACTGCACCCATCTACGCCAACAGATGCTATAAAAGAAGAGCTCACGGGTATGGGATTCCATGTTCGCCAGATAGTGAACATATTTAAGGAGGATAGAGAACAGCCTGGAATAAAAAGTAAAATACCGCTCCCACTATTCTTCGTTGACCTTGACCGAACGCCCCAGGTCGAAGACATCTATAAGGTCACACGCCTTTATTATACAAGCGTTGTTGTAGAAAAGCCCTACAGCAAGCGCGACATCGTTCAATGCCATAACTGCCAGGCTTATGGCCATACGAAACGGTATTGTCATCACATTCCTAGATGTGTGAGGTGTGGTGAGCAACACAAAACAGAGGACTGTAGGAAGTCTAGAACTTCACCTGCAATATGCGCTTTATGCCACCAAGGACACCCAGCCAACTACAAGGGTTGTCAAACTTACAAAGATTTGAAAACACGAATGTACGCAACGCCTAGAGAAGAAGGGACATCCAGGCCACCAAGACAACCCTATAGAACAGTGAACGGAAGAGTGTCCTATGCTCAGATGTTCAAAGGAGACACTGTAAACACTCAATCTCAGGCCCTGCCACAAGAATCTAAACCTCAAGAATTCACACATCAACCTCAAGACCCATATCCCTCCATCCCTGAACGTAGGTTAAATACTCACACATTCATTCCTCCTCCTTCCAATTCCACTGACCTCACAAGCCTATTGACATCTTTCCTTTCCGAATTTAGATCTCTCATTACCCCCCTTATTTCGCTACTTACCAATGTTATATCCAACCTCATTCCACTGCCAAGAAATCCATAAATGTCCTCAACCAAATTCCTCTCCATTCTCCTCTGGAATGCGAATGGTATTCGGAACCACATCAACGAACTGACAATCTTATTACATGACAAAAACATCGACATAGCACTAATAACTGAAACTCGACTAACCAACAAACGACAAATCAACGTGCCCGGCTACAATATTTATCGAACCGACCATCCTGATGGAACAGCACATGGTGGCACTGCCATAATTATCCATCGATCCGTTTCCCATCATTTGTTTCCCTTACCAAGCCATAATTTCCTACAATCCACAGCCGTAATAATCCAAACACCCCTTTACCCAATAACACTAGTTGCGGCATATTCCCCACCTAAAACACCCATTTCCGAATCCCAAATAATTTCCTTCCTGAATTCCTTAGGACACCACTTCCTCCTAGGTGCAGATCTAAATGCAAAACACCAGCAATGGGGAGCCAGATCCACAAATTCCCGAGGGCGAACATTGCTATCTGCACTTAATTCCCATCGCAGCAACATCCTTTCACCTAATACACCCACATACTGGCCAACAGATCCCAACCGCAATCCCGACCTTCTAGACTTTTTCCTCCACAAAGGTCTAGGATCACTACACTGTTCTATTTCAAGGTTTGATGATCTTTCCTCAGACCATAGTCCTCTAGTCCTAACCGTTTCCACATCTCCCATTCCCAAATCATCCCCACCTTCATTTATCAGGGGGCCAGTTAACTGGAACCTTTTCCGTCAAATACTGGAAGATAATATTGACCTCAGAGTTTCCTTAAAAACACCTGAAGACCTCGACGATGCAGTGCATTCCTTCACTACCCTGATCCAGCAAGCAGCTTGGACTGCATCCTCACCTGATCGTCCCAAAAAATACCATAACATAAATCCTTTACCTCAAGATCTATTGGACCTAATCCATAGCAAACGTTGCTCTAGGACCCTTTGGCAAAGAACCAGGCATCCTGATGACCGGAAATCATATAATTATTATTCTAAACAGGTAAAAAAGAAACTGGAAACTTTTAAAACCCAATCCTACAATTCCTACCTCTCCTCATTATCCGCTAGTGATAACTCCCTCTGGAATGTAACCAAAAAAATCCTTAAATTCCAGTCCATTTCCCATCCACTTCGCCGTGATGATGGTTCCTGGGCTTCGTCAGATGCGAATAGAGCAGAGGAGTTTGCTAAACATTTATCCTACACATTCACCCCTCATCCCGAACTCCATCCCAGCCACACTGCTGAAGTTGAAGAATTCCTCTCTTCACCAATTCCTCTCTCTCTACCTCCAAAACCTGTTAACCCCTCTGAGGTCAAATTCCTTATAAACAAATTAAAACCCCGAAAATCCCCTGGATATGATCTCCTCACTTCACAAATCCTCAGACAACTTCCCAAAAAAGCAATCATATTCCTTACCTATCTATACAACTGCATCCTTCGCACAACCAACTTTCCTTTGGTGTGGAAACATTCCATAATCATCCTGTTTCCAAAACCAGGTAAACCTGTTAATAACACATCATCCTATAGACCGATAAGCTTACTCCCGATCCTCTCAAAAATCTTTGAGAAAATCCTTCTCAAACGCATCCTACCCATAATCGAATCCCACAACATCCCTTCTCATCAGTTTGGATTCCGCTCAAGACATTCCACTGTCCAACAAGGCCTTCGTGTTGTGGACCATATATCCTCTGCACTTGAAAACAAGCATTATTGCACTGGTGCCTTTCTGGACGTAGCACAAGCTTTCGACCGGGTGTGGCACGATGGCTTGCTTTTCAAGCTCAAAACCCATTTACCCCAATCCTTATACCTAGTCCTCAAATCCTACCTCTCAAATCGTTCCTTTCAAGTCCGTTGTGACACCGCATTCTCCACTTACTATCCAGTTGAGGCTGGTGTTCCACAAGGCAGTGTCTTGGGCCCAGTTCTCTATATCCTCTTCACTTCCGATATCCCTTCAAATCCCGATACATTTCTAGCTACATTTGCTGATGATACTGCCATTCTATCTTCCCACTCAGATCCTCAAATAGCATCTCTAAACCTACAATCTCACCTCTCTTTGATTGAGCAGTGGTGCAACAACTGGCGCATCAAAATCAATGAATCAAAATGCAAACATATCACTTTTACCCTGCGACGCAGATCCTGTCCGTCAATCCTTTTTAATTCAATTCCACTTCCCTACTCAGACACAGTCCGTTACCTTGGCTTCCTTCTTGACAAAAGACTAACTTGGAACCCACATACCAGACTTAAAAGACAAGAACTTAACCGACGATATGGCCAGCTGTATAGATTACTAAGTAGGACATCCCATCTTTCAATTGAAAATAAACTTTTAATCTACAAGACCATACTGAAACCTATCTGGACCTACGGACTTGAACTGTGGGGAACTGCTAAACATTCGAATATCAAACGCATCCAATCCTTCCAGTCCAAAGTACTTAGAACAATAGTCAATGCCCCATATTATGTCACAAACAAGACCCTACACCATGACCTTAACATCCCATTTGTCCTCGACATCATCCCAACCAGATTCTCAAACTTTCACCAAAACCTTATCCATCATCCAAATCCTCTAGCTCAATCCCTATCCAGCTCCCTTCATCCCTACAATCCTCCACGAAGGTTAAAACGGCAGTGGCCCAGAGATCTCTTGTAAATATGCTTCTGGAGTCCTGGCAATGGCCAGCTTCTCCACTCATGTCCCGAGCGTCTGTGGCTCTAGTGCCCTCTTTCAGTCTCCATTGGCTTCTAATACTAGTGATGCGGCTGGAAAAGTGGCGCTGGGATCTCCTGGAGTCTTGCTTTGCCTTCCACATGTGGGGGAAAAAGCCTGGCTCGGAGATTCTTGGGCGAATGTATATATTGTATATAGGTATGATTGTGTTTATAAGTTTCTTTTTATGTTATTGTTATTTTTTTTTTCTTTTATTTTCTTTCTTCATCAGTATTATTTATTTACTTTTTATATTTATATTTATTTCTCTATTATTTGTATATATTGTTTGAATGAGAACTCTTAGCCCTAATACTTATAGCCCTCCAGTGGCTGATTGTATTATTATTCAATAAATAGATAAAAAAAAATAAAAAAAAATAATAGAACTAAATTATCGTATAATTTTTTTTTCTTTAATAAAATTTTTTCATATAAAATATTACATTATCACTTATTTAATAGTGATGAGTAATAAGGTTAATTGTTAGAATTGAAATGTACCCATTTTTCAAATGAAGTGTATCATTAAAAATAAGATAAAAACCTTTAATTATTTTTTAATGATAGAACTGTTTACACTGTTTTTAGAGGGTTTAGAAATTAATGGGTAAATTATGTAAATTTAAAAATTTAATAAACTATTAATTTTTCGTTTGAGTACCTTGTTGGTCCACTTCGAGCACCTGAAGACGACAATACTTGTTATTAGTATTTTGGTGCTCTATGGAGGGATCATCTCCCACTCCTCTAAGACTACTGTGTTCAGGTCATCCAAAGTTTGTAGACGATTATTTTTTCCTGAAATTCTTCATGGAAGTTGATCTCATAAATGCTCAATGGGATTTAGATCTAGTGCAGTAAAAATTTAGTCTCATCAGGAAATAGGAAATTATTCCAGGCAAGATCAGTCCATGATATGTGAATTGAATTCTTTGAACATTGTATTGTGGGATGAGTCCTGAGAAGCAGAGATGTCTTGGCCAGTGCAATCGAACATCCTTTTTCTAACAGTATGAAGGATAATTTGTTTGCACATCGAGGCGGAGAGCAAAACATCAGCTAGCATTTGGTAAGCGTTGAAGCTATTCCTGTAGCCCGGCATGTGGATATTCAAAGAAACTACTACCCTGTTAAGATCTCCATGTCCGACTTACCACACTTTGTGAGGTTCGTAGCCTCTATGCCACATTTCTCGTGGTATCACCTGCTATACAAAGTAGCAACAGCTGTTGCAAGCTCTATTCCTGTAAGATGTCCTGCAGAAATTCTTTAATGACCAGAAAAGGGTGAAAAATACTAAAAACGGTTAGTGAAAAATATATGTTTACGAGAAATAAAGTGAAATGAACACAAGCTGTAAACGAACCAAACTGGCTACAATCCTCTTTTGTTTTTGTTTGAGAGAATTCATTTCAATGGAATTTCTAGTCTAAGCGATCAACATGTGTCAAATTTTAAAAATTTAAATTTCTCACAATCTTATAAACAGTTAATGCTATGATCCACTTCATTTGCCATTGAGTATATATTTAGATAAAAACACTTCCTTTAAATGAGTCCAATATTGTCTAAACAGAAATAATGTACTTCCATGTTATTTTTATATTATTTTATAATAAAATGACAACGTGCTGTATGAGTGATTAGACGGAATAAGTTGGTATGTCGCCATCCAATTTTGAGAGTTTCTATTTTTTTTTTTATATTACTTCTGTAAAGCCAACATACCAGTACAAAAATGACTTAATAAATATAGATAATTACATTACATTACTCAATCCAAAATTGTGACCCAAAACAAAAAATCTCATTCGTCTGCATTATGTCATTTATAGGGTAACGTTTTTTATCTTAGCTTATTTTCACGTTACATATAATTTTTTTTTTATTTTGTTATTTTAAATTTGCCACTGCGTTGGAACGCATCAAGCAAATGTGTTGGCGTTAATTATATCTTCTTGATTCCTGATATCTTCTTAACTTTTCAACAGATCTCTAGGCCACTGCCTTTTTAGTCGTCTTTGAGGCTCACCAGGTAACAGGGAGGAAGATAGAGATAGAACGAGTGGATTTGGATGATTGAGAGTAGAAGTGTGAAATGTTGTGTATTTGTTGTGTATGTAGGATTTTACTTTTGGTATGTTCATGTCTTTGTGTATGGTGTGATTTGAAATAAACCAAGGAGCGTTGACAATTTTACGGAGTATTTTGGATTGTGTGGTTTGAATTTTGTTGATGTGTGTGAGTTTTGCGGAACCCCAAAGTTCTGCTCCGTATGTCCAAATAGGTCTTAGTATAGTGGTGTAGATTAGTCGCTTGTTTAGTAAGTTGAGTGGAGATCTGTAGTCTAAAAGATGTGACAGTTGTTTGTATCGTCTGGTCAGTTCTTGTTTTTTTAATTTAGTGTGAATGTTCCATTTGAGTTTTTTTTCCAAGTATAGTCCGAGATACCGTACATGTGTTTTTGAGGGAACTGGTTTATTGTCTATTGTCACAGCAGGACACGAGATTTTCCTCAGGGAGAAACTAACATGAGTTGACTTGCTGGGATTGATGTTAATTCCCCATTTGTGAAACCATTTTTCAAGGACGTGCAGGTGATTTTGAAGGGCTATTGAAGCGATAGTGGGATTTTTGTGAGAAGAAAGTATTGCCGTATCGTCAGCAAAGCTATAGAGAATGGTGCTAGGGTGCTCAGGGATATCAGATGTGTAGACAGAAAATAGAAGAGGGCTTAAAACACTACCTTGTGGTACTCCCGCAAGTTGAGGAAAGAAGGGAGAAGTAGAGGAATCAATAGTAATACAGAAGAACCTGTCAAGAAAGAAAGATTGAAGAATCAGAAAGTAAGTTGAAGGAAGATGTGGTTTTATTTTCCACAGTAAACCTTTGTGCCAGACTCTATCAAACGCTTTCTCAATATCCAGGAATATCGCTGAGCAGAATTCTTTTTTTTCGTGGGCGACTGAGATAGCATCTACTATACGATGACACTGTTGTACAGTGGAATGGTAAGAACGAAAGCCAAATTGATGATTCGGAATAACTTCCCGACTTTCTAGGATTGGCTTTATTCTAAGAAGAAATAATTTTTCTAATATTTTGCCCATTATGGGTAAGAGTACAATCGGACGATAAGAAGAAGGGTTACTGGTAGGTTTAGAAGGCTTAGGTATCATTTCTATTGTAGAAAGTTTCCAAAGGAGAGGGAAATAAGTTGTGCGTAAGATAGCATTATAGATGTGAGTAAGAAAGATAATGGCTTTTCGGGGTAGATGGCGAAGGATGAAGGGAGTGATAAGATCATAGCCAGGAGCTTTTTTGTTTGAAAGTCGGTTGAGTTCCTTGTAAATGTCTTTTGGTTGAAATGCTGGCGGAGGTGGTGATAAGGGTAGTGGGCTTGTCAAATCGTCTTCAATCTTAGTCCTGAATATTATTTGTCCCAAAAACCTAAGCAAGATGTTTTGCGAATTCATTAGCTTTTTCTTCCCATTTTATGGCCCAGGTATTGTCTGTCCGTCGGAGAGGATATTGAACATCTTTTGTCTTAAGTATACGTCTTGTTGCTGTCCATATTGATTCGTTTCTATTATTCATTGAATTTAGGTAGTCCTTGTAACTGTTATTTTTAAATGCTGACAGTTCTTGTTGGAGTTTTCGGGTTAGTCTGTTAAGAGTTGTTTTGTGTGATGGATATCTGCTTCTTTGCCACAGAGCTCTAGTTCTGCGTTTTTCTTTTATGAGATTGCGTATACCCTGAGGCAGGTAAGAATCAGTTTTGGTTAGTGACCTCGTTAGTGTAGTCGAATGCCAGATCACATTGTGTATGCATTCTGTAAAGTCGTTGACTGCGTCGTCAAGTTCGTCTGCTGTATTGATGCAAGTATTTAGTATAATTTTGTTGTTCAAGTAATTTTGAAAGTCGTCCCAGTTTATGAAGCCATTAATTAAAGTCGGTGGTTTAGATTTTGCGAAAGGGTGTTTTGACAGTTCTAGTAAAATTGGGCTATGATCAGATGATAAATCGAAAATAGAAGAAATGTTGGAGTGTGGGAGTGGTAAGGAACGTGTAACAAAGAAGTCGAGAAGATCGGGAGATTTTGATAGAGAAGTTGGCCAGTAAGTAGGTTGTGATGGGGAAATAATAGATAGTTTAAGATCCTCAATGCATTTTAGTAATCTTTTACCTCGAGTGCTTGATAGTCTAGAGCCCCACTTTAAGTTCTTAGCATTGAAGTCTCCACCTACTAAGAAATGTTTCCCCATTGGTAAGAAAAGATTCTTCATTTCATCAGTAGAGACAACTTTGTTGGGACCAATATATACTGCAGAGACCAAAAGCTGCAGTTTTGGTGAGTTGAGAGAAATATTGGTATACTGAATGGTATTAGTTGGGGTTGCAGGAAGTACATGATGGTTTAAAGATTTGTCCACAATGATTGTTGTACCTCCATGAGCCGTATGGTCTGGATGATCGGTCCTGTAAGTTTCGTAACCTTATATCTTGAATGTTTGTTTGTCAGTTAAATGAGTTTCTGTTATTAGCAATATTTATGTTGTGTACTTTTAGACAGATTTCTAGTTCGTTTTTGCGTAAGAGCAGACCATTAGAGTTCCACAGGAGTATTTTAAGAGAAGGTTGTGTTGGATTAATCATTGGAAGAGTTTGAGATGAGAGAATTTAATTTAATAAATTTTAATTTTTAATAAATTTAAAAAATATATATATATATATAATTGGAATTATTGTGATATCCTTTCCTACTAAAGATGAGAAGGGGGTTTAAAGTGTGGATACTCGTGGGCATTGGCCCATTGAGGCATACAGGGTCCCTCCACGGTTGGATGGACTTCCTTCTCTGAGCCTTGGAGAACCAGTTCCATGGTGGTCCACCCTCCTTCCATCAATCGCCCTCCTACTTTTTCGTCCACAAACTACTACAAGAACTTCAACATGTGCTTTCAAGGAATGTTTTATAAACGATTATATCAATAAAAAAACTTTTTAACCTTAATATGCGTAAAAATTTAGTCAAGTGTTAGGATTCACTAGATTTTTGGCTTGTGCCATATTATTGTTTTATTATTTATTTAGCAATTCGTTTAATGATTCATCTTATTCAATTCGTTAAATGTGATTTATTTTATATGTGATTTATTATATATGTGAAAAAGTTGTTTAAAATAAAAACAACCACTACTACAGATGCGTAAACACATTTACACCACATGCAAAACAAAATTACAAAATAAATAAATCCTGTTTTAATTATAAATAAAATTAATTTAATAATAAATCTCATAATGATGTGCACAAAAGGTTATGTTTATTGACTCAACATCTACTTACAATTTAAAAACTTCAACCTTCAACAAAGAAAAGAGTGTTCCTATTACATTTGTCAAAGCTACACGTTTACCAATTTACTTTATAATCATTAAACCTAAATACTGTGTTTATTCTTTACCAGGATTTCTGAAAACTTATTTTTCTCGCCACCTTTGTCAAGCTAAGGAATGCCTGCGGCTCTCTTGTAGATCTAAACAAAATTGTAGTACACTTATCCTAAAACTGATATATTTTTTTTTTTATTTCTTTATGACATTTACAACTGTATTACATAAATACATCAAGTAAATTTGGACATAATTGATATAATGAATACATTGATGATAAATGAATAAATGAGGACATAATTGAATGAATGAATACGCTTGCTGAGTAACTACCCAATGGTAGCACTCTAATGATATGACTACATTAGGAGATCACGGGGCCATCTTCTTTTCAGACGCCTCGGAGGGTTATCAGGAATTGAAGAGGAAGCAAGGTTAGAAACGAGAGGGTTGGGATGATTCTGAAGTTTATTATGGAAGGATAGGTATCTGGATTGGGCCAGATCTGAAACATAAGGAACATTAAGATCTTTATGGATAATTTTATTAGTGACAAAGTAAGGAGCATTGAGGATTTTACGAAGGATTTTGGATTGTAAGGATTGGATGCGAGAGGAATTCGATGGTTTAGTGGAGCCCCATAGCTCAACTCCGTAAGTCCAAATAGGTCTTATTATAGTCAAGTATATGAGTCTTTTGTAATTAATGGGAAGTTTAGAGCGTTTGTCTAGTAAGTGCTGAAGTAATCGGAAACGTCGAGCGGTTTCTTGTCGTTTCAGTCTAGTATGAGGATTCCAAGTTAGTCGTTTGTCCAGGTGGAGTCCTAGGTATCGGATTTGCTCAACAGGGATAAGTGGAGTATTGTTAAAGGAAACTGTAGGACAGGAAGTCGTTGGTTTACGACGAAGGGTAAAGGTAATTTGGTGGGATTTATTGGAGTTTATTTTAATTCTCCAGTTTTGACACCATTCTTCTAGATTTATGATGTGTGATTGAAGCATTTGGGATGCAATTGCTGGGTCATTGTTTACTGATAGGATACATGTGTCATCGGCATATGTGGTGATGACAGTGTTGGGATGGGTTGGGATGTCAGCTGTATAAACTGTATAGAGGATAGGACCTAGGATACTACCTTGAGGAACACCAGCGGACTGGGAAAAAAGGGATGAATAGGCGTTATTGTGATTTACTTTAAAGTATCTATCAGTAAGGTAAGAACGGATAATGAGGAAGTATGTAGGTGGTAGGAATTTTCGGAGTTTGTACAGCAGTCCCGGGTGCCAAACTCTATCAAACGCCTGTTCAACGTCGAGAAAGACTCCCGTACAGTACATTCCGCGCTCCAATGCAGAGGATACTACGTCTACCACACGATGACATTGCTGTATAGTGGAATGGGAAGTTCGGAAACCAAATTGGTGATCTGGGATTATGTGTTTAGAATTTAGGATAGGGTACAGGCGTTTTAAGATGAGTTTTTCTAGGATCTTGCCCATGATGGGTAAAAGAGAGATAGGACGGTAAGAGGATGGGTATTCTGGTGGTTTTTTGGGTTTGTGGATCATTTTAACAATAGATCGTTTCCAAGGATCAGGAAAATATGTAGAACGGAGTACAGCATTATATATGTAAGTAAGGAATAGGATGGCTTTTCGAGGAAGAAGTTTTAGGATCTGGGATGTAATTAGATCATGTCCAGGAGCTTTACGGGAAGGCAATTTTTGAATGATGTTGGATATTTCTATGGGATGAAATGCTTTGGGTGGCAGAGACATTTGGAGAGGAATATCCAGTTCTGCCTCAATACAATTGATGTGAGTTGAATTAAGGATATCGGGATGTGGGTTAAAAGTTTGGAAGAGATGTTGACCAAATAGTTGGGCTTTTTCTTCGTCGGATTTGGACCAGGTTTGGGAATCAGTAAGTAGTGGGTGATTAAAGTCTTGAAACTTAAGAAGTTTTTTGGTGGTCATCCATAATGATTTGTCAGTGGTTGTAAGTTTTTCAGTAAAATTTAGTAAATTTTGAATTTTGTATTTTCTTATTTCTGATTTCAGTTTGTTAGTCAGTTGGGTGTAATGCGATTTATCTGTTGGGTATCTAGTCCTATGCCACTTCGATCTTGCTCTGCGTTTTTCCTGTAATAAGATACGAATATGCTGTGGCAAGTTAGTATTTTGTGGGAAGTTAATCTTATTGATAAATGTGTTATTATTTATACTGTCTGTTATTGATGATGTCAGTTTTTCTATGGCACAATTAATGTCTTCTTTTGTCTTTAGCGGGATTTTGAGGTCTAGTTTGTTTTCCAAATCATCACGAAATTTGTCCCAGTTTACTCGTCCAGTGATCAGTTTAGGAAGTGATGGTTTAGGAGCAAAGTCAGAATGTAGTGAAAGCAGAACTGGACTATGGTCTGAAGAAAGGTCATCCAGGGATTTGATTATAGTTTGGGAGGAGGAAATCTGGGAGGTGATAAATATGTCCAGGATATCGGGACGTTTTTTGAGGGATGTTGGAAAATAAGTAGGATTCATGGGCGAGAGGATGGAATAATTGTTGGAAGAAGAAACTTGTGAAAGGGTATTACCACGGGAGTTGGATGATCGACAACCCCATCGTTGGTGTTTAGCATTGTAGTCTCCTCCAGCAATAAAGCGCGATCCGAGGGATTGTAATAAGGATTCAAGTAGGCTGTACGAGAGGGAATTGCCAGGAGGACAGTATACAGCTGAAAGTGTTAGATGGAAAGGACGAGTTGAGAGGATTACAGAAGTTGACTGAATGGCATCTGTTGGAATAGAAGGAATAAGTGAATGGGGTAAAGATTTGTGGATAAGGATGCAAGAACCGGCGTGGGCAGTGTTGTCTGGGTGGTCAGATCTATAGGTGATGTAGTCACGTATGTAGAAATGTGTCCGTTGGGTGAAGTGAGTTTCTGTCAGGAGAGCAATGTCAATATAATTGTCATGGAGAAATATGTCTAGTTCGTCACGGTGGTTTTGCAGTCCATTAGCGTTCCATAAGAGAATAGCTAGGGACTTCGTGTTCATCGAGGGAAGCTAAGCGGGATTTCGGAAAGGAGTCTGGTTAGAAGGGTTATGAGCGGTTTGATAGTCTGTTGAAGATCTATCAGGAATGACGATAAGATAGTGTTGATGTCGGATGGTGTTTGGCTGGGAAGTGGGTTTGGATCAGGAGGTTGTGATGAGTAGGTTATGCGATTAGGAATGTTGGGTGGGGGCTGGGCCCGTCGTGGGGTACGAGGAGGATCTAAATTCTGTTGGACTTGTGGAGGGGGGTTCATCCTGGGATTAGGAACGAATGGAGCTGGATGTGGATGCTCTGGCGGGAGTTTGACTCTTAAGGGTAAATGATGAGGAGGGATTTGCTGGCGAGGTTGAGGCTGAGGATTAGGGATTTTGGGCTTGGATTGGAAGGCCTGAGGCGCCTGACGTTGAGGCTGCTTCTTACTGATGGAAGACTGGGAGTGAGAATTTCTGAGATTCTGGTGAGGCGAGTCCTTAGCTGTAGAGATGGATGGTTGTTGTTGGATGACGAGGGAAGGTGAAGTCGGCAATGCTGGGAAAATTTCCTGATTTTCGATTTCAGGTGCCTCAGTGTAAGTTTTCTGAGCAGATCCAAGATTTTTCACCGCTGAGTTTCGTGATCTTTGTTTGTAAAGATTTTTATACACTTCACATCCTCTGTAGCTCGCAGGATGGGCTTCGCCACAAAGAGCACACGTCGCAGGCTCATCTCTTGGCTTCTGGCAAGTGTCTGAAGCGTGTAGGCCGGCACATTTAACGCATCTGACTTCGTGATAACAATAGGCCTTTGTATGGCCCAAGTTTTGACACTTAGTGCATTGTACAATTAGAGGCTTCTGTCTCGGTTCCTCAAAACGGACTATTGAGTAAACCAATCGTTGAACCTGGAATATTTCAATATTGGTTTTTGCTGGTTCTAAGTCTATAAAAAATAATGGGAGCGGATATCTTTCTCTAGGATGTAGTACAGGTGCTATGTGCCTGACGTTATGACCGATTTCTTCGAGGCCCGATTTGATAGCAGATATGGGTGAGGTTGAATGCAGTCCTCTCAGGACCACTCGATACGCCTTTGCTTGTTTTAATTGGTAACAGTGGAAATCGTAGTTATTGGATGTTAAAAAATTGATCAGTTTTTTATAATTGTCTCTAGAATTAGTATTGATTTTGATGTCGTTCACTCTCGAGTAACATCGAAAATTTGGCTGTCCGATCAAATCTGCAATTTGTTGACCAAACGACATAAAGTTCTTAATTTTTGAAACAAATATTGGCAGCGGCTCAGGATCAGAAAAATCTTGAAGCTGCGGAGTCTTGTGAGATAAGTTTTTTTCTTGAATTGAGTTTTTGCTTTCTGATGTTTTTGGTGCAGTTGGCTCTGATTGAGTGGCATTAGATTTGCTCCTAGTTCTCGGTGGAGATTTATCTTGTTCTGGTTGCTTATTTGATTTATTTTTCTTTTTTTTTTTTATTAGGTGAGTTTTGTCCCGATCCGGGAACTGAGTTTCGGAGACGCTTTTGGAGTGTACGCCTTTTCAAATATTGCGAGTCGGTCTCGCTAATTTCCGAAAAGGGTGTCTCATCTTCCGTGTCTTCACATGATGTGTTCTTATCCAGATCCATCATGATAAGTGTTAGAGAGAAAAAAAAAAAAATAAAAAAAATATATGTATATATATAAACCTAAATATTAAAATTAAAATTTATGAGATAACTTCTTAAAAACTAAGCTATTTACAAAATTATTTACATAAATATATACAGATATAAAATAAAATATAAAATAATTCATTTCCAAAAAATAAATAATCAAAGAAAAAAAATTAAATAAAAGAGTCTCTGGAAAGAAAAAAAAAAAAAGAAAATATAAAGAAAAAAAAAATGAAGTTAAATGTCTTGGATTCGAACTGAGAATAACACTGAAGAATGTTATTGTACACAGTGCCGAGCCTTGGCTTGAACTTATCGGAGATAAGGTAAAACCCGCAAGGGAATTACTAGCCACATGGGCTAACCAAACGAGCACTAATTTATAACTGTTTCATTGTTAATAAATAGTCACTCACCTGATCATATGTGAATATAAAAATGTAAAACAATTAATATAGTCACTGTTGAAAAAGTCTTAGAGCAGTATTTTAAATAATAAGCACATTAAATCGTATCAAGGATAGAGCGACGTGTAAGTTTAATTGCACTAGCGGCCATGACACTTGCTACTCAAAACTGATATAATAGAATCTTTACCAATTTGTTGTGCAATAAACACACTATACCTAAACGAAATACAATTTTGTACAGATTGATCTTATAATTAAAACATTGGTATGCTGGTTGAGTAGAATATTATTATCACGTGTTACTCTTAACTATTGTACAGATTGGGAAAAAATGAATTTAGGTCCAATTTAAGATTATGTTCTGGATGATAGGTAGATAGGAAGTGGTTAATTAAATATGAAATGGGGGAAGATATATTATTGCTTAACACCATTACATAAAATTCACTATGTTTGTTGGGATTATTAAGTTAATGCTGTATTTTGAGGTGATGAATTTGTGATTATAAACGTAACCAGTAAACAAATACAGACAAGAAGCTAAGAAACTTTCTCATACAGATTATAATAAAAACGTTATCATGTTATAATCCTGTGCCAGGGGCTAAGCGTGTAGTTTCAAAAAAACAAGTGACAGGAGAAAAAATCCGACGACCTTTCTTTTTGTCAGAAATAACAACAGTTTAACCAAGTCCTTATTTCACTGTTTTTAAGTATTTTCGGGGCTATTACTACTTTTGTATTATTTTTTATCTTTCATTATCTTTTTTTATTCTGAAACATAGGCTCTCTCACTCCCCTCTTCTCCCTTTTAGCGCACCGGTTATTTTCCTCTTTCTTTAGTATCTAAATGGTTAAATGGTTTCAATCGAGTTACATTTAGATATGAATTTAAAATTATTCTATTTGAATGTTGTCTAATGGTTTCTATTTAAACATAGCAGAAGAGAAATAAAACAAGATTTTTATACAATTATTTAAAATATATACAGTGTTTTCTGTAAGTAGAGAAAATATTTGAAAGTCTGATAGTTAACATCAGAATCTACAAAAAAAAATCATATAAACAAATGCCTGATTTCACGAAAAAAAGTAGGAAATTTATGATTAGTGTTTTTTTTTTTTTTTAATATGAATCATGTTTTTTGTTGAATAGGAAGCGATAACTTATTAGCGATATTTTTTATTTTATTTAAGTAATTGCTCCACAAATATGTACGTTTTCATTAAAATAATTAAAGCAATCAATAAGTTTCTTTATTTTAAACGTACATTTTAGTAAGAAATATAAAGTTTATCACTGATAAATACTTATCAATTTATATGACGGGGGTTCTAGGAGAAAAATACAATTTCATAACCAGTTTACTTGAAAAATCTTCATTTTTAAATTCTTATCGAATTACGATCACCTTGAATGGGCCCTCGTAACGCAGTAACTCATTCCCTCTATTGGACCCTATTCCCCGATATACTATCGTCCCTATTCTGATTTCTCCCATCATATCCTTGATTTTCGCATTATCCTTTTCTACACTTTTCCCCTTCTCTCTCTGTATCTTTTCTTTTACTTATTTCCCTATCATCAATCTGTTATTGATTATTGCTTGTATCTGTTCGTCATCGAATACTGTCTACCTCCAATCCTGCGATGGTAATTTAATGTTCCCAATAGCCTTAAAATCCTTTTGACATCTCTTGGCATTGCCATGTTCTGAATAGCTTCCAACCTTTGGTTATCGGTCGTAATCCTTTCCTTCGATATCGAATGTCTCAAAAAGGTTATCTGTTCCAGCTCCTCATTTGATTTTTCGGCTGACAATATACCCCCAATTGCCTCAAACTGTCAAACACACGGCGTAAGTGATAGATATGTTCCCTTTCGTCTGTTGTCAGTGGGAGAAACTCTGCTGGTAAGGCTTCTGACAAAAGCGGAAGAAACGCCGGTGGTGAAAGGAATGGTGAGACGGCTGGCGCCGGTGGTGCGGCCAGTGGTGCATTTCTGTTCGCCATCCTTTTATTTTATTATTTAAAGAATCGACTTTAGCAACTAAATCTAAAGGTCCCGGGTTTTGGCAGCATTTGCGTAGGTCCGGATAAGAAATAATAAAATAACACACTCGGTTGCTTGCCAAAGGCTGCCTTTATTTCCTTAGTAATCCTCTATGTATATATATATATATATATATATATATATATATATATTATATATATATATATATATATATATATATATATATATATATATATATATATATATATATATATATATATATGTAAGTTAAAATACGTACGGACTCAAAAGAGATAAAAAAAAGGGAGACTAGGGCACGAAGTGAACACCACCGTAATACTGACTTTATTTACCTTTTACATCGGCTTTTATAGCATTACATTGTTTATTTACAATCTTTATTTACATACGCTACTTATCACCCCCGCCCGAGTTCACGAAGTGAACTCTAGGTTCTTCAACTAACTAAACTAAAATTATCAAGTATTCAATACATACAACATAAATAATTCCTTAATTTCAACAAAAGTACTTAAATAAAACAATTTACTTAACTGACTAAATTACAGAAACAAACGTAAATCTTCTTACATCTCTTATTGTATAAACATATCGTTATATATATCGTTATACATCAAATACCGTTTAATACAAATATGTAATCACAGTTTTAATAAGAAAACAACAGTAATTATAACAAAAATTGACCTTTTATAATTATGACCTTTCTTGCTCGAGAGGAATGCGAAGGTGCCGTATGTGAGTATGTCGGACTCTCTGGGCACCTGTTAACTCCTGAATAGAAACTATATTATGCTCACGCAATGCTATCACTCTGAAGGGCCCTTCATATCTCTGATCTCCCTTTTTCCGTCCCGACGGAGGTTGGCAGTATACCGTCATTCCCAGCGAAATTTTATGTGATTCATCTGGCGTCGCTAGGCATGTACGATTCGCCGTGGAAAGTTTTTCGTTAAGAAGATTGGACTGAACTCTCTGAGATATGTCCCGTAACTGTTTACGTTTATGGATCACGGCGTTCCGTAGGTGCGCCTATGCGGTCGTGAGCAAATCCCTTCTATTCCGTAAAGGATGTCCAAACACTACTTCTACCGGCGTAAACCCCGTAGCCGAATGGATCGTGTTATTATACGCTAATACGGCTCGCGGCATTGCCTCATTAGCCTCAAGCCCTCTGTGTAGTTGGAACAGGCGAAGATGTTCCCCTAATGTATTGTGGAGGCGTTCAATGGCTCCGCGCCCTTGTGGATTACCAGGTGAGTTATAATGCCATTTCATGTTCAACTCTGCGCATTCAGTCGTCGTACGAGCGCTCTTAAATTCTCTCCCGTTATCGGATGTTATAGCGCACTCCGGCACACTCCATCCATCCCAGCATTCCGTCCCAGACAGCGTCCGTGGTTTTGTTCTGCAGAGGATGCGCCATTGCTAGTTTACTGAAGTTGTCCAGTATCGTCAGCCAGTGAGACCCCTCCCAAGTGAATATATCAACCTGTACGTCTAGTAATGGTGAATTCGGGGTATGCGATACCTCTGGATGGACTGTAAGTGGATGTCTGTCATATTTTGCCCGATGGCATATAGTACACGCCTTCAAAACTTCTCGAATCGATCGGCGCATGTGGTGCCAATAATATCTGCGCCGTAATGCCGCTAGAGTTTCCGGAACCCCACGGTGATTAGTCTTTCCTTCGCGATAGGCCTTAACTAACTCATTTTCGCGCTCTGGCTCTTTACTGTTTCCACCATTTTTGCACAGAAAATGAGATTCCTATCGGCCCCTATACGTTCCGTTTCCCTCAAATGCTTAATACGATCCAAAACCGTCTTATTCCCCACATACATATGGTATGTTTTGCCCTGTTTCGTAATGTCGTTAAGGATACGTACAGTGTCCGCCGATGAAACCGAGGGGACAGTCCATACGGTGACGATACTATGCCGGCCGTATTTTGCTATGGTCCGTACGCGATACTCCTTCCGTACGCGTTTTCCAAATAATCTGCCGCGTGTGTTGGTTGACTATCGTATCCGTCTCATCGATTTCGGTATCACGTGTTTCTATTGGGCTCTCATCGGCATCCGTTGTGTCTTCCTCGTCGAGTGACGTCTTGTCTCCGACAGTATCCACAGAGGGTCCTGCCTCCTGCAATGGATTTACGTATAAAGCTCGCGACAACCAGTCTGCTACGACTTTTTTAGTTCCCTTGTGGTATAGGATTTGGAAATTGTACGTACGTAATTTTTCCTTCCATCGCCCGACTCGTGCTGACGATTCCTTCAGTCCGGTCGTCCATAAAAGCGGCTTATGATCCGTACGGAGCGTAAACCGTCTCCCGAATATATACGGTCGAAAATGATCCACCGCCCAAACGATCGCCAGTAATTCACGTTCCAGCGCACTATACCTTGACTCCGCGTCGGATAGCTGTCTACTTGCAAATGCTATAGGCTTGTCTTCCGCGTTCGATTCCTGAGATAATACGGGTCCGAGCGCCCGTTCGCTTGCATCCGTTGTCAAGTACAGGAAAAATCTGGGAATGCCAAAACCGGTTTCGCTGTAAGAGCCTCCTTGTATTTCTGAAAACTATTTATATGTTCCTCAGTAAAAAGAAAAGACCGCCCTTTCTTTAGAAACTGAGTGAGTGGTGCAAT
The DNA here is from genome assembly GCA_928085145.1 of Nezara viridula. NCBI lineage: Eukaryota > Metazoa > Arthropoda > Insecta > Hemiptera > Pentatomidae > Nezara > Nezara viridula. Next base: position 193,386,332 of record OV725078.1, on the reverse strand, counting down.
AATATCTGCTGCATTTGGTAAAAATTTACGGTAGTAATTAACTATCCCTAAGAAACTTTTAAGTTCCTTCTGGTTGGCCGGAGGTTTTACTCGAGTAATGGGTTAGATTCTAGCTGGATCTGGTCTAACTCCTCGTTCAGAAATTAAATGTCCAAGAAATTTTATCTCCGTTTCGAAAAAAATGAGATTTCTCTTTCGATAACCGTAGGCCAAACTCACGAATTCGTTCGAATACTAACTTAAGATGTATGATAAGCCGTGACGGTGTTGGACTAAAAACGATAAGGTCGTCCATGTAGATCTGACAATAATCCTCCCCCAACCCACGGAGAAAGTCATCCATCAGTCTCTGAAACGTGAGAGGTGCATTTTTGACCCCGAACGGCATTCGTATGAACTCATAATGGCCTCTACCGAACGTGAAAGCTGTTTTTTCTATATCACCTTCTCGCATCCTCACTTGGTGATATCCAGATTTTAAATCAAGCGTAGAAAAAATTCGTGCACCAGCTAACCGATCTAACATATCGTCAAGCCTCGGAAGGGGGTAACGTCCCTCTACCGTATTTTCGTTAAGTTTTTTTTTTTCTCGACGAACCACAGGGGGCTACTAAACGGTGAGGTACTGTGTCTTATAATCCCTTGACGAAGAAGGTCATTTATTTGATCCTTAATTATTCCTGTCATTGACTGAGGTACCTTCGGCCCTTCGTGTATGAAACTTTATTTTCCTTTAGAATTATTTCATGTTCCGTTCTCCCAGTCGCAGGTAACGCATAACCGTCTTTATAAAATATATCGGTAAATTCCGAAAGTAACGCCTCAATCCTTGACTCCCCATTCTCAATCACCTCCATGTGATGTTCGTTACCGTTCGTTCTCAATTTTCCGCGATACATTTTTGTTCCCAGGGTCAGCTCCCAACTCCCGTGACCACCCTCCATCTTATAGCCCACTTTGTCTAAGACATCACACCCTATGCCCTATGACTTGCTTGAAGGAAATCTCTAGAGGGGGATGTTTGTTAACAGTAAACCGGAACAAAAGTATTCTAATAAGACGAGCAAGTGGTTTAGATGTGTGTGAGGCTCTCGTTCATTGCTATAAAATACTACAATTATTGCTGTAATTTGATGGATTAGCTGGTTGAGGTTCAAAACTTTTTAGACTTAATTTTTATATTATTGTGCAGACTACATATCGCAGACAAAAAAAAAAATATTAATACTCACATGGCGATTGATGCTCAGTTTACCGCTTACTGTTATACAAACACACAAATAAAATATAAACACACAGCAAAATAAAAAACAAAACATATTAAAAAAAAATGTGAGTTTTCATATTTGACAAAAGCTTGATCTTGGTCCGGATAGAGAGCATTCCACTTCTAAAATGTTTAGCAAGGTCAAAGTAGCAACGGTTAGTTGCTGCAATTATTCTGTTTACTTCCTGGGCAATGCCATTTTGGGAGTTGATTTCCGAACTCGAATAGGTGAAGCTGCTTACCTTCTGGAAACAGTATCCAACATCTGGTCCGGACCCGAATGTATTTCGTCTTGGCCTCATTAACAACTAGGCCAAGATCCCTAGAAGCATTCTGGTAGGTCTCGTTCCGATTTTGCAGTGATATCTCGATGTCATCCGCATATCCCGTGACTATGGTGTTAAACAGTGTGGATCGGAGTTGGATTGCAGATTACCGCATTCTCCCCTGCAAAATTAAAAAGGAGGCAGGCCAAAGCGTCTCCCTGCCTAACACCACAATTTGAGAAAATGAGGTCAGAAAGATCTACGAACACACTCACAAAACACATGTAACTCTCTCATTGTCATCTTAACCAGTCTCCCTAATTTCATCGGAACGTTAATTTCCTTTAGGGCCCTTAAAGTACCGGTCGAGCAACGTTGTCACATGCGGATTTGAAATCGACATAGAGATGATGGGTTACTATATTAAACTCTTTGCATTTTTCTAACATCAATCTCAATGTAAATATTTCGTCAATGGTGGATTTTGTCCTTTTAAATCCTGCCTGATACTTGCCGACCTCTCTATCCGCATGGGGAACCAATCTCTCGTAGGGAATATCTGGGAGTACTTTATAAGCACATGAGAGGAGAACAATGCCACGATAGTTGCTGCACTCCAATTGATTTCCCATCCTGTCGAGCTGCCAGATAATACATTTTGTGCACTCCTCAGGTATACATTCTTCTTGCCAAATAGAAAGGATGAAATTGTGAAGATCCTTGTTGAAGTCAGGTCCCCCATACCGCCGTAGCTCTACTTGAATACTGTTCTGTTTCTGTCTGTTGAATCAAATCGTTAATTAATATCCCATTATATGAAGATATCCACCTGGAAGCCTCTACGTAACAATTAATGCGTCAATAGGAAAGCCAAAGACCACCAAAGGTGCAATAGAGCTACCAGCAGATAAATGGAAAGAAATAGCCCAGGACAGTCTGAGATGGATCAGGCTTGTTAAGGCGGCAAAAGATCTAAATGGTCTGTAATGCCAAAAGAAAACAGAAACCAATAATATATATATATTATTTGTTTTTGTAAGTGATGTTTGACCTCAGAAGGATTAACTGCTTTAGTGGGTTAGGAAAGTGGAATAGGTGATATAAAGAATTCTCCTCTGTTGTCGTATGCGTGGGGTTGGATTCCGGATGAGAGGTGAATGTTCTGAAGAGATTTCTGGCGAATTCCTCAGCTTTATCCTCATCAGACACTGCCCAGAAGGAATCGCATCGACCGAGGTGATGGGAAATATGATGGGATTTTAGGATTTTGTTGGTAACCTTCCATTAAGAACTGTCATGAATAGAGAGGGAAGTAAGGTAGGAGTTGAAGTATTGGTATTTAAAGGTAGCCAATATACCAACCCATCAGAACTCAGCGACCTTACTATATTTATCACAGCCTATAATTTAAATATTCCATCCAATCAAGCCCCACTAGATCCCGTACATCTGATCTCTACCCATCTCCTCACCGAACTGCTGCGTTTGGCAAATCCTTTATAATTCCAGCCTTCTCCCCTAAGCCTAAATGCCTTAGGAGTAATTTGTCCCCAGTTAGCGTTGAGGAGTGCAAGTTTCTTATCACCACTCGTGTTTCTTATCACGATCTCTCCTGTTTCAGCTGGTACATATGGAAATTTGCATTCGTTTCTGACAGGCACTTCACAATTTTTCGGTAGGTTTCTGCAGTTTCTGATGTTATTTTTTTATCGTTGGTCATGTTGATGCAAGAATAACTGCCGGGGTAGATTCTGTTTAGTTGTGTACATAATCGCTAGAAATTTTTGATGTCTTTTACAAATATCGGAGGAGGCGTTGGTTCCCTGGGTATTGCTGCTGACTCCATTACTTCTCTGTCATTATGAAACACTTGGAACGGGTTTGGAGTAAAGAAAGGAGATTCTTCAACCATTTCTTCCGAAGAGGTACCTGGATGAGGCTGATGTTCTTTATCTGAAGTGTTCACTGAGGTAATAGGAGCGATTTCTCGCAGGCAGCGACAAGTTCTTTGTTTGGCTAGTGAATCACGAGGGGTATAAACGCCGTCTGACCGAATACTCTTAGTGGGCATATTACTGGACATCACTTGGTGATAATTCCGCATATCATAAGAGAATAAAAGAAACATATATATATATATATATATATATATATATATATATATATATATATATATATATATATATTATATATATATATATATATATTAATGTGAATAATATAGTAAACAAATAACAAATAAAAATAAAATGTTTTCAAGAATACTTGTAATGAAAAAAAAATTAAATAGGAAGAGGAGGGCTTTTACTACCCATGAATCCTCAAACGACCCCACTCTGCCTTTCTGACTATTCAAGTACATAATAGAAAAACGCTCTAAGATTTCAGTTAATTACAGAAGTTTCATATACATGACGACAATCAGACCTGTTTGGACTTACGGAGTTGAGCTTTGCGGCTCAACTTACCCATCGAATTTATTTTGTATACAATCCTTACAATCCAAAATCCTTCGTAAAATCCTCAACGGTCCTTACTTTGTCACAAATAAAATCATCCATAAAGACCTTAATGTTCCATATGTTTCCGATCTGGCCCAATCCAGATACCTGTCCTTCCATAACAAACTGCAGAACCATCCGAAACCTCTCGTTTCAAACCATGTTTCCTCCTCGAGTCGTTTATAATTGATTGAAAGCTTAGATCGTTTTTCTAGTAAGTGCTGCAGTAGTCAAAAACGTCGGGTGGTTTCTTATCGTTTCAGTCTGGTATGGGGGTTCCAAGTGAGTCGTTTGTCAAGGTGGAGTCCTAAGTAGCGGATTTGCTCAACAGGAATAAGTGGAATATTATTGAAGGATACTGTAGGACAAGAAGTCATAGGTTTACGACGGAGGATAAAGGTGATTTGATGGGATTTGTTGCAATTTATTTTTATTCTCCAATTTTCACACCATTCTTCAGGGCTTGTGATATGTGATTGAAGAGTTTGGGATGCAATTAAAGGATCGTTATTAACTGATAGGATACATGTGTCATCGGCATAGGTGGTGATGACAGTGTTGGATTGGGTTGGGATGTCAGCTGTATAAACTGTGTAAAGGATAGGACCTAGGATACTACCTTGAGGAACACCGGCAGACTGAGTAAAAAGAGATGAATAAGCATTGTTATGATTGACTTTGAAGTATCTGTCAGTAAGGTAGGAACGGATAATGAGGAAGTATGTAGGTGGTAGGAATTCACGGAGTTTGTACATCAGTCCCGGATGCCAGACTCTATCAAACGCCTGTTCAACGTCGAGAAAGACTCCCGTGCAGTACATTCCGCGCTCCAATGCAGAGGAGACTACATCTACCACACGATGGCATTGCTGAATAGTGGAGTGGGATGTGCGGAATCCAAATTGGTGATCTGGGATAATGTGTTTAGAGTCTAGGATGGGATACAGGCGTTTTAAAATGAGTTTTTCCAGGATTTTGCCCATAATGGGTAAAAGGGAGATAGGACGGTAAGAGGATGGGTGTTCTGGCGGCTTTGTGGGTTTAGGTATCATTTTGACAATGGATAGTTTCCAAGAGTCAGGAAAATATGTGGTGCGGAGTACAGCATTAAATATATAGGTTAGGAACAATATGGCTTTTTTAGGAAGAAATTTTAGGATCTGGGATGTGATTAGGTCATGGCCAGGAGCTTTGCGAGAAGGTAATCTATTAATGATATTGGATATTTCTGAAGGATGAAATGCTTTAGGTGGAGGAGTCAATTGGAGTGGGATATCCAATTCTGCTTCAATAAACTCAAGGTGGGTTGGATTAAGGATGTCTGGGTGTGGATTAAATGTTTTTGAGAGGTGCTGAGCAAATATTTGAGATTTTTCTTCATCAGATCTGGACCAGGTTTGGGTTTCAGTAATAAGTGGGTGGTTAAAATCTTTGAATTTAAGGAGCTTTTTAGTGGTCAACCATAGTGATTTGTCACAAGTAGTAAGTTTTTCTGTCATGTTAAGTAAATTTTGAACTTTGTATTTTCTAATTTCAGCTTTTAGTTGGTTAGTTAATTTGTTGTAATATGTCTTATCTGATGGGTATCTAGTCCTGTGCCACTTCGATCTTGCTCTGCGTTTTTCCCTTAATAAGATACGAATATGCTGCGGCAAATTTGTCTGTTGGGAGTTGTCAGTTTTATTGGTAGATGTATTATCCTTTATTTTGTCACTTATAGATGTAGTAAGTTCTTTTATGGCTGTGTCAATATCACGTTTCGTCTTAAGTGGAATATTTAGGTCCAATTTATTTTCCAGGTCTTTACGAAAATTGTCCCAGTTTACTCGTCCTGTAATCAGTGTAGGAGAGGACGAGGGCTTAGGAGCGAAGGTTGTGTGTAATGAAAGCAGAACTGGAGAATGATCTGAGGAGAGGTCATCCAGGGATTTTATTGTGACATGGGAAGAGGAAATTTGGGAGGTGACAAATATGTCCAGGATATCAGGGCGTTTTTTGAGGGATGTTGGCCAATAGGTAGGATTCATAGGAGAGAGGACAGAGTAACTATTAGAAGTTGAGACAGAAGATAGTATGTTACCACGGGAGTTGGATGATCGACAACCCCATCGTTGGTGTTTAGCACAGTAGTCTCCTCCAGCATTCAAGTAAGTTGTAGGTAAGAGTATGACCGGGAGGGCAGTATACAGCTGAGAATGTTAAATGGAAAGGATGAGTTGAAATGATAACCGAGGTTGCTTGAATAGCCTCCGTTGGAGTAGAAGGAATGAGAGAATGGGATAAGGATTTATGGATAAGGATGCAAGAACCGGCATGGGAAGTGTTGTCGGGGTGGTCTGATCTATAAGTGATATAATCACGTATGTAGAAATATGAACGTCGAGTGAAGTGAGTTTCTGTCAGTAGAGCAATATCAATGTGGTAGTCATGAAGAAAAATGTCGAGTTCGTCTCGGTGGTTGTGTAGTCCGTTAGCATTCCATAAAAGAACAGCTAGGGGCTTAGTGCTCATCGTGAGATATTGAAGGGAATTTCGGTAAGGATTCTTGTGAGGAGGGTAATTAGTGGCTTGATAGTCTCTTGGAGATCTTTCAGGGAGGATCCAAGTGTGGAGTTTATTAAATCGATCGGGTTTTGTTGGTCAGGTTGGTTTTGATTAGGAGTTCGTGAGGGAAAGCTCTTATGATAAGGAGTGTCTGATGAAGGATGTACCCTTGGAACTTGGGAAGGAGAGTAAATATGAGCAGTAGGATGGGAATAAACAGGAGTTGGATGTTCGGGCGGTAATTTTACACGTATAGGTATCTGATGAGGAGGCATTTGCTGACGTGGAGATTTTGAATGAATGTGGGAGATTTGAGTCTTGGATTGGGAGGTCTGGATCTTAGGTTTGGAAGCCTGAGTCTTAGTTTTGGAAATCTGAGGCGTCTGACGTCGCGGCTGTTGATTCTTCACCGTGGTGTCTGAATATAGGTGCCTAGAGTCTTGATGGGGATGATCTGTTGATGTAGAAGGGTTATGTGTCAATTGTGGTATTATTTCGTTCGGCAGTTGAGGAAACGCTGCCAAATTTAGGAGTTCAGGTGCCTGTACCTGGGTAGGATTCTTCTGTTCTTCTTTTTTAATGATAAATTATAAGTTCTTTGCTTATATAGCTTCTTATAGATAATGCAGCCCCGATAGGTTGCAGGGTGGTCCTCACCACAAAGGGCACATTTTGGTGGTTCATTTAACGGTTTCTGGCAGGTGTTAGAGGCGTGAGGCCCGGCGCATTTAACGCAACGCACCGAGTGATGGCAGTAAGCCTTTGTATGCCCTAAGTTTTGGCACTTGGTGCATTGAACGACTATAGGTTTCTGCTTCGGCTCTTCAAATTTTACAACAGAATACAGCAGTCTTTTAACTTCGAAGATTTCTGCATTATTCCGGGCTGGTTCTAAATCGATGAAAAATAATGGCAGTGGGTATTTATCAATAGGATGTAAAATAGAAGATATATGTCTTACAGAATGGCCGATATCTTCCAGATCTTTTTTTATAGCGGTAGTGGGTGTGGTAGAGTGAAGACCTCTCAAAACCACTCTATATGTTTTGTCTTCTTTTAGTTGATAGCAGTGGAAGTCGTGATTGAGTGCTGTCAAGTGATTTATAAGTTTTTTATAATCATCTTTAGTATTGGTGTTAATCTTTATATCGTTGACGCGAGAAAAACACCGGAAGTTGGTCGGTCCGATCAGATTAGCTATTTCTTGACCGAACTGAATGAAATTGTCAATCTTGCTTACATAAATCGGAGGTGGCACTGGTTCAGTGAAAGTTCTATGTTCAGTGATTTCGTTACTTTTATTATTGGCTGTAACAGAATTGTTACTGGATGTGTTAGTTGGTGGTTTAGTGTCAGGTTTCATAGCTGTATTATTACTAGTTTTTGATTGTTTATTTACTTTGAGGGATTGCTTTGTTTTAGCGGATTTTTTTTTTATTAGGTGAGTTGCCCGCCGAACCTGGGGCAGAGTTTCTATGGCGCTTTTGGAGAGTTCGCCTTGTTAAATATTGAGAATCAGTCTCACTGATTTCGGAGAAAGGAGTCTCTTCATCTGATTCGTCAAAAGAAATGTTCTTATCAGATTCCATACCTCTAAATAATAATATATACAAAAAGAAGAGACAAAAAAAAAGTATCACTAATAAAAAAATTTACAAAACAAATACTTAATAACTAATCTATTTACAAATCTATATACAAATATTTAAAAAAAAACATTTTTATAAATAAATAAAATAGAGTCTCAGTAGAAAAAAAAATTAAAATAAAATAATCAATTAAGAAATAAAAACAGAAAAAAAAAAAAAAAATATATATATACTGTCTTAGGTACCAACTCAATATATTCTGAACGTAAAATGAAGCGCCGTGGCCGTGAATTTGAAAGATAAGACCTGCTGAGGGGAATTATCTGCCACGTAAACTGTCTCTAGCAATCGGGTACCAATTTAATGTTGCTAATTGTTAATAAAAAGTCACTCACCTCACTGATTGTAATGTAAAAATGTTAAATTGTTTATAAACTCACTGTTTACAAAGTCTGAGAACAGGATTTCAGATAATAAGCACATAACAAACTAGCAAAGACGGAACGATACGAATATAGAACTTCAGTTTCGGCCATGACCCATACTAATATTAAGTTATAATATACTGAGCATTGCATTTACATACAAAGAGCAGCTGCGTCGATAAAAGTATAAAAGAAAAATATACATACATTCATATACATACATAAAATACAAAATATATATAATGTAATTTTAAAAACCACGAAGGTAGCAATCCCTCCGCAATATAAGTCGTAAAAAAGTAGTACTATAGTACATAACTGAATAAAAAAATAAGTAAATAAATAAAAAAAAATAGTAAATAAATAAACATAAAATTAAACTAATAAAAATGAAATATATAAATAGATAAATAAAATAAAAAATAAATATAAATAAAACAAAACGTAAAAATGTAAATTATGACATCGATATAATCATTGAGTATCACGCTATAAACGAAGAAGCAGCCTGAACCAATTACTGTAATTCATGTGGGACCCTTTAAGGACTCTTATTGTAATAGCGTTCATCGTTCTCTTGGGAATGCCCAAGTTATCCATGTCTTGGAAAGATCTTCGGTACCATATTCCTCTCCAAGTTATTGTGAGCGGGAGTACTTTTATGTCCACGCCTGGCACTCCCAGTGTACGCCCGATCGCCATCCTGCAATCTGGGTCCCTATATTTATTGGCTTTGACATTGTTCCAGTGAGTGGTGCTAGGGTTATCCCCGAAGACCTGTGTATCTATAATGAAGTGTCCGCTTAGTCCCGAGCACACCAGGTCTGGCTTCCACCTTCTTCTATTACCAACAAACATTTGCTCCTTTGTGACCCTGTATCCTTTCTTTTGGAGAGCAATTTCCAACATGTTCACTATTGTATCATGCCGGCGCACTCTACCACCGTGAGACAAACTGCAATGTTGAATAATATGGCTGGCAGTTTCGCTTGCAGGACACCCAGCTGGGCATTTATGTGTGTTCTTACCGTCTGTATGAAGGTCCGTCCGGTTATCTGAGCCGCGTAGTCTGTCAACCAATGAGTTGATGGATGGCAGTTTTTTGACTCCCTTAATGCCTTACCAATACCTCCCTTAATACGTTTAAAATACAGTGTTTTATGTGAAAGTAAACTACTGATTTTTATATATTTAAAAGTAAATTGAAAATTTCTACTGCAAATTTTGAAAATAATCGCATTGGTGTATATAAATCATTTAGAAAAGAGACTGAAGCCATAACTCCTGAAGGTATGGAGAATGAGATTATCTCCAAGATGATAAATAACAATTTCTAATTACTCAGGAAAAAATATGACGCTCAACTCTGCAAGAGCCGAATAAATCTATACCTCAGCGTAAATTACTGTTCAAACAGGCCATTATCCCATCTTCTCTCCACATTTTGTTTATTTGTCTAAATATAGCTTGGAAAATTTCGAATCCTTCATTTTATTTATTTATTATAATTAATTAATAAATACGATTATTTATAAAATATATATTAATATTATATTATTATCTACGTCCCCACCGAAAGGAAATTCCTGGATTCGCCCCTACATCAGAGCTGTGACTTATTAAAATAGACCTAAGGATTTTTTGTGATTTAATCATACATTTTATGATAATATTGAATAATATAAAGTGACCGATTGTGGGAAGGAGGGTTGGTATAGAAAAGAGTAGTGGGAGAGATGGTTTCAAAGATTTTATGCTTCACAGTCTCTTGACAGGCATGGAATTTTATACCTTTGGAGAATTGAAGCAAGCAATAACCATCTGCTCTACTTTGAGCCAGTCTAGTTTTACAACTCGGCTCAGTGTCAAAGACTTGTAAGAAGGACTCATTCTGACACCACCATAACCTTTAATCGTCAACCTTTATGATATTTTTATTATCTATAAACCTTTTATCAAACAACTTCAAGGAAATCGATAAGGGCTTGTAGAATGATTCAGATAATAATAGAAATAGGTAAATTTACAAATGCTGTTAGAGGGTGGAGATCCTTTTTCAATTGCCAAATGTAATATTTTAACTTAAAATATTCAATTTCACGGCTTTTATAGTCAAATACTGAGATATGTAATTAATAGTAATGTTATAACAATAGCAATACATGACTTCTTTCCTGAAATATTTACTGACAATACCTATAATTATATTTTCCTTCTTGGTACTTTGTCAAATCCCCATTCTAATTTTAATAAAGTTAAAATTAAAGTTGCTATGAAATAAAACTCGTAGACCCTATAATAATAATAATAATAAATAACGCCGAGTTAAAAGATGTGTACAGACTGAACAAAGTGACAGTAAGGGGTTTAGTGATCTCTAGCAATGGGCTCATTCCAAAATCCACTGTAGAAGCTACCGAGAAGTTAGGCCTCTCAACAGCTACGATAGAAGAAGCCCAGAAAGCTGTGCTGCTGGACACTGCGAGAATCGTAAGGAGCTACCTAAATATCCAATAAAACTACAAAAATTAACGTGAAGTGGTTGAAGTTAATTTTTCTCCACTCCGGGAAAATACTTTTTTTTAAAGGATAAAGAATCAAGAACAATAATAAAAGGTTTAGCGAACCCGGAGGTTCGATGCCGACACCACCAATCGCTTATTACACATCTCCCTCCACCACTCCCTGTCCAAACCCAGTCCCTTCAGATCGGCTTTAACGCAATCTTCCCACCTTCGCTTCAGTCGACCTCTCGGACGTTTACCATTCGGTACAGCAAATATCACTCTTTAGGAATTCTTTCGTTACTAAGTCCAAAAATTTTACAACCCATTTGATTCTCCGACGTAATCACCTCAATTATATTAACTGGCTATAGTTCACCCTACTCGGCGTTGTGCAACCTTCTGAACTCTTCGGATTTTCAAAAACCTTAAGACGTTGCCCATCCCTTAATGTAAGCGACCACGTTTCGCATCCATAAAGAACTGTAGGTAAGATAATGGTTTTATAGATTCTAGTTTTTAAGTTCCGGGACAAGATGCGCGAGCTAAGTAGTTTTGTCACAGAAAATAACAAGGATTTCCCGCCTTCAGCCTAACCTTAATCTCTTCTTCATTTTCGTTTTTTTAATTATCATAGACCCACGATCCTTGAAATTCTCTACCTGTTCAAATGTATTACCTTCTATGTATCACCAGCAATATCGCCATTTTTGCAGCTAACCATATATTTTGTCTTATCCGTGTTTATTTCGAGCCCTAGTTCCTTACCGGATTTCAATAACGTTGTCGTATTTAGTATTATAGCTTCCGTGTCTTCGCTTAACAGGACCAGATCACCCGCGTGTTCTAATGCCAAATTGCGCAGGGGAGGCGAAAGGGAATCGCCCTGTTTTAAACCAGAACGAACATCATACTTTTCGGATAAATTATTACCGATTCTAACTTTATTGACTGGTTCCGTCGAGCACATCCTGACTAGATTTATTAATTTCTTTGTAATCCCACGCACAATTTTTTAAATCGATATACAGCTGGTGAACACCGTTGTACTCTAATCTGTTCTCCCATATTTGCCGTTAAGAAAATATTTTATCAATAGTCGAACGGTTCCGTCTAAATCCGCATTGGTATGCGGTAGTTTCCTCGGCGTATCCTGTCATTCGACTAGTTAAGATTTTTTATTTTTTTTTTTATTTAGACATATAAGAATCTGTCTTGTGGACAATAATTATAGTGATATATGAACACATTCACACCATATATAGAGAAAATATAAAATTAACAAAAGTAAAACAATAACTAAATAATAATAAAAAAAAACTATATACAAACAAAAAAACAAAATAACCTAAAGATAAGTAAATTAAAAACATAAAAACACAGTCATACCTATATACAATATATACAATTAGGCAGGGAACCCCAAGCCAGACTTCTCCCTCCAACTATAGCAGAAAAATCAGGACTCTAATAAATCCCTCCGCTATTCTCTCAACCGCGTCACTGGTGCTAAAGCCAGAGGAGTTTGAGCTAGACCGCTTTAGCCGCATACACTCATGTCTTGAGTGGAGAATCTGGCCATTGCCAGAACTCCAAGATATATACTACAAAAGATCTCTGGCCCACTGACTCTTCAACCTTCGAGGAGGGTAGTAGTGATGAGTGGAATTACGTAGGACGTGTGTTAGAGGATTTGGATGATTGATAAGGTTCTGATGGAATTTGAAATTTGTTTCAGGGAGAAGGTCAAGGACAAATGGAATATTAAGGTCATGGTGTAGGATTTTCAGAGGAAGTTTTTGTAAGTGATTTTTGACCTCAGAGGGGTAAACTGCTTTAGGTGGTAAGAAAAGTGGAATGAGTGATATAAGGAATTCTTCTACTGTTGTATGAGTGGGGTTGGATTCCGGTTGGGAGGTGAATGTTCTGGAAAGGTGTCTGGCGAATTCCTCAGTTTTTTCTTCATCAGACATTGACCAGGAGCCATAGCATCGACGGAGTGGATGGGAAATGTGATGCGATTTTTGGATTTTGTTGGTGATCTTCCATAGAGAATTGTCATGAACAGAGAGGGAAGTAAGGTAGGAGTTGAAGGATCGGGATTTGAAAGTAGCAAATTCCTGATTTAATCGTTAACTGAAACAATTATAAGGGCGGCGATCGGTGGGGTGTCTTGAACGTTGCCATAATATTCTGGCACATCGTTTGATGTGAATTAGGCCTAGCAGATATTGAGGTAAATTATTTTTCTTAGTAATTTTTGAGGAGAGATTTGTTGAGGAAGCAGTCCCAATTTCTTGCTGAATAGTAGTGGTAAAGTAATGTACGGCATTTTTGTAAATCGAAATAAGAATAGATTCTTTCCATTCTTCAGGTAATTTCTCATTCACACAGATCTTTTTTACCAGTAGATGTATTTTAGAAACTCCAGCTTCAGCGCATGACTTTATTAATTCACAAGGAATATTATCGGTTTCGGCTGCTTTATATTTTAAAGGAACCTTCCCTTATTAACCCATTCCAATCTGGCTTTCGACCTGGTTACTCAAAGCAATCCGCTCTCCTTAAAATAATCCATGACCTCCAAAACTCCATTGAACACCAAAACTCTACTCTCCTCATCATAGATTTTTCCAAAGTGTTTGACACAGTTGACCATAACCTCCTCCTCACTAAATTACACAATCTTCTTCTATCCAACAGTACCCTGCGTTGGTTCAAATCCTTCCTTTCAAATCGGTCCCAGTATGTAGTGGTCCCAGGTCAACCTCCATCTAAAACCCTCCCCCTCTCCTGTGGTGTCCCCCAAGGATCCTCTCTATCTATTACTCACTTTGCTATTTATATTAATGATTTTCTCCTCCTGATCCATCACTCCCAATACCATACTGTTAAGTACTTGGAATACTAAAGCACAAAACTACAATATTAGTGAACACAACTATTTTATTCATCATAAAAGATAAACACTATTAGGCTAATACAACTGAATCACTGATTAGTATAATCGATATATCACACATACATATGCAGATGATTTCAAATATATCTGTCTTTCCCGCCCACCGACCTATTATCAGCCACAGAAAAACTTCAAGAAGACTTGGATAGTATTTGTGATTGGGCGACAGTTAACAAGTTGAAGTTCAATGCAGAAAAGACGAAGGTAATCTTAATAGGATCCAATCCTCCTTAAAACTGTTCCTAATATTCCAAATCTGTTAATACATGATAATTCCATCAAATTCTATCCTTCCACCAAAAACCTTGGAATAATATTTGGTTAAACACTTTCATGGAAAAATCATATATCCAATATTTCCCGCCTTACAATTTCCACCTTATAACGTCTAAATTACTTCCGTCACCTATTTCCCCTTGGAATTCGTAGGCTCCTAGTAACTTCCTTAATTTTTCCACATTTTAACTATTGCTGTACGGAATATGGAGGCGTCTCTGGGGATCTCGAGACAAAATTAAAACGTTTGATAAATTGCTTTGTACGATTTCGGGATCCCAAGGGACGCCTCTGTTACCCTTCCTACCGTCGTAAATATTTCCTGACATCCTTCCTCTTTCAAGTTATCCAATAACACCGTCTTTCATACGTCTCCGAGCTCCTTCAATTTAAATCCTCTGTTCACTCCCACAATACCCGTTACCGGTCTTCAAATTTATATATAAGGGCCCGCCGAACCGCTGCTTTCGATAGATCGTTCATGACCCCCATCCCTATGGAACTCCACCCCTCCTGACATCCGTCAATCCAAAACCCTTCCTACCTTTAAAACCCGCCTATTCAATCATTTGTTATTCAGTCCCCATGACATTGTAAATAGTTACTACTGTAAATACGTATATAAATTATTAGATCGTTCTTCATTATTTTTACTTCATGTTTATTTTCAATTTTTCATTCTTCATTAATAACTGATTTAAATTAGAAAGTAACTTATAATTTCTTTTATTATTTTTTTAATTTTTAATATTCACTTACTCTATATTTTTGTTTATTTATCTCTGAGGCTCTTTAGTCCACATTTTTGTCTTTATGTATTATTCTAAAGGGACTCGTCGCAGAATAAATAAAGCATTATTATTATTATATGATTTTTTTTTCCGGTAGCTACTTCAACTTCCTTTTTACTCGGTTCTTCTATTAACGGTTCCGCACTATGGTATTCATAAAGATGAAGCAGGTCATAATTTCTAGAATTTAAAATACTGTCAAAGTAGCTCTTAAACTTATTTAATATGTCTACCGGATCTGTCAGAATATTGTTTTTTTCATCCCTAATTCTAGACGTGAAGGAACTTAAACATTTACGTGATCTGTTTATATCTCTGTTCCTGTTTCTTACGTTGTTTTCAATTCTATTAGTTTCTATTTCAATTATTTTATTTTTAAAATACTTCCTTTTTCTATTTTTGAGCAATTTTCTCGTTTCATTCTTTGAGGCTTGGAAGTATTCCAGATTGTCTTCGCTAGGATTATTTAGAGCTTTTAATTTAGCGGCTTTTCTTTTTTCGCACGGGTTTAAGCAATCTTCATCAAAACACGGTTTATTATTATTATTTTACTTTTTTCCTAGACACGAGTTATCAACCGCTTTAATGTTATTCCTGATCTCTACCCATAACTTGTCAATATCCTAGCTGTTCTCGTCAGAAAGTTCTAAAGCTTTAAACCTATTCTTAACATTTAGTTCGAATTGAGTTCTAATTGATGGATGTTTTAATTTTTCCAAATTAAAATTCTCGAAATCAAAACGTTTTTCTTTTCTATTTGGTTTTCTCTACTTTATCTAAAAATGTATGTTATTATGTAAGAGATAGATACAATTTTTCTAATGAGACATTTTACATAAATAAATATGGTTTTTATCAAAACAAAAACTGTATCGTTATAGCATGCACGAAAATATGTCAAAAAGTGGTTCATGAGATGAAATGGGACAAAGTGTCTTAACTACAACAAACCTGTATTTCCTTCATTTGTAATTATATATATATATATATATATATATATATATTGTTTACGTATTTGATTAACTTATACCATAAACCTTAATTTATAAAATTAATGGTGGTGGACATTCAAAATATTACATTTTTTCATCTGCACTGACAAAATATTTAAAATTGGTGAAACTTTTGACTCATAAAGGTTAAAATAACGAATGATATACACATTTAAAGAAAAAAAACTATATTCCACAATTTTCTTTCAGACGATTATCTCGTAGAACGAAAAGCCATGGTGTTAAAAATACAAGTTATGTAAAAAACGTGATAATAAATTATCCGAAAATAAGCAAATAAAGTTAGTGAATATCTCGGAAACTATAGAAGATACGAAATAAATAAATATGAACTTTCTTAAAAGAAATTTTGTCAGATTTAATTTTCTACACGATAATGTTTTGACTGGGACTCCTCGTTCATCCTCTAAGCAATCTACCTTCGTTGACTGGACTACTTGTATTATTTTTCAATCTGTCACCTGGAAATGCATTAATTTCAGGTTTCTTATTCAATTTTATTTTAAATTTTATCATAAAAACTTTGAGTATATTATTAATTCTTAACGATTCCTCAATAGAAGGTCCTCGCTCAAAGGCTCAAAGCCCTCCCGAATTACAATACTTCCAAATCCTTACTATTCCAATTAGAAATCAAATTGATTTAATTGTCGATTTCACTATTTTTTAATTTTCAATCCAATGTTATCAACTTTTTTTTTCTTGTTGTTATTTGTGAATATCGTCCAACTCCAAAATTGATCGAACTTCTTCAGGTAAAACGCAATTAAATTCATTGGTGTAATTTCACTCCGATAACGTTAAACTCATTTTATTTACAAGCAAAGTTATAAAGAAAAATATTGTTTTTTCAGGTTTTTTGCGAGCTTCTCATAAAACAAAAAAAAATAAAATAATATTTTGATGAAAAAGAATATTTATGAATGATACGACTTTTATCATGTTAATTTCCTTTTAGAAATAGAAATAGAAATAGAAAACAACTTTATTCTGGGACAAAGTCCCTTTAGAATAACAAAATAGAACATAATTAAAATACTACATCTGGCCAAAATAAAACAATAATAAAAAAGAGAAAGTAAAGAAAATATTAATCAAACAAGCTATATACAAAAAAAAAATCTATATACAAAACAATTAAAACTATGATAAAACACTTAAGACTATGTACAGTAGGAAAAATTATAATTATACTCTTTTGAAAAATAAAATAATAAAAAGTACATTGAGTTCTTTTTTAAAATGAGGTGTGTTTCTGCTAACAAAGTAAAGACAAACCTGACAATATAAAATATCAGTGTATTTAAATAATGATTAATATGTAGACTCATCATTACAGATTTAATTATATACGAATAAAAAATAATAAAAAACAATAAAAAAAAAAAACAATAGATGCGGTCAGTGGCATTAAGAGCAGGAAGATATTGTAATATCCCCAGTGAAGATCACAGTATAGAATAGTACTATCGTATGATGATTACTAGAAATGTATAATATCGAAAGTTTAGCAAGTATCTGACTGCTTTTGTGATAGGAATTGGAATAGGAGGGATTTGAATGTGGATATGGATGGGGAATGTCGAATTTTGATAGGTAGAGAATTCCAGAAATTGACAGCGCGAGCTATAAAGGAATTTTGAAATGAGGCAGATCTGTGAGAAGGGATGTAGATGTCAGAAGGTCGAGATCTTGTTGAAAGGGAATGGACTGAGGACTTGAATTGGAGAAGGTTGTAGGCGTAAGAAGGACGATGGCTGTTGATGATTTGATAGAGGAACGTACCAAGGAAATATTGTCTTCTAAAGGAGGGGAAGAGCCACCTTAACTCAGTGTAGTGGTGAGAGACATGGGAGTACCTCGGGGCACCAATAACAAATCTTACTCAGCTATTCATTAATCTTTTCAGTCTATCACGGAGCTCCACCGAGAGGCCATCATACACCACATAGCTGTAGTCAAAGTGGGGGAACATGAGAGAGGAAATTAGGAGTCTACGGGTATGTTGAGGTAGGAGATGGCGGAAGCGATGAAATAGTTTAAGGGTAGAAATTGTCCGACGGGAAATGTGAGAAATATGGTAGGTCCAGGAGAGGGTTTGATCTATGAAAAATCCTAAATTTTTAACAGAGGAGTAGAAGGAAATTGGCTGGTCATTAAGGTGTAATATGGGAAAGTCAGTATGGGATCTAAGAAGGAGCTTGGAACCAATGACAATGGCCTGAGTTTTGGCAGCATTTAACTTTAACCCATTTACATTTGCCCAGGCATAGATTCGATCAAGGTCGAATCTATGCGATCAAGGTCTTCTTGAATCTTGGCAAATGCTACCAATAACTCAGAGGGAGAAAAGGATAGGTAGATCTGGGAATCATCTGCATAAAGGTAGTGGTAACAGTGGAGAATTGAATTATGAAGGTCGTTAATGTAGGAGCTGAAAAGGAGAGGAGATATGCTTGAACCCTGAGCAACTCCGGAGGATAAAGGAAGGTTGGCAGATAGTGGTTGATTAGGTATGGAGACTGCTTGGGTGCGTTGGGAGAGGAAAAATTGGAACCAAGAGATAGAACTATTGGAGAAAGATAATGATTTTAGTTTGTTAAAGAGGATGGAATGGTTGATGGAATTGAAGGCTTTGGAGAAGTCTAGAAGAATAAGGACAGTTAATTTTCTATCATCTATTGCAGATTGAATGTCGTTGGTAATTTTAATTAAGGCAGATTGTGTGGAATAGCCGGGACGGAAACCAGGTTGGCGAGGATCAAATTGGTTGGACTTTTCGAGGAACTTGAAGACTTGGGATTACACCAGTCTTTCAAGAGACTTTGAGAGGTTAGAAAGAATTGAAATTGGACGGAAATCTTCGGGTGAGGATGGATTAGGCTTTTTATTTAAAGGAAGAACAATGGCTTATTTTCCAAGAGGTAGGGAATACTGAATTCTGAAGGGAGAAATCGTAGATAAAAAGGAGAGCTGGGAGGATTTCAGGTAGACATATTTTTATTAATTTGAGAGAGATGCCATCGGGTCCTATGGAGGTCCTATCCGGTGACGAAAGGTGGAGGTTTTGAGGGGAGCATGGGTATTGAGAATATTGAGAAGATTGGTGGTAAGAATGTCAACCATGGAGTTGATGGAAGAGCAAGAATATATTCCATTCCAATCTAGGATTTCTAGGTCAGGTAATATTTTTTCTCGAGTAAGGGAATCTAGGTGACGGAAGGTGATAGTTCGAGGCTGGATTGAAGGAGTTTGGATATTATATGTTATTTGTATAAGATCGTGAGATGATAAGAATGATACTGGCAATTGAAAAGAGGAGAGGAGATTTTGTACAGAGTCTATAATGTAGAAGTCTAGCCAAGTGTCTGACCTGCTAGTGTGGTGGGTGGGGGGAAATGGAACTATGAAGCGGTGCAGAGAGAAAATTAGGTTTTCTAGATAGGGTTTGTCATTTGACCTATACCAATTGAGGTCACCGGAGATGATTATTCTGGGATATAGAGGAACGAAGTTGAATAGGGTTGATTCGAAGGACTGATCAAATGGAACATGGGGAGGACAATATACCACAGTGTAAAGGAGAGGAAGATCCTTACAATGGATTTCTACTAGAAGGTATTCAACATGAGGATGATCGGATGGTGGTGAGGAATCTAGGATTCGAGTCTTCAGGCTATTATGGATAGACATGGCTAATCCTCCGCCATTCCGGCTTACCCGGTCATGACGGAGGAGGGTGTGATTAGGCAAGGAAACAGAAGAGGATGGGATGTAAGGTTTAAGCCAAGTTTCCGAGATTGCGATAATATGATAAAAGTTTTGAGTAAAATATTGCAGGAACTCGTCATAGTGGGCAGGGAGGGATTGAGAGTTAACATGACAGGTGATTAGGGTTCTAGACATGAGAGGAATTGGGAGGGAAACAGTCAGAGTTTGGTAGAGAAACTCTAAAACAAATAGAAAATACAAAAAGGCGTTTACAATTAATGAAAATAGCAGAAAAGAAACTGTAAGCAGAAACCAAAAGAAATAAAAAACATATGGTCAATAAAATATAAATTAGTGTGTAACTGTGAAGAGATATCTCTGTGCGTAGAAGTGAAAATGTTCCTTTGTAGATAATTGAGTTCAAAGTTATTTTAATGAGGATGAGGAGTAGACGAATTCTTCGTGGTCAGGCAAATATATCGAGGTCCGAGGCCTGTTCAATCAGAATAACTTTATGCCCGTCCTCCTTTCGACATCGCACCTTTCCGGCGGCAAACCACGTATATTTGATTTTCCCCGCAGCTCTCTTCTGTTGGGCAAGCCAATATAAGTGTCTGTTCGTGGGAGTCATTTTATTTCATTTGTAATTAATCTCTCTGAAAGTGCAATTATTTTTAAAGGAAAGAGATGGTCCGGGGTTGCGGTCATAAAAAGGCTAAAAGGCGGTGATAAAATAATAGAATAGAATATTTAAGTTATTTTTCCCTTATAAGACTTTAAATGTGTCTATATGTAAGAGAAATACAGTTTTTGTCTACTTTGTGATTAACGGGATTGTGTTCCATGTGAATGTGGATAGATTCGGAAATGAGTCTTTTTTCATGGTTAGGGACCTTGGAAAGGATAGAGGTTTTTTCAAAATCAAATGAGTGGTTGAGTGTTAAAGCATGTTCTGATAGTTTGGAGGCGGAAGGATTCCGGGAAGTTATGGACGTTTTATGTTGGGAAATGCGGGTTTTTAGATAGTTTTTGGTTTCACCAATATAGGAGCTATTGCAATTAGGAGTAGAGCAAGGTATCCGGTAAACTACATTGGATCGGTGTTGTAAGAGTATGGGATCCTTCAAGTTGGTGAAAAGGGAAGAAAGTTTATTATGGGACTTAAGGCCAAGGCGTAAGTTGGTTATAGTCGATTTTAGGAATTTTTGTATATTGTCTGAGAGGATAGAGATATAGGGGAGAGATTTGTATATGAAAGGAGTGGTTGATGATTGTGGAGAGTTGGGAGAATGGGAGGCTGTATTGTTTTTGGTTGTATAGCAATTTAAAAGTTTATGTATGGTGTTCAGAGGAAAATTGTTAGAGAGCAGTATATTTTTGACACGTTGAGTGTTGGCTTGATGGTATTGTGGATCGGATAAGGAGAGGGAACGGTGAATAAGGTTTTTGGCGGTATTGATTTTTTGGTGATATGGGTGTTGGGAGTAATAGTTGAGTAGTCTGCCTGAGTATGTGCAATTATTTTTAGTTTGTTAATACGTTAACTAATTTTGTCAGATACAAAAATACGATCTCAGATCGTAGTGGCCTCTCTACTGTGCCGCCGGTATCCTCTGGGCTCGTCCGTGGCGACCTCGCTTCCTTCGGTTGTTTAGCCGAAATGGCTCTGTCTTCTCCGGGAGTAGCAGCGAGCTGTCCCTCTACAAGGTCGGCAGAACAAGTAAAGGATTCTGGCTAGCCGCTGACTGTCTCTGATGAAGTCGACAAATCAAGTGAGGACGAGACCGTGTGCTTAGTCAAGCACCTGGACTTCGCTCGTAGATAAGGTGTCCTCGAGAAGGGGTAGGATAGGAAGAGACCGGGGGCCGCCTTGTTATTTATACTAAGAAACTTATAATATGATACTAAATATAACAAACAATAAAAATTATGGATATAAATAAAATACTTTTTTTAAATTTATTAAAACTAATTCTGATATACGATTACAAGACCTCGGCACTTACCAGCACACAAGTATTGAAAGAATTGAGATAAAAATCCTCACGATTTGAATTTTTTGTCAACCATCCAAGGGAGGGTCGCCTCCTTGCAGAATTCACCAGTGCTCGTCATGATAATATATTTTTTAATATTAGAAAGTTCGTCTATGAGGAAGAATTTTCCCAATATTTCTCTTTTCATTAAACAGGTGCTTAAAATATTAGTTTTCGAAAGAAAGGTCTTTCAGAGCATATTTGGCCCAGTTAATGATAATGGTAAATGGAGAATTAAATGCAACCAAAAACTAGTTAACTTATACAGGAGCCGGATGTGGTGAAATATATCCGGGTCAGGCTGAGATAGGAGGGACAAGTTGTACGGATGGACAAGACCTCCATCCCAAAGAAGCTGCTGAACATGGAGCCGGTTGGAAAACGAAAAAAAAAGAGGGACCGAAACTGAAATGGAAAATGGAGTAAGTGCTGATGCCAGAATACATGGAATCAGGAACTGGTGGAGGCTGCTCAGGAAAGGAAAACATGGAGGAAAACTTTTGAGGCAGCCAAGGATCCGGTAATGGATTTTAAAGCTCGAGATGGCGATATTGAGCACATTAAAGAATCCGTCTTAGAAGATGATTTTTCCTATATTTCTCTTTTCTTTAAATAGATGTTTATTGGATACCTTTTATGGAATTATCTTTCTACCATCCAGAGGGGAGCGCATCCGCTGGCAGAAATTACTACTGCTGGTCACCATAATAGCTTTTTTTTATATTTCATAAAATTCGTCTGTGAGAATGAATGTTTCCTATATTTTTCTTCTCTTTAAATAGGTATTTTATGGATTTTTTTCCGCCATACAAGAGAGGGCGAGCCACCTGGCAGAATTTGCTAGTGCTGGTCATGATTATAATATTTTTATATCACATTAGGAAATTTGTGAATGATAATGCATTTTCCCTATATTTCTCTTTTCTTTAAATAGCTGCATTTTGAATATTTTTGGGGAATTTTTATCCAGCTTCCGGCTGGACCGCTAGTGAGTTCCTCCATAGATGACATAGGGAAAATCCGTATTTAATATTGCAATTTTACTTTTTCTCAGTAATCATTGGCAGAAACGTCGTAAAAAATGATTTTATAAAATAAATAAAATATTGGTGGAAAATGGCCTTGGATTTAGGAAAAATGAAAAGATATTCTTCGTAAAGCAAATATTAAATGCTTAAAGATTGAAAGTGATTGGTTAAAGATAAATACACTTACTTACGTAGTAATTCAATAAGATTATATATATAAATAAACATTTAACAGAAAAACAAATTTATTTTCTTTCGTTAGTAAGAAGTGAAATATAATTTATTTTCTTGTAATATTTTCACTCTACACCCCATAGTGTTCATCATCTCATTGTTTGGTTTTCGATTTTTAGGTCAATCTTGGAATTGAAGCTCAACAACTTCTATTCGTATTTTGTAATTTTATGATTCTGTCTTCTGGTTTTTTTTTTTTATTAGATCAAACAAATTTTTATTAAATTATAAATTACTAGTCAAAGCCAAAAAATATTACATTTAATTAAATTTCAATTTAAGCTCTTTAATTATATAAAAAATCTGGTGCGGCGTGCGCATCACACAACTTTCACTTACTACTCTCTTCTTAGCAGAAATGATTATTTTCAAACAAAGGTGAAGTGTAACAAAAATTATAGACGCTATATATTTTTATTTTTTTTTTTATTGAATAATAATACAATCAGCCACTGTTGGAGGGCTATAAGTATTAAGGCTAGAAGTTCTCATTCATACAGTATATACAAGTAATACAGAAGTAACTATGAATATAAGAAGTAAATAAATAATACTTATAAAAAAAAAGTAAATCAATAGGAAAAAAATAAATAAACAAACAAAATAAAATAACAACTTCTAAACACATTCATACCTATATACAATATATACATTCGCCCAGGAATCTCCGAGCCAGGCTTTTCTCCCCACATGTGGAAAGCAAAGCAGGACTCCAGAGATCCCAGTGCCGCTTTTCCAGCCGCATCACTAGTATTAAAAGCCAGTGGAGGCTGAAAGAGACGCTATATTAGAGAAGAGACGCGACGCTGCTCGTAGACGCTTCAGACGTACTAGGCTTGCTGATGACTACCAAGCGTTCAGGGTGCTTCGCAACTTGACACAAACAAGGATCCGGCGTGCCTAATCCCTCTACTTCCACGAAGCCCTTTCCTCAACTCCTGACATAAAATCAAAATTGCGACTGTTTCTTAAACTCTCCCTTTGTGATCCTTCCAGATCCCCTACAGCAGCCTTTCCAATATCCCCTGATGATCTAAACTCGCATTTTATATCTGTTGCTAATACCTCTCCTTTATCCTCCTGTTCCGGCTTTCCTATAGAGATACCATTTGACGACAATAACTTTTATTTTTCCGACATTTCTCCCACAGACCTTTTAACCGCTGTAATGAAATCCCACACCAATTCCATAGGACCCGATGGCATCCCTCTCAAATTAATAAAATTATGTTTTTCTGAAATCCTCCCAGTTCTTCTTTTCATCTATAATTTCTCCCTTCAGAATTCAGTATTCCCTACATCTTGGAAAAAAAGCCATTGTCCTTCCTTGGAATAAAAATTCTAATCCGACCTCACCCGAAGATTTCCGCCCAATCTCAATTCTTTCTAACCTCTCAAAAATCCTAGAAAGATTGGTGCAATCCCAAGTCTCCAACTTCCTCGAAAAGTCCAACCAACTTGATCCTCTCCAATCTGGTTTCCGTCCCAGCTACTCCACACAATCCGCCTTAATTAAAATCACCAGCGACATTCAAACTGCAATAGTTGATAAAAAGTTAACAATCCTTATCCTTCTCGACTTCTCCAAAGCCTTCCATTCTATCAACCATTCCATTCTATCAACAAACTGAAATTATTATCCTTCTCCAATAGTTCCATCTCTTGGTTTCAATATTTCCTTTCACAACGTACCCAAGCAGTCTCCATACCCAACCTACCACTATCTGCTTTCCTTTCTTTATCCTCTGGAGTTGCCCAGGGTTCAATCATATCTCCTCTCCTTATCAGCTCCTACATTAACTACCTACCTAAATCAATTCTCCATTGTTCCCATCACCTTTATGCAGACGATTCACAGATGTACCTATCATTTTTCCCTCCTGAGTTACTGGAGGCATTTGCCAAGATCCAAGAAGACCTAGATCGAATCAGTGCCTGGGCAAATGTAAATGGATTAAGGTTAAATGCTGCCAAAACTCAGGCCATTGTCATTGGTTCCAAGCCCCTCCTTAGATCCTATACAGACTTTCCCATCCTTCACCTTAATGATCAGCCAATCTCCTTCTACTCCTATGTTAAAAATTTAGGATTTTTTATTGATCAAAACCTCTTTTGGAATCACCATATTTCTCATATCACTCAACGGACAATTTCCACCCTCAAACTATTCCATCGCTTCCGCCATCTCCTACCTCAACATACACTTAGACTCCTAGTTTCCTCTCTCATTTTCCCCCACTTTGACTATAGCTGTGTGGTGTATGATGGCCTCTCTGTGGAGCTCCGTGATAGACTGAAAAGACTAATGAACAGCTGCGTAAGATTTGTGATCGGGGCCCCAAGATATTCCCATGTTTCTCACCACTACGCTGAGTTAAAGTGGCTTTTCCCCTCCTCCCGAAGACAATATTTCCTAGGTACGTTCCTCTACCAAATCATCAACAACCATCAACAACAAACCTTCTTACGCCTATAACCTTCTCCACTTCAAATCCTCAGTCCATTCCCTGTCCACAAGATCTCGACCTTCTAACCTTTACATGCCTTCTCACAGATCTGCCTCATTCCAAAATTCCTTTATTGTTCGCTCTGTCAATTTCTGGAATTCCCTCCCTATCAAAATTCGACATTCCCCATCCATATCCACATTCAAAACCCTCATATTCCAATTCCTATCCCAAAAACAGTCAGATAGATGCTAACCATTCGAGCTGATTTTAATAGAGAATTTGATACATTTTTATTTTTTAATTCTTTATTTTTTTCGTAAAAGTGTATAGTGGTCTATAAGAGCAAATAGTTTTAAGTGTCTTGTCATAGTATTAATGGTTTTGTATATAGTATACATTATTCCTTTTTTTCGATTGATTTTATTTTGGCCAGATGTAATATTTTAATTTTGTTCTATTTTGTTATTCTCAAGGGACTGCGTCACAGAATAAAGTTATTTTTCTATTTCTATTTATTAATATTTCATTGTATAAGTACCCTTATACATACCAATTTTAATATTTATATCGCTGTAATCTATAGAATTAAATATTTAATAATACCAACAATAGCATTTAAGAAAACCGCATACGTATTTTTACATAATATTGTGGGAGGATATTAAGGTCACGTTACGTATGGAAGCCTGTTCTGATCTTCCGGGCAACCTCGGGTGAGCTCCTGGCCCTCTCTTATCCCTTTAGTTCCTCAAATACGACTATTCTCCGTCACGTTTTCTTATTTCTCCTTTAGTTCATTATCAAATTCTTTCATGTTTTACATTTAACTCTTCTCTTCTATTTGTGATCAATGTGAATTGTCAACTATTTCAAATAAAAAAAATTAAAAGTACTTTAAATGAAACTAAATTTAAAAATTAGCCATTTAAGCCCTGTTAAATAACATCAATCGGAATAAAACCTAAATTTTATTATTGATGAATTTAATCAAAATCGGTGAAGCCGTTTTCGTGAAAATCTTAAAAATGTGTTAATTCCATGGTATAAAGTGCCAGTTCCGGTTACCCGATTTTGATGAAAATAGTCACGTAAAATTGTAAGCTTACAAAAACCTTAAATATGCAATTACACGTTCGTAAAACTTTTTGATTTTGAGCTATACTGTTAACATTCACACAGACCATTTTGAGGGACTTTGTTCTTTGCATTCATGGTACCTCAATACATGTATTTCCGTTGAAAGGTGAGATTTGAAAATTTGCACGATCGGAATATTTTCCTTTACTATATATTTCATGTATAGGTAAGTGAAAGTAAAAACTAACTAATACTTTAGCTTATCAGTTGAAAGATTCGAGTTCTCTAAAATAATTTATTGTTTCACATAGTCACTTAATGAAAGTGTTCTCTCTCTGACAAACGGATGGTGAATGTTTAGATCCAACTGGTGGGAAATAGCAATCAGGGTAAACCTCCATGTATCATTTGCAATGAGCTAGTTGCTGGCTTTAAGGCCCCATCCCAGAGCTCCCTGATAACGCCAGGTCCTAACATAAATTTAATCTTACTAGCCATATATATTGATTGATTGTCCAATCTCCTTCCCTATATACTCGTATTACATTGCTCTAAATCTGTCTGTCTTTGGAAGATGACTAACAGATTTTTTTTTATAAACCGAGGACAAAATGTGCAAATTGAAACAAGATGATAGATAATTTTTATTTATTTTATCCTGACTGCATTTGGCTACCAGCTGTGAAGAAAAACTGGGTAGCTAATTATATTCCTTGCCTAGGAAATGAAAATCATATTCACATGTAATTACATAACACGCATAACTTACTCCATACTTTACTAATTACATAACTTACTCCATTTTTTTATTATTTTTTTTTTAAATTAATACATTTTGCCGCATTAGAGGGCATTAATATTTGGGATACATTAAACATTCACACAATATATACATACAAATGATAACTAAAATAAAGATAAAAGAAAAAGAGTTGTAGAAAGTAAAATAAGAAAATTAACATACGTATCTAAAAAAAACAAAAGAAAAGATTATATATATATTGTAGAGAGAAACTAAATGAAATTAATATATATAAAACACATTCACACCTATATACAGTATTTACATTCGCCCAGGGGATTCTCAGTCATGCTTTG
Source organism: Nezara viridula (assembly GCA_928085145.1). Classification (NCBI taxonomy): domain Eukaryota; kingdom Metazoa; phylum Arthropoda; class Insecta; order Hemiptera; family Pentatomidae; genus Nezara; species Nezara viridula. Next base: position 193,358,560 of record OV725078.1, on the reverse strand, counting down.
TCACCTAAATGTGGAAGCCAAGGCAGGACCCCGGGAGATCCCAGTGCTTCTCTCCTAGCCGTGTCACTGGTATTGCAAGCCAGTGGAGACTGATAGAGGGCACTAGAGCAACAGACGCTTAGGACTTGAGTGGAGAATCTGGATTGAAAAATAGGATGGCTGTGTCATCAGCGAATGTTGCCAGGGGGATGAGTAGGAACATCAGCGGTAAACAGAATGTAGAAGACTGGACCCAATACGCTGCCTTGAGGAACTCTAACCTAAATGACAGTTGGAGAATGCTGTACCACACAGAACTCGAAAGGAGTGGTCGGAGAGGTAGGATCGGAGAATTAGATATAAGGACTGGGGTAGGTGGGTTTGACCTTGAAGAGTAGTCCGGTGTGCCATACGCAGTCGAAAGCTTGCTCAATGTCCAGGAATGTTCCCGAGCAATACTCCTTGTTTTCTAAGGCTGAGAATATGTGGTCAACAATTGTCCTTGTTGAACGATGGAATGCTGGAAACGAAATCCGAATTGGTGGGTTGGAAGGTTTTAAGATTCTATTATGGGCAGGATTCTTTTTAATAGGATTTTTTCAAATATTTTTGAAAGGGTTGGGAGTAGGCTGATTGGTCTATGTGTTATTGGAAGGTATAACTTGTTTCAGAAAAAGGACTCTGGTGAAATGTTTCCATAGGAGAGGAAAATGGGTAGTGCTTAGGATGCAGTTGTATATGAAAAACATGATCGCTTTGGGTGGTAGTTGATGAAGGATCTGTGAGGTTAGAAGGTCGTATCCAGGAGATTTTTGAGAAGATAATTTTTGTAAATGATATTTGACCTCAGAAAGATGAACTGCTTTTGGTGGTAGAGAAACTGGAATTGGTAAGGAGAGGAATTTTTCTACTTTTGCAGTATGGATGGGATGGGATTCAGGATGAGGAGTAAATGTACAGCAGATGTGTTTGGCGAGTTCCTCAGCTTTGTCTTCATCAGACACCGCCCAGGAGCCATCACCTCGACTGAGGGAATGAGAAATGTTTTGGTATTTTAGAACTTTTTTATTGATATTCCAGAGGGAATTGTCGTGAGCGGAGAGGGATGCAAGGTAAGAGTTAAAGGATTGGGATTTGAAGTTGAATAATGCTTGCTTGACTTGTTTAGAGTAATAATTATAGGAACGGCTATCTATGGGATGTCTGGTGCGTAACAATCTGGTACGGCGTTTGGTTTGGATTAACTAGAGGATGTGTTGAGGTAACTTTTTTTCTTAGAAATTATTGGGGAATGATTAGGAAAGGAAGCAGTCCAGAGTGCTTGTTGAATGGTGGTGGTAAAGGAGTGTACGGCATTATCAAGTTCTTCCGGGGTTTTCAGGGATATTCTGATGTCAATTTATTTGGAAATGATTTGATGGAAGAGTTTCCAGTTGACTAGGCCTATGATAAAGGACGGTGGAGAGGGTTTAGGGATAGGAGCTAGTGATACTTGGAATATTAATGGACTCTGGTCTGAGGAAAGCTCATCGAGGCGTGCAATGGAAAAGCTGAGGGAACCTAAACCACTGTGGATGAAGAAATCAAGGATATCGGGATTGCGGTTAGGGTCATTGGGCCAGTAGGTAGGAGAGTTCGGGGGAACGAGGTTAAAACTTGGAATTGAGTGCAGGCAGTTTTCAAATTTATATTACTTTGTGTTTTTTTTTTTCTAAAGTAAGAAATTTAATTATGATCTTTATAGTTTACCAGTTATCTATTTCTATATACATTCTCTCCTCATCCAGAATCCCATCCCATCCACACAGTAAAAGTAGAAGAATTCCTTTCTTAAACTATCTCACTTTCCTTGCCACCTAAATCAGATAATCACCCTGAAATCAAAGAAATAATAATACAAATATTGGGTTGAAAAACTGTTATTTTTTTTTTATACACCCTATTATTCGGTTCTTATTTCTATATATTATATTGTTATCATAGAATTTATTTATGTTTATGTAAATGTGGTGTGAATGTGCTCCCTGAACTCTATTATAAGTATCCTTTATTGAGAAAGGTTGTAACATTTCCCAATAAACAAGATAAAAAAAAAGTTAAATTATGGTTCTAACACACTACATATTATAATTTTATGGATATCTTTTTGTTGGGGCCAGGGGTACTTCAAAATTGAAGTACAGATATTTCCCCGGTGCGTTTCCTCAATGGTGGGGAAAATTTGAGTAAAATTAAAAACGTTGGGATAGAGAGAAAAAATTAGTAAATAAAATGAGACCTGTAAAAACAATAAAACGAATTTAGCGAATAAAACAATAAACTAAATGTTCAAACGTCTTGGTGAGAATAAAAAACACAAGCCAAGCTGGAGGTTCTTCTTCCAACCTGTTACCTTCCTATGTCCAGCTGTCGAGCAATCGATGGTGGGGTGGTATCGATATATATCGATTATTCAGCTGCGCCCAACAGCTGATTTTCGAAAATGGGGCTGGTGATGTGAAGAAGACTAGACGGCCTGGAGCTTGGTGAGATTGGGGGGGGTAGACTTCCACTACATGGGTCTAGTGTCGACAAGCGCTATCTCCAGACTTGCCTCGGCCGTATTTTGTTGTCTTAATCACCAAGACAGGGTATTACTGCCGGGTCGGTGGGTATATACAACGCGATAAAACATCCATTAATAAGCCCAAATATATAAACAATACAAACCTAAATACATTTTAGGGACAATTGTCCCTCAAACTTTTACAAAAAAAAATAAACAAACATTTTATTGTTAACATTAAAAAAGGGGTAAATGTTGAAAGAAAATAATAATGCAAAAATTAAGAAATAAGCCTATGCGGCGTTAACACCTGTATTTTAGTTTTAATTTTTATTTTTACTTATATACGTTTACTTATATAGACTAAAGGGCATTGTAAAGCAACCTTTACCGATTAAATACGCGAAACAAAGAAGTGGCTTCTATCCGATGTTAATATTGGCTATCGTGGCAACCAAATTTTAACTAAATATTTATCAAATTCGATGGTGCACATAAAGATAAACTAAATTTTGTTGAAATAACTGGAGAAATTGAGATATGTTATGATGGAAATTTTTTTTTCAGATTTATTCGAATCCTTTTGGGATGATTTTTACAAATTTAGAAAAGGGAGATCAATTAATCAAATCAAAATTATGATTAAAATAAAAAAAAAATTCTAAGTCATCCTCGATTGATATTGATACAAATATCACATAATATGAAACTTAATTTTCTTTGATAAATGAATTAAATAAGTTTAAATAATAATTTTAACTATATAAATACTTTATTTTTATTGAATATTTAACAGCTGACCGTTGTATTATTAAGGAAGGAGATGGTACGGGGTGGCAGTCATAAATCGACGGATACTGGCAAAACTATTTTAATAAAAACCAACGTTTCTACCCGACTTTGTAGGTCTTCTTCAGGGAGGTATGTTCAGCAGAAGTTTCTCTTAGAACTTCAGATTTAAGTTCTTCTAACAAAGAATAATGCAACACTGCCATTAGCATAAAGTATGGTGTTTGCAATATATAATCTGAAACCGATCAACTTAAATATAATTCAAAATGACATACCCCCTTAGACTTTCATACAACCTAAATTAAATCTACTATCTTCCAAATTTAATAAATAAAATACGAAACCTGCAAAATATAAAGAACTTGCTAAGGCCACTCGCTGTAATTAATAATTTAAATGTGTCAAATAGCGCACATCAGTGGCGCCATCTATTAGCCATCATGACAGTGCCATCTACTGGGATGCTGAAAAATATTAGCAACTAGCCCTGCCCAGTGACATGAGACCAGAAGGGCCAAAGTACAAGACCAGTGCCAGTCTGAGGCTGAGACTGCCTACAGAATGGTTTCCAACAATATGCATACTTAAAATGTCTAGCTATACCAACCCATAGAAGTGGCGGCATGGACGCCAGCATATCAAAAAAACGCTCAAAGAAGTCAGCAGGCCAGACCATAATATTCACTCAGGTGTATTCTCAGAACCATGTCTTTCAATGGAGAATTTAACACCATCATTCATCAGCCAGCATCTTCATTCATTCGGTCAGCTAATATTAACAAATAGTTCACTAACTCAATAATACAAATGTATGTCTTGGTAACCCCCATCAACCTCTGTTTATTTCATTCCATTTTTTTTTTATCAATATATATTTTATGTTAATCTCATTTTACTCATTTTCTTATTTCACATTCCGCATGAACACCCCCTTTTGAGCAAGTAATTAGTATCCAGGTTTGATTCCCCCTACTTCGGGATTAGGGAAGGCCTGATGCCCCAAACAGAACTATTCGATAAAACAATGAGCTCTCTAACTGAACACTAACTAATATTCACCGACGGATCTAAATTTTACACATCAACAGCATCCACCTTCGTCACACTTGGTGCTACCTATAAATGTAAACTACATCCGCATTGCTCTATATATACCGCTCAGATTATTGCTATCGCCATGGCTCTACCACATGTGATAAATTCGCCAGTTGTAAATGTGGTTGTGGTATCAGATTCTTTGAGCACCCCGAAAGCCATCATCAACATGTATCCAGACCACCTAGAAAGGTGTAGTATTTTTGGGTTCATAAAACAGCTAAATAACATTGAAGTATTAGTACATTTTTTATAGTCTCCCGAACATGTAGACATTGTTGTAAATGAAATTGCTGATAGAGCAGCAAAAGAAGCTCTTACCCTTCCAGGTTGGTGTAAACTTTCTTAACAACGTCTGAACTGGCGCCACCTCTGAAAGAGTGCATAGACTAAGATTGACTGAAATTCTCACGCAGCACACCTACCCTCTTTTTTTTTAATTAATGGGCTAACTTTAAACAACTAAACTTTAATAACCTTAAATACCTTTAAACTTTCATTTTACGTCTTTTTAATTTTATTTAATTACTGTTATTCACAACCTGAAAATATAATTATATATGTAAAGAAGCTTCAGGTTCTAAGGAATCCTCACGTTTAAGTTAATTATTTAATTCGTACATTTAATACTTTCATTTTACTTCTTTTTAATTTTATTTAATTGCTGTTATTCACAACCTGAAAATATAATTATGTATGTAAAGAAGCTTCAGGTTCTAAGGAATTCTCAAGTTAATTATTTAATTCGTACATTTAATACATGATGTTATATAAAAATGACCATGTGGTACGGTTTGGAATTATTTCAAATCATTGAGTGTTTAGTGTTGTGTTTCATTGTACTTAAAAATTGATTTTGTTTTATAGAAGAAAAAGCAGTCTATAGTTTATCTACAGTTAACACTAAACAAGATTATATATATAATCCCATTCAACGGCGTTGATAACCAACAAGTTTTGTGCCTTAACTACACAACCAACCAATCAAGAACTGGTTTTATTATAGCATTGTACACCCTTAATTTGAGATTTTTCGGGGATTTCAATACCTTTGAAAGGGATAATATAGCACTGTAGGCGCTGGTCCATTTCTAACTGCTATAATTTTTCTTTCTGGGATCTGAGTACATGGAGGAATGTGAGGAGATCATTAACGATAAGCGACGACAAGTAATTTGGAAGACCAGAACGTCGGGGCTTATGAAGATCGACTTCACTAAATATGGGAAGAAGAAAATTAATACCATTTGGTCCCAACCAGGGGTGAAAGATTAACAGATTTGCAAGGGTTTGCACGACGCTTCGGAGTCGGGGAAAATTCACCATCTGTATGTAGGCAATGCAACCATTTGGGAAAAGATCAAGAAACTCTGGAGGGCAGAGAAAATAGGTGTCGACAGGTCATTTATTAAATGTAAATACTTGGTTGAAACGTTAATGGACAGGGAGCAGCAAAGGGAGGTGACACTGGCACATCACCAGGGCAAGACGAACCATCGGGGGGTACAGGAAACATTCCACGCACTACGCAGGAGATATTATTGGGATGGTATGCGGAAAACGATCTCGGAAGTCATTGGAATGTGCGAAGTGTGCGCGCTCACTAAATATGACAGACGACCACCTCAAGGAGTACAAGAAGAAACCCCTACAGGAGATACACCGTTGAAAGATGTGCAAATCGACACATTCACGTGGAGATGCTTTAAATGGGTTACATGATAGACCTCTTTAGCAAAATGGCAATGGCACATCGGGTACAGGATAGGTCGGTGGAGGCTGTCGTGGGAGCTCTCCAAACGTGGGTCCAGTTCTATGGAGTGCCAGATCGCATAACGTCGGACGGAGGCAGGGAGTTCGACAGCAGTACCATCCGAGAAGAAGCGAAGCTCTTGGATATAGTTTGGCACTTCAATACGCCGGGACATCCAAAGGGCAGGGGAGGTATCGAGAGGTTGCATAGCACCCTGAGTGATCACCTACGTATATATCAAGGGGAGCAGGGATTAGAAGCGGACGTAGCAATGCAGAGGGCGGTAGCGGCCTACAACCATTCAATCCACTCCGTTACAGGGTTTTCCCCAGTCGAGGTACTGTTCGGAATAAATATACGGCGTCGAGATTGGAAGGAAACAGTGGACCACGCTCAACAGATAACGTGTAACAGAGCGCAAATAAGGAAAGTGTGGGATAAAACGAAAGGGAGAATAGAGAAAGAGAAGCGGAAAAGGGTGGAAAACTTTAATTTGAACCTCAGAGATAGAATGGGTGCATTAAAAATAGGGACGGTCGTCTATCGTAGGGTCGGATCCAATAGGGGGAAGGAATTGGCGCGCTACGAAGGACCATTCAAGGTAATCATACTTAGAGAGCACAACGTTTGTACGATCCAAAGTCTGAAGGATCCCAGAAAAAGGAGGACCGTTCACATAGAACAGTTAAAACTCCCGATAGAGACGGAGTCACTACAGTAGTGGGTTATCCTCTTTTCTATCTCCTACAAGCTAGGGACCGACGCTAAAAAGTTAATTTGATTTTGTTGTTCACTTTTGGTTGTAAGATAACAGTGTCTTTTAATTTTATTTTTATTGTTTTTTTATTCTATTCTTACTCTGGCTGTTCTAGGAACTCCAACGGCGATTATATCTTTTCTTTTTGTTTGTTTGTAGTTATTGTATTTTGGTTATGTATTACGTCAGTTACCCTGCATTAGTTAATGAGGAATGTTCATAAACTGGCGGGGGGGAGTTATGGTTAGAGGTAAGACAATATAACAGTTAATCCTAAGTTAATCCTATCTATGAAATGTAAACAAAGTGTAATACTATATATATGGCATTACTAAGGCAATAAAGTCAGTATTCTTTGAGTAACCACGTGCTTCATTTCGGATCCTTTTTCCCTTTTTTTTATTATTTCTTGTTCGAACTGACGTAAGTTATATATATATATATATATATATATATATATATATATATATTATATATATATATATATATATATATATATATATATATATATATATATAAAATTTGTTGTGTGCCTGTGTGTGTGTGTTTCACCCCATAATAGTAGATTACACTCATTTTTATAGCAATTTTTCTGTATTATGTAGTGTAATATAAACACTACAATCATCCGATTTGTTTCACTCTCAATCTTATTATTGACATTAATAATGGTAGTAATCTTTTATTCTATAATAAAAAGAAAAATCATATATTTTATCAATTTGTTATATAAATTGTGTTCTAAGATGGAATTAATTTTTAAAACGGAATTAAAATGATTAATAATAATAATAATAAGGCTTAGCGAACCCGAAGGTTCGATGCCGACACCACCAATCGCTTGTTACACACCTCCCTCCACCGTTCGCCGTCCAAACCCAGTCCCTTCAGATCGGCTTTAATGCAATCTTCCCACCTTCGCTTCGGTCTACCCCTCGGACGCTTACCATTCGGCACAGCAAATATTAACCTTTTAGGAATTCTCTCGTTACTAAGACCAACAACTTTACAAGCCCATTTGATTCGCCGCGATGAAATTACCTCAATTATATTACCTGGATATAGCTCACGCAATTCGGCGTTGTGTAACCGTCTGAACTCTCCGGTTAACTCATCCTTCTTCGGTCCGAATATTCTACGCAATACTTTATTTTCAAAAACCTTAAGACGCTGCTCATCCCTTAATGTAAGCGGCCAAGTTTCGCATCCATAAAGAACTGTAGGCAAGATAATTGTTTTATAGATCCTAATTTTTAAGTTTCGGGACAAGAGGCGCGAACTGAGTAGTTTTGTCACAGAAAAATAACAAGCATTTCCCGCCTTCAGTCTAACCTTAATCTCTTCTTCAATTTCGTTTTTTCTAGTTATCGTAGAACCTAGATACCTAAATTTATCTACCTGTTCAAACATATTACCATCTATATCGATATCACCAGTAGTATCGCCATTTTTGCAGCTGACCATATATTTTGTTTTATCCACGTTTATTTCGAGTCCTAGTTCTTTACCGGCTTTCATTAACGTTGTCGTATTTAGTTTTATAGTTTCAACGTCTTCGCTTAACAGTACCAGATCATCAGCATAGCCCAGCACGGATGTTGTCCCGCCCAGATCCAACCCTTTCTCGGTACGCATTACCTCCCTAATGGCATGTTCTAATGCCAAATTGAACAGGACAGGCGAAAGAGAATCCCCCTGTTTTAAGCCCGAACGAACCTCAAATTTTTCGGACAAATTATTACCGATTCTAACTTTATTGAGTGTCTCCGTCAAGCACATCCTGACTAGATTTACTAGTTTTTTTGGAATTCCCTGCTCGATTAGAATATTATACAGTTTCTGGCGGTCAATAGAATCGTAAGCCTTTTTAAAATCTATATACAGCTGGTGAACAATACCGTTATACTCCAATTTTTTCTCTAATATTTGCCGTAAAGAAAATATTTGATCAATAGTCGACCGATTCCGTCTAAATCCGCATTGGTAGTCTCCGATAATTTCCTCGGCGTATTCCGTGATTCGACTGGTTAAGATTAAAGTGAATATTTTATAACATACCGGAAGGAGTGAAATTCCTCGATAGTTATTACAATCCGTCCTCGGACCCTTTTTGTGAATCGGAATAAGAATAGATTCTTTCCATTCTTCAGGTAATTTCTCGTTCACCCAGATCTTTTCAACCAACCGATGTATTTTAGAAACTCCAGCTTCCCCGCATGCCTTAATTAGTTCAGTAGGAATATTATCGATTCCCGCTGCTTTATATGATTTTAATTTACCGATAGCTACTTCAACTTCCTCTTTACTTGGTCCTTCTATCAACGGTTCAGCACTCTGGAACTCAGAAGGAGAACACCGATCATAATTTCCCATATTTAAAATATTGTCAAAGTGGTCCTTAAACCTATTCAATATGTCAACCGGATCGGTCAGAATATTGTTATTATCATCCCTAATTCCAGACGTTACGGGCCCTACATATTTACGTGATCTGTTTATCCCTTTGTACATGTCTCTTACGTTATTTTCGGCTCTATTAGTTTCTATTTCAATTATTTTATTTTTAAGATACTCCCTTTTTTTATTTTTGAGCAATTTTGTCGTTTCGTTCTTTGAGATTCGGAAGTATTCCAGATTGTCTTCGCTAGGATTATTTAGAGCTTTTAATTTAGCGGCTTTCCTTTTTTCGCACATGTTTAAGCAATCTTCATCAAACCACGGTTTGTTATTCTTATTTTCCTTTTTTCCTAGACACGAGTTACCGACCGCTTTAATATTATCCCTGATCTCTACCCATAACTTGTCAATATCCTCGTGGTCCTCGTCAGGAAGCTCTAAAGCTTCAAACCTATTCTTAACATCTAGCTCGAATTGGTTTCTAATTGATGGATTTTTTAATTTTTCCAAATTAAAATTCTCAAAATCGAAACGGTTTTCTTTTCTCTTTTTTATATTAAGTTTTTGTCGAAGTTTCGCGATTACTAATTCATGATCCGACCCACATTCTGCTCCGCGATAAGACCGTACATTGATTATACTGCTTTGCCAGCTGTGTTGTATCAAGACATGATCGATTTGATTTCGTGTTTGCGAATCCGGCGATGTCCAAGTATATTTATGAATATCCTTACGTTTAAACGTCGTACTTTTAATTACCAGGTTTTTCGAGATGGCAAAGTTTATCAGACGGATCCCATTATCATTACTATATTCGTGCAAACTTTCTTTACCAATCGTCTGAATATAAACTTCTTCCCTTCCTACCTTTGCGTTCGCGTCACCTACAATTATTTTCATGTAGTTTCGCGGTAGTTTATCATAAACCCATTCGAGTTTATCGTAAAATTCACTTTTGACTTCATCGTCACTGTCTTCGGTCGGACAATGTATGTTTATTAATGCGATTTTAAACCAACGTCCCTGAAATGTAGCTACCGAAATTCTATCACTAAAGAATTGTACGTCCCTCAAAGCGGATAGTAATCTACTCCTAATTAGAAACCCGGTACCTAAACAATGATTCCCGCTTCCTCCGTACCAAATAGTGTACTTTCCTTCCCTCATCGAGCCCTCCCCTGGCCAGCGAACCTCTTGCAGAGCCACGACATCCAAATTGTACCCATTTACCTCATTCGCGACCGATTTTAGCCCCCCTGCTGTGTTTAAACTCCTTACGTTCCACGTACCAATATTTAAATCCCTATATTTCAACTTGCGGCATGAATCCCCTAAAGCAGTCCCCACCCGGAGACCCGAACGGGGGACTAGTTTACCTCCGGATAATGAGCGTTTTACCTTAGGGAGATCCATGACTTTTTGTGGTGTTTGGTGAACTAAAGATATGTGAGTAGGGCGTTCAATCCTACGTCACACCCTCCAGCAAGTCTGGTGGGCCCCTACCTCCAGCAAGTCTGGAGGTCCCCTCCCTCCAGCAAGTCTGGAGGGCCCCTCTCATTGTTGGTCAGCGAGTCCATCGGACTTAGCCGGGAGGAACTTCCAAGGAATTTCCACCGACCATCCCCACATCCGCCACCCGTGGGACGCTCCCCATACGCGGTAATGAGCCCGCGCGAGGATTAAAATGATTAATATTATAAAAAATAAAATTATAAATTACAAACATTATTTTCACATAGAACTTATTTATATTTAGTACAAAATGCTCGGTGTTACTTGAGGTCTTTTCAGTCGATAAAGATTTACAAATTTGAATTGCACTGTATCTTGTAATGTCTTCATTATCGTTAAGTGTATAAATGTGTAAATTATTTTGGAGTCAATTTATAGAGTGCATGTTGTTACTATTTGCTGGAATTTAGTAAATGCTAGAGCATTGGCCAAGCGGTGCTCCCAGGTTAATCGTTTGTTAACGCAACCTAGGTTTGGTTCTGAATTAGAATGATTTCATGTGCTCAGAGATTTTTCATGTCGATACATTGTATTTTATTTATTTAAACCCGATGGATGATTGATCCCTCTGTGGATTTTAAACATTTATTCATTCCTGATACATTATCATTACTAGTTAAAGAATTTAAGGAACATAAATAGTTAATTGGTAACTAGAACTTTATACTTTATACGATTAATTTTAGACCTAATTAAAAGTTGTTTTCTGGTCTTCAATAGTATTGTGTATGCTTCTAACCAAATATTGTCTTTTTTTTTTAATCTCATCTTAGACCAATCCGAAATGTTAACGACTCTATTGAAATTTGTTATCCTTTCTTATTTAAGTACTTAAAACAGCCATAACAACTTCATAACCGAGTTGCTCTGCAAAACGCCTATAAAAACCTTATTTGCATAGAGCGGAGGAAATGGCGGTGAAGCTGTGATACCCATGGGATCGTTGCAAGCCAATAAAACAGAATGTTAACTCTCTTCTATAAAACTGCCTTCAGTCACATTAAACTGGGAGCGCTAGTTTGGCCATTCCTCACTGACAATTCCAAGCCAGTTTAACACCTTTAAGAAAAGGCATTCCAAAATTTGTTGGTTGCCGATTTAAATGAACTTTTTCAGGAGACTAAGGAGACAAGATGGATTGAACAATTTGCCCACTATCTACAGTTGCTTGGCATCAGACTCACAACATGACCCTTCTTGCTTTTGTCAGCTACGAAAGAGCCAAGTACTTTGTCGGGAGTGATTGGATAATGTTTCGATTTATATTTTATTATTTATTAAATTATTTTCCGAAAATGAAGCTGAAGAAAGCACCCTTAAAAGATTCGGCCACAAGGTTAATTAGAATTTTCCAAGTAATTATAATATACATTTCTGCATTCGTGCCTTGTTCAGAGCATTAAATCTGGGAAATATTAAGCATTGTTTCATACAACTATATCGACGGTAAAGGCGCTGTTTTTTTATCATACCTTAAATTGCGCATGGATTCAATTTGGACAGTTTGATGTGATAACCTAACACGAGGGTAATCATCGGTCAAAATTTTTCAAAGTTAGGAACCGTCTTTTCGCTGAGACTATTCTCAAACTTTTTTCTTGTATTCGGGACTACAAGGTTAAGTCCAAGATGCAGCAAAATAAAATCAGCGAGGTTGTCGAGTTTCAGATTTTTTAGGGCGTTGTAATTATCTTGAATGTATGCAGAATGCTTCTGAAGTTGGTAGAATTATCACCCAAAAAGAATTTAAACCGTATAGTTTTGTTAAAATAGTAGGCCGCAATGATCATTTTATTGCTGTAGCGCTTTTCTAATTTATCATAGGCCAAGCTGTAATTTTCTGCATTAAACTCGATTGAAGAAATGACCTGTGAATCAGGATAAACTAAAAGTGATTGGATGTATGAAAACTTTACTATTTCTGTATAATTTCGATGATGAATGAAGGCATCAAATAATGACTTAAATCAGGGAATAGTTCGTACTGACCGGAAAATGGGTGAATTTTGTTAATCTGGCAATTTAGGATAAGCTACTGGTTCAGACATGGGCTGCGAAGCGGGAATTATGTGCTCAGCTTTAATTAATTTCTCGTTCGCAGCTTTTATTTCATAATAAATAGTCAGTTCTCAGTCCAATTCCGTTTCTGCTGATAACCTCAACGCTCACTTTGTCTCCTGTCCTCTTGCAACCACATCTCCCACGTCCAGTCTGGCTCCCATGTTCTCTTCCTTTAATCCTGATCACTTCTTTCTTTCCCATATTACACCAGATGATCTCCTTAAATCCATTCAGAAGTCCCATACCAATGATTACGGTCCCGACAACATCCCAGTCAGACTGATTAAAGCCGTATTGCCATCCATTCTTCCGATCCTTTATCATATATACAATTATTATCTTCAAAATGATACCTTCCATACATCCTGGAAAACCGCCCTAGTACGCCCATTGAAGAAGACTTCAAACCCATCAGCTCCTAATGATTTCCGACCGATTTCTCTCCTTTCAAACCTCTCAAAACAGAGCAGTTAGTCCAATCCCAGCTATCCCATTTTTTAGAGGATAATAATCTCCTAAATCCCTACCAATCCGGTTTCAGGCCTGGTTATTCTACTCAGTCTGCCCTAATCAAAATTTCCCGAGACCTTCACACAGCCATAGATCAGCAGAAACTAACCATCCTTATTCTCCTAGACTTCTCCAAAGCTTTTGATTCAGTAGACCACAACATCCTCCTAACCAAACTTAAAAACATCACTTTTTCTTCTAGTTCCCTTAATTGGTTCCAATCCTTCCTTACCGGTCGCTCCCAGTACATTGTAATTCCTAATAACCCGCCATCAGAATATCTACCTCTGACCAGAGGCGTCCCATAATGCTCTTCCTTATCCCCCACCCTTTTCTCCATCTATATAAATGACCTCCCATCCTCTATCCTGCACTGTCAATACCACCTGTATGCCGACGACATTCAAATTTACCTCTCCTTTAATCCGACAGATATCTCAGATGCCACTCTAAAACTTCAGGAAGACATTGACAGAATAAGTGCTTGGGCAAACCTCAATAGGCTCACTCTGAACCCCGAGAAGACAAAAGCCATCTTGATCGAATCCCCTTCACTCCTCAAATCCTCCCCGGTATCTCCCAATCTCCTCCTGAACAACTCACCTATCTTATTCCACACCACCGTTAAAAACCTAGGTGTTACTTTCGATCAATCCCTATCCTGGAAACCTCACATCTCCCAAATTTCACGTTGCACTATCTCCACCCTAAAACAGTTCAATCGTCTACGATATCTCCTTCCATATAAGTCTCGGCAACTCCTAGTTTCCTCCCTTGTTTTCCCCCACTTCGACTATGGCTGTATGGTGTACGGTGGACTCTCGGGAGATTCCGAAGCCAAACTTAAACGCCTAATGAATTGCGCACTACGATTTGTTTTCGGAACCTCAAGGGATACGCATATTACCCAGTATTATACTGAGCTGAGGTGGCTCTACCCATCCTATTGCCGGCAGTACTTCCTAGCCACCTTTCTGTATCAAATCATTAGAACCCACCGACCCTCCTATATTTTTCACAGCTTACAATTCAAATATTCCATCCGATCCCGTCCCACCAGATCTCGTATTTCTGACATCTATCCTCCTCCTCACTGAATTGCTGCGTTTGACAAATCCTTTGCAATACAAGCCGCCTCCCTCTGGAATTCCGTCCCAGCTGATATTCGACACGCTCAATCAGTTTCCTCTTTTAAACCTCTCCTCTTTAAGCACCTACTCTTTTCTCAATCCGAATGATTATGAAATATATCTAAGAGAAATATCTGAGCACCACCAGAGACTACCTCAATTTATTAAGGTTATTTTAGTTTCTCATATATATGTATAATTTAATTTTTCTTTTCTTTCTCTTTTCTGTATTTTTATCGTAAGTCAACTTTCATTGTAAATATACAATTTAATTGTAACCACACAGACATGCAATCTGTATTCATATTTTGTTCTTAAGGGACAACAGTCCCAGAATAATAAAACATTTTTTCATTTCATTTCATTTCAATAAAGGTCTTCCGCAGCTAGAGATGGTGCGTTTACTTCTATTCTATGTTCTTCATCTAATGATTCATCTACTACTGAAATTTTGTTCACCGCCGCTTCGAATTCCTCGAGTTGCGCTTAAATATTAATAATGCGCTGAAGCTTTGACCATAAAAATTTCCTTTCAATTAGGAAGACCCTTAATCATATCATAGGTGGTTTGAATTCGAAGAAACATCCTTTCCTTTCTATCATTTATAGCTTTAAGTCTCTCAGTACTTTTAGTCGGTGCCATCTACAAAGTTGTAGAGAGAAAAAAATAAAGTTCAAATCAAATTTCAATTGCTAAAGGCAAAACCCAATTTCATTCAAAAATAAAATTTAATTTCCAAAGGAAAAACTCAATTTTATTCAAATCAAAATTTAATTGCTTAAGGCAAAACCTAATTTTATTCAAAATTAAATATTAATGTTTTATTCCAAGTTCAGCAAAGCAGGTCTTTTATTGTAATATTGTTATTTTTGTAATATTGTTATTTTATTTTTTTATTGATAAATATTACAATCTGTCTCAATAAAGGACATTTTTAATAGAGTTCTGAGAGCACATTCACACCATATTTACAAATTTACAAATAAAAAAATAAGCTAGCTTCAAATAATATAAAGCTACAAAAGAACAAAATAAAACATCATAGTGAGAAAAAAAAAAAAAAAGTAATGAAAATAAACATCTTAGACGCAGGCATACCTATTACACTATTTACAGTCGGCCATAGGAACTCCGAACCATACTTATCCCCCCACATGTGGAGGGAAAGCAAGGCTTCAGGAGATCCCTGCGCTACTTCCTCAACCATTTCACTGAAAGCCAGCGGAGATTGAGTAAGGGCGCTACAACCACGGACACTCATGGCTTGAGTGGAGAATCTGGCCATTGCCAGAACTACATGTTACAATAGGCCACGGGGCCACTGCCGTTTCAGCCTGCGGGGAGGATTGTAGGGATGAGTGGTGCTAGATAGGGATTGTGCTACGGGATTAGGGTGATGGATAAGGTTCTGAGGAAATTTGGAGATTTTGTCTGGGATAAGATCAAGAATAAATGGAATATTAAGGTCATTGTGCAGGATATTATTAGAGACATAGAAGGGAGCATCGACTATTGTACGGAGGACTTTGGGCTGGAAGGATTGAATGCGTTTGATGTTAGAAAATTTGGTTGTCCCCCACAGTTCTAGTCCGTAGGTCCACATGGGTTTTAATATTGTCTTGTAGATAAGTAGTTTGTTTTCAATAGAATGTTTAGATTTTCTATTAAGTAGTCTATATAGCTGGCCATAACGTCGGTTAAGTTCCTGTCTTTTCAGTCTAGTATGCGGATTCCACGTTAGTCGTCTGTCTAGGAGAAAACCAAGGTACCGGACTGTGTCGCAGAAGGGAAGCTGGATGGTATTAAAGTAAACTGGTGGACAGGAATTACGACGAAGGGTGAAGGTTATATGTTTACATTTGGATTCATTGACTTTGATGCGCCATTTCTTGCACCAGTGTTCAATCAAGGATAGGTGCCGTTGCAGGTTTCTGGACGCTGTTTCAGGATCTGAGTTAGAAGATAGGATCGCAGTGTCATCAGCGAAAGTTGCCAGGAGTGTATCGGGATGGACGGGAATGTCAGCGGTATAGATGATGTAAAGGATGGGACCCAAGACGCTGCCTTGAGGAACTCCAGCCTCAATTGAATAACAGTCGGAAAATTCTGTACCACAGCGAACTCGAAAGGAGCGGTCGGAGAGGTAGGATTGGAGTATTAGGTATAAGGACTGTGGTAGATGGGATTTGAGCTTGAAGAGCAGTCCGGCGTGCCACACCCGGTCAAAAGCTTGCGCTATGTCCAGAAATGCACTCGAGCAAAACTGCTTGTTTTCTAGGGCTGAGGATATGTGGTCAACAACTCGGAGTCCTTGTTGGACGGTAGAATGTTGGGAACGGAATCCGAATTGATGGGTAGGGATTTTACGGGAGTCTATTATGGGTAGGATTCTTTTCAGGAGGATCTTTTCAAAAATTTTTGAAAGAATTGGGAGTAGGCTAATTGGTCTATAGGATGATGTATTATTGGGAGGCTTGCCTGGTTTCAGGAAAAGGATGATGGTGGAATGTTTCCATAGGAGAGGGAAGTGGGTAGTTCGGAGGATACAATTGTATATATAGGTTAGAAATATGATGGCTTTGGATGGTAGTTGTCGTAGGATCTGCGGGGTTAGAAGGTCGTATCCAGGAGATTTACGAGGAGTGATTTTGCGTAATAGGTATTTGACCTCAGAGGGATTAACTGCTTTAGGTGGTAAGGAGAGTGGGATAGGTGAAGAAAGGAATTCTTCTACTTTTACTGTGTGGGTAGGATGAGATTCGGATGAGGAGCGAAAGTATAGGAAAGGTGTTTGGCAAACTCCTCGGCTTTATCTTCATCAGATGCTGCCCAGGAGCCATCACCTCGTCGAAGAGGGTGGGAAATATGATGGGATTTGAGGATTTTTCTGGTGATATTCCAAAGGGAATTATCATGAGCAGAGAGTGTGGTGAGGTAGGAATTGAATGATTGGGATCTGAAGGTGGCTAATTCTTGTTTTAATTTTTTACAGTGATAATTGTAGGAGTGGCGGTCGGCTGGATGTCTGGTACGTTGCCATAATAATCTGGCACGGCGTTTTATGTGGATTAGGTCAAGGAGGTGTTGAGGTAAATTATGTTTCTTAAGGATTTTTGAGGAGTGATCAGGGGAGGAAGCAGTCTGGACTGCTTCTTGAATTTTGGTAGTGAAGGAATGTACTGCATTGTCCAGGTCTTCAGGGGTTTTCAGGGTTACTCTGAGGTCAATTTTATCGGAGAGGATTTGATGAAAGAGTTTCCAGTTAACTGGGCCTCTGATGAAGGATGGTGGAGAGGGTTTAGGAATAGGAGCTAATGATACTTGGAATATTAATGGGCTGTGGTCTGAGGAAAGCTCATCAAGATGGGCAAGGGAATGGTGGAGGGTACCTAAACCTTTGTGGATAAAGAAATCGAGGATATCGGGATTACGGTTAGGGTCAGTGGGCCAGTAGGTAGGTGAATTGGGAGGAAGGAGGGTAAAACATTGGGAATTGAGTGCAGACAGCAATGTTCGACCACGAGAATTCGTGGTTCTTGAACCCCATTGTTGATGCTTGGCGTTTAAGTCTGCACCCAGGATGAAGTGGTTTCCTAAGGAATTTAGGAGAGAGGTGAAGTGGACATTGGATATGGATCGGTTAGGAGGGCAATATGCTGATGCAATGGTGACAGGAAAGGAAAAGGTTTTGATTACAACTGCAGTGGATTGTAGGAAATCGTGATTAGGCAATGGGAGTATGTGATGAGAGAGGGATTGATGTACGATGACAGCAGTACCGGCATGTGCTCTACCGTCAGGGTGGTCTGTCCGATACGTTAAGTATTGTGGTATTTTCAAAAGCTGTTTTTTGGTCAGTCGAGTTTCTGTAATTAGGGCTACATCAATGTTCTTGTCTAATAGTAAGGCTGTTAGTTCGTCTGTGTGATTTCTAACACCATTCGCATTCCATAGGAGAATGGATATGGGTTTGATGAAAGTCATTTAAGGATTTTTTAAAGGAGGAATGAGATGAGATACCAGGTTTGTAAGAAGTGATATCAGTGGGGTGACAAGGGATTTAAATTCGGTAAGGAAGGATGTCAATAAACTAGTAAGATCTGTGGCATTGGACGGTGGAGGAATGTGAGGGATTTGATATTGGTTAGGTTGTTGATGTTTAGGTAAATTAGGAGGGATATGATATTGAGGTAGGGATTGAGTTGGTTGTACCGGCAGGGTCTCACATTCATTAGTCGGGTCTCTACCTCCGAGTAACTTAGCAAAGGAAACTTTAGAGTCCACGATTTTAGCAGGTCCTCTTCTTTGTTTAGGTGTAGCATCGTGGTTCCGGGGCTTGTATCTAGCTTTGAGGTTTTTATAGATTTCACAACCTTTATAGTTGGCCGGATGACCCGCCAAGCATAGGGCGCAGACTGCAGGATCTTTTATTGGTTTGGTACATTCTCCAGATTTGTGTGATTCGCCGCACCTCACGTAGCGCGGCAAGTGGTGGCAATATGACTTAGTGTGGCCGTATGCCTGACAATTGTGGCACTGGACGATTTCTTTTTTCGGATATGGTTTTTCAACCTTTACGATGGTGTAGTATAATCGATGTATGTCGTATATTTTTTCCACCCCTGGTGTTGGCTCCAGGTCCACAAAAATAAGGGCAGTAGAATTTTAGTTTTTACTTCTGGTTGGTCTCTATTTTCTTTCAGAACGTTTGTTATTTGGCGAACATTGAACCCTAACGCAGTTAGCTCATCCTTGATAACCTCAGTTGGAGTTGAGGAGTGTAAGTTTCTTATCACTACTCTTAATGATCTATCCTCCCTCAGCTGGTATGTGTGAAAATCCGCACCTGTTTCGGTCAAATACTTGATTATTTTTTGATAGGCTTCAGGTGTGGCCGGTGTTATTTTTGTGTCGCTAGTCCTGTTAAGGCATGAAAAGCTATCAGGACAGATTGTATTTAATTGGGTGCATAATAATTGAAAATTTCTGATATTTCTGATAACGATCGGAGGAGGCCGTGGTTCTCTAGATATCGGTGCAGAATCCATCTCCTCTCTGTCATTTTGAAGCACCTGGTATGGTTGGGTGTAAAAAATGGAGATTCAGAGACCATTTGTTGTGAAGAGGTACCTGCTTGCGGTTGTGGTGTGGAATCTTGAATTTTCGCTGGAGGAGTTCCGGGGAGGTGTCGATCGCTTACTGCAAAGAGTTTTTTGTTTAGGTGGTGAGTAACGAGGAGTGGAGACAACAGAACGACACCTCTTAGTGGACATCACTTGATGAAAATATCGCATCTAGAAAAAAAAAATAAAAATAAAAAAAATAAGGAAAATAAAACTTCGTCTGCGTGTCCTTGAACTCGGAGAAACGACGAGCACAGCTCCGTCCGTCTTCATCCGTGGCAGAGCCACGACTGCTAGAGTGGACAGTATCAGACGTAGCTATGACAGATAAGGCTAGCGATAAAGCACCTCGGACACTGGTTTCACTGTCTATAGAATACACAGTAAATATCAACACTACTCACTGTGGTATTAGTCCATTGTTGTTGCTGCTGTTTTGATCTTGGCGTTAATAGTTTTTGAGTAAAAAGAGTAAACTTTTTCCACTTAAAAAAAGAGAAACTGTGAGAGACGATGTAAAAACGTGGCAATCAAATCAAGCGCATGCGCAGAACTGAGGTCTTTTATTAAAAACAATTTCAAAGTTCAGCTAAGTAAGGATTAACGTAAGTATTAACGAAGTCACCTAATTCCAGCAAGTCACTATTTGTTCTTTCCTTAATATTCCTGGAAACTTATCTGGAAATTGCTTGACTTCCCCTAATACGTAACGTAATCTATTGGTTAAAGTACATTTTTGAAAAACGTGTTATTAGGCGAAATGCGAATATTAGGCCGGAAATATAGTTTTTACACAAAAAAATAATTTTTATTACTCAGGCGCCTTCAAATACGCAAAAATGCAATAAACGACATAAGTTACATTTAAAAAAAAAACTAATTAATAGGCGTAATACAAATATAAGCCCGGAAATAGACGATCTTTATATAACCTACCACGCAATTTTTACTTACAGCAAAATATTGCTAATATGGCAAAAAAAAAAAAAAAAATTAATCGTGTTCGGTGGACCAAATATTTAGGCAACTTTTCCAATTATGGTAAAATAACTCTCATGAGTTTACAGGCAACATTCTAATTGTAAGCAGTGGACTGTATCTCAAGGGATTGGTAGGTTAATGATTCTGCAAAAAATAGCTTACCGCCTATATACCCGCCTACACCTTTTTTACCTGGAGGGCCCTCCGCCGTGACTGAACTTGCTGGGTGAGTGCTGATCAAGAAGTGGGGAGAGACAACTAGTCGCTCTCAATGCTTAAGTGTTATTTTTTATCATTTAGATCCGCCCCCACTACTCGCCGTAACGCGGGAAAATTTTAACCTTCCCTGGCACAACCAGTGGTATTTGGAAGGCACGCTAAGAGACACCTTCTCGCCGTTCTCCAGGATCATGCGTTGACATATGAGGAATTTTACACTCTTCTGGTACGAGTTTAAACCTTTCTCAATTCCCGTCCGATCTGCAACATTAGCAGTCAGCCATCGGATAACCTGGATTACCTCACCCAGGACACTTTCTTAGAGGTGTGTTTTCTTTGACAAGCCGTTGGGAGATGATTTCCAAGACTCTTCGTAATTTTTGGAAGAGATGTTATAATGAATACCTCCATAATCTGGTGCCTCGCAACACTGACAGGGACAATTTAAAGGAGGGAACCTCCTTAACCTGGGAGACTCTTCCAGGGCCCGACAGTGTCGTTAGGGTTGTAAAATTGAGGACTGCTACAGGGACTTTAGTGCGACCGGTGCACAAGTTAGTGCCTCTCCCTTATGGAGAAACCTTTTATTGATATGAATATTTATTTATTTTTTGTTTAAATATAATGAGGAGTCATTTTATTTTAATTTAATTGTAATTTATTAGCCTAATTTGTCTCTTTCTATATTCTAAACCAAGAAATTTTCCCCTCGTTTGTGCTTTGCCTGGTAATCACTAATCTCTGAGTTTCGTTTTTTCTTTTTATTGTTTGTGAACTGAGATATTTCACCATGGTGAATATGTTTGTGCCAAAATGGTTTGAATTTGCCACGTTACGGCTAGTGGTAGGGGCAGATCAGAAGATCTAAGAGATAACACTTAATCCTCAAGAACTGGTGGTTTCTCGCCCCACTCATCCACTGGTAGCTATGGGGACTGAACCAACAATGGCACTTGAGGGCCCATCAGGTAATCAAAAGATGTAAGATGGCATAAACATACTATTTTTGCACGATCATTATAACGTTATAACTTTCAGCACATGTCAGCATTCTATTAAAGAGGATTATTGAGATAATTTTATTAGTGCTTGCTAGGAGGGAGATTTCAGGATAGTTATCGCCTCCTTTATATTAGGCAGATAAACAATAATTTTCTCTCCTCTGTCTAGATATCGTGGAGAATATTTCGAAAGAACAAAACTAGCTCTGGGTCCCATTCTTTAGTAGTCCTTCCGGAATTTCATACGTGCCAGAGGGCTTGTTGTTCTTCAGCTTATACAGAGCCTTCTAAATATCTCAATCTATTATTCAGGGGTCCAAGTTATATCCACCCATTATATTATCCTCAACAGATAGCCAGGAGTTACTACCGCCTCAATTTAAAATTATTCCTCCTGCACTCAAATAATTCTTGTCTTCATGTGACAAGAGTCCTATCCCCTGCCATGTGTGCTTAAGATTTAGGTTAAATGGTATTCTGCAGCAATTTTCTCTCTAAAAAAGTTTTTGATATCTTCCATTTTTTTCCTTAGGACATTTTGTTTCTTCTCCGTAGATTTGTTTCTTGGCACCTCAGTTTTTTATTCTCCTCCTACGATTGCCTTGTCCGTCTAATATGTATCATTCATTTTCTTGCGTTCGTAGCTCACCATTCTTCGTCGAAAAACGAGTGTTGTTTACGTCTTGTTTCTAGCCTTAATTTATCTCAAATTTACTACCCTAAGCTTCTGTCCAAGCTGACTTGAGTACTTTAAGTTCTTTTCTTGAACCTTTAAGTTCGTTAAATTAAACCTGGTGGGTTAGCTTCCATGACACTGTTTCTTATTTAAAATTCTAGCTCGAACTTCAGTCATCACTAAGAAATGATTAGAATCACAATTTGCACCTATGTATATCCTCACAACAAATAATGAGGACCTATACATTGGACAATAGTTTCTCCATGTCACGAGATGTATTTCCTTGTGAAGGAAACAATAGATACCCATAACCAAGTTTTTGGACCCAGCAAAACTTATCAAGCGCCACCCATTGTCACTTTTTGCATTACGAAGGCCGTATGGACCAGATACGGGCAAATGCCAAAGTGAGTACTGAGTCCCGAGTATTTTACTAAATTATTGACATCCCGATTTTGATTAAGGTACAATTGAATATCTGATTTGGCCGAATCTGAGTATTTTACTCAAATGTTGAACTGCCTAACTTTGAGTATTATACTCAAATAGCTGACCTGGGCAACTTCGAGTACTTTACTCACAGCCTATTATGAATTATAGTTTGAAGTACCATATATCTATATTTATGTATTTAAATTATATTAATAGATGTTTCATTGTTCTAATTTCATAAATATTGTTAAACAAAGACATTTTTTTACAGTTCATTGAGCAAAATACTCAAAGTTAACCAGTTAAACTTAGAGTAAAATACTCCGATTAGGGTAAATTGAATATCTCAGTACCGTAATCAGAATCAGGTGGTCAATAATTAAGTAAAATACTCGGGACTAGTGTTGCCCAAATGCGAGACCGAGACGAGTCTTGGTTTTGCAAACTCAGTCTTGGTCTAGGTCTTGGACTTGCGCAAGACTCTCGTAACAGTCTTGCAGTTACCTATTAACTTATTTTTTTTTTATTAAATCTTTTTATTGAGAAATAATACATTTTGCCACATTTAAGGGCACTGAGTACTAAAGCTGAATGAGGCCCATTCATACTATATATTTACACTTATTTTATTCATACCACACTTTACACTTATTACTAAAAACGCATGAATAACCATTTTATATTCAATTGAATCGTATAGTAATATGATCACAAAATCAAGATAAAAGTTGATTTACAAAAATATATACATAAATAAAAACGATTGATTTAAAAAAAAAAATCTGAGAGTTATTGAACTTGACAGCAGTTCAATGTTTTTAAAATGTGTTAGCCAAATGCAAACATCAATTATTCGTAAGAGGGTGATTAGCAGAACGGTTGAAGTGAACTATTTCCCTTTATATATATTTATTAATTTTTGGAATCTTGCAAGTCATAGTAAACAAACTTGAAATAGTTTTCAGAGTGTAACAGTAATGGGCCAAATGGGAAGAATGAAAAGGAGCGGCAAGGCAGTGATCTATTAGATAAGGAAGCCCTAAAGGGGAATTGATAAACCTCTGTTATTCATCTTGTACTCCAAGTTATTGATGAATGCCCACATTCCCAAGGGTACAGATATTTCAATAAAGCCGTATTCCATATCTGGCTCATGGCATTCGAGATAAAATCATACATACGAATCATTGGCTAAATATTTATTTACTAAAACAATATAGGTAGTCCTAACTATAATCATTAAAATACTCCACAGAAAAAGAGGAAACATAAATTACATAAATCAATAATGACAAAAAAGATGGAACTTGACAATTTATTTATAATATTTTATTAAGTATTCGTAAAAATGAATAATAATGAAACATACTGATTGTCAAAGAATCAAAAATTTTGATGTCTAAAACATAAAACGTGATTGCTAATTATTGATTTTGACCACATGATTTTTTTTAACCTCCCATACGAATGTGTGTATACTGGGTATCCCATGAGTAGAGGGAAATATTTAAAAGATTGATGGTAGATACCAAGATCTACAAAAAAATCCATGTAAACCATTGCCGAATTTCCAACATAAAAGAAAGTAATAAAAGATTTTTTGTTTTTTTAAGATAGTCACCTTCTTTGTTGAATAGGAAGCGATAATATAAAAATATTTCATTAAAGTAACCAAATTTGACTCCATAGTAAACTAGAAAAGTTTTTACTTTAAGCCAAAGTAGAGTTTATCTTTGATAAAACAATTTAAAGAGGGCTATTGGGAGGAGGAAAACATCTGAAGAGGACCCACTAAAATTGTGAACTCTAAGGTTTCTTTTGCCAAGCTACTTGGGGGTAGAGACCCGACTAATGAATGTGAGGCCCCGCCGCAAGAACAAACTAAACCCCAATCTCAATATCCTATCCCAAGTAATGTACCTAATCTACAACAACCTCACCACTATCTAATCCCATATGTTCCTCCACCGCCTAATGACACAGATGTAGCCAGTTTATTGACATCCTTTCTTTCAGAATTTAAATCCCTTGTTACCCCACTGATATCACTCCTCACTAACCTAGTATCTCACATCATCCCTCCTTTAAAAAATCCTTAAATTATTGCCATCAAATCCATATCCATTCTCCTTTGGAATGCGAATGGTGTTAGAAATCACATACAAGAACTAATAGCCTTACTAAAAGACAAGAACGTAGATGTAGATGCCCTAATAACGGAAACTCGACTGACCAAAAAACAGCTCCTAAAAATACCACAATACATAACTTACCGTACCGACCATCCTGACGGTAGAGCACATGCTGGTACTGCAGTCATTGTGCACCAATCCCCCTCCTATCACTTACTCCCATCACCTACTCCCATTGCCTACTCACAATATCATCAGGGTCCCTGGGTTTCATATATCTCACTTTAAGATTTTTATAAATTTGGCAGCCTTTGTAGTAGGCATAGGGCACAGTCAGCTGGTTCTGTAATTGGTTTGGTACACTCACCAGACTTGTGTGTTTTACCACATTTCACGCAGCGTGGTAAGTGGTGGCAATAAGACTTGGTGAGGCCATATGCTTGGCAATTATGGCACTGGGTGAACTCTCTTTTTGGGTACTGTTTTTCGACCTTTACGCAGGTGTTGAAAATTCTATTCACATCGTATATTTTTTCAATCCCAGGCGATGGTTCCAGATCGACGAAAAATAAGGGCAATGGGATTTTATTTTTTACACCTGGTTGTTCTTTTGAAACATTGGTTATCTGACGTATTTTGAACCCTAACGCCGTTAAATTTACTCAATTTAATTTTTTTTGTCCTTTTAATACATAAGGTTGTTGTATTAAAAGGACGAAAATGTGTAACGTCATCAAGAAAATTATAATGAAGTATGTGTAAAGGGGAAATAAAGCGGTTTCCCTTGATATTATAAATTTTATTTTTAAAAAAAATTACCATCCCCGAACACCTAAATATAAATAGATAGATAGACAGATAGATACAGGGGGTCTTTGTATGTACAAGAAAATATTTAAAAGTTTATAGCGGGCATCAAGATCGACAAAAAAGGTTATGTAAACAATTGTCCAATTTCCAGCAGAATAGTAAGAAATTTAAGATATGTATTTTTTTAAGTCACGTTTTCTGTTGAATAGGAAGCGATAACTTAAAAAAAAAAATGGATTTAAATAATTAAACATTTCTTCATAGTAAACTAGACAAAATCTGACTTTAAACGAGTAAAAGTAGAGTTTGTCATTTTAAAAACTATTTAAAGACGACTTTTGAGCTGCTAAACACAGCTAAGTTCCGTTTAAAAATAGTTTTGTGACTTGACAATTTATCACCCTTCAATTGTACTACATCTACCCAACTTTTACAAAAACTTTCTCCTTCAAGTCCATATTAATAAATTTGAGGTTTATTAGGAAAATTGTTGATATTCACCTCAAGCTGTGTAAAGAAATAAGGTGATTTCCTATCCAGTCACGTAAAGGAACCCGTGTTTACAGCAAAATTGATTACAATTAACTAACTCAAAGCTTTTATTTCTTGTTTTTCCGTGATATAGGATGTATTGTAATAAACATCATCTTATATTGGCTCTTCTCATTTAGAAAAATAATTTTTTTTTTTTTAACATTTTGTTGAGAAGTATTACAACCTGTTACAGTTAAGGAAAGTTATAATAGAGTTCAGAGAGTACATTCATACCGTATATACAGAAACAAAAATGAATAAAGTAATAACAAAAGAATAAAAAAAAAGAACAAAAGAGAAAAAAAATATATATATACACATAATAATAAGGCTTAGCGAACCCGAAGGTTCGATGCCGACACCACCAATCGCTTGTTACACACCTCCCTCTACCGTTCGCCGTCCAAACCCAGTCCCTTCAGGTCAGCTTTAATGCAATCTTCCTACCTTCGCTTCGGTCTACACCTCGGACGCTTACCATTCGGCACAGCAAATATTAACCTTTTAGGAATTCTCTCGTTACTAAGCCCAACAACTTTACAAGCCCATTTGATTCGCCGCGATGAAATTACCTCAATTATATTACCCGGATACAGCTCACGCAATTCGGCGTTGTGTAACCGTCTGAACTCTCCGGTTAACTCATCCTTCTTCGGTCCGAATATTCTACGCAATACTTTATTTTCAAAAACCTTAAGACGCTGCTCATCCCTTAATGTAAGCGGCCAAGTGCCAAGCATTCCCCGCCTTCAGTCTAACCTTAATCTCTTCTTCAATTTCGTTTTTTCTAGTTATCGTAGAACCTAGATACCTAGATTTATCTACCTGTTCAAACATATTACCATCTATATCGATATCACCAGTAGTATCGCCATTTTTGCAGCTAACCATACATTTTGTTTTATCCACATTTATTTCGAGTCCTAGTTCTTTACCGGCTTTCATTAATGTTGTCGTATTTAGTTTTATAGTTTCAACGACTTCGCTTAACAGTACCAGATCATCAGCATAGCCCAGCACGGATGTTGTCCCGCCCAGATCCAACCCTTTCTCGGTTCGCATTACATCCCTAATGGCATGTTCTAATGCCAAATTGAACAGGACAGGCGAAAGAGAATCCCCCTGTTTTAAGCCCGAACGAACCTCAAATTTTTCGAACAAATTATTATCGATTCTAACTTTATTGAGTGTCTCCGTCAAGCACATCCTGACTAGATTTACTAGTTTTTTGGAATCCCCTGCTCGATTATAATATTATACAGTTTCTGGCGGTCAATAGAATCGTAAGCCTTTTTAAAATCTATATACAGCTGGTGAACAATACCGTTATACTCCAATTTTTTCTCTTAATATTTGCCGTAAAGAAAATATTTGATCAATAGGTGAACGATTCCGTCTAAATCCGCATTGGTAGTATCCGATAATTTCCTCGGCGTATTCCATGATTCGACTGGTTAAGATTAAAGTGAATATTTTATAACATACCGGAAGGAGTGAAATTCCTCGATAGTTATTACAATCCGTTCTCGGACCCTTTTTGTGAATCGGAATAAGAATAGATTCTTTCCATTCTTCTGGTAATTTCTCGTTCACCCAGATCTTTTTAACCAACCGATGTATTTTAGAAACTCCAGCTTCCCCGCATGCCTTAATTAGTTCAGTAGGAATATTGTCGGTTCCCGCTGCTTTATATGATTTCAATTTTCCGATAGCTACTTCAACTTCCTCTTTAGTTGGTCCTTCTATTAACGGTTTAGCACTCTGGTACTCAGAAGGAGGACACAGATCATATATATACACATAAGTAAGTAAAAATAGAAATAAAAGTAAAACAAACATCTTAGATAAAAACATACCTATATACACTATTTACAATTAGCCAGGTGATCTCCGAACCAATGTAGAGAGAAAAGAGAGGCTTAGGAGATCCCTACGCTTCTACCTCAGCCACTTCACTAGTATTTAAAACAGCGGAGGATGAGTAAGAGCGCTACAGCCACAGACACCCATGACTTGAATGGGAAATCTGGCCATTGCTAGAACTCCAAAATATCCATATTTATAAAAGGTCTCGTGGCCACTGCCGCTTTAACCTATGAAAGGGATCGTAGGGATGGGTGGTGCTTGATAGGGATTGTACAACGCTTAATTTAACAGCAGATTAAGCTGGGATAAGATCAAGAATAAATGATGAGGGATTTTTGGGTTACATTTATTTCCCCCTTACACATACTTCATGCTGCAGTTCATTATAGTTTGATGACGTTACACATTTTCGTCCTTTTAATACAACAGCCTTATGTATTAAAAGGACAAAAAAATTAGATAGAGTAAATTTAACGGCGTTAGGGTTCAAAATATGTCAGATAACCGATGTTTCAAAAGAACAACCAGGTGTAAAAAATAAAATCTCATTGCCCTTATTTTTCGTCGATCTGGAGCCATCGCCTGGGATTGAAAAAATATACGATGTGAATAGAATTTTCAACACCTGCGTAAAGGTCGAAAAACAGTACCCAAAAAGAGAGTTCATCCAGTGCCATAATTGCCAGGCATATGGCCACACCAAATCTTATTGCCACCACTTACCACGCTGCGTGAATGTGGTAAAACACACAGGTCTTTTAATACAACAGCCTTATGTATTAAAAGGACAAACAAATTAGATAGAGTAAATTTAAAAGTTTAATTTTTTGACAGTCTACAGTTTTTTTAGAATTGACTTTTCATTAGTAAGGTATGAATTTTATGATTGGAAGAGGTGAGGAGATAAATGCTACAATGATTATATAAAAAACACACACACACACTCACACACATATATATATATATATATATATACTGTAATATTTAAATATATATATATATATATATATATATATATATATATATATATATATATATATATATATATATATATATATTTTAAAATTACAATCTGTCACAATTAAGGACATTTATAATAGTGTTCAGAGAGTACATTCACACTATATTTACAATAAACAATACAGAACCTAATAATAATAAAAGTAAATGTATATAAACAAAAGAACTAAACTAGTCAAAATAACAACTAAAACACATGCATGCTATACAATACTTACAGAATCCATTCACTCAGAAGAACTTCGAACCAACCACTGAGCCGCATTACTGGTACTAAGAACCAGTAGAGGCTGAGGAGAGACGCTATAATCACACATACTTGGCTTGAGTGGAGGATCTGCCCATTGCCAAAACTCCAGTATATGCTTATTCACAGAAGGTCTCTGGGCCACTGCCGCTTCAACCTTCGAGGAGGATTGTAAGGAGGGTGGTGCTGGATAGAGATTGTGCAAGGGGATTTGGATGATAGGTAAGGTTCTGGTGAAATTTGGAGAATTTTTCTGGAATAAGGTCTAGGACAAATGGGATATTAAGGTCATGGTGTAGGATTTTGTTATTTACATAGAACGGAGCATCAACTATTGTTCGAAGGACTTTAGATTGAAAGGATTGGATACGTGTGATGTTAAAAAATTTTGCTGTCCCCTACAGTTCAAGTTCGTATGTCCACATAGATTTCAGGATTGACTTGTATAGAAGTAATTTGTTTTCAATAGAAAGTTTAGAAGTCTGTATAGCTGGCCGTATCGTCGGTTGAGTTTTCTTGTCTTTTGAGTCTAGTATGTGGGTTCCATGTTAGTCTTCAGTCTAAATGAAAGCCAAAAACAGAATTGTTTCTGAGTAAGGAAGCTGGATGGAATTAAAGTGTACTAGTGAACAGGAATTGCGTCGGAGTGTAAAGTTAATATGTTGGCAGTTCTGCGCATGCGCTAATCTATTAAAAACCAGGCGTTACTTCGTCTCCCACAAGTTATTAAAATACTAGTGAATTATTGAACTTTAGTGATTAGAAACAGTGTTATTTGAACAATTAACAATTCGCTCATCAAATGAACACAACAACGTGAGTAATCGCTTATTTATCAAGTTTTCTGAACAGTGGTAATAACAATAGATTTAGGTGGTGAGGTTAACTATTATATTGCTATCTATAAGCAGTCTCCCCTCCTCAATCAGTAGCCGGTAGACTGCCGGAGAGGCAGGAGGGTCAGGTCACTTGCCGCTCCACCGTTCTACGTAATTATTTTTACATCGAGCTATTTTACTTTTTCAGCCAGATTATTTAAATGAGATATTATCACATGATAATGTCTACCAAAAGTAAAAGATCGAGAAGTTTAGGCAATAACAGCTCTCAAAGCTCACCTGTTTAGCAAAGGCCAAGGCGTTCCAATAGGAAAACACCACCATCAACACCTGAAAGGCTTACTGAAACCCTTAATGATCCACAACCTGGTTCTTCAACACAAATAACAGACGAATCTCCGTTTTTCACCACCAACCCATACCAGATATTATCGTCAAAAGATACAATGGAAACAGCAACAACATCCCCAGAGAGCCGAAACCACCTCCATTATTTGTTCGAAATATTAAAAATTTCCCTTTATTCTGTCAGCACCTAAATAAAATAATTGACAAGGGTAAATACGTATGCCATAGTAGAACCAATGACACCAAACTAATGCCAGACTCTCCGAATACATACAGAGAAATTGTGAAATACTTAATAGAATCAAAGGCTGAATTTCACACGTATCTATTATATGAAGTGAGAGCACTGAGAGTGGTGATAAGAGGTCTCCACCTTCAACTCCACCTGATGAAATCGATGAAAAATTGACGGCTTTAGGCTACAATGTCCGCCACCAATCACCAACTTTTATAAAGAAAATAAAGAGCTACCGAGAGTAAACAACAAAATAGAACTACAGCTATTTTTCGTGGACCTAGAGCGCACTCCAAGGGTCGAAAATATTTACAGAATTAAACGTTTGTACTATACTAGTGTAGTGGTTGAAAAACCATACAATAAAAGGGAAATAGTACAATGCCATAATTGTCAAACGGCCATACATGAAGATGCTGCCATCGCTAACCTCGATGTGTGAAGTGCGGACAACAGCACAGGTCTGTGGACTGCACCAAGTCTAGGCAAACTACTGCTGTGTGCGCACTATGCCACCAAAACCACCCAGCAAACTGCAAGGGATGCCAAACGTATAAAATGCAGCCATCATCCATTAATCCCTCTCCCATCACTTGTATCCTTTACCAGTTCATAATTACCTACAAACCTCAGCCATAACATTCCAAACCTCACTATTTCCTGTTATAGTTATCGCAGCATACTCTTTACCTAATATAATAATACCTGAACCTAACTTCATTTCCTTTCTCAATTCCTTAGGACAACATTTCCTTATAGGTGCAGATCTTAATGCCAAACATCAGCAATGATGAGCCAGAACCACGAATTCCCGCGGGCGAACATTGCTGTTTGCTCTTAATTCCCAAAATAGCAACATCCTTGCTCCTTACTGGCCAAAAGATCCTAACCGTAATCCTGACCTCCTTGACTTCTTAATTCACAAAGGTTTAGGGCCGCTAAATTTCTCAATTTCACGGCTCGATGACCTTTCCTCAGACCATAGTCCTAAGCCTAACCTTTTCCGCATCTCCTATCTCCAAATTGTGTCATCCATCATTTATCAGAGGCCTAGTCAACTGGAACTTTTTCCGCCATACAATAACAGATGCAATAGACCTCAGAGTACAACTAAAAACCCCTCAAGACCTAGGTAATGCAGTGAGTTCCTTCACCACATTTATCCAACAATCAGTCTGGACTGCATCCTTACCACTCCCTTCCGAAAAATCCCTTAAAAAGATTCCTCTGCCTCAAATCCTTACCGACCTCATTAAATCCAAACGCCAGTCTAGGACCCTTTGGCGAAGAACCAGGCATCCTGATGATTGGAAATTATATAATTACTATTCCAAACAGGTTAAAAAAGAACTGGCTACCTTTAGATATCAATCCTACAATTAATACCATTCTCCCCTCTCTACCGATGACAACTCCCTCTGGAAAGTGATCAAAAAATTCCTTAATTACCAATCTATTTCCCACCCACTCCATAATGGAACCTGGGCTTCGTCAGATGAGACTAGAGCTGATCAATTTGCCAAACTCCTATCTAAAACATTCACTCCCCACACCGAACTCCATCCTACCAACACTGCTGAAGTTAAAGAACTCCTCTCTTCTCCGATTCCTCTCTCCTTGCCTCCTAAAGCTGTCAACCTCTCTGAGGTCAAATTCCATATAAACTACTTGAAACCTCGAAAAGCCTCTGGACACGATCTCCTTACTTCTCAGATCCTTAGACAGCTTCCCAAAAAAGCAATCATGTTCCTCACATACCTGTATAACTGTACCCTCCTCACAACTCACTTTCCTCTCATATGGAAACACTCCATTATTATGCTCTTCCCTAAACCAGGTAAACCTGTTAATAATACCTCATCCTATAATAATAATAATAATAATAATAATACTTTATTTATTCTGGGACGAGTCCCTTTAGACTAATACAGGAAGACAGAAATGAGGGTTAAGGAGCCTCAGAGATATATAAATAAAAATACAGAGTAATTGAACAGTCTTGGTTAAAAAAAATAATATATATATATATATATATATATATATACATATACATATAAGTTTCTTTCCAATTTTGATCAGTTGATAATAAAAGAAGAAAAAAAATAGATAAACAAAAATTGGAGTTCAAATAATGAAGAACGAGCTAATAATTTATGTACATATTTTCAGTAGTATCTATTTACGATTTTATGGGGACTGGATGGATAAGAAATGATTGAACAGGCGGGATTTAAAGGTAGGAAGGGTATTAGATTGACGGATATGGGAAGGGATAGAGTTCCATAGAGATGAGGATCGGATAATGAACGATTTGTCGAAAGCAGCGGTTCGGTGGGCCCTTATGTATAAATCAGAAGACCGGGAACGAGTATTGCGGGAACTAACAGAGGATTTGAATTGAAGGAGCTCGGAGATGTATGAGGGACGGTGGGATTGGATGACTTGAAAGAGGAAGGATGCCAGGAAATACTTACGACGGTAGGAAGGATAAAGCCACTTTAACTCCTCGTAAAAATGGGAAACAGAGGCGTCCCTTGGGATCCCGAAGATGAATCGTACAAAGCAATTTATCAAACATTTTAGTTTCGCCTCGAGATCCCCAGAGAGGCCCCCATATGCCGTACAGCAATAGTCAAAGTGGGGAAAAATTAAGAAAGTGACTAGGAGCCTACTGGTTTCAAAAGGAAATAGGTGACGGGAGTAGTTAAGACGTTTTAGGATGGAAATGGTACGGCGGGAAATATTGGATATATGATTTTTCCAAGAAAGCGTTTGATCAATGGTTATTCCAAGATTTTTGATGGTGGGGTGAAATTTGATGAGGTTATTATGTAGGAACAGAGTTGGAATAGTAGGGACAGTTTTAAGGAGGCGATTGGAGCCTATTAAGATTGCCTTTGTCTTATCCTCATTCAACTTCAACTTGTTTGTTCTTGCCCAGTCACAAATTCCATCTAAGTCTTCTTGAAGTTTTTCTGTGGCAGATAATAGGTCGGAGGGCGGAAAGGAAAGGTATATTTGGAAATCATCTGGATAGATGTGGTATCGGGAGTGACGGATCTGGAGGGGAAGATCATTGATGTAAATAGCAAACAGAGTAGGAGAGAGAGAGGAACCCTGAGGGACACCACAGGCGAGGGGAAGTGTGTTTGAAGGAGGTTGATCAGGGACTACCTATAGACCAATATGCTTACTTCCGATCCTCTCAAAAATCTTTGAAAAAATCATTCTCAAACGTTCCTACCCATTCTCGAAACCCACAATATCCCCTCCCATCAGTTTGGATTCCGCTCAAGACATTCCGCTGTTCAACAAGGCCTCCTCGTTGTTGAGCATATATCCTCTGCGCTTGAAAACATGCACTATTGTACTAATGCCTTTCTGGACGTAGCTGGTGTTCCACAAGGCCGTGTCTTGGGCCCAGTTCTCTTCATCCTTTTCACAGCTGACATTCCAACACATCATACACGTGGGGGAAAAGGCCCGACTCGGAGCTCCCTCGGCTGACTGTAAATATTGTAAATAACTATAAATGTGTTTTTATTCTTTTTTATTTAATGTTGTATCATGTTTGATTTATTCTGTTACTCCAAGTTTTATTTTATTTCAATCTTGTTTTTCTTTTATTGTATATATGGTATGTTTGTGTTTCATTCATCCTAAATACTCAATGCCTTAATTGAGGCAAAATGTATTTTTTTCTCAATAAAATATTATATTAAAAAAGATATGATGGCATTTAGATTCATTAACTTTAATGCGCCACTTATTACACCAGTGATCAATCAAGGAGAGGTGCCTTGGCAAATTTAAGGATGCTATTTCGAGATCAGAGTTGGATGATAAGATTGCAGTGTCGTCAACGAATGTTGCAAGAAAAGTATCGGGATGGACAGGGATGTCAGCAGTAAAGAGGATGTAAAGCACGGGACCCAAGACGCTGACGTGGGAAACATCGGCTTTAACGGAGTAGATATTGGAAAATTCTGTTCCACAGCGAACTCGAAAGGAGCGGTCAGAGAGGTAGGATCGGAGGACTAGGAACAAGGACTGAAGTAGATGGATTTTAAGCTTGAAGAGCAATCCAGGGTGCCATACCCGGTAAAATGCTGGTGCAATTTCTAAAAATGCACCCGAACAGTGCTCCTTGTTTTCTAGGGCTGAGGAAATATGATCAACAACTCGAATTCCTTGTTGAACAGTAGAACGTTGAGAGCAAAAACCAAACTAATGGGAAGGAATATTTTAGGATTCTGTAATGGGTAAAATTCGTTTCAAAATGATCCTTTCAAAAATGTTTGAAAGGATTGGGAATAGGCTAATTGGTCTATGGGATGTTGAGCTATTGGGAGGTTTGCATGGTTTTGGGAAAATGATAATAGTGGAGTGTTTCCATAACAGAGGAATGTGGGTGGTGCGTAGGATGCAATCGTAGATATATGTAAGCAATATGACTGCTTTGGATGGAAGTTGTCGAATAATCTGAGGGGTAAGGAGATCATATCCAGGAGCTTTACCGGGGATTAGTTTTTGTAATTGAAATATCACTTCAGAAGGATAAATAGATTTAGAGGGCAAGGAAAGTGGGATTGGTGGTGTAAAGAGTTCTTCTACTGTCACGATGTGGGCAGGATGGGATTCCGGATGTTAAATAAATGTATTGGATATGTGAATGGCGAACTCCTCAGCTTTATCTTCGTCAGATGCTGCCCAGGAGCCGTCATCTCGTCGGAGGGGATGGGAAATGCGGTGAGGATTTATTATTTTTGTTGTGGTTTTCCAAAGGTAATTTTCGCGTAAAGACAGGGAGGATAGGTAGGAGTTAAAGGATTGTGATCTGAAGGTAGCTGATTCCAGTTTTAATTTTTTGCAGTAATAATTATAGGAGCAGCGGTCTTTAGGATGTCGAGTTCGTTGCCACAATAATATGGCACGGCGTTTGATGATGATTAGGTCAAGGAGGTGTTGAGGTAGAATGGTCATTTTAGAAATTCCTTGGGAGTAATTGGGAAGGACGCAGCCCAGGGATATTTTTGGATTATTGTAGTTGAGGAATTAACGGCACTATCAAGGTCATCGGGAGTTTTTAGAGATTAATTTTATCGGAGAGGATTTGGCGGAAAAGGTTCCAGTTAACTGGGCCCCTGATAAATGTCGGTGGAGAAGTTTTGGAAACGGGCTGAAGTGAAACATTGAGAATTAGAGGACTATGATCAGAGGAAAGTTCATTTGGATGTGTGATGAAATAATTGAGGGAACCTAAGGCCGTTGTGGATAAAGAAATCAAGGATATCTGGATTACGGTTAGGATCTGTGGCCCAGTAGGTAGGAGATTAGAGGGAAAGGGGGTGAAAACGTTGGGAATTGAGCTCAGATAATGGGGTTCGGCCATGAAAATTCGTGGTTCTGGAACCCCATTGTTGGTGGTTGGTATTAAAGTCTACATCCAAGATGAAGTGATTTCCTAAGGAGTCAAGGAGGGAACTGAATTGGGCATTGGATATGGATCGGATAGGAGAGCAATATGCTGATGCAATAGTAACCGGAAAGTAGAAGGTTTTTATCACGATAGCGTTGGACTGTAGGAAATCATGTATAAGCAATGGGAAAAGGATGGGAGAGGGATTGGTATACAATGACAGCAGTACCCTAATGTGCTTTTCCATCACGATGGTCAGTACGATATGTCAGGTATTGTGGTATTTTGAAGTGCTGTTTAGTTGTTAGAAAGGATTATAGAATAATGATATAAATATTTCGACTTGAAAATGGGAAAAATTGTCTGAATCGTCGTCGACAAAATTAAAATGAATTGAAGCATGGATTAGAAATAAAGCGATCTTCCTAGATACTATATTTTTTTAAAATTATATATACCCATGAAAATTTAGATTTTATTTCTGTGTAACACGTTTATTCAAGACACTGTGCACTGTGCAATTATGCACGAATCAAATATTTTAATATATTAAAATATTTGATTCGTGCATAATTTATTATTAATAATTTATTTATTCTGTAAAATTGCACTTTTCATACCCTAACCAATTAAAAATGTAATCCACCGGATATTGGCAGAAAAAAATCAGATATTAAATTCATAATGAGCTATATAAATTCAATTTCATTAAATTGAATACGGGACGGTTTTAATATTATAAAACATTTTATGAACATTATTGGAAAGAATAATCAAGAAACCCTATAACTACAACTCCACTCCCCTATTTTATTTTCATATTGGCATACCCAACTATGGGAGAAATCAATTGTTTACCTTTTAACTATATTATATTATTATATTTATATTTTTAATATAAATATAAAAATAGGAATAAACACAGTGATATATTATTACTCTATTTTTTTAGACATCTTTGTGATGAGAAATCTGAGAATGGCTCAAACTGAAAATAGGATGGCGCTGCCTGAGATTTTGTAAATAGGGCTGATGAATAAGAGTCTGTAGGGAAAGAGCTGGTGGAACATATTATATATCTCGTACCTCCCCGAAGGGCCCTTATAAATCACTCAGCCGAGTATTGGTTATTTTTATTGGAGATTTGCGCCAGATGTTACGAAAGCCACTCAGATTTTGTGTTGAGCTCTCTACAGAAGATGGTGGGGCGAGCAATATAATGATATATTCACTATCATTAATGCTATTGTGAATTAATCATTAAATATATTCTCCAACCATACTATAATCGTATTTAATGGGAATAATTTACCCTTATACTGCTAACAATCTGGAATTTAATAGAGACAAGACAAAACACACGCTATTTCCAAGGAAGCTGAAATATATTAAGTTGAACATTAGACTATACTTCAAAACACTAGAACAGACAAAAATAATAAACCATCTAAGATTGATTTCTGACCTGACTGAATTTTAAAACTCACTCGGACGTGGTAGTAAATAGATTCTGGAGATCATAAATGCCCTCACACGCAATTGGTACAGAGGCTTATGGCCATCAGGATAAGCAAAGCATTTAACACCATTTCATATGATGCTGCTTGTGTCTTAGCAGATATACTTCCAATACGTTACAAAATCGTAGAACCTACTACAATATACAAAATAAAAAATCACACAGTGGGGTACAAATACATAGTACACGACCACATCGAACAAGAGCAATCTTTAGAGCAACGGTTGCACCCATCAATACTAGAAAAACTAGTACATTACTTAAACTAAAACAGTAGAGATATAAACAAAAATTAAAGACATTTACAAAGACGGAAGTAAACAAGAACACAAAACAGGCTGCGCATTTATTACAGAAGGAAACGGCGACTATTATGAAGAACTTACACACTAGGACAAAATTTCTCTAATAATAAGGCAGAAATATTCGCAGTTATAAAAGCTAAGGATTACATTTTAAGACAAAAAGACAAAACAGAATCTATTTACATCATCAATACTGACAATAAAATAACCATTTACTCAATAAAATACAAAACCCACTGACAGTTCAAATTAGAAACAGTTTTATTGAACTAATTAGCTTGAACATAAAAACACAACTGATTTGGGTAAAGAGACACAGCGGCGTCTACGGAAACGAAAATGCTAATGTAATGACAAAGTAGCTGCTTGTGATATCCAATAGCTCTATGAATATAATTTAACCCCCTTCATTTACGTTAACGAACACTTATGGACTGATTTAATCGTAGAGTAGTACAGACATTGGCAACAATCTACCAAAGGACGACCATTACATAAATACATTCCAAAAATCACCTCACAAAACTACAAAACAATGAACAGCAACTATTATAAACGAACACAGTTCCTTATTGAACACGGGCCGACTAACCAATATCTAATGAGATTCCACTTGATAGCAACAGATGCATGCGATTGCTACTTTATGCAAATTTTAAACGACTGCCAGTTATATGAACACAAATGTGACACCTTCCTGAAATTCTCTTTAACGCTAAGGGGACACATGGCCTCTTCCCGAATCCTTACTAAACAAAAAATACAAGAAGCAAATAAAAGAATTCATTAAATAAATAAAATCATTAAATTCATAAAATTACAAAGTAACATTCGAGTAGACATATGGTGGCAAATAGCTCAAATTGTTCTATTACGTTCTAAAGTGATTGCAGTTAGTTTTTGTTGTAATTTTCGTTCTGGTTGTTGTTTTTTCGTTATTGGACATGATTTTATTATGATATAAGTAGTTTTAGCTATTGTAAATAGGAGCAGTAGAAGTGAAGGTTAACCTTACGGTTTCCTCCATCACTGCAACTTTTCTAAATAAACTTTTAGAGACCGGCTTACAGTGCAGGATTTGGTGCATTCTAAGGTAAGAACACCCTTGAACATTAAGTGTAATTTTTTTAACCAAAAGAAACTTTAATAGTCAATAACGACTTTAGGTTAAGTTTTATAAACACTTAATTTTATTACTTGCCCATCATTATAACATATTTTGTTACAAATTTTGGACAAATAACATTGCTGTGACATGTCTAAAAGCACCGAAACAGCTATGGAGGAAGGAGTGGAAGAAGAACAGATCTTAAAGCATCCAAGGTCTACCGCTAAACGGCAAAGAAAGGGATCCCCTGATTCCCGTGAAGAGTCTGGAAAGGCTAGAATAGAAGATATTCTCCTACACGATGGACATCGAATTCAAGAGAACATTGGAGTTTATATGAATACTACAGACAGAAATGTAAACCTAAAAGTTCAGAAGTACATCAATGGTAAAGTGCAACAATTGATTGATATCATGGAGACAATTAATGATAAACAAGATGAGCAGCAAACTTTGATCCAACGTGTAATTAGAGAGACGTTAGCTTCCTCTAATGTTTATGAAAATATAATTCAATCTGTTGTTGAAACATCAATACCAATGGTCCTAGAAGGGCTTAAGGCAGCTTCTACGCACCACAAGGGCTACCGGTAGCAGCAGGAACATCTCGGGAACTCACAGTACCTAGAGAGAAATCATTAGCCGACACCCAGGAAGGCATCACAGATACCGAAACCTTCTCCATAGTTAAAAGAAACCGGAAGAAGAAAAAATCTTCTGTTGTGACCAATGAGAGTGCTATTAAACAGAATTTTCAGCTAAAAAAAATCGTCTGAGGCATCAACTAAAAAGAAGACGACTGTGGCAGATGTTAAAACTCTGCCATTAAAAGCACCAGATGCTCCAAAACCAACTTATCTGACCATAGTTGGCGAGGGAAAGACAGCGGTTGATATCATCAACGATTTGCCTCCTCCTACAGATCTTGGAGTAAATAAATAAAAAAGCCCCGATCTGCGTAAACTGCGTGAGGGAAGGTCTCCCCAGTAGCAAAGCTAAGCATCAGGCAGGAAGTCGGAACTGCCCGGTGCATATAAAGAAGTCTCAAGAGGTGGTGAGAAGAACGTTTTATGACTAAAATCACTATCCTCCAGCTAAACATGGGCCGCCGACGCGTTGTGGCTGATGAGCTTCGCGCTCTTTCTAAACGCTATGACATTATGGCGGTTCAGGAACCGACCTGCCGAGGGAACAAGGTCACAGGGTTTGGCCTCACGTCGAGGATTATAGCCCTGAGCAGTGGAGAGAGGAGGCCCAGGGCTGCAATAGTGATCAATAATCCTAACCTCGACGTGATGGATCTGAGACAGCACACCATGGCGGATTATGCATCATGCTATGTTAGGTGGGGTAAGATTACCTTCACACTTGTGTCGGCATACCTGCCTGTCAGTGATGATATTGATGAAAGCATATCCGCTGTGGAAACGATCATTAGAGAGATGAGAAATGTGATCATTTGCTCAGATTCCAACTCCTGGAACACGGTCTGGGGGTCCAATATTACTGATAGGTGAGGCGCGAAAATGGGAGATTCCATAGCAAGAAATCACCTTGTCGTGATGAATGAACCCTCTGCTACCCCTACCTTTTCTGGAGTCATGGGGCAGAGTTGGATTGATGCCACATTCGTCACGCCTGTGCTTACGAGTTACATCACAGATTGGACTCTCAGGTCTGAAACGAGTTCCGACCACATTGCGATAGCAATCGACCTGGTAGATAAGCTAGGATGTTCCCATGGTATTGATAAAGGTTTTGTTACGAAAATAAGTGACTGGAGTTGTTAACGCCGCATACGCTCATTTCTTTATTTTTTTAATTATTATTTTTTCTCACCATTACCCCTTTTTAGTGTGAATAATGGAATGAATATTTATTATTTTTTTGTAATAGGCCAGGGGATATTGTCCCTAAAATATATTAAAGTTTATATTATAGTTTATATCTGCCTTCGTTTGCGATGTATTATCGCTCATTTGTATACACACCAGCCCGGCAGTAATACCCAGTCTTAGGGATTAAGACACAAATAATGCCATAGTACTGTCGGGATGCAGTCTTAAGCCAGTCTGGAGCTGGCCTTCGTTATGGGCCCACGTAGTGGACAATTTCTCTCACCTTCTCACCAGCCGCTCCAGTTAACTCAAACCCCACCGGCCTAGTGTAAGTGCCTTGTTGTTTTTTTCGGAAGTCTGGAGATAGCTCGTGTCGACATTAGACCCATGTAGTGGAAGTCTACCCCCACCAATCTCACCAAGCTCCAGGCTGTCTAGTCTCGGCACATCTCACCTAGCGCCATTTTCGAGGGTCAGCTGAGTAATCGATACATATCGATGCCACCCCACCATCGATTACTCAACAGCTGAACATCGTAGAAGGTAACCAGGTGGAACCTCCAACCTGGCTCGTATTTTTGTTTATATTATCACCATCACAAAGACATTAGAACCATAACCAATTTTTGTTTCACCTGTAAATGAGTTTATTCTTTTGGAAAATAATTTTTCTCTCATGTTTTATTTATAGCTTTTAGAAGTGGACTTCATTATATATATATATTTTTTCATAATGTTTAATTGTCACTGAACATGATACTTATGTTTTTTTCTCTTTGGAATCGAATAATTTTTTTTCTTCTCATTTGTTTGTTACATATATTTTGTATCTCTTTTTTTTATTTAATATAACTGTGTGAACATTCAAAAGGGGGTTTTCATTTTTCCATTATTTGATTTATTGAATATTTCTATTTTCTAATATTTTCTTTGCATGCATTTGTTTTTTTTCTCTAATGTTTTACAGGTCTCATTATTCACTAATTTTTTTTTTCTTCTTTCCCAACGTTTTAATTTCACTCGAATTTTCCCCACCATTGAGGAAACGCACCGGGGAAAGATCTGTACTTCAATTTTGAAGTACCCCTGGCCCCAACAGGAGTGTCTTCAGGTGCTATCTGGAAGGATTAATTGTAGATGAAGAATGGGATGTGATGGAGATGGACGTAGCTAATAACCTGGATTACAAGGTATCTAGGATCACCAGTATCATTCGAGACGCTGCCGAAAACTCCCTGAAGCACCGGAAAGCGAGAGCTCGACCGGTCCCATGGTGGACGCCAGCCTTAACTGTTCTAAAGAGAGACCTCTACAAGACCCTGCGGTCATATCAGAGGTGCAAATGTGACGAGAAGCGCATTGCACTTCGGAATGAGTATAAATCTAAATCCAGGATATACCGAAACGAGGTTCGCTCACAAAAACGGAATCCTGGGACGATTTCAACGTCCAAGAGTCCTCGAAGAATCCCTGGGGTATTCCGTACAGGGTGGCATTGGGTAAGCTGACCCCGCTGCACACTATTGCAGCTTTGAAATATCAAGATACTCAGGCAACCACCCTGGAAGAGACAGCCAGTATTTTCATTGAAGCAATATACCCCAGGGATGATTCAGCCCAGGACAGCGAAAATGATGCTTTTGTAAGGCGTACCATGGTGTATCCGACCGGTTCAGATTTATGCCCACCATGGGACATTCACGATCTTCGTATTGCCGTGGATAGGCAGAAAATGAATCGCTCTCCAGGTCTTGATGCAATAGACGCGGCAATCTTAAGGAACAGTATTCCGTATATTGAAGATCATATTTTAAGATTTTTCAATGAGTGTCTAGATACGGGATACTTCCCACGAAGTTGGAAGATTGCTGATTTGAGACTCCTCTACAAGGGAGGAGATGGAGATAAGCAACTCCCTAACTCATATAGACCTATATGTCTCCTCCCTGAGATGAGCAAAGTCCTGGAGAACCTCGTGATGTCTAGCTTACGCCCTGTTTTCGACAGAGCTAGCCATCCACGGCAATATGGTTCAACTAGAGGCAGAGGGACCACTGATGCTCTGCTGAAAGTGCGCCAAGATGTTGAAGAGAGGGCGGAACGTTATGTTATGCTATTGCTTTTTGATATATCTTCCGCCTTCGACAGTGTATGGTGGCCTAGCGTGCTCCAGCAGCTGCAGAAATACGATGCTCCCAGCAATTTATACTCACTTGTAAGAGCTACCTCCATGACAGGCGTGTCAAGATCAGAGGGAATCACTATGAGGTAGAAGCTTCCATAGAGAGGGGATGCCCTCAGGAATCAGTTCTTGGCCCTGCTCTGTGGAAGCTTGTCTTCGATGAATTGCTGGGAGTGTTAGAGGAAGAACTGTTCCATGCTACTGCCTATGTTGATGACCTAGCTGCTGTGGTGGCCTCAAACAACAGAGCTGGAGTCAAGACAGAAGCAGAGCGATGCGTTGGCCTGGTCGGGAGGTGGTGTGAGGGGAAGAAAATGAGGATGGCTGCTGCCAAGACTCAAGCCGTTCTCCTCAAGGGCAAGACTGACAGGGCACACCTTATAGCAATGAATATAGAAGGCCAAAGGATACGTCCAAGTGAGGTGGTAACCTACCTATGAGTTTGGTTAGGTTTAGGCCTAAATGTGACACCTCACTTGGAATATATGACAGGTAGGGTGGCCCTAGCAACGAACGGTCGAACTCGCGTGGGAGGCGCATTCTGGGGCCTTAGGTATCCAGCCACAATCACGATATATAAAGGAGTTGTGGAGGGTATCCTGAGGTGTGCGTCTCCCTTCTGGTTCCGTCACCTCACACTACTACAAAAAAAAAAGGCTAGCCTCGACTCAGAGGACAGCTCTGCTTCGGGTCACCAGAGCATACAGGATAACTTCGCAAGAAGCG
This sequence comes from Nezara viridula, assembly GCA_928085145.1. Taxonomy (NCBI): domain Eukaryota; kingdom Metazoa; phylum Arthropoda; class Insecta; order Hemiptera; family Pentatomidae; genus Nezara; species Nezara viridula. The sequence continues at coordinate 193,314,465 of OV725078.1, read as the reverse complement.
GTGCAGGTTCTAGAGGGGGTGGTGCATCTCGACCTCCTCCTACTAGAAGAAGTGACAAAATATTCTTACAAGATAGAAGGCTCTACAGTACTTTCGGACAATCTACAGGTGATTATGGAAGCCCCTAATAGGTGGAAGAAGATACTCCGGGAGGATACAATTGAAGCATGGAAGCTTTGCCAGTTTTTTTTTTTTATTCCCCCTACCTGGCCATTTCTGGCATACGGGGTTCGGTGACAGTAGGGTAGTGCGCATGGGATTTGCGTATGCCACTGCCACCAATAAACTCTTTCTTTTTTTCTCTTTATTTATATGTTTATACATGCTTTCTGGATATTTATTGTTGGGGACAATGTAGAGTATCTGTGGTGCAGCCCAGCGTGCGGTTGCACGCCTTAGGAAGGGACTGCACCTTCTCTTTCTTCTTCTTCTTCCTCCGTCGCTTCCTCTACGGCTTCCGGCGGGCGTCCTCTCCCAAGGGTGAAGTGCTCCGGGACCACCGCCTCCTTCCATCTCCTGATGTACTCAGTGAAGTAGGGGTAGCAGTCCTCACTCATCAGCCTCGTTAGGTCCACCTCTTCCATCGCATATAGTCCTTTCATCCTTGACAGCCAAGCTCTGTGCCCAGCCATCTTTCCGCAGCTCAGGACTACATGCTCCGCCGTGTCCGGAATCCCACAAGTGGGGCACAAGGGGTTGATGTTCTTCCCATGCTTGTTCAGCTTGGCTCTGAAACCCCCGTGCCTCGTAAGGATCTGAGACGTCCAGTAATTCGGTTTCACTCACTTCCCCTCCATCCTGGAACTGACGGTGGGGAAATACTTCCTGAGGGTAGAACCCTTTTCGCTTCTCACCCACCTCTAGTTCCACTCCCGAAGTGATTCCTCCTCTTCCATCTTCCTGGCTCCTCCTCAGCCCTTCGCCGTAGTCCCTCCGGAAGCGAACCGAGTGCGTGTCTTTTGACATCGAACCTGATTACGTCTTCCTTTAGGATCAGGTCGATGGGCATCTCTCCGGCCAGTATCTGGACCGCCTCGTGCGACACCGTCCTATAAGCCTTTGTGACTCTCAGCAGGGCCAGTCTCTGGATGGTTGCCAGCTTTCCACGCTGCTCTTTTGTCAGCCGCCGACTCCACGCAGGCGATGCGTACCTAATTATTCCGAGTACCACTCCTTTGTAGATTGTTCTGGTCGCTGGGTACTTGACCTCCCAGAACGCACTACCTATCCTCGACAGGCCATTAAGTGTGGTGGTCACCCTTCCTCTCAGGTACGCGATGTGTGGGTTGGGGTCGAATGATCTTCTGAACCTCACCCCGAGGTACGTGACCTCACACGCGCGCACCCTCGTTCCACCTATGTCTAGGTTGATTGGGTGGGCTCTATCGGTTTTCCCTTTCAGCAGCATCGCCTGTGTCTTCTCGGCCGCCATCCTCAACTTCCTCTCCGGATGGCCAGTCCTTCGGCTTCCTCCTTCACTCAGGCCCTACTGTTCGCCGTCACCAGCACCGCCAGGTCATCCAAGTATGCAATGGCTCGGTACCCCTTCTCCTCCATCTCGCCAAGCAACTGATCGAAAACTAGTTTCCACAGTGCTGGCCCGAGTACCGAGCCCTGCGGGCACCCTCTCTCGATCCCTCTCTCCACCTCGAAGGAGTTACCCCGGATCTTCACTCTCCTATGTTTGAGGTAACTACCTACGAGGGAGTATAGATTGCTGAGGGCATCGTACTCCTGCAGCCTCTGCATCACAACGGGCCACCAGACGCATGGAACCGGCGGTGGGTAACAACCTCTAAAGGAAGTACATTGAGGAAGTACTTTCCCACAGTACAGTCGAGGCTTTAGGCAAAGTGGGTCCTCCCGGACTACTGGATTTTCCCACGGGGCATGGAGGGTTTCGAGCAAAAATTCACTGTCTGGGCATTGATGTAGATCCTCTATGCCCAATCTGTAGTGTTCCGGAAACTGTAGAGCACGTGGTCACGACCTACACCGCATTTGAAACGTTAAGAGCGATAATGACAAGAGCCGCGGGAATCTATGTCCTCACTGTAAATGAGTTTCCTCAGTTAGTCAGTGAGGAAAATTTCCCGCGGTTTAAGGATTTCATAAATGGATGGAAGACTGCAGTGGTGCCCGCTCACTTCCATATTGGTGCTCGCAGAAGAAGAGGACAAGCGCCAGGAAGACCTCCAGATTCTGGAAGTTAGGCCGAAAGAAGAAGGAAGAAGATAAAACAGAAGAACTGTGTGCATATCTAGTAGTAGTGTGTTATTAAGTATTCATGCCTAAAACACACTATCGCAAATAACACCGCAAAACACACCCGTATTGCCATTGTGGCATGGGAGGGTGGAAATAAATAAATAGTAACATTTGACTATAGAAATTTAATAAACCTATGAGCATAAGCAATTAAAATAATGTTTTATACTAATAATGTAATAATGTAGTTTAGTCATATGTATTTTATTTTAGCTATTCTTTAAATCGAACGAAATATTTATTATTTTGTAGATAATCATTAGTAGATTTGTAAAATTTGGTTCTTCTCCACATATTGTTTCTTTTCCCTTAAGGATTTGATCGATATCCATTTTAAAAATTCTTCAATTGTAATAGAAATCTATTGTGATATAGGATATAATTCACTGTGGAAAAATCTATGATAGGGGCCGATATGGTTTGCCGAAGAGACATAATTGTTAAAGTGAGGCTACTATTACGAGATTAAACTTGGAGACATCTAAACATTGCATGATTTGGATTCATAAAACATTTTGTTAACTCAGGTTTCTGAGTCTTTTCATCATTTTTCAGTACAAATCAGGCTATTTTCTTCTTAATTTATTTATTTAATGATAACATAGTCTGCCACATCCAAGGGCCAACCACTCTAATGGCATGTTCTAATGCCAAATTAAACAGCACATGTGATAGTGAATCACCTTGTTATCTCTAATCGGATTTAGGCATTTTAAAACTATTTGTTTTCATCTCCTACAAAATTATCTATTACAGATTTCTTTTTTTTGGCAAACAGACGTCAGTGTGTAATATATTTAGACTTTTTGGTCAATTATCGATTAGAAGTACTAATAAAACCAACGGAATGTCATAGACCCAGAATAAATTTACTGTGTATTAACCTAGTCTCATATTTAATATATTTCTTCTTCCTCTTGATCTTCTCTGTTTTACCTCAGCGTAGTGTGAGTTGATTTTATATTTTTATCATCACATAATCTTATTTGCTAGTTCATGTGATCAGTATCCGAGCACAACTCATAAAAAAACTAAGATAACCACTTCGTCCAGAACTTTCTCCTCGAAGTTACCACGTTCCTTAATGTTATTAAATACTATAATTCGGATTTATCTTCTCGTTACCGTTGAGCTGGTAAATATACGGATGTGCTAACTTCATGGTGGCTTTAAAATAATTGAAATAATTACAACTATCTCCGGGAATTAACATTTATCGATTATGCATTTGAGGTTGATGAATACCATTTGATTTGCATTAATTCAATTTCATGGATCTAGTTATGTCAGGTGCGTTTTCAAATTAAATATTAGTCCATGTTGAAAGTTTCGTTTTGTTTTTTTTCCCAATGTAGCGTTAATAATTTAATTTTTTTTTTATTGTTTTGATTCTTTATATTATGGACTATCCGACTTTATGCCACTGCATTTCACCTCATAGTTCCATATAATTGGGCAAATCGTCTCGGTACTCATGACATAAAAATAATAATAAGGTTTAGCGAACCCCAATGTTCCATGCCGATACCACCAATCGATGTTTTCCATCTACCGGGCCAAGTCTAAATAAAACCTTGCAAGATCAGCCTTAACACAATCTTCCCACTTTCGTCTACCCCTCGGACGATCGCCAGTCGGCACGGCGCATATAATATTTTTAGTAATTCTTTTGTTACTAATACCAGCGATTTTACATGCCCATTTCATTCGCATCAACTTAATCATCTCCATTATATTAACAGGATACAGTTCGGGCAATTCATCGTTGTGTAACCACTTAAATTCTTCGGTTGACTCATCCTTCTACGGTCCGAATACTTTATACCTGTGCAATACTTTATATCCAAAAATCTTTAAACGTTTCTCATCCCTTAATATAAGCGGCCACGTTTCGCATTCATAAAGGACCGTAGGAAGGATAATGTTTTTTAAATTCTAATGTTTAATTTTGGGGACAGGAGGCGCGAGCTAAGTAGTTTTGATAAAGCAAAACAACAAGAATTTGCCGCCTTCAACCTAATTTTAATCTCCACTTCAATTCCTTTTTTTCTAAGTAGCTTAGAACCTAGATATCTTGTATTCTCAATGTGTTCTAACACATTCCATTCTATATCGTTATCACCGAAATTGTTGCTGCATTTTCAGCTAACAATCTATTTTGTCTAATCATGAGTAATAAATATTCAGGACGCAGTCTTTTAAAAAAATATTATTTTTTTATTTGTACCAACATTTTAACCCTAACATGTGGGTCATCTTCAGGGCGTGGTTTGAGTATTGAAGGTTTTCAAGTCACTTAAAAGACTGCGCCCTGAATATTTATTAGCCATGATATGTTGAACAGCGGACTAGCTTCCTTCAATAATTTTGTCTCATCCATATTTATTTCGAGCCCGAGTTCTTTATCGGTTTTCATTAACGTCGTCATATTAAGTTTTATTGTTTCTCCGTCTTCCCTAAACAGAACCAAATCATCAGCATACCCAAGTATAGATATTGTCCCATCCAGATTTCGCTTCGATGTATTCCGTGATTCGACAAGTTAAGATTAATGTGAATATTATATAACATACCGGAGGAGTGAAATTCCTCGATAGTTATTAAAATCCGTCCTCGGGCCTGTTTTGTGAATCATAATATAAATATATTCTTTCCATTCTTCAGCCAATTTCTCATTCTCTCAGATCTTTTTAACCAAAACATGTATTTTAGAAATTCCAGGTTCGCTCAAAATTCACTAGACATTTTATTTTACTAGGAATATTATCGGTTCCAGCTACTTTGTAATATTTTAATTTTCCGATAACTATTCAACTTCCACTTTACTTGGTTCTTCCATTGACGGTTCGGCGCTCTGGTGTTCAGAAGGATCATTATTTCTCGTATTTAAAATATTGTCAAAGTGTTTCTTAAACTTGTTTATATGTCTACAGGATCAGTGAGGATATTGTTATTTCATTCCCTAAATTCCAGTCGTCACGGGTCCTAAAACATTTAAGTAATTTATTTATGTCTTTATACATGTTTCTTAAGCTGTTTTCGATTCTATTAGTTTCTATATCTATTATTTTATTTTTAAGATACTCCTTTTTTTATTTTTAAGCAATTTAGTCGTTTCATTATTTAACGTTTTGAATTAATATTAACACGAATATGATATAAAAATTAAAAATAATTACTCGAAAAACATAAAAATTCCGGGTTAAAAATTTCTTTAGACCTGGGAATTTTGGAAGTTGACGATAAAAAAACTTTGAACATGATAATTTTATTTACTTACTTATAACTAAATTATTTATTACTACATATAATACATAACAATGGAAAATTCCGTCTGTCGAGGTCTGTGCGGAATTAATAATAAATATTTATTACACTTATAACTAAAATAAGTGAGTAATAATATATCCACAGTATTATTATATATTTATGCACCCGTTCTAGCGATTTCTTCCTTCACTATTTCACTTGTTTAAATAGAGTTTTCAAAAATACAAACATAAATTCAATAAATAAGAAATTTAATTTCAATTATAAATATTATAAATTTCAATAACAATAATAATAACCATCAAATACAATATAAAAACAAAACAAACGGTACAATAAATAAATCCGATATTGTATCAATAGTTTACTATCTGATCAATTGAGATCTTTGCAATGTGGCCTGCTGTACATAATTGCTTAAGGCTTTCCAGTTAGAACCCTTTAAGAAACCAAATAATTCTTCCTGAGAACAGGTCCGCTGCCCAAAACATTTCTCTCTTAACTCACTGAACATGTGACAAGTCCCCAAAAAGTGAATTGTATCCTCTTTTTCTTGAGAGTTATATACCCGACAGCAATCGTTGTCCCCCACCATCCATTGTTTTACGCTTAAATCCCGAAATTCAGCCCTATTTCGAAAAATTGAACCTATAGTCAGAATATCGAAACTATCATTTAACTATCGTTTATCAATTATAAATATTAATTATACAATAGTTCTTATGCAATGATAAATTGTATTTCATTTTTAATACTATCGATAATATTTTTAAACACCATCGATAATGGTTTTTTAATTTTTAATGTACTTATACTTATTATTTTATTTTTATTGTTATTTTATTTTTTTATTGTTAATAGTTTTTATTTATTATTATTTAATTATTATTTTACTTTTGTTAATTTTATATTTTTTGTATATATGGTGTGAATGTGTTCATTCACCACTATAATTATTGTCCTTGAAACAGAATATTATATGTCTAAATAAATAAATAAAAAATAATTAGCTGATGATGATATTTCTCCATATTATTGGATAAAAAAACAACAAAATATTTTACATTAATTTTAAAGATTATATTAAAGATAATTGATCAATCATAAACAATGAACAAATCAAGGTTTAACCGAATACAATAGGCTCAATACTCAAAAGGCCCTTGTGAAATTATTATGTCATTCAAAATGAATAAAGGCTTGAGATTCAAAATATTATATCTTATAACTAACAGACAGTAATATTAGAGGAACCAGTAAAAAAAAAGTTTTTTTCCCTTAATTTAATTATACATACATTTTTTTTTCCTTTCTTATGTACATATTGTGTGAATGAATACTATAGCCCTAGTACCAATGCCCTTCAGTGTGGCAGACTGTATTAATGCTCAGTAAAATAAACAAAAAAAAAATGTATTTATACATATATTTTTTTTTCCTTTCTTATGTACATATTGTGTGAATGAATACTATAGTCCTAGTACCAATGTCCTTCAGTGTGTCATACTGTATTAATACTCCATAGAATAAACAACAAAAAACAATTTATATATACATGTATATTTTTTTCCTTTCTTATGTACATATTGTGTGAATGAATACTATAGCCCTAGTACCAATGCCTTTCAGTGTAGCAGACTGTATTAATACTCAATAAAATAAAATAATATAAAAAAAAAATTATTTGTTCATATATTTTTTTTTCCTATCTTATGTACATATTGTGTGAATGAATACTATAGTCCTAGCACCAATGCCCTTCAGTGTGTCATACTGTATTAATACTCAATAAAATAAACAACAAAAAACAATTTATTTATACATATATATTTTTTTCCTTTCTTATGTACATATTGTGTGAATGAATACTATAGCCCTAGTACCAATGCCCTTCAGTGTGGCAGACTGTATTAATACTCAATAAAATAAAATAATATAAAAAAAATTATCTATACATATATTTTTTTTTCCTATCTTATGTACATATTGTGTGAATGAATACTATAGTCCTAGCACCAATGCCCTTCAGTGTGTCATACTGTATTAATACTCAATAAAATAAACAACAAAAAACAATTTATTTATACATATTTTTTTTTTCCTTTCTTATGTACATATTGTGTGAATGAATACTATAGCCCTAGTACCAATGCCCTTCAGTGTGGCAGACTGTATTAATACTCAATAAAATAAACAACAAAAATTTTTATTTATACATATTTTTTTTTTCCTTTCTTATGTACATATTTTGTAAATGAATACTACAGACCTAGCACCAATGCCCTTCAGCGTTGCAGACTGTATTAATACACAACAAAATAAACAACAACAACAACAACAAAAATATTTATACATATATTCTTTTTTCCTTTCTTATGTACATATTGTGTGAATGAATACTATAGTCCTAGCACCAATGCCCTTCAGTGTGTCATACTGTATTAATACTCCATAAAATAAACAACAAAAAACAATTTATTTATACATATATATTTTTTTCCTTTCTTATGTACATATTTTGTGAATGGATACTATAGTCCTAGCACCAATGCCCTTCAGTGTGGCAGACTGTATAATTACTCAACAAAATAAACAACAACAAAAAAAAAATATTTATACGTATATATTTTTTTCCTTTCTTATGTATATATTGTGTAAATGAATACTATAGCCCTTGTACGAATGCCGTTCAGTGTGGCAGACTGTATTAATACTCAATAAATTAGACAAAAAAAAAAAAAAATTATATATACATATATTTTTTTTTCCTTTCTTATGTACATATTGTGTGAATGAATAGTATAGTCCTAGCACCAATGCCCTTCAGTGTGTCATACTGTATTAATACTCAATAAAATAAACAACAAAAAACAATTTATTTATACATATATATTTTTTTTCCTTTCTTATGTACATATTGTGTGAATGAATACTATAGCCCTAGTACCAATGCCCTTCAGTGTGCAGACTATATTAATACTCAATAAAATAGACAAAAAAAATTATTTATTCATATATTTTTTTTCTTTCTTATGTACATATTGTGTGAATGAATACTATAGCCCTAGTACCAATGCCCTTCAGTGTGGCAGACTGTATTAATACTCAATAAAAAATTTTTTTTTTCTTACATATGCACAACCAAACATAATTATAATTATTAATTTTTCCCCTCTCTATACTTCTAACTTAGGATTGCTATGTGTGTATGTAAATGAAGTTATTATATATTTATAATTTACTTCTTCCAATTTCGTTTTTCTTCACATTGCACTCTTATATATAATCTCTTAATTCTATTTCATATATATATGTATATATTTATAATTTAATATTTCATAGATATAGTATTTTTCCGTTGTATCCATCCATATCTTCAAATTTTAGATACTGTAATTTTTTAGGTTTTTCCCTATTACCCAAACAAGTCAGCTTCCCCAATACGTGCCCTAACCCTGGTTTTCCTGTTCCAAGTGGAACTTCTAGCTGAACACACCTGTAAGCCTCTAATTTTATTCTTCTATTTTTTTTTTTTTTACTTATTTATTTAATTTTTTGGTTGTCTTTTTTTTTTCTCCACATTTCTTTATGTCTACTATTTCATATTATATTCTTTTTCCTTTTCTTTCAATCTCTCCTGTAGATCTGTAGAATTATATTCACATTTTTATTTATTATATATTACACTACAACAATTGTTAGTATTTATTTACTTTAGGATCTGGTTACTTAGCTTACTCTGTTCATATTTTAATGTACTTGCTGTTTATAATTTTAATAAGCTTTTTCACATTGTTTATAATTGTTTGTCTAAATATTATGTAACTTTCACAATTCTCTATCTTTTTGTATCTTGTCCGTTCTAGCCCTGAAGAAGACCTGCAAAGTCGGGTCGAAACGTTGACTTTTAATAAAATAGTTTTACCATTAGTTTTCGCCACCCCGGACCATCTCCTTCCTTTTTAAGAATGTTTTTGTTTCTCTATGAAACAAAAGTTTTTTTTTCTGCTGCTTCTCTTTTTTTCGACTGGATGTAGGTAATTATTATACTGAATGAAATTAAAGGTATGCAATTTATATTTTTTTTCCAAAAACGTTTTTACTTTATCAAAGTACTCTCGATGAATCTCCGCTGGCTTTAGTACCAGTGATGCGGTTCAGAAAGTAGCGCAGGGTTCTCCTGGAGTCCAGCTTTTCCCTCTATAGTTAGAGGGACAAGCCTGCCTCGGGCTTCCCTCGCCTGATTGTAAATAGTGTATATTGCTTTGGTTTAATTTTCTTATTTTTAAGTTATTTTGTTTTATTTATTGTATATACTTTTTGATTATTATTTATTGTTATTTTATATTTTTATGTACATATAGTATGAACGTTATCTTACCTCACTATAACTAATGTCCAAGTTAAAGATTTTTGTAATACTCGATAAAAAAACAAAACAATAATAATAAAATGTATCAAGATTTGGTAATTATATCTTTGTTATTATTTCAATTCTTTTTTGAAGGGGGAATATCACGTTTACTTCATTCAACTCTCGTCGTGAACTGAAGAAGTGCTTGCTCCTTCTCCAGCAGATCCACACATTTAGTTAGAGTATTTTGTGCCTGCGGAAGCTATTCAACGAGTCCATTGTGAGCCAGAAGTTGATGGCTCCTGCTGCTATAGCGGGACAGGTCTTTTATTACTGGCTTTTCTCTCAAAAGCAGTTAGAGCTACGAAGCGTTACAATATGGCTGATGGAGAAACTTTAACTTAAGCGAAATGTTTCTTACTCCAATAGCCCACATTCCTTTATATTTGTTTTTAATATTCTTTTACATTTTTTTTCATTAAAATCCGCTTTATAAAAACTTGCCTTGGAGATTGCCTTTAAAGCAATATGTATTACATCTATTTTTCAGTAAAATATTTGTTTTGACAGAAATGTTTCTTCAATGTTATCTCTCCTACTGGAAATCACTGTAGTAAGAAATTCATTTCAACAAATTGAGACATTCCTTGTAGAAAATTTTCACAGGGGTCCTACCATTAAGTTTATAATCACTTCTATTTTCCTCTTTAGATCGTATGGTATTAACTCTGTAACACTTTAGGCTATATATGGCTTTTGTACCATAAATGATGTTCAACTCATTTCAACTTGTTTTTTGTTGAATGGTGCATCTTTGAAGCCCGTTTCTTTTTTTTTTTTTCACAATCATAACGCTCATTTGGATAGCATACTACCCGACGTAGATTTTGCTGTCTTGGACCTTTGTTAACATTCCAAAGCTCGCTAGTCTTCCAGTCACATGGAAGGTCGCTACGGCACTGTGAGATCCACTTCACTAAATCAATTTATTGATCAAGTATACAGAAAAAATTTCTCATTGTACTAATAGAAAAAAACATAATATGAGTTTTTAAATATATTTATTGAGTAAAACATAGTTACATAAGTTTAAAAAATATATTGAAAAACCAAAAGGAAAAATTCGTTGACAAAATTAGGAACTTGAACATTAAATTTGAACACAAAGACCCCTGAACACTAGAAAAAACTATTATAGGATTATATTGGATACAAAACCAATTAATACATATATCATTACAATATGTACATCAGCCGCTAAAGGCCTCCAATTTCTCTTCGATAGTCAAGTCCCTTCCACCTTAATAACGGGTTTGGCAGTTTCTGACAAACCTCAAATACCTCATATTAGATTATTAACACCTGTTAATCTTTCTAAAAACTACGCATCAGTTGTACACTGATGAGTACGGTATGTATTATCAACGGTTTTTGTATTTAATTACTGAATTATTCGCCACTGCACTAATTACTAACATTTATTGATTTTATTTTATTTATTTTTGAATTAGCATTTCAGATGCCATTAAAGTATTCTTATTTTCGAAGATCTTAAAAAATGGGAAATACACAGATATATATATATATATATATATATACATACATATATATATATATATATATATATATATATATATATATATATATATTATATATATATATATATATATATATATATATATATATATATATATATATATATATATATATATATACATATATATATATATATATATATATATATATATATATACATATATATATATATATATATATATATATATATATATATATATATATATATATATATATATATATATATATTATATATATATATATATATATATATATATATATCAATAGATATTCTGATATATATCAGAATATCTATTGACCAAAGGTGGTTTATTTTCTGAAATAAGTATTAAAATTTGGCCGTTAGGAACTAAAAAAAAACTGTTTATTAAAAATTCTTGTTATTATTTAATACCAAAAGAGTGCCTCGTTTGGAATAAGGTTTTATATTATTTTTATTGTAGGTATTATCATCTAATAAGTATGCAGATTTAGAGTAAAATTTATATATAGAAAGAGAATGTGGCTGGGGTAGGCGTGCGGTCTAAGCCACAAGCCGCCCTGCCCGAGACCTCCCCTCCCGGGTTCCTCAGGCCCGTCAATCTGCTGGAGGCAATTCTCACCATCCGGGCCCAGGACTGATCACCCTACCCCCGTGTACTTAAATCAGGAATCGGGATGTGGTCTAGAATACTGCATCTCGCGGTCAAATTCTACAAGGTCTGTAGCTGCAACCGAAAAAATAAATAAATAAATGAATACATATATATATATATATATATATATATATATATATATATATATATATATATATATATATATATATATATATATATATATATATATATACATTGCCTATATATATATACACACACACACATGTATTTTCTTATCACATATGATCTTCCTTCTTTCTTTGTTATTTTCGAAGAACGAAGGCAGTGGAAACATTGATGGTTATTGGATTTAAGGTTAAAAGTAAACAAACTTTTCTTTTGTACTTAATGATTTTCGTTTAGGAGCCTTGTTCTCAATGAGACAAGGTCTTCCCTGAATTTCTCCTCCTTTCCAAAGTCAGAAATATGTTTTTTTTTTTTTAATTATTACAATTCTTATATACATAAATTAAGGACACCATCTAAAACTATTGAATTTTATAAATTTTTAAATCTAGCTTTGATCTGTATTTTTGTACACTCAAATTTTATTCGACATTCAGAAATATTTTATCTAATACAAATTAAATTTTTCTAATAAAGGTTCTGAGTGTATATAGGAAATTTGACTATATAGAGCTTCGAGTTTGTTTTCAATTACAATTGAAAGTATTATTGTTTTAAGTGGTAAACAATAAATCAAGTGCGGTGTACCTTACTTTTACTTACCACTTTAATTCTATTAAAAATGAATTTAAAATCAGTTAATAAGTTTAAGAATATTATTTGAACAATAAATATATATATATATATATATATATATATATATATATATATATATATATATATATATATATATATATATATATATATATATAATTATCCGACCATGAGGTACTTTTATACAGATTATAATTTTATCCTTGTATAAAGTTAGATGCCATGAGGAGTAATCGTGGTAAATTTTACATAAAGTTGTGTGAAAACTTTGTGTACATTTTTTATTTCTTCTTTCATTTTTATTTTAAATTAATGTTTATGGAAATATATATTTTTTGTTTAATTGAATGTATTGCTTCCTTTAGTAAACCTAAGTTGACTAGATATTTGATTTAGCTTTATAACGTAAGACTGAAAATTGACACCTGTCACTTAATCAAAACCGTATTCGAACTCTTCAGGAAATATTCCTGTATCACCAGTATAGAAACCTATTTACAGAGCTTATGAAGAAACATACTTAATGTTAACACATATCCTATATTTTTATATTTAATATTTATTACATTATTTATACTTATTTTATTAGTTCTAATGTTTTTGTTTTTATTTTACAGGTAAGTACTTATACGAAACCTATAGAAATATTGGCTGAACAATGAGTAGGTATCAATTAAAATTAAAATTTATCCATTAATAATAAGAGTATATTGGAGCATATATGCTGAATTGCATTATTGAAACAATTAGATATTTAGGAAATTATTTCAGTGAAACTAAGTAATATTTAACTAATTCATAACTGTTTTATTTAAAAAAATATAATTTTGATTTAATTAAAAGAGATTTAAGAATATTTCAAAATAAAAAGCTGATATAAATTTTAAGTCCAGTTTTTTAATATGTGGAATACATTTTTACATATATTACATTTTATTTATTTTTGTCTTATATGAAATAAGTTATGACAACTCTATAACTCCAGCATGTGCTATAGCCAGTGATATTAAAAAGACGTAATTAATAGTCATAAAATAAATAATTATATACATTATTTTTCGGAAGTTAGTTTCCGGTAGTTAATATATATGTGTGTTTATTTTATTTCTGGGCAGTGGAAAACTCTTTCATAAGAGGAAGTGCAACCAACAAAAGGTCATACATCAATTTGAGATTCATACAAACTCAAGCATTACTTTGCGGGGGAGGGAGGGGTAAAAAGGCTATATGCTTACTTCTTCTTTGGACGTCTTAGTTAAGCTAGGCCTCTCCTTTTTCGCTCTTGTGCTCTGAGCCTTCTGCCGTTTTTCGCTGCATAGTCTGCTGCAGCACTCCAATTCTCCTGTCTAGTCATCATCAAAGCGACAAAGTTTTTCGGGGATGATTTTGTTCATAATTTCTTGTCTAGCCCTTCCCTTTATCGAGCAAAACCTGAAAAACAAAAGAACGAATGTTCCACTGTTTCATCCATGGGTCACAAATTGGGCACGATGAAGTATCCTCTATTTTGAAGCGGGCTAAGTAGGCCCTAAAGCAACCATGCCCTGTAAGCAGTGGGTGAGGTAATAATCTACCTCCCAATGTTTCCGAGAATCAGACGGTGATACCATCTTTCATAAGATGAGGCGTTCCAGCTTATATGCCATCTTGGTCAATCAAAATGCCACGCTATGAAGACTAGAAGATTGAGATGAGCAGAATATATAGCTTGGAATAATCCATCAGGAAATCTTTACATAACAACGAATGTCTCGATGGCTGGAACTAGAGAGAAAAACAAACTAAATGGATTGATTGAATTAACAAAGATGCTGCAAAAACTGTATGTAGAAAACTGAAAAGCAATAAATTGCCTTACAAAGATTTAGAAAAGGCTGGTTCAGGAGCGGCCAAAGATTTTGAAGTTCAGTACACTATAAAAAAAAAAAAAAAAAAAAAAAAAAAAAAAAAAAAAAAAAAAAAGACCTTGTATTTTGAATCAAATTTTAGACGACAAAGTATTCATTAAAAGTACTAACGATAATAAATAGGCTAAAAGCGTTTGTCTTTTAATTGTTTTAGCCGATTGAATAAGTTATAAATAAAAATTAAAATAGAATAAAATCACACTGTTAATATGTTCCACACAACCAGAATATTTGTTTTTACAGTCCCAATTTCCATACAAGCAGTTTCCAAACTATTTTTATAATCTAATTTTGAGAGTTTGCTTTATTAGAAAATGTAGGAGCGAAATTTAATAGTCCAATAAACTTGTAAAAATTGTTTTAGTTATTATTGTTGAAAAAAAATTTAATAGTTTGATAGGGAGTAATACAATGGTTTTACTTGTCTTTCAATAGGTTTAATGGAGTAATGAAAGTACTTATAAAGTTAACGAAGTACAAACTATGTTACATGTTACTATACATGCATTTACATATATTATTCATATTTTAGTAAATAAAAATTAATTAAATATTAATACAATAGTAATGAAGGAAATAGTTAATGAAGGAAATTTTTGTATTGGAATGTAATGAAGGAGAGCCGAGGGAAGGGGTCTTGTGGGGATATCAACTGCGTGACCAGGTGATGATTGTAATATCGGTTCAACCGCTGTTCATATCCAGTTTGGGAGCATTCCTACCGGAGGACTACACAAGTCCCTAAGTATTTTCTCAATACCCACCCTATTGCAGGTCCTCGGCAATTTTCACAAACCTTTTCATCTCCACATAGCTGAATGGCTTACAAAATATTCATATGATTGTCATTTCATATTTTAGGTTGACAAAAGCAGGCATTAATTCCCAGCTTTATGGAAAGTTTTTATTTGACTAATAAACAACTCATGTTGTCAATAAAACACTGATAAAACTATTATTGTCTAAAGATTCTAAAACCTTTGAGTCTTTCAATCTGCGGCGACTTCTGAAAAAATGGAAAAAAACATATAATTTTTTTTTACTTTGTTTATCAAAGGGAATCTTTTAACATAATGTTTGGAAAATCAGTATTCCGTCATAAATTGTGTCAGTTTGTCATGAGTACTTTTTATTTTTGTTATAGTTTTGAACTGCAATATGATGTATGATCTTGTGGAGGAGTCGTCTTTTTTCAGAAAGTTGCCATTATGGGTGTTCCATTCTCGATTTAATTATGTTCTAATGGATTCGTTTTGCATAGAAAAGAGGTATTAAGCAGTTGCCAATTAGTAAGTGATTGTCGTCAATTAGTAAGTCTGTTGGTTTTATCAAAGGCACAATTGACTTATACATTTTTTTATGTTTATTTAAGGGCCTTTTATTGCAAAAATTAAGTTTTTTTCCGCACACTTCTCCCTCAGCCGATTCCTCCTCCGCCAGCCCTCGGCCTGCCATACTCTCATCCATAACATCTGACCACAAGACACGAGGCCTTCCTCTCCTCCTACCCTCGGGCTCCCACTCAAATGCCGTTTCGGTCGTTCGCTATTCATCCTTTTCATATGCCCATTCCACTTTAATATTCTTTCTTCCATTATTTCTATTATAATATTCTTAACTTCTATCCTTTCTCTAATAGTCGTGTTTCTGATTCTTTGCGTCTTTGAGTCTCTAGCCGACCTCCTCCGAATATTCATCTCTACACCTAGAAATCTTTTGCTCTGTGGTTTCTCGAGTGGCCACATTCCCAAAGTATAGAGAATTACGCTTTCTACCAGCACCTTATATATTAATTTCTTTACTTTAGTATAAATATTTTCTGTCCTAAGAACTGAATTTAGCATACAAATAGCTTAATCTTTTTTCAAGATCTTTCTTCGATCTTCCGTTGCTTTCAAGTGTTCAGCCAAGGTAGCAAATTTTGTGTACCCAACAAAGTCCTGTCAATGCCTATTTGACTGGAATTTGACTTATAAATTGTAGACAAAAAAGCGAAAATTCAAATCATAAATAAAAATAGAGTATTTCAACATTTTAATAAGTCAAATTTGTCATTAAAACAGCATTTAATACAAATATATTTAAAAAATTTAATATTCATGAAATGAATGAATGAAAATAATTTTATTATTCTGGGACTAGTGTCGCTTTAGAGCAATTTATAAATACAGAATATAAATTAACACATTAGTGTGTCCATAAAATAAAATTAAATATTTACAAAATGGGTGGTACTAAAATAAAAGTACAGATAATAAAAAGATATAAAAATGTACATAAATATTAAATAAACTGAGTAAAGTAAAGTAAATAAACAATAAATAACAAAATAATCAAAGTATCTGGTGGTAATTTGAGGGTCTTACGACCTAGATTTTTAAGTGCATTCATGATCAACCGGATTGAGGGTGAAATAGGTGCTTGAAAAGAGATCTGAAAGATGATACTGACTTTGCTTGTCTTATATCAGAAGGGATAGAATTCCAGAGGGAGATGGCTTAAGTTAAAAAGGATTTTTCGAACTCAGAAGGAGGGGATAGAGGTCGAACGTACGGGATCTGATGGGACGGGATTGAATGGAGGATTTGAATTGTAGGATCTGTAGAATATTGGAGGGTCGTTGAGTTCTAATACCCTGGCAGGTAGCAAGCAAGTACTGACGGCGGTTGAACTAAGAAAACCACTTCAACTGTCTGTAATCACTGAGTAATAAGCGTATCCCTTGAGATAAAGCGTATTGAAATATTCATTAGACGTTAAAGTTTGGCTTCGAGTTCTCCCGAGGGTCCACCATACTCATACACCATACAACTATAGTCGAAATAGGGGAAAACAATAGATGAAACCAGGAGTTGGCGGGTTTTGAATGGAAGGAGATAGCGTAGATGGTTAAACTGTTTCAGGGTTGGAATAGTACTGCGGGAAACTTGGGAGATGTGTGGTTTCCGGGAGAGGATTTGATCGAGGGTAACACCAAGGTTTTTAACGGTAGCGTGGAAGGAGATAGGCGAGTTGTTCAGGAGAAGATTGGGAGGCACAGAAAGGATTTGAGTAGTAACTGGATTTGAGAAGTAAAGGGAATCCGGTCAGGATGGTTTTGTCTTCTCAGTATTCAATGTGAGCTTATTTAGGTTTATTAATAAAGGTTATTAAGATCATTAAAGTTGTTTAGAAATGAAAAAAAACTTCCATAGAACTTGCAATAACAGCCCCAAACAATTTAGATCTTTGACTGGTATCAGACAAGGATACAGCCTTAGTGCGCCCTTGTTAATTTTGGTGTTAGATACAATAATAATAAGATAAGAAGTTTTCACATAGGAAAAAGAAACATGCAAGTGGTCCATTTAAATGTATTTGCCTTCGTAGACGATACAGTGGTATTTGAAGGAATGAAAGAGATCTTCGGTTTAACCGGAGTATCCTACAGGAAAAACTAGCCCATATTAACATGAAAATAAGGTCTGAAAAGTCAAAGGTGATGAGAATAGGAAAACCTCAAGTCCCTGAAGACCGAATAATCAGGCTAAACGGACAAGAGCTGAAGGTAGTCGAAACATTCAAATACTTTGATGCACATATGCAAGAGAGAGGAATCATAGACAACGAAATAAGGGAGATAATAGATGAAGTAGGGAAGTTATTTAATGCTCTGAAAAATTCTTATGTCGGAAAACCCGAGTTCTCGAAAGATACAAAGAAGGTAGTATACAAGAGAACCCTTTTGCCTACCATAACTTATTCCACTGAGTCATGGATCCGAACCAGCAAGCACTTAAGCCAACTCCAAGCCTTGGAAATGAGATTCTTCCGGAAAATTGAAGGAAAACCCGCCAAGACAGGGTGAGATTAGGTGTAATAAGGAGCGATCTCGGTCGAACATGAAATCTTGGTGGAAAATCGGCTGCAAAGGCTTATACGCGTCTTGGGATGCCAGGTAAGAGAATAGCTAGGCTGACTTATGACTTGGAAATGGATGGAAGAAGGATCCGAGGAAGCCCTAGGAAAACCTGGGAGGAAGGTGTTAATGAGGTCTTTGTGGCCTGGAATATGGATATTAGAAGAAGAAGGGAGCTGGACCGAGCACAATGGATCAAACTCTACAAAAAGAACCTTCACACTATACCAGGCGGTAGGCAAGGGGTGGATTAAATAAGTAAGAATATTCTTAATATTTTTTTACGTTCAAACATAAAAAAAATCAAGTTAATTTATTTTTCTATATAATTTATTTTATTGAATTAAATCATTTTTGAGTTTGATTTTTATCATCTGACTATTTATTTATTCGGAACTAAACCAAAAAAGATGTATATCTGTTTGTTTGTATGTGTGCGTGTGTGTGTTTGGACATGGGTAGTGTTGCCAAAATCTGTCTTGGTCTTGCACTTTGCAAGACCAATACCACGACCTGTTGTCTGACTGTTGCAAGACCAAGACCAAGACTGGTAAAAAAAAATCGTTTTTGTGAATACAAATTAAGGCAAAATAGTTACTAATACTTGACAATTTTAGTTAAGATATGTAAAGTATTGGTATAACCAATATACTTTTGCATTTAATTCTTCCATTTTTTCATTTGGACTTAGTTACGTTTCCACTATCTGAAAAACTACAGTAATATCTCCATAGTAATAGCCTAGTTGTTCACTGCAAGATTGTTGCGAGACTTGCGCAAGACCAAGACTAAAAGTCTTGGTCAACAATCATTTGGGCAACACTATACATTTGGGCAACACTATACATGGCTGTGTGACCTAATCGATTTCTATTACAAACATCACTGAGATAATTCTTTGATCAATATTTGTTCCAATGATATAAAAAACATTTTTTTCAATTAAAATTAGGAAAAAAGTAAAGCAATATTATTCAAACTTTAAAGCTCACAACTTTTCGTAAAATTAATCTTTTATCTTTTAATAAATGTCAAATAGTATCCAATACTATTGTTATAACAAAAATTGCAATATTAACAAACAATTTTATTTTTACACATTTGCTCTTTAATTCAAACTATGAAATCAAATTAATTATCATTGGACGATAAATCAGGAAAAAAAATAATATTAATAAAAAATAAGGATAAGTTCTATATTAACTAATTAGTTTTTAAGTTGTACTAAAATACAATATTTGTTTGCATTTTAAATTAATAAAGGCTTGTATCTTGTATAATATTCTAACTATTGAACAGTTCTGCGCATGCGCTAGTATCTAACAACCCACCTGTTACATCGTCTCTCACAAGTATCTTAATTATCAGTGAATTTGTGAACTGTTATGTTTAAATAATCAGTGTAATTAACAATTATATAGTACATTCTTGAACAGATCCATAAACACGGTGAGTAACCGCTTGTTTATTAAGTTTGAACAATAGTGTAAACAACCATAGAGTTAGATAGAGTAGCCATTCTTATTTACAGTCCCCCCACTTAGAGCCCGGCAGTCTCAGTGCCTGTCGAGTTGTCTAGGCGGCTGGTTTATATCACTCGGCCCTCTAGCGATCTGCGTATTTTTTACGTAAAAAAAAAAAAAAAACTTTTTCAATAGTCGTTGAAATGCGATATTATCATACGATAATGTCTAGTAAGAACAAAAGATCACAAAACTTAGGCAATAATAGCATTCTCAATTCGCCAGTAAAATAAAAGCCTAGGCGTTCTAACAGAAAAACACCACCATCTACACTTGACAGACCAAATGAACCACAACCTGGTACCTCAACAGAAATTATGACCACCAAAACAAACATTGAAACAGATGAATCACCATTTTTTACTCCTAACCCATACCAACTACTATCTAATACTCCAGAAGAAACTATGGAAATACCACCAACCCCCAGAGAGCCAAAACCACCTCCAATATTTATAAAAAATATAAAAAAATTTCCGTTATTTTGCCAGCATTTAAATAAATTACTTGACAATGGTAAATACACATGTCAAAGTCGAATCAATGACAACAAGTTGATGCCAGATTCCCCTGAATAATATAAAAAAATAGTAAAAAACTTGACTGATACAAAGGCGGAATTCCATACATATCAGTTATTCCAAGAGAGAGCACTAAGAGTAGTGATAAGAGGCCTCCACCTATCAACTCCACCTGAGGCAATCAAAGAAGAATTGACAGAACTAGGTTTCAGTGTCCGCCGAATTGTCAACGTATACAATGATAACAAAGAGCAACCAGGTACAAACAACAAAATAGCCCTACCACATTTTTTTGTAGACCTAGAGCGCACCACTGGGGTTGATAACATCTATAAATTAAGACGCCTGTACTATACTAGTATAGTTGTCGGAAAACCATATGCAAAACGGGAAATAGTCCGATGTCATAATTGCCAATCATATGGCCATACTAAAAGCTATTGCCACCGCTTACCGCGATGCGGGAAGTGCTGGCAACAACATAAGTCGGAAGATTGCAGTTAGTCCAAGGAAATTCCTGCGGTATGCGCATTATGCCATAACGATCACCCTGCAAACTACAAAGGATGCCAGACATATAAAATCTTAAAATCAAGATTACAGACAGCACCTAGACATGAAGAGACTTAAAGGACTCCCAGACCACCAAGGCAACCCTCAAGATTTGCACACAAAGAAGTCTCTTATGCTCAAATGTTAGGAGAACTAGAACAGCATTCTCTACCGCAAACTCAGCCACTACCTCATGGTTCACTACCCGAACATAATAACACTCAAAAGTTCAGTCCTCACCAAATATCCTACGTTCCTCCCCCTAACAATTCCTATGACCTTACCAGCCTCCTTACATCATTCCTCTCCGAAATCAAATCCCTCATCACCCCGCTCACCACCTTACTTACAAACGTCATAGCCAATCTTATTCCACCGCCAAAAATTCCTTGAATGTCCTCAATAAAACCCCTTTCCATCCTCCTTTGGAATGCAAATGGTGTTCGAAATCACATTAACGAACTAACCTTTTTTCTAAAGGACAATAACATAGACATAGCCCTAATAACTGAGATCTGACTAACTAACAGACGATAGATCAACATACCTGGCTACAAGATATATCGAACTGACCACCCCGATGTAACAGCACATACTGGTACTGCTGTCATCATCCACCAATCCCTCTCCCATCACTTGTATCCCTTACCAGTTCACAATTTCCTACAAACCTCAGCAATAACTATCCAAACTTCACTTTTTCCTGTTACAGTTGTCGCAGCATACTCTTCACCTAAAAAACCAATACCTGCACCTAACATAATTTCCTTTCTTAATTCCCTAGGACACCACTTCTTTATAGGTGCAGATCTTAATACCAAACATCAGCAATGGGGAGCCAGAACCACGAATTCCCGCCGGCGAACATTGCTGTCTGCTCTTAATTCTCATAATAGCAATATCCTTTCTCCTGATACTCCTACATACTGGCCAACAGATGCTAACCGTAATCCTGACCTCCTTGACGTCTTCATTCACAATGGTCTAGGGCCGCTAAATTTCTCAATTTCACTGCTCGATGACCTGTCCTCAGACCATAGTCCGCTAAACCTAATCCTTTCCGCATCGCCTATACCCAAATTATCTCCTCCCTTATTCATCAGAGGCCCAGTCAATTGGAACCTTCTCCGCCAAACAATAACAGATGCAATAGACCTCAGAGTACCCCTAAAAACCCCTCAAGACCTAGATAATGCAGTGAGTTCCTTTACCAACTTGATCCAACAAGCAGTCTGGACTGCATCCTCATCACTCCCCTCCAAAAAATACCTCGAAAAGAATCCCTTGCCCCAAAACCTTACTGACCTTATTAAATCCAAACGCCAAACTAGGACCCTCTGCCAAAGAACCAGGCATCCTGATGATCGGAAATTATATAATTACTATTCCAAACAGGTTAAAAAAGAACTGCCGACCTTTAGATCCCAATCCTACAATTCTTACCTTTCTTCCCTCTCTACCGATGATAACTCCCTCTGAAAAGTTACCAAAAAATCCTTATATACCAATCTATTTCCCACCCATTCCGACGAGATGATGGAACCTGGGCTTCGTCAGATGAGACTAGAGCTGAAGAATTTGCCAAACTCCTATCCAAAACATTCACTCCCCACACCGAACTCCATCCCACCCACACTGCTGAAGTTGAAGAACTTCTCTCTTTTCCGATTCCTCTCTCCTTGTCTCCTTAAGCTGTTAATAATACCTCAAAAAATCCTTCTAAAACGTATCCTACCCATTCTCGAAACCCACAATATCCCCTCCCATCAGTTTGGTTTCCGCTCAAGACATTCCACTGTTCAACAAGGCCTCCGCGTTGTTGACCATATATCATCTGCGCTTGAAAACAAGCAATATTGTACTAGTGCCTTTCTGGACGTAGCGCAAGCTTTCGGCCGGGTTTGGCTTGCTTCTCAAGCTCAAAACTCACTTACCCCAATCCTTGTACCTAGTTCTCAAATCCTACCTCTCAAATCGTTCCTTTCAAGTCCGCTGCGGCACTAAATTATCCAACTATTATCCAGTTGAGGCTGGTGTTCCCCTAGGCAGTGTCTTGGACCCAGTTCTCTACATCCTTTTCACAGCTGACATTCCAACCCATCCTAATTCCCTTCTAGCAACATTTGCTGACGATACCGCCCTCCTGTCTTCCCACCTAGACCCTGAAACAGCATCCCTAAACCTTCAAAGACACATCTCCCTAATAGAACAATGGTGCAACAATTGGCGCATCTAGATCAATGAATCCAAATGCAAGCATGTGACCTTTACCCTTCGACGCAGATCCTGTCCACATATCCTTTTCAACTCAGTACCTCTTCCCATCTCAGACACAGTTCGGTATCTTGGATTCCTTTTAGACAAAAGTCTAACATGGAACCCACATACCAGACTTAAAAGACAAGAGCTTAAACGACGACTTGGCCAGTTATACAGACTACTTAACAGAAAATCTAACCTCTCAATTGAAAACAAACTACTGATATACAAGACCATACTGAAACCCATATGGACCTACGGAATTGAACTGTGGGGGACAACTAAATTATTGAACATCAAACGCATCCAATCCTTCCAGTCTAAAATCCTCCGTATAATATTCAATGCTCCTTATTATGTTACGAACAAAACCTTGCATCATGACCTTAACATCCCTTATGTCCTTGACGTTATTCCGTCCCGATTTTCAAATTTTTATCAGAACCTAACCTATCATCCTAATCCCTTAGCACAATCCTTATCGAGTTCCTGTCATCCCTACAATCCTCCTCGAAGGTTGAAGCGGCAGTGGCCTCTAGATCTTTTGTAAAGACGTGATTGTAGTCCTGGCAATGGCCAGCTTCTCCACTCAAGTCATGAGCGTATGTGGCTTTAGTACCCTCTCTCAGTCTCCACTGGATTCTCATCCTAGTGATGCGGCTGAGAGAGAAGTGCTGGGATCTCTTGGAGACTTGCCTTATACTCCACACGTGGGGGAAAAGGCCCGACTCGGAGCTCCCTCGGCTGACTGTAAATATTGTAAATAAGTGAATGTGTTTTTATTTAATATTTTTTAATTTTGGTTTTATTTAATGTTGTATCATGTTTGATTTATTCTGTTATTCCAAGTTTTATTTTATTTTATTTTGTTATAATTTTGTTTTTCTTTTATTGTTTATCTGGCATGATTGTACTTCATTCATCCTAAATACTAAGGCAAAATGTATTTTTTTTTCAATAAAAAAAAAAACTATTGAACATCCTGTTGAGTAGCTTTAATACCGAAGAAACAGATGACGTACGACTTGTCTGAATATTATAACAATGAAACTCAATCAAGAAAGTGAAATGTTATGTAACAGTTGAGGACAACAATTGTTGGCACCTGCCTGTTGAATTATTACTTACTACCCAGTCTCGTGGCATTAAAGGTGTAGAGAATATATCACAATGTCCCGCACCTTGCCTCGTCTAGAATGCTTATTTTAGGTAGAACATTAAATTAAATTAAAACCCTATATACATATGCATGATGTATATGTTTGTTTGTTTATTTAGGCTTGAAGGCGTAAAATCCCAAGGTCATCAACGCCTGTGAGTCAATTATGTTTGTGAACTCTTTTGAGGAGAAACAGAAAAAAAAAAAAAGAACAATCAAAAATTAATAATAGATAGATATAGTGGTATATGAAAAAGATATTTAAAAAAATATAAAAAATGAAATATATTAAAATAACTACAAAAAAAGAACAATAAAATACGAATTATATATATTTTTATATTTTATTTAATAGTCTATGGATTTTAAGAAATTTTATCACGGTTCCTATTTTTGATTCGTCGTTGTTTAATACTGCTGATGTATCCGGTTTTAGAGATAATCGATTTAGGATCGAAGTATAATAAGTTCATTCTTAAAAAATATGGTTGACTGTGGCTAAAAAGGATCCGGAATATTTTGTAGTAGCCGGGAAAATTCGGTTTTGTACACGTAATGTGAGGTATTGTTTTTGAGTAATCGAGAGAGACGGAGTATCATTTTTGGGGGTTGATGGATCCAATGTGGGTTCTGGTTTTCTATATTAAATAAAGGTAAGTTCAAATAAAGGTAAGTTCCTAAGGGTTCCAGAAGCTGAATAAATTCTTTCTGACAATAGGAGTGTGGAATTTGTTTTGTTTCTAAAAGCTTTTGAAAATTTAGGTTTAAAAATGTAGTTGTGACTGGGATATTTATTTTGGGGAAGTAGCCTTGAAATGTAGTTAACGACCAGATTTTTTCTCCTAAATAAAAGAGAGGGTATACCGGCCTCAGAGCAGAGACTAAGGAGGGGACTTGTTCGAAATGCGCCAGTTGATATCCTAATGCCTGTATGGTGGACTGTATCGAGTTTGTTTAGGATCCGATAGCGAGCAGAACCATATATAAAGCACTCATAGTCTAATTTCGAACATACCAGAGCTTGATACAGTTTTATTAACGTAAGTCTGTCTGAGCCCCAGGAAGTGCCGCTTAGATACCGCAAGATAGTTATTCTTTTTGTAGTGGCTGTCTTTAGGACAGAAATGTGTGGTTCCCAAGTTAGTCTTCGGACAAAGATCATGCCCAAGAATCTATGTTGGTTCGAGTACGGGATTATGGAATCTCCGAGGTAGATTTCGGGTGAGTTAGGGGTGTTTCTCTTCCGACTGAAATGCATGCTGTTAGTTTTTGCGGAAGAAAATTGGAGACCAATGGAAAGAGACCAGGTTTTGATTCTATTAACAGCGTCCTGTAGTTTGTTTCGTATAGTGTCAATGTTGCCAGATCGGCAGAGTATGGCTAGATCATCCGCGAATAGAAGCGGTTTAACACCTCTTGACAAGTTAAGGCCCAAGTCATTTATCGACAGACAGAACAGAGTTGGGCGCAGAACACAACCTTGAGGGACAACGGTGAACTGATAGTGGTTCTCGGATAATTCTCTCCCTACCTGAACTCTAAAGCGTCGGTGCGTTAGAAATTGTTTAGCATAATTGTACATTTGGCCTCTAATTCCTACGGATAATTATTTATTGAGGATAATGTAGTGATTTATATTATCAAAAGCTTTTACATATCGAAAAATATGGCTATTGTCTGTTGTGCGTTGATAAAAGTATATTGCGTTTCGGCTTCTAATGCAACAAAATGATCCAATCTACATCGACCCTTACGGAATCCCGATTGAAAAGATTAAATTAAATTGTTGTTCTCTATTATTCCCATTAATCATCCGCTCCATTAATTTACTTAAGCAGCTTGTGAGAAATATAGGGAGATAGCTGGTTGGTAAACGTTTATCATTTTCACTTTTCAGGATTGGAATGACCACTGAATCACGCCATTTATTCGGAAACTGTCCAGTGGACCAGACATATACACGCAAATATACACGCAACCACTCCAGTGTATTACCTGGGAGGTTCTTTATCATGCCATAGTGGACCAGGTCAGGACCAGGGGTTGATCATTTAATAGTTCTTAATATGTTTTTGAGTTCCCACAATGAAAATGGGAGGTTGTAACACAATAATTCATCATCAATTGTGCTCTCAGGGTCAGTGTATTCCGAGCTTGTATTATTTCTTCCGGAGCTATATATTTCAGAAAAAAAAAGTTGCAAATGTGTTTGAGACTGATAGAGGATTGTCAGACAGTCGTCCATTGACCAAAATAGTATAGCGAGAGGAATATGAAGTTTTAGTGAATTTACAAATTTTGTTCCAAACGTCAGTTGATGTGGCTGAGGAATTAATGGAGCTTATAATTTTTTCCAGGATTCGGTCTTAGACTGATTGATTATTTTTCTACATATAGCACGCTGTCTTTTGTATTCCATTAAATTTTGAGAGGTAACAGATTTCTGGAATTTTTCGTAGGCTTTACGGGGATCTTTAATGGCTTCCTTGCAAACATCGTTAAACCAGGGGACAAGCGGTCTTCTTGGTGAGGCTGAGGTCATTGGTATTGATGCTTTAGCCGCTTCTATGATCGTATTCGTGATAGTTTGACAGCCTTTATCGACGTTCATTTGTTACGGGAGAGTTTGAGGTGGCGAGGCTAATGAAGAAAATAAAGTCCAGTCAGCTCTATTTAGAAGAAATCTCGGTTTTACTCTAGTGGGATTCGTAATTTTGAAATTTATCAGTATTGGAAAATGGTCACTACTATATAAATCGGGCAAAATCGTCCAATTTGTAATGGCAAATAACGAGGGATCGCAGAATGACAACTCAAGAGTCGAGAAAGTGGCATAGCTTGTGCTGAGAAAAGTTAGGTTCTCCGGTGTTGAGTAGAAGGAGATTAGAAGCATCTAAAAAATTTTCTGCGCAAAATGCAATACCTCCCGTGTTTATGTTTTGGGAGCCCCATAAGGGTTGTGACCGTTCAGATCCCCAATAAGAAGAACTGGACGAGGCATTTGGTTATAGATATCTAGGAGTGGTTGTGTATCTATGGTACGGTCTTGTAGAAGGTATATATTACAGATGGAAAATGAAAAATCTTTGTGAACTCTGGTTGCAATAACTTGAAGATGAGAATTAATTTTGATTGATTCGGAATATAAGCATTTATGTGTAGCTATTAAAACTCCATGATGACTGTGGTTTGGGTTCGGACTGTCTTTTCTGTATATATCGAAATTTTTTATAGAAAAAATGTCGTTGATTGTGAGGTGTGTCTCTTGTAGTGCAATGCAAAACGGGTCTAGATCTTGTATTAGTATTTTTAAATCGTTAAAGTGAGTTTTTAAACCATTACAGTTCCATTGAAGTACCGACATATTTAGGTTTTATATATATATAGACACACACAACAATATATACATGTATATATACATACATATGCACGCATATACACATATACATACCCACACATATGCATACAAACACAGACACTCATACATATAGATACATGTTCTCGTACATACACATCCACACAACACGTATTGAAATATATACAGTTAAACATATACACATAAACACATAGAATATACAATATATACAAATATACATTCACACATTTACAGATGGGCGTGCGCGCACACACATATACATACATACACCCATATAATGTTTGTATGATATTATATGCCCACAAAGATACAAATGTACATACCAAAGAGAGCATGTAGATCTATATACATAAACATATATATCCGCACAGATATCTATATTCGCACATACAGATATATATACAATAATACATAATATGTAGGCGTTAAAATACGAATTCGTGCATTTAGATACTTCCACATAAAAATAATAAATAAAAAATAATTGGATAAATATGTGGACGGAAATAGCGTATCTATTATTTATATGTATTTCGAAGCTTGAGACGTATAACAGATCTTCAGGAGAATAAATAGAGTTATCGTAGTGCAAAGTGATTAGTAAAATTATATTGAATTTAATTTGATTTACGAAGTGAATAGAATTGTTATATGTGCATATATGAGTAAAACAACAAAATTTTATATAATATAAGTTTTAAAAAAAAGAAATATTTGAGATAGTAGGAAGTAGAGTCTTCAGAGGTAATTAAAAATTAAACAGTGGACAATAATATACATTTTCGTATTGGTCTAGCAATAATAATAAGCTAGCTTCGTTGTTTATGATTTCAGAGATCCCTATGGTAATGGCGAGAATAACGGTCTTATAGATAAACACAGGGTCGTACGTACGTACATTAATATCTACACACATATATACATATGCACATATAAGCACAATCACATATATACTTACGTATATACGTAAAAATACAAAAGTAAACACGTATTCATGAAAAAAATATAAGCCTACATAAATAAATATATATGTACAGAAATGTATATCAAAGTCATTCACATATGCATACACGCATCTATAAATATTCAAATAATAGAAATAAACCCAAGCTATGTAGATAAATAGATTAGTGAACATAGAGTGTTTCCTTATTATAGAAAAATGAGGCCTATTTTTGTAGTAATAGAATAAGAAAAACGTAGGATATTTGTTTATGATTGCGACAGTGAGGGTTGTGTAGGTGTTTATTGTTATGTCTGGTAGTAATAAGTAAATGCTTCGAGCGTTGTAAATAGCACTGCTTTTATTTTTATTGCTGTAGTAGTGATATATATGTTTATCGCAATGAAAATACTTATATTTCCAATTTAATATATATGTTAGGGCACGGATAGACATTATACAGGTTTGTTTTGAATGAAAAAATAAAAAATAAAGATAGATATAAAAAATAAAATAAAAATTTGTAATCGTATACTGTTAGTGTTTCGTAAGTTATTAGGTTTTCTTTTTATTACGATTACCCTGTTTTTTATTATGTACGATGGTAAACTCTCCTTCCGGATCGATATATGAGTTTTGGTCAGAAACTACGATTGTAAATGCGGCTTCTGATGTTTTTGAAGAACAAGCGCCATGAGAAAAAAGAGAGGGGAGAGGATCTGCCCGACTCCTAGAATTTGATCTGGACTTGCTGGGAGGTTTTGGTGCCGTTAGGGAAGCGGGTGGCGACGGAAGAAGGGGGGTGGCCGGTGGCGGATGCAGGGAGACGGCCGGAGATGGGAGGTGGGAAGGGGCCGGATTTGGGATCACAGGAATGTTAGGAAGGGGGATTAGTGGTGGGGATAGTGAGGGGGTAAGATTTGTTGTTGTTTGAGTATTTCTAGTATTAGCTGTGTAAGTAGTATTAAATATGTTTTCTCCAAAGTTATACAATGAATTTGTTTGAATGTCGATGTATTTCTTTTCGATAGTGTTAGGATTTTGTTTTGTAATTTCAGCAAAAGATCTAGTAAACTGGGTTGGATTCAGTTCTTTATAAACATTTTTTGCTTCGTTTAAAGATATTTTATTTATGGTTTGGATAGTTTTTCTTTCTTTTTGCATAATAAAAATTGGACATTGACGATCTAATGAGTTGTGGTTTTGGGCACAATTACTACAGCGGGCTGGGCACGTACATCTCACGCTATCTATATGTTTTGCTTCCCCACACTGAATGCATTTACTTTTTTGTTTGCAGACATTCGAAGGGTGTCCAAAGTTTAGGCAGTTAAAACAGCAAAGGGGATTATGAATATAAAGAAACTCACATCTTAGAGTGCTACCAGTGGGTAGTTTCTTAACAAGTGTTTTCACGTCATTATATCCATTTGTAAAAATATACAAGATGTATTTCTTTAATACAGTTGTAAGTATCGTTAATAAATAAAAATTAAATTTTAGAATAGATATTTCCCGAGAACTTTTCAAAAACGTTTTTCTTTACTGTTTTAAATCTGTTATCACTGGTTATTTCAAGTAGTTTAAAAAAAATGACAAGAATAATAATTTAAAATTACGCTGCTGGTTGTCGTTGTTTTGGTCCATTCTGTATACATAATAGGATGTAGCACCATGAGAATAATGAAAACAACATGAAAAAAAAAACAATAAAAAACTACATTGGTACAACATGCTTTCAATAAAGAACATAATAATTTTGATTTTGAAAAAGTTCCAATTTTACGAACTGTGAAAACACAAACAGGAGGAAAATTTTGGAAAGATTTATATATTACAGATAACATAGACTATACAGTTAATTTCAAAGCAAATTCAGAACAAATAGGTCAGAATTATGCAGAAATAATAATAAAAATTAATTTACAAAGGTATTGAAATGGAAAAATAATGAATTTCGTAATAGTTTAGATATATTTTTTAGTATAATTTATGTTAAATTTTAAATATGAAAGTATTTTATTGAATTATAAAACTGAATTTCAAATATAGAAAATATTTTATATTTAAATTATGAATTTATAACAGGGTTGTGAATATAATCTATTTATTTTAATATAATATTTATGAACTTGTTTAACAACACGTAAAGATAGTTTAACAATGTAAATTTTAATTTCGATTTGAAATGTGAAGAGGTTTAAAATAAACATAATCTAGTTTTCTTAATTTGATTAAGATTAATTAAGATATTATGACAAGGGCGATTCAGACCGTATTGATTTTAATTGTTTCAAATAGGTATATAATATAAAGTATGTATTTTTATTATTAATGTATATTACATTTATTTAAAAAAAACACTACTTAAAATAAAATAAAATATAGACTATTTTAGAGCAGAATATGTTTTATTCTATTATGTTCATATTTGGGGGTCGATGTTTTAGTGTTATTCTGTATTTCAGCTATTAAGGGATTTAATGAGTGTCATTGAGATTGATAGAAGGATGGTTTTGTTTTCTAAAACTAATATTGTATGTAGGCCATAACTAATTCTGAGTCCATCTTAATTATTTTGGTATCATAGTGATAATTATTGGCAATTCTAATGCATTTGTTTTGAAAAGTGAATAGTTTTTTATGTTAGTTCTATTAGTAAAGCTCCATATGGGGCAGGCTTATGTTAATGGGTTCTATTACAGATTTATATAGAATTAAATAGTTTTTCGGTAAAAGTTTAGATTTTTTGTTGAAATATGTCAGCAGATGGCAAGGTTATTGAGGTTTATTAGCTTAAAAAGTAATTAATTCGTTGTTACAGTCTCGAATGCTTTTTCAACATCGATGAGGTTCACACCTGTATGCTTTTTTTATTAAAAATTTCGGTTGTATTACCTATGACGCGAGCAAGTTGGCTGACGTTAGAGCAGTAATGACGGAATCCAAATTGTCCATTTATTATTATATTGTTATTTGCTACATATTGGTTGAGACGGTGTTTTATGATCTTTTCGAATTTTGAAAATATATTAAAACGACTAATAGGTAAGAGGTATAAATTCATGATCTTTACGTGGTTTTTTAGCCAGTGGGATAAGTTTAGCAATTTTTCAGTTTATAGGGAAGTATTTAAGTCTCACACAACAATTGCCATTTTTTCTAATATATAATATTGCTTTTTTGAGAGATTTTTTTTTTAAAACTAAAATTGTAAGTATGTTATTACCGAACCGGGTGATTTATTAACATTGAGGGGTTTGATGAGAGTCGTGACCTCTATTGGAGAAGTGTTAGAATTCAGCAGATGTAATTGCCGTTAGTTTTTGTTATTTTGTTGGGATTTGATGGGATTGTTTTGAATATTCCCAAAGTAATCGGTTATATTTTTAATTTTTTCGATTGAGTCGTATAAGTATGTCGTATTAGCAGTTTTTAAAGGAGGGATTGATCGATTTCTCTTGGTGAATATTTTGTAATTTTTTTACATCGATTTGGAACCCGTATCAAGCATTCTGGTGTTTTCGACAAATTTTTGTTTCTTTAGTCATAGAGCTTCTTTCTTAGATTTGTAAGTTTATTAAGAAATTCGTTGATTTTGTTTTATTTTTAATTTTATTCTTAAATTTAATTAAAACCTATGTTAGTCCAAAAGTAGACTTTTGGACTAACATAGGTCTTAGGAATCGATTGCTAAGCTGCAGTGGAAATTAAGTCTGCTAAGTTACCTGCTAAGTTATAGTGATTGCATTATTTATTTCGTCTTCGTTATTCAGAATAGAATTGATTTCAAAGTAATCATTTAGAAAACTTTTGAATTTTGACCAGTTTGCATCTTGAAATCGATATTTTACTTTGGTCGGATGTTATGCGAAATAATACCGAGTAGTGAACCGAACTTAAGATTGATAGTGATACTAAACGGCTCAGTGAATATATTATTAGAATATGCTTAAAAAAAAAAAAGAATGACTTTTATAAATAATAAAACTACTCTTGGCCTCATTTTTATATGGCAGCCAAATTTTATATCTGATAAAATCGATAGATCGATATAGCTTATGAGAATTACTGATCCATGTAGTAGCATTAGAAGTTGGGAATATTTAGTAAGTGATTAATTGAATGATTCTGACAGTTTTTTTTTTTAAATTAATCTGCATCCATATTTACGGTTAGAAATTCAATTATTTAAAAAATAAAGATCGAATTTAAACTGTGAGTTGAAAATATTTGCCTATGAAAACTTTAGTATGAGAAATTGTATACTTTCACCTCGTCACCAATTGTTATGTCTTTAATATAGGAAGAAAAATAAACCTAATCACATTTTTATAACAATCTATATTTTAATAACCATACAAAAGTAACCAATTGCATCAACAAAAGATTAATTCAATATATAAATTTTCAACTTTTCCCAAGAGGAGCATGACAGATATAATGCGGCATAAATAACCATTTATACTAATCTACATACCTTTCTGAAATAGTAAATGAAGAGCGAGTATCAATCAAATCCGTTTATGTATAATTCATCGGGAGCCGGCTCGGGGCGGAATGGCCAACGAGGATCATCATTTTCTCCTCCAGTCCCATCCTTTCAAAGAAAGGATCTTTTCTCAAAATTTTAAGTACAATTCTTTTATATTGTATTTAATGTTGTTAGTTGGGAATTTCACATGTTGACGAGTATGCAAAACTTATAAATACAAATTTTAACTCCGGATAATATACTGAGCTTGGAAACGTTTTGTTACAATCAAGTTACATTGTCATAAAGTTCATTCCGCGTCAATACTTAACTTTTAATTGTATTGCAAAATGAAACAAACATGAATACTATTATGAATTTTTAAATGGAATCCAAGTAATAGAGTAACAATATTTAATGTAAAGAATTAAAAAAATACATAATTATACACATGACCAGATATTGTGGAATATCCTGAAACATTGACAAGGAAGAAGTAAAAATAGTTAAATTGTTAAATAGTTAAAAAAACTAAAGAAATTCATTCAAAACTTACCTAATTTAAATGGTTTTTTATTTTAGTTTTACCTAAAAATATAGTCTAAATGCGACGTGAATTTTACTGTACTCTTTAAGTTTTAACAAAAAGTGACTAATATAAATGAAGGCACTCCATTGCAATCAGTATAATTGCAATGTTCACGAACCTCTGAAAATAATATTCTATTTTAAAAAACTCCACTCATCACCTTACTTACAAATGCCATTGCTAATCTTATCTTACTTTTTTTTTTATTTATTTATTTATTTTTTTTTTATATATTACAACATGTCATGCAGATAAGTTACAAGTTTATGGTTGTAGTAACCTTACACATGACATAACAGTGGTTTGAATACTACTTAGAAAATTGAAATTAATTTTTTACAGTAGGAAAAATCTCATAAAAACCTACATAAAATATAAAGGAAAAAAAAAATTATGTTACAATCATTAAAAGTGCAAGAAAAACTAAATATAATTTATGTGCAAAAGGAAAACACATATATATATATATACATATACACACATACATATATATACATATCCACACACACACACATATATATATATATATATATATATATATATAATATATATATATATATATATATATATATATATATATATATATATATATATATATATATATATATTATATATATATATATATATATATATATATATATATATATATCCACACACACATACCCGCACATATACATACACACACATCATATAAATACAATTTGTTGATTGGGGTGATTGAGTTTATTGTTACATGTTTGGTGATTGATAAGAAACCGTTAAATTTTCACAAATAAACTGATTGAATTAGTCATTTAGTAGTATGTGTTTAGTCCGTCTGTGTGTATACCGTTTCAAAGATGTTTTGTCATAGTTTCCTATTGTTCGGATAATAGGGTTTTCAGACGTTGGTGTTACCTCAAAAAATCTCTGTGTTTTAAAATAAATATATTTTTTTACTGCGGGAAGCTGTAATTCTGCTAGCATAATAGATACTTTGGTATACCGTGGATAATTGTTTATGATTCTCATACACATATTTTGAATTACTTCGAGTTTTTTGTAATTTGTCTCGCATGTGTAACTCCATACTGGGGCAGAATAAGTGATTAAAGGGCGGATTACTGTTTTATATAAAATTAGTTTATTTTTTGTATTCAGTTGTGAATATCTATTAAAATATGGTGACATTTTGCTGATCATGTTTTTTGCTTTATTGCACTTGTTGTTGATATGTTGAGTAAAATTTAGGGATCTATCAAGTTCTAGTCCTAAATATTTCACCGAACTGGACCAAGGAATCTGTACTTCTTTTATGTATATATTGTGGTTTATGCGTGGTCTTCTTTTTGTAATTGATTTTATCATGCCAGTTTTGACAGTCTCCATAAATTTATCGATGTTAAAATCTATGTCGGAGTTATTTCTTATAACAGGATTAATATCTAGATTTTTATCTACGATTTTTCCCAATCAGCCAATTTGAAATTGAATTTTGGGATCGTGCTGGTTTTTACGGTTTTATTTTTCAATCGAAAGATCACCGGGTTATGATCCGAACTGAGATATGGTACCGAGATAAGCCGAGAAACATCAGAAATATTTTTGGTGAGGGCTAAATCAATAATGCTAGATTTGATTTTTTTCTGAGTTGGTATGTAAGTTGGCTCGTTTGGAGCATGCAATTCTATATTTTTCCGTGATATATAATTTAATAATAATTTTCCATTTTTATTCGTATTGTAAATTTTGTGCATTTAAGTCCCCGAAAATGAGTGTGTGTTTACCGATGTTAAACATAACTCTAAGGTCACGTGTATTTATTTTATTCGGTGGGATATAAACTGCAACTGTGTTAATAATTTTGTTTTTGACCTTAAATTGAATTGCAGTCGCTTCCGCGTATTTTAAATTATCAATCGGCCTGTAAACGTGCGGTAGATCTGAACGCACCAGTATCATAACCCCCCCGCCTGCTCTGTTCCTGTCCCTTCGGTAAACAGTGTAGCCAGGGACCGAGAATCTGTCTTGAGCAGATAAACGAGTTTCGCTTACTGATACTATATGAGGTTGATTTTGATGTAGAAATTGTTTGAATTCTATATCATTTCGGCGAAGTGTTTGGGCATTCCACATCATTAATTTTAAATGTCGTCTACCGTTGTTCATTATGAACAAAAAAAATATTACATAATCTCTAATATATAAGCAATAGTAAAAAAAAGTAATAATACATAAACGGAAGAAACAAAACATATAGGTAAAAATACGTGAATATTAATAAGTCGTCAGAATTATTTAGTTTACGATATATAAGGTGTAGTATTGTTTTTGTTTGAGTATTAAGACATGTTTTGCTTAATATATACAATGGCAATTTAGAATACATAGGTTAGGAAGTTGATATGAAAGTGTTGACTGTTTTCGTGGTAGGTGTGTATTTACATTTGATTGTACTCACTTTAAGGTCAGGAGTACACAGAGGAATGTTGTAGTTAAAGTATACAATATGTGATATTAAACTAATAGATAAGAAAATATAACATAAATAGCATCTTAAGCGTATTTTAAGCATTTTAAACTCTTGACTCTTAATCAATTAATGATAATAACCCTTCTATTACAATAAATATTTTTGACATGCTGTCTTCTGCTGATTTTACTTCAGAGACAATATTTTTTAATTTATTGATTATTTTATTTAAGTTAAAAAGTTTAAAAATATTTTTAACTTCTTTAAAACATTCAATAATAGATGGTTCATTATAAGAAGGGTTATTTCCATTAATATTGTCTGAGAATGTTTTTTGAAACCATTTTGAGTCTGTTTTTGGTAAGGAAGGAAAATCATTTTGTCTTGCCTTGAATATTTTTCGTTGTGAAGGGTGGATGGTTGGTCGTTGTTTACTGAGCTTCAATTGCTGGTTTCGTATGAAGTGTGGGCATTTTTCGTAATTTGAGAAATGACTTTCATTGCAGTTGCTGCACTTCGGGACGAAGTCTTCGCGTATGATATTAGCGCAGTCTCTTGATAAGTGTTCCTCGGAGCACTTCAGGCAACGGGGTTTTTTGAAGCAGTTTCGAGCTGTAGTTAAGTAAAGTTATATTCTTGGCATAAATAACATTGTGTCAACACTTTTTTGCTCACATATTTTTCCCGTGATATAACAACATTATCACAATATTTTATGAGATTAAGTTTTACCAATTGTTCTTTATTATTTAGTATAATGATTGATAATGGTAATTTTTTTTCAATACCATCTATTTTTTTAGTCATTTGAAACATTTTTGTAAATCTCTAAGCCTTGTCTGTTTAGATCGGCTTGAATGGTTTCGATAGGATAGTCCGGGGGCATGCCTTGTAATACCACTTTAGGCTTAATCTCATGTTTAGGAGTATAGGTATCGAAATTATGATTGAGTAATTTAAGTTCATTTTTAACGTTTATGAAGTCTTCATTATTATATACATAGAAAATAGTTTTATTTCCACCGTATTTGATATTTATATCTTTAACTGAATGTTTAAGTTTTGTAATTATTTCCTTGTGATTTGAGAAAGAGGAATTAACTACTATTGGGGGAAATTTTTGTGATTCAGGATTTTTATTAGTGTGGTCAGAGATCTCTTCATCTTCTTCCTCGTCGGAGAAAACCGAGTAACTATTTTTAATAGGAATGTTATATAAGGTTGACTCACCTCTTCTTCTTTTCGGAGCTAAATTTGTCTGTCCATCTTTTTTTGAAGTGCTAGAAGTTTCTTCTTCGTCTTCCATGTTCAATTTGCTCCCCAGAAGGGCATTCTTACTTGAAAAATTGTTACCAAAAATAATATGAAAGTTCTAAGTTTATCACTATTAAATAAATCCGTATTATAAATAATATTAACTAAAAACTGAAATAAAATTAAAACGAAACAAAACAATTAACACAGAAGTTATAGTGTCTTTACTCGGCGGCTGCTACAGTTAGACTGTCTTATCTTACTCCCAAGTATAGTTTGTATTACAAGTCGCAAGAAAAAAATCATACGAGATAAGACAGAGTTCGATTAATTAACTTTGTTTGTCCTTTATTTTTTATTTTTATCCTTTTCTTATTTTTATCCTATATAGCAACCACCTGAACAGTAAAAAACTAGTACTATTTAGTGGATCGTGCGATAATGACCTGGATGTTTTGCTCCTAGACATCGAAACAAACAAACAAAACAATTCACTATTTACTCCATTCTACGATCCACAACCAGACCATCACTATGGTGTAAATAATGTCAACTCTCTAGTATGTATTCTAACATCGTAAATTTATTTAAAATAGTCCCAGATTCCGATAATTATATGATTACAGTTGATATAAATAACAGACTCCAACATTTTGAAGTGGATTCAGGAGCTCCTTCCACCATTCCGTCAGAAGACGAATTTGACAGATTGAAATTGAATTAACCAATAAAACCATCGAACATAGCGCTTCGTTCTTATTTTGGAAATTAGTCATTCCAAAGGGAGTTGATACGGAAAAAGTAACGTATAAAAATAAAGAAATTGAAGGAGATCTTTATATCGTCCCGTAGGGGCATGCAGTCATACATATTATACTGTGGATTCGAGGCCTGGGCATTAAGTTGAAAGATCTAGACTATGTCGCTGGGTTTATAGGGCAACCTTCTACACTTGAATCTATCAACTCAATAATTATTGAGTTGCATGATGTCGTAAATTATAATTAGATCTTGAGTTGCCAGATGTTTTCGAGGAGAAAATAGAGTGTGTTCCGGGTGTTGAAATAACTTGGGAATTACACAAAGATGCCAAACCCAATTTTACAAAGGAGCGAGACGGGCCGTACCCTCTGAGGGATCGTACCCTTGAAAAAGAACTGGAGGCATTGGAAGCAGCCGAGATCATTGAACCTATCTCTTGAGGGTCACCAACAGTGACCAGTTGTTATACTCAAGTCCGACGGAGGGATACGATTATGCTTCGAATATAAATGCAGAGTTAATAAAAGGATTGTAAATACAAACTACTCAATCAAGCGAATCGACCAAGTTTTTCTGCAAGCTCGATTTATATGAAGCATATTTGCATTTCCAGGTGGATGAAGATAGTGTTAAGATCACGACTATTTCGACCCATTGTGGCAGTTTCATGATGAAGCGTCTCAGTTTTGTCATAAAAAATGAGCCAGCTGAATTCAATAAATATATAGGAAAAATACTTAAGGAGCTATTTTGCGTTGAGACATATTTTGACCATTTTATGGTTCATGGTCCTGCACTAGAAAATTGTTTAGGAAACTTACGGGCGCTGTTAAATCGATTTTGTAAATTAAATTTACATGTGGCCAAAAGTGGAATATTTAGAGCACATTATCGAATATAATACTCGAAAATCTGCAGAAAAGGTCATGGCCGTTCTATGAATTGCTCGCCCTAACAATTTGGACCAGCTTCAAAGTTTTTTTGAGCCTTATAACATATTATTCCAAATTCATTCCAGATTTTTCAACGTGTTCTTACCCTCTCACGTGCTTACTCCGTAAGGTAAAACTTTTTTTTTTTGGACTGCCAAAACAATCTGTGTAATCTGGAATTACAAACTATTGGATTCGAATCGTTTGGGAATTTATTTAAGTAGAATAGAAACCTTAATCGAACAAAGTCAGCAATATAAATCTCTTTTGAAACATTATTATAAACAGTAATAAATCCGAAAAATCTTCAAAATTGTGTTCTATCATAATAATTATTTATTAGTTAATACTAAATACATTTTTTGGGTAGGAATGTATGGTCATGTTAAAAACTTTCGATCAACATGAAAATGTGAATTAATAAAAGAATTGTAAATGTGTGATCATCATTACGAAATTTGTATCGACTTGAAACTTTTAATTAATAAAAATAAATAAATAAAATATAAGGAGAAAACACAACTCCTGAAAATTTTTCTCATATAGAAGAGAATGTATATTTAGAAACTGATTGCCGATGAGGTGAAAAGCCCAGAGCGCTGAGATAATATCGCTGCTCCCTAAGTTAAGAGGGAATCCCCAACCAAGCGGACACTCAATTCCCCCAGAATTCCGACCTGATCAGAAACTTGTTCGTAACTGTTTGCTTGAAACAACTTGTTCCAAACTATTGTTCCAACCAGTAGGTCAACAAGTCATAATGTCCACATTTTGTTAACTTTGTTGTAATTTAAATTATAATTGTGCTATTCTTATCCGAAGACACATCACGTAATTAGTAATGTTAAATGTAAATATTCGAAGGTCGAATATCAATTCTTTTGGTTCCCGCAATCTCTCAATACGTTTATGATTAAAGGATAACATATAGTTTTAAATAATTCTATTTCTATATTATTCTATTATTCTATTCTATTCTAAGACTTAAAGAAAAAAAGAAACAGTTTTATTTTTGGTGGTTCCAGGCATTGATTTTAAATAAGTCACTGACATATAGAACAGAATAGAATAAAATAAAAAATCATCTTTATTCTGGGACTAAGTCCCTCAAGAATAACAATATTGTTCATACCAATTGACAATAAATCGTGCCAGATGATCTGTTACAATAAATAATACCTAAAATCTAAATAATAAAATAAGCATGTACCTAGCTTTGGAGGATATATCAAGGAAAGCAGATGGGTACTAGGATTACAATATTACAGTATTGATGCAAAAAACAAGAACATACAAATAACTTAATAAAATTGGATAGAAACGCTGAATAAGTTTTATAGGCAAACATTTTAGTAATAAAATATAAAAATCACTAGAGTAAATAAATGATTTACATATGTTCCATAAGAAGTTTAAGTGAAAAAACATTAAGATATTGTGAAAAACTAGACAAGTATTTTGATCTACCTATGAAGAGATAGATTACGAACAGAAAAATATAGAAAAAATATATATATAAACACACGCATAGAGAGGAGTGTGTAAAAGATAGGAAAAAATTAAGTATTTTTAAATAAAATAAAATATACTTCAAAAAAATACAATCTTATGAATAGAAAAGGTAGAAGGTAAGAGAAATGACAAAATAAACAAAAAAATATACCTCCTCTCAATGCATTGAGAAAGGTGATTGAAATTCTGTTTTATACTCAAAACATTATTTTTTTTATTATTATTATTAATCACTTTATTCAGAAATATTACAATTTGTCACAGTTAAGGACACTTATAATAGAGTTCAGAGAGTACATTCATACCGTATATACAAAAATATAAATAAATAAAGTAAAAAATAAGCATAGTAATAACAAAAGAATAAGAAAAAAGAACAAAAGAGAAAGGAAAAAAATATATATATACACATAAGTAAATAAAAATAGAAATAAAAGTAAAACAAACATCTTAGATAAAACCTACCTATATACATTATTTACAATTTGCCAGGTGATCTCCGAACCAATCCTGTCCCCTCCACATGTGGCGGGAAAAGGCAGGCTTAGGAGATCCCTAGGCTTCTCCCTCAGCCACTGGTATTTAAAACCAGCGGAGGATGAATAAGAGCGCTACAGCCACAGACACTCATGACTTGAGTGGAGAATCTGGCCATTGCTAGAACTCCAAAATATCCATATTTACAAAAGGTCTCGTGGCCACTGCCGCTTTAACCTACGAAGGGGATTGTAGGGATGGGTGGTGCTTGATAGGGATTGTACAACGGGATTTGGGTGATGAGAAAGGTTCTGGTGAAATTTGGAAAATTTGGCTGGGATAAGATCAAGAATAAATGGGATATTAAGGTCATGATGTAGGGTTTTATTGGTTACATAGAAGGGAGCATCGACTATTGTACGGAGGACTTTAGACTGAAAGGATTGAATGCGTTTGATGTTAGAAAATTTAGCTGTTCCCCATAGTTCTAGCCCGTAAGTCCAGATGGGTTTCAGTATTGTCTTGTAGATCAGTAATTTGTTTTCACCAGAAAGTTTAGATTTTCTATTCAGTAGTCTATATAGCTGGCCATATCGTCTGTTCCTGTCTTTTAAGTCTAGTATGTGGATTCCATGTTAGTCGTCTGTCTAAGAGAAAGCCAAGATATCGGACTGTATCTGAGAAAGGAAGCTGGATGGAGTTAAAATAAACTGGTGGGCAGGTATTACGCCGAAGGGTGAAGGTAATGTGTTTACATTTAGATTCGTTTACCTTAATGCGCCATTTCTTACACCAGTGTTCAATCAGGAAGAGGTGCCTTTGTAAGTTTGCGGACGCTGTTTCAGGATCTGAGTTGGAAGAAAGGATAGCAGTGTCATCAGCGAAAGTTGCCAGGAGGGTATCGGGATGGACAGGAATATCAGCGGTAAAGAGAATGTAAAGGATGGGGCCCAAGACGCTGAATTGAGGAACGCCAGCCTCAATTGAGTAACAGTCGGAGAATTCGGTGCCACAGCGAACTCGGAAGGAGCGGTCGGAGTACTAGGTATATGGATTGTGGTAGGTGCATTATAAGCTTGAGGAGTAATCCGGCGTGCCATACCCGGTCAAAAGCTAGCGCTATGTCCAGAAATGCACCCGAGCAATACTGCTTACTTTCTAGGGTTGAGGATATATGGTCAACAACTCGGAGTCCTTGTTGGACCGTGGAATGTTGGGAACGAAATCCGAATTGATGAGTAGGAAGGTTATAGGATTCAATTATAGGTAGGATTCGTTTCAGTAGGATCTTTTCAAAAATTTTTGAGAGGATTGGGAGTAGGCTAATTGGTCTATAGGATGCTGTATTGTTGGAAGGTTTGCATGGTTTCAAGAAGAGGACGATGGTGGAATGTTTCCATAAAAGAGGGAAGTTGGTAGTTCGTAGGATGTAATTGTATATATATGTGAGAAATATGTTGGCTTTGGATGGAAGTTGTCGAAGGATCTGTGGGGTTAGAAGGTCATATCCAGGAGATTTGCGAGGAGTGATTTTCCGTAAAAGGTATTTGACCTCAGAGGGATTAACAGCTTTAGGTGGTAAGGAGAGTGGGGTAGGTAACGAGAGGGATTCTTTTACTTTTACTGTGTGGCTGGGATGGGATTCCGGATGAGGAGCGAAAGTATAGGAAAGGTGTTTGGCAAATTCCTCGGCTTTATCTCTTCATCAGATGCTGCCCAGAAGCCATCACCTCGTCGAAGAGGGTGGGAAATATGATGGCATTTGAGGTTTATTCTGGTGATATTCCAAAGGGAATTATCATGAGCAGAGAGTGTGGTGAGATAGGAATTGAATGATTGGGATCTGAAGGTGGCTAATTCTTGTTTTAATTTTTTACAGTGGTATCAATAAGACTTGGTGTAGCCATTATGGCAATTATGGAACTGTATGAATTCTCTTTTTGGGTACGGTTTTTCGACCTTTACTCTGGTGTAGAAAATTCTATTCACATCGTATTTTTTCGATCCCAGACGATGGCTCTAGATCGACGAAAAATAAGGGCAATGGGATTTTATTCTTTACACCTGGTTGTTCTATATTTTCTTTTAATACATTGGTTATCTGACGTATTTTGAACCCTAACGCCGTTAGCTCTTCTTTAATCA
This sequence comes from Nezara viridula, assembly GCA_928085145.1. NCBI lineage: Eukaryota > Metazoa > Arthropoda > Insecta > Hemiptera > Pentatomidae > Nezara > Nezara viridula. Next base: position 193,270,887 of record OV725078.1, on the reverse strand, counting down.
CTTCTGTTGGGGTTGAGGAGTGTAAATTTCTTATAACAACTCGTAGTGATCCTGCCTCAACTGGTATGTGTGAAAGTCCGCGTTTGTGTCTGTTAAATATTTTACGATTTTTCGGTATTTTGCCTACTTAGGCATTCACATGCAATAAACATTAGTTATTAAAAACAATGATATCTTATATTAATTTATGTATATAATTTATATTTCTCTTTATTACATTTATCTAGCAATTATTTTGTAAATATCTAATTTAAGTTATCGACACAATAATATGTTTATGTATATTCTGCAGATATAATTTGTTGTGTAGGGTCAATAATCCCAGAATAATAAAGGTATTTTCAGTTTATTTCAAAAAGACGCAAACCTCCGGAGGGTCTTTGTCCTCTCTCGAAAAATATCCCCACTGCAAAGAAAGAAATCCTCTATGTCAATCGATAATGAGAATAAACCCTCCTTTCTGAACTACAGAAGGTATTTTGCATTAGCGTTGAGCCAATTGTTCACAAGCGAAATGCATCAGTAAATATGTTACCTCCTCGTGAGGATTCCTAATAAAGGTGAATTCTACTAGCAGTTTCTCCTTCACATAATATAGTGATTCCATGAGAGACACTCTGAGTTTGTTCCTCCATCAGTTTGTTTCCAACCTTCCAACTGTTACCTCATCTTAGTGTAAGCACCAATAATGGTTAGCAGGTCGAATTCTTCAAGATAGTCCTCCCTCCACCTCTCCCCTCCGAATAGCCTTTATTATTTATAAATAAGTAAATTACATATAAATCAGCTATTAATACTTGAAAAAGAACTTTATTTAAAATTTTCATAGGTACAAATTGAAGCAAAAGTATTTATCGATAATTTTCGACTCTTTAAAACTGGCTTCCTGGAATGAATAAATGAATTATAGATACCTAATTTTCCATTTAATTTGATCTCTTTTTGTTAGATGAATGGTCAGGTACCCATTTTAAGGAGGGCTGTGGCTGAATCGAGGCCCCTTTAGACCAGTCCATGTATAATGAATCAATCACCTCTTTCATGTGCCCTTTTAGCGAAATGCCCTGTGGTAAGGAACTAGCCTGGGGCATAATTCAATTTTTCTCGAAGCCAAGAAAGGGCAGCTACTCTGTACCATGGAAGGGAAAACCTCATTTCCCGAGTAAGATGAATGAAATTTTCCAAGAGGATTTTTCTTTTAGTCTGCCCTTTATCACATCTCCTGTACTTTCTCATATTATGTCATTTGTTCTTAAACTTAAGACGTGTGCTATCCTGGATACACCTTGGAAGAAAATAGGACTAACCCTTAGAAGTTTACTTCTAAAATATATTATTTTTATTAAGTTATTTATTTAAAATATTGAAATATTAATTGTTACTTTTAACAGCTAAACCGCAAAAATAATAATGAACATTAACTATATAACAGATGATTGTAACCGATGTTTTTTTTTATGGATATAGAAAGAAGATATATGAAACATTAATTGAACTTAATTTTGATTAAATTAATTACCAATTATATTAATGGAATGTTGAAATGTTAATTAAAAATTTTATTGTGAATTCATAAATACTAGTATAAATTAATTATCGTTACTAGTTATTTTAAGACATTTAAATTAATGAGTTTCTCTAAATTTTGTCACTAAAGAAATAAAATGTAAATAGAATCGTATCTAACAAATTATTGATATTTGGTTTCATCGTATTTCGGGAAGCGATGCCTATAAAAACTTTTTTATTTTGTCTTTTCTTCCTCACTTCCGAATGTTATGGAGCTTCGTGTTCGTGCGAAATATTAAATACATTTTTACGCTCATGATAAAAAATTACCAATTGCACTTTACGCTTTGGACATGAAGAAACAAATTTGATTCCGTGTTTGTAGGTAAATCCATGTGAATAACGTTTCTCCAATTTTGATTCGATCTTTAGGAATTGTGTCAGTTAGTACATAGAGAAATGTCATCCACTACTTCCGCAGCCGGAATATAAGTGCAATTATACTAGAATGCGCTTACATATTAAAAATGCCTCATTCGATTAGGGACGAAGTTGGAGAAAATTCGGAGATTCATACATAAATGATCTGACAAAGTTTATTAATAGCCATTTAACAATTAAGGTTGGTATAATTGCTTAGAATATAATGGTTGTAAACTGAGGTAGACAATCAACATTTGACAAGGAGATATTAAATTAATTTAAAACTTATTATTATATTGTTGTTTTTTTATTTGAACTAAAAAAACAACAAGTAATTGTGAACAACGGTGTCATGATATCCTTAAGACTTGTTGAGGAACTACCCATTAGCATCATACCGGTAACTGCTCTGTACTAGAAAGGTCCTTAGGCCATCATCATTTCAGGTGTTTCACAGGAATAGATGTGAAAACAGGTTTTTTTTTTTTTTTTTTTATCTATCTGGTTATTGAGTAATAATACATTTTGCCACACTTAAGGGCACTGAGTATTAAGGCTGAGAGAGGCACATTCATACCATATATACAATACAAAAAAAAATAATAATTATAAATAAGTAAATAAATAAAAAATATAAAAAAAATATAAAAATCTATATAACAAAGGCAAAAACTATAATAAACTAGGAAATGTAACTAAGAGTTAAAATTAAATGAAATACAGAAATTCGTAGCAAAATTAAATAAATTATAAGTAATAGAAATAAATAGAAAAACATTCATACTTAAATACAATATTTACAATTAGGTAAGAGATCTCCGAGTCCATCCCTTTTCCCCACGTGTGAAGGACAAAGCGAGACTCTAAGAGATCTCTGAACCAATCCTGTCCCCTCCACATGTGGAGGGAAAAGGCAGGCTTAGGAGATCCATAGGCTTCTCTCTCAACCGCATCGCCGGCATTACCAATCCAGTGGAGACTGAGAGAGGGCACTAAAACCACAAACACTCATGACTTGAGTGGAGAAACTGGCCATTGCCAGAACTCCAGTGACGTCTTTACAAGAGATCTCGAGGCCACTGCCGTTTCAACCTTCGAGGAGGGTTGTAGGGATGACTGGAGCTATATAAGGATTGTGCTAAAGGGTTAGGATGATCGATTATGTTCACGTGAAAATTTGAGAATCGGGATGGAATAACGTCAAGGATATAAGGGATGTAAAAGTCATGAAGTAGGGTTTTGTTTGTAACGTAATAAGGAGCATTAACTATCATACGGAGGACTTTAGACTGAAAGGATTGGATGCGTTTGATGTTCGAAAATTTAGTTGTCCCCCACAGTTCAATTTCGTAGGTCCGGATGGGTTTGAGTATGGTCTTGTATATTAATAGTTTGTTTTCTGTTGATAGATTGGATTTTCTGTTAAGTAGTCTGTATAGCTGGCCAAATCGTCGGTTAAGTTCTTGTCTTTTAAGTCTAGTATGTGCGTTCCAAGTTAGTCTTTTGTCTAAAAGGAATCCAAGATACCGAACTGTGTCTGAGACGGGGTGAGGTACAGAGTTGAAAAGGATATGTGGACAGGATCTGCGTCGGAGGGTAAAGGTGACATGCTTGCATTTGGATTCATTGATCTTAATGCGCCAATTTTTGCACCATTGCTCAATTAGGGAGATGTGTCTTTGTAGATTTAAGGATGCAGTTTAAGGATCTAGGTGGGATGACTGGATGGTGGTATCGTCCGCGAAAGTTGCTAGAAGGGTATCGGGATTGGTTAGAATGTCAGCGTTGAAGAGGACTGGACCCAAGACACTGCCTTGTGGAACACCAGCTTCAATTGGATAATAGTTGGAGAATTCAGTGCCGCAGCGGACTTGAAAGTAACGATTTGAGAGGTAGGATTTGAGGACTAGGTACAAGGATTGGAGTAGGTGAGTTTTGAGCTTGAAAAGCAAGCCATCATACCACACCCGGTCGAAAGCTTGAGCTACGTTCAGGAAGGCACCGGGAAAACAGGATTAGAAAGTAATAGGTTCTAGTGCGCCAGGAGTTTACTGTGGAAGGATAGGAATTTTTGATTGTCCAAAGTCAACAATATGCCGTTGTTAAGGTTATTATGTACGATTTTATTTATGACTATGTAAATAGCTTTGATGATTTTAAGAAGTATTGACGATTGCTAGGATATTATATATAAATATCACCTCAGTCGATACGAATGAGATTGGGTGGTTTAGTTATTAGCCCAAATAAAGCTTATTATAACCATGCCATCGATAATTAAATATTGAAGTATCCGGAAATGTCGAGCAGTTTCTCGTTTCAGTCTGATATGAGGATTCCAAGTAATTAGTTCCTCTGGGTGGAGTCCTTGGCAGCAGGTGGGTTCAACATGTATAAATGGAGTGTCTTTAATGGATCGATGGATAATGTAGGAATTAGCCATAAAATTATAGTACTAGAGTTGGTTTTGCCAAAGAATGGTTTTAAAATTCCCCGCGTTACGGCGAGTAGTGAGGGGCAGATCTAAATTATAAAAGATAACACTTAAGCCTTGTGAGCGCCTGATTGGCTCACCATTTTATAGGCAGTCACCCAGCAAGCACCATTTCCAGCACCACCAGTTAGGAGGAGGGCCCTCCAGGTAACAAAGATGTAAGCTGGCATATAGATAGTAAGCTATTTTTTGCACAATCATTTACCTACAAATCCCTTAAGGTACATTCCACTGCTTAAGATTGCCTTAAAATTTTGAATGTTGCCTTATTGAAACTCGAGAGTTATTTTGCCATAATTGGAAAAGTTGCCTCAACTTTTTAAACTTAAAAAAAAAAAATAATAAGAGTAAGAGATAACATGATGGGATATGTTCAAATATATTTTAATCATACAATTTTGACCCTATTCTTCTAGACATTTTTATTCCATTCAGCTTCCTTTCTCAGACACAGTCCGGTATTTTGACTGAAGACTAACTTAGAAAACACATGCTAGACTCAACTGAACCGACGATATGACCAACTATACAGACTACTGAAAAAAAAAATCTAAACTTTCTCTTCAAAACAAATTGGTTGTCTAAAAGACAATCCTGAAACCTATACGGACTTGAACTGTGGAGGGCAGCAAATTTTTTTAACATCCAACACTTTCAATCTAAACTCTTATGAACGATAGTTGGTGCTAAATTTTATATAACTAACAAAAGCCTACACCATGATCTTAATACCCCATTTGTTCTAGACCTTACCCCAGAAAAAATCTCAAAATTTCATTAGAATCTTAAAAATCATCCAAAACCTCATAGTCCGGGAGCCCGTGGCAAAAAAAGCTGCCATATGTCATACCAAGCTTTTTTCCTATAAATTGATCATATCCACAGGCCTCGTAAGAAAAACGCACGTCTGCCAGCATATAGCCGCTGGAATACAAAATTGCGTCAATGTCAAGATAGATAGAAATGCTACATAGGTTGTTAGCGTATATATTCAGAGGGCTTATAGATATATAAAGCTACCAACCCTTTCAATTTATAGTATTTACAGTCTTAAGACATGAAATAATTGCCAGTTACCAAATACCCGTGGATTTCAAGTTCAAAAATTGAATTTACGATTCAAAAACTTTCCTTTTTCGCGTTTTTACTTATATCGGTGAAACTATTCTTTCTATCTATAATAATGTCGATTGTAAAATTAAAGCTGATAAAAGTTGCAATAGAAATGATTATAATAGTTTTCCCGCAATATTCTATAGTTTCCATGATATCCGTCCTCGTAATTCACAAATTCCGAAAAAAAAAAATGTTCATCGCATTTTTATGATTATTTGACTCGCCAACTCTTTATATTTTCATTTTTTGAAAACGTTATGAGTAAAAAAGTCGTTTAATATTGCATTTTCTTTAAGAATATATATTATTTTTCTATCTTATATTCAATCATTCAAAAGCTAGAGCAATTATAAGTTAATAATTAAACTCTGAAACTATACTGAAAAACTTATATTTCGATATTACACAGCTCTGGTTGAAGATAAAATAGTAACGCGATTCATATTCTTAAAAAAAATAATATTAAACAACTTTCTACAGCATGACTTTTTCGTAAAATGAAAAAATAAAGTCATAAAAAAATGAATCAAATAATAATAAAAATTCGATGTAATTTTTTTTTATTCTCGAAATTAATGAATTACGAGAACAGATATCACAAAAACTATAGAATACAGCGAAAAACTAATATAATAATTTCTATTGAAAATTTTGTCAGCTTTAATATCACATTTAAGACGGCAGTGGATCAACTGTGCGAAGGTTATGTTCTCAACTTGTATCTAAATTTTTGCCTAGTTTTCAGCGGAATCCCTCTGATTATTCACTGAATACAGTTCAATTGTGCATCAGAGGAGTTTAAATATATATATATATATATATATATATATATATATATATATATATATATGTTTCTTTTATTCTCTTATGATATGCGGAATTATCACCAAGTGATGTCCAGTAATATGCCCACTAAGAGTATTCGGTCAGACGGCGTTTATACCCCTCGTGATTCACTAGCCAAACAAAGAACTTGTCGCTGCCTGCGAGAAATCGCTCCTATTACCTCAGTGAACACTTCAGATAAAGAACATCAGCCTCATCCAGGTACCTCTTCGGAAGAAATGGTTGAAGAATCTCCTTTCTTTACTCCAAACCCGTTCCAAGTGTTTCATAATGACAGACAAGTAATGGAGTCAGCAGCAATACCCAGGGAACCAACGCCTCCTCCGATATTTGTAAAAGACATCAAAAATTTCTAGCGATTGTGTACACAACTAAACAGAATCTACCCCGGCAGTTATTCTTGCATCAACATGACCAACGATACAAAAATAACATCAGAAACTGCAGAAACCTACCGAAAAATTGTGAAGTGCCTGTCAGAAACGAATGCAAATTTCCATATGTACCAGCTGAAACAGGAGAGATCGTGATAAGAAACACGAGTGGTGATAAGAAACTTGCACTCCTCAACGCTAACTGGGGACAAATTACTCCTAAGGCATTTAGGCTTAGGGGAGAAGGCTGGAATTATAAAGGATTTGCCAAACGCAGCAGTTCGGTGAGGAGATGGGTAGAGATCAGATGTACGGGATCTAGTGGGGCTTGATTGGATGGAATATTTAAATTATAGGCTGTGATAAATATAGTAAGGTCGCTGAGTTCTGATGGGTTGGTATATTGGCCACCTTTAAATACCAATACTTCAACTCCTACCTTACTTCCCTCTCTATTCATGACAGTTCTTAATGGAAGGTTACCAACAAAATCCTAAAATCCCATCATATTTCCCATCACCTCGGTCGATGCGATTCCTTCTGGGCAGTGTCTGATGAGGATAAAGCTGAGGAATTCGCCAGAAATCTCTTCAGAACATTCACCTCTCATCCGGAATCCAACCCCACGCATACGACAACAGAGGAGAATTCTTTATATCACCTATTCCACTTTCCTAACCCACTAAAGCAGTTAATCCTTCTGAGGTCAAACATCACTTACAAAAACTTCCTCTCTGTAAATCTCCTCGATACGATCTCCTTACCTCTCAAATCCTTCGAAAACTTAATCCAAAAGCTGTTATATTTCTCAATTACTTATATAATACCATTATAAGAACTACTTACTACTTCCTCATTTATGGAAACATTCCACTATTATCCTGTTTTCGAAACTAGACAAACCTCCCAACAAATCGACGTCCTACAGACTAATTAGCCTAGTTCCAATCCTCCTAAAAATCTTTGAAATGATCCTTCTGAAACGAATCCTACCCTTTATAGAATCCCTAAATCATCCTTCCCATCAGTTTGGATTTCGTTCACAACACTCCACAGTCCAACAAGGACTCCGAGTGGTCGATCATATTTCCGCAGCACTGGAAAGCAAGCAATATTGTTCGGTTGTATATCGGGACATAACTCAAGCTTTTGACTGGGTATGGCACTCCGGGCTTCTTCCCAAGCCGAAAACCGATCTTCCGCAGTCCTTGTACCTAATCCTCCGCTCCTATCTCTCTGATCGCACCTTTCGAGTTCGATGCAGTATAGAATTTTCCAATTCCTACCCAGTTGAAGCAGGTACTCCTCAAAGTCCCGTCCTTTATATCGTTTTTACCGCTGATATCCCTGTCCATCCCAATAACTTCCTGTCAACATGACTCCGCTATCCTACCATCCAACTCAGATCTCGAAATAGCATCTTTAAATCTGGAAAGGCACCTCTCCCTAATTGAGCACTGGTGTAATAAAGGACTCATCAAAGTAAACGAATCCAAATGCAAACACATTACCTTCACGCTCCGGTGAAGATCCTATCCATCAATCCACTTTAATTCCATCCAGCTTCCTTTTTCAGACACAGTCCGGTATCTTGACTTTATCTTAAACCGACGACTAACGTAGAACCTATAAACTAGACTTAAAAGACAAGAAATTAACCGAAGATACGGCCAATTATACAGACTACTGACTGGAAAATCTGAACTTTCAATTGACAACAAATTACTGATCTACAAGAAAATCCTGAAACGTATTTGGATCTACGGACTTAAACTTTGGGCGACAGCAAAATTTTCTAACATAAAACGCATCCAATCCATTCAGTCCAAAGTCCTCCGAACAATAGTCGATGCTCCGTTCTATGTAACCAACAAAACCCTACATCATGACCTAGTTCCACTCAGCCCTACAATCCTCCTCGAAGGTTGAAGCGACAGTGGTCCAGAGATCTTTTGTTGTATATATCTTGTAATTTTCGCAATGGCCAGATTCTTCACTCAAGACACGAGTGTATGTGGAACTAAAGATTTTTAGTTCAAGCTCCACTGGCTTTAGCACTAGTGACGCGGTTGAGAGATTAACACAGGGATCTCTTGGAGTCCTGCTTTTCTACTATAGATGGAGGGAGAACCCTGGCTTGGGGTTCCCTGCCTAATTGTATATATTTTATATAGGTATGGCTGTGATTTTATGTTTTTTAATTTACTTATCTTTATGCTATTATATTTTTTGATTGTACATATTTACATATAATTTATATAACATTATAAATTTAGGCGATGATGACCCTAGGGTTTAACGGCTTAAAACCCAAACAAACCAACGTTAGTAATTTAAAATAATTCAGTTACATAAGAAGCTTTGATAAAGGTATACGTTGAATGACAGGATCCACTTTATGTCAAAGGACGAAATCATACAAAGCCAAACAATAAATATATCACTTAAAAATATAAAACATAAAAATAAATATAGAACTTAATATTATATTTTATGTACCTAACAACAGATTTGAGTGTTTAGAATTATTTTTTTCTATTTAATTAAATTTACTACTCCATTAAATAAATACAACTAGTAAATATAAATAATCAATAATAATGATATGAACAGACTTTTCAATATACTCCAATAGTAAAAATCATTAAATTATTCTAGGTAAGATGATCCTGAGAATATCTTGCTTTCATACGCCTAGGTGGATTATTAGTAATTGAGGAAACAGGTATCTGGAGCCAAATCAGCGACATTAACAGCTTAGAATAAAATTAATATGCGGAACTTTCCATGTTGTACTTTAGCATGTTTAATACTTGATATTACTATTCAACTACTAGTCATTACTATTTTACCAATGAAGAGTCATTCATTCTGTGTTTAGTTAAGAAGTACTATTTATTGACTAAAGTTTATATTACGAAATGAAGTGGTCATTGACAATCGACTGTTGGAATCATCCCCATTATCAGCAGTCGATATCCATGGTTAATACGAAATAATGTACAAATTATCTGTTACAGTTGGAATCCAACTAGTTCCCGGGAATTCAATGTCCAGTCTAATGATTATTACAAGTGAAATCGAAATTGTGAATTAGGTGTCATTTGTTTTTTTAATGTAAACATTTATTAATTTTAGGTTTTTAATAACATCTCTGTTTGAGTCATTGAGAATTTCACTCGGAATCGCCGGTCGTTTTGGCGATGACCGAAACAGTCACATCGAAATTGCTAACCACATTCCATTAATAAAAGGGAAGAGGATGAAATTGGTTCAGATATGAAGGGAACATGACACCCGGCCATCGGATGCCCCGTTCACTTGTTGCCAACGCTTCAATTAGCAGCACTAATCCCGGAACAGATGTAATTATTCTTTTATCATGACCTTCAGTTCCCAGTAACAGTTTAATATCTTGATACTCAGCTCCAGGCAGTAACTGATAATTGTAACAGTTTGTCGGCTAACTTTTCCAAGTTCCGCAGGGAACAGTAGTTCACTGTTTCGAAGAAGATAGCTCCATAATTGGGGAGGATAGAAAGCCGCTCCCTTGGCAATTGAAACTTGGTCAAGTGCTTCCGTAATTGCGTTCGAACTCGACCGGAATGGATAAGGTTCTGCTTTAGTAGCTCTGTTAAAGCCTCTTGTTATTTACATAAGTTATGAACGATAACTTGGAATCCTTGCTATCCTAAGTGCTACTAAGTAAATACTACTAGTTCTGATCATAATAATAGTTTAGATACAACAATAACTATCAAACTATACAATAGGAAGATACTATTTAATATTTACGGAATATCTTTAAATACCGTCATATAATTTTAAACATTAAAGACATAATATTCACAACACTACAAGAGGTATAAAAAAGTGCTTTTGTTATTTATAGCATATTTCAATCAGACGTCTTAAAACATATATATGGCATATTCATACTAGGTCAAAAGTAAATTAGGTGGTGTTTGAGTTTATATGAAAATATTATATTATAACTTTGGCGTTATATAAATTAAGAGTTAACTAAATTCAGTTTATGTCACGGACCCCACGTACTATTATGTTATACAATCAACTCAACTAACAAAATAAGAATATGGTTAACCTAAGAACCCTATGAAAGGTCCAGCTTATGAAAATATCCTAAACAATTTAATATAATCCAATTGTGATTCCGAAATTTCATTCGGATGTTTGAATATGTCATCTAACGGATTTACTGAGTAAAAGGCGATTAAAATTGTTTTAAAAACTTTTTTCCTCTAAATTTCCAAAATTATGTTCCACGAACTCCCGTCTTGCTGCTTATGATAGATAGCTTGATTTCTTGGGCTCTGTATTTTGGAAAATGTGGCTATCGAACTATTGAACGGATTTATTAAACAGATTAAGATAAATTAAATGGTTAATAATGATTGGAAGGGATAATTAATGAGGTTTAATATATATCGGTGGAGCAGGTGAGGCATTTGCCATTCCCTGCTGGTCCCCTAATGACACTTGGGCCACACAGCTGTTCCATTGAGGGGACCAATTGACACGGTATTGGCTGCCTATTGAGACTGCTTACCTTGCTCTCTAAATTAATATAGCTTCCATTGATTAGATCCTTGAGGAATGGTTAGCCACAAAGGCATCGGCCAGCTTTGTCTTGTCAGTTGACTGGTTCCCGATTAGAACCGGTATGTAAGTAGAACCGGAGCTAAAGCTCTCAAATCCTTCCTCTACCTAAACCAATCTATCCACTGCAATTGATTAGGAATTCCTAATATTTATTATAATCAAGTGATTTTTTTTTCTTGCAAAATTAATTTACTATAGGCCACAACAAAGTTCGTAAAATATGTTTTAATTTAAATATACAGTTCTCTCGCAAAAGTAATCGTACAGTCTGATTTACAGCTCTATGACTTGTAAAAAAACTTTCCCATGGCATTTTGAAACTTCCTGAAGATATTTTGAGAATTCCGAGACCGATTTGACTTAAATAAGAAAATAATAATTAAAAGAATTACTATCCGGCATGCGGACCTCTTGATACTTCATTTTTTTTTAAATGGATATGATTGATTGACAAATATCTCAATATGGCTCATTCAAAGACTATAAATATCACAAATGAATACATTTATAGCTTATTCACAAGTAAAACAAAGATATTAGAAGGTGTTGTTCGTGGGAGTGGTCAAATTAAATATTATATATTATAACAGCAACTTATTAGTTACCCCGAAGTTTTGACTCACTTTGTAAGTCTTCGTCGGGGTTACTAAAGATACCAAATATAAATTGCTACACACTAAAAAATGAATTTTTTTTATTTTTTTAATTTTTGTTTTAATTTTAATGAAATTTACAACTGTATTACATTAAAAATACAACAGGTAAATGTGACATTGGTAACATGACATGTAAAATATGAAGAGAAACTACCCATTGGTAGAACTCAAATTAAAGTTCTATATTAGAAAGAGTTCTGCGCATGCGTTAGCCTAAGTTAAACATACGTAAGGTCGTCTCTTACAAAATTCTTCATTAATAGTGGCAGTGTTCAACTTCAATGCGAAACTACAGTGTTACCTGTTATATTAACAATTAAGTTTGTTACTGAACAAAAGAATAAGGTGAGTAATCACTTATTTACAAATAAATAGTGAACAGTGTAAATAGACCTCAGGTTAGTTATTGATAACGGCCGGCCATAACATCGCTAATCCCACCAGTGGGCTCTGGCTCTCCGTCCGAGGAGGTTCTGTGCCGACCAGTCCTCTCTAAGCACGCGTATATATTTCCGTGTTTAAAAAAAAAAAAAATGTTATCGCTTCTCATTTAACAATTTTTCCTATCATTTGTAATATGAAATGGGATATTATCATATGCTAATGTCTAGCAAGGGTAAAAATACTAGGTCCAGGAGCCTCGATACTACAATGAGTTCTCCTATTAAAAAAAGAACAAGGCGTTCGAAAAGAAATACTCCACCAGCCACACCAGGGAGCTCTGTTGAAGAAGTGGATCCCCAACCTGGTACCTCACAACAGCAAAACAATCATGAGAAAACTCAGACTGGTGAAGAATCTCCGTTTTTCACTCAGAACCCATTTCCAGTGCTATCAAATACACAAAACGAAGAAATGGAAGCAGCACCCACCCCCAGGGAACCCAACCCCCTCCCCCCAATATTCCTTAGGAATATTAAAAACTTTCAGTTAATGTGTCACCAATTCAATAACCTAGTGGGCTCAGGAAAATATTTATGCCAAAGCAGCACGAATGACACTAAATTAATGCCCGACACTCCAGAAACTTACAGAAAAATTATAAAATATTTATCTGACACCAAGTCTGATTACCACACGTATCAACTGCGTCAAGAGAGGGCGCTCAGGGTCGTTATCAGAAGACTGCACCCATCTACGCCAACAGATACTATAAAAGAAGAGCACGTGGGTATGGGATCCCATGTTCGCCAGATAGTGAACATATTCAAGGAGGATAGAGAACAGCCTGGAATAAAAAGTAAAATACCGCTCCCAATATTCTTCGTTGACCTTGACCGAACGCCCCAGGTCAAAGACATCTACAAGGTCACACGCCTTTATTACACCAGCGTTGTTGTGGAAAAGCCTTACACCAAGCGCGACATTGTTCAATGCCATAACTGTCAGGCTTATGGCCATACGAAAAGATATTGTCATCACATTCCTAGATGTGTGAGGTGTGGTGAGCAACACAAAACTGAATAATGTAGGAAGTCTAGAACTTCACCTGCAGTATGCGCTTTATGCCACCAAGGGCACCCTGCCAACTACAAGGGTTGTCAAACATACATTGAATTAAAAACAAGAATGTACGCAACTCCTAGAGAAGAAGGGACATCCAGGCCACCAAGACAACCCTCTAGAACAGTTAACGGAAGAGTGACCTATGCTCAGATGTTCAAAGGAGACACTATAAACACTCAATCTCAGGCCCTGCCACAAGAACCTCAACCTCGAGAATTCACAAATCAACCTCAAGACCCATATCCCTCCATCCCTGAACCTAGGTTCAATACCCAGACATACATTCCTCCTCCTTCCAATTCCACTGACCTCACAAGCCTATTACTTCTTTCCTATCTGAATTTAGATCCCTCATCAACCCTCTTATTTCATTACTTACCAATGTTATATCCAACCTCATTCCACCTCCGAGAAATCCATAAATGTCCTCAACCAAATCCCTTTCCATTCTCCTATGGAATGCGAATGGAATTCGAAATCACATCAACGAACTGATAATCTTATTACATGACAAAAACATCGACATAGCACTAATAACTGAAACCCGACTAACCAACAAACGACAAATCAACGTTCCTGGCTACAATATTTATAGAACCGATCATCCTGATAGAAGAGCACATTCTGGCATTGCTATAATTATCCACCAATCTCTCTCCCATCATTTATTTCCCTTACCGACCCATAATTTCCTACAATCCAATGCTGTAATAATCCAAACTTCCCTTTACCCAATAACATTAGTTGCGGCATATTCCCCGCCTAAAATACCCATTTCCGAATCCCAAATAATTTCCTTCCTGAATTCCTTAGGACACCATTTCATCCTAGGTGCAGATTTAAATGCAAAACACCAACAATGGGGAGCCAGATCCACAAATTCCCGAGGGCGAACACTGCTATCTGCACTTAATTCCCATCGCAGCAACATCCTTTCACCTAATACTCCCACATACCTGCCAACAGATCCCAACCGCAATCCCGACCTTCTAGACTTTTTCCTACACAAAGGTCTAGGATCATTACACTGTTCCATTTCAAGGCTTGATGATCTTTCCTCAGACCACAGTCCTATAGTCCTAACCGTTTCCACATCACCCATTCCTAAATCATCCCCTCCTTCATTTATCAGGGGACCAGTTAACTGGAACCTTTTCCGTCAAATATTGGATGATAATATAGACCTCAGAGTTTCCTTAAAAACACCTGAAGACCTTGACGATGCAGTGGACTCCTTCACTACCCTGATCCAACAAACAGTTTGGACTGCATCCTGACCTGATCGTCCCAAAAAACACCTCTGTATAAATCCTCTACCCCAAGACCTATTGGACCTTATCCATAGCAAACGATGCTCTAGGGCCCTCTGTCAAAGAACCAGGCATCCTGATGACCGGAAATCGTATAATTATTATTCCAAACAGGTAAAAAAGAAACTGGATATCTTTAGAAGCCAATCCTCCAATTCCAAACTTTTCTCATTATCATCTAGTGATAACTCCCTCTGGACTGTAACTAAAAAAATCCTCAAATTCCAATCCATTTCCCACCCCCTCCGCCGTGATGGTGGTTCCTGGGCTTCGTCTAAATATGCTTCTGGAATCCTGGCAATGGCCAGCTTCTCCACTCAAGTCCTGAGCAGCTGTGGCTCTAGTGCCCTCCTTCAGCCTCCACTGGCTTTTAATACTAGTGATGCGGCTGGAAAAATGGCACTGGGATCTCTGGAGTCCTGTTTTGCTTTCCACATGTGGGGAGAAAAGCCTGGCTCGGAGATTCCTGGGCGAATGTATATATTGTATATAGGTATGAATGTGTTTAGAAGTTTTTATTTTATTTTGTTTATTTATTTTATTTATTTATTTATTTTTTCCTATTGATTTACATTTTTTTATAAGTATTAGTTTTATAATTATTTATATACTGTTTATATTTATAGTTACTTCTGTATTACTTGTATATCCTGTATGAATGAGAACTTTTAGCCTTAATACTTATAGCCCTCCAAAAGTGGCTGATTGTATTATTATTCAATAAAAAATAAATAAATAAAAAATATTAGAAAATTCCGAGGCCATCTTCTTTTCAGACGCCTCGAAGGGTTATCAGGGATAGAGGAGGAAGCAATGTTTGAAACAACAGGATTCGGATGGTTCTGTAGTTTGTTATGGAAGGATTGGTATCTAGATTGGGCCAAATCGGAAACATATGGAACATTAAGGTCTTTATGGACGATTTTGTTTGTGACAAAGTAAGGATTTTGGATTGTAAGGATTGGATAGAGAGGAATTCGATGGTTTAGTGGAGCCCCAGAGCTCAATTCCGTAAGTCCAAATAGGTCTTATTATTGTCATATATGAGTCGTTTGTAATTGAGTGAAAGCTTAGAGCGTTTGTCTAGTAAGTGTTGGAGTGGTCGGAAACGTCGAGCAGTTTCTTGTCGTTTCAGTCTTGTATGAGGATTCCATGTGAGTCGTTTGTCGAGGTGGAGTCCTAGGTAACGGATTTGTTCAACTGGGATAAGTTGGGAATTGTTAAAGAATACTGTAGGACAGGAGGTCAAAGGTTTGCGACGCAGGGTAAAGGTGATTTGATGGGATTTATTGGAGTTTATTTTAATCCTCCAGTTTTGACACCATTCTTCAAGATTTGTGATGTGTGATTGGAGAGTTTGGGATGCAATTGATGGATCGTTGTTAACTGATAGGATACACGTGTCATCGGCATAGGTGGTGATGACAGTGTTGGGACGGGATGGAATGTCAGCTGTATAAACTGTGTAAAGGATAGGACCTAGGATACTACCTTGATGAACACCAGCAAATTGAGATAAAAGAGATGAACATGTATTTTTGTGATTTACTTTGAAATATCTATCACTAAGGTAGGCTCGGATAATGAGGAAGTATGTAGGTGGTAGGAATTTACGGAGTTTACGGTACATCAGTCCCGGATGCCAGACTCTATCAAACGCATGTTCAACGTCGAGAAAACACCCGTGCAGTACATTCCGCGCTCCAATGCAGGGGAAAGCACGTCTACCACACGATGACATTGCTTAATAGTGGAGTGAGATGTACGGAATCCAAATAGGTGATCTGGGATTATGTTATTAGAATCTAGGAATACAGGTGTTTTAAGATGAGTTTTTCTAGAATTTTGCCCATAATGGGTAAAAGAGAGATAGGACGGTAAGAGGATGGGTATTCTGGCGGCTTTGGGGGTTTCGGTATCATTTTGACTATGGATAGTTTCCAAGAGTCGGGAAAATATGTGGTTTGGAGTACCGCAATATATATATATATATATATATATATATATATATATATATATATATATATATATATATATATATATATATATATATATAGGTGAGGAATAATACGGCTTTTTGAGGAAGCAGTTTTAGGATCTGGGATGTGATTAGGTCATGGCCAGGAGCTTTCTGGGAAGGTAATCTGTGTATGATATTGGATTTTTCTGAAGGATGAAATGCTTTAGGTGGAAGGGTCAATTGGAGTGGAATATCGAGTTCTGCTTCAATACACTCAAGGTGGATTGGATTTAGGATATCTGGGTGTGGATTAAGTGTTTTGAAGAGGTGCTCAGCAAATATTTCAGATTTTTCTTCATCAGATCTAGACCAGGTTTGGGTTTCGGTAAGAATTGGGTGGTTAAAATCTTTGAATTTTAAGAGCTGTTTAGTGGTCAACCATAGTGATTTGTCAGTAGTTGTCAGATTTTCTGCTAAGTTAAGTAAACTTTGGATTTTGTATTTCCTAATTTCAGCTTTTAGTTGGTTAGTTAACTTGTTGTAATATGACTTGTCTGATGGGTATCTAGTCCTATGCCACTTCGATCTTGCTCTGCGTTTTTTCCTTAATAAGATACGAATGTGCTGTGGCAAGTTAGTCTGTTGGGAGTTGTTATTTTTATTGTTTGATGTGTTATCGTTAATTTTGTCACTTATAGATGAAGTAAGTACCTCTATGGATGAGTCAATGTCATTTTTCGTCTTAATTGGAATATATAGGTACAACTTATCTTCCAAGTCTTTACGAAATTTGTCCCAGTTTACTCGTCCTGTAATAAGTGAAGGAGAAAAGGAGGGGTTAGGAACAAAAGTTGAGTGCAATGAAATCAGAACTGGACTATAATCTGAGGAGAGGTCATCCAGGGATTTGATAGTGACGTAGGAAGAGGGAATCTGGGAGGTGACAAATATGTCCAAGATATCAGGTCGTTTTTTAGGGGGGGGAGGGGGTTGGCCAATAGGTAGGATTCATAGGTGAGAGGATGGAATAACTATTAGAAGTTGAGACAGAAGATATTGTATTACCACGAGAGTTGGATGCTCGACAACACCATCGTTGGTGTTTAGCGTTATAGTCTCCTCCAGCAATAAAGCGCGATCCGAAGGATTGGAATAAGGATTCAAACATATTATAGGTAAGAATATGACCAGGAGGACAGTATACAGCTGAAAGTATTAAATGGAAAGGACGAGTTGAAATGATAACCGAGGTTGCTTGAATAGCCTCAGTTGGAGTAGAAGGAATGAGGGAATGGGATAAGGATTTATGGATAAGGATGCAAGAACCGGCATGGGAAGTGTTGTTGGGGTGGTCTGATCCACAAGTGATGTGGTCACGTATGTAGAAATATGAACGTTGAGTGAAGTGAGTTTCTGTCAGTAGAGCAATATCAATGTGTTTGTCATGAAGAAAAATGTCAAGTTCGTCTCGGTGGTTTTGTAGTCCGTTAGCATTCCATAAAAGAACAGCTAAGGGCTTTGCGCTCATTGTGGGAGAATAAAAGGAATTTCAGTAAGGATTCTTGTGAGGAGGGTTATTAGTGGCTTGATGGTATCTTGGAGATCTTTCAGGAAGGAGGCAAGGGTGGATTGGATTAAGTCGATCATGTTTTGTTGGTCAGCTGGATTTTGTGAGGGATAGCTCTTATGATAATGAGTGTCTGATGGATGATGTACCAGTCGTGATAGATGAGAGGCTGAATCATAATTCGATGGAATTTGGAAAGGAGAGTTAATGTGATGAATAGGATGGGAATGAACTGGAATTGGATCTTCAGGCGGTAGTTTGACACGTAGACGTATCTGATAAGGATAGATTGACTGACGTGGTGATTTTGAGTGCATGTGGGAGGTCTGAGCCTTGGATTAGGAAGTCTGGAGCTTAGGTTTGGAAGCCTGGGTCTTAGGTTTGGAAGACTGAGGCGTCTGACGTCTCGGTTGCTGATTCTTCAGTGTGGAGTCAGAATATAGTTGTCTGGAGTCCTGATAGGGATGATTTGTTGATGTAGAAGGGTGTTGTGTAAATCGTGGTGCTATTTCATTCGGTAATTCAGGAAATGTTGCCAAACTTTGTAGTTCGGGTGCTTTTACCTGGATAGGATTCTTCTGTTCTTGGGTTTTTAAATATATGTTATAAGTCCTTTGCTTGTATAGCTTCTTGTAAACAATGCATCTGCCATAGCTTGCAGGGTTGCCCTCACCACAAAGAACATATTTTGCTGGTTCATTTAATGGTTTTTGACATGTGTCAGAGGCGTGAGAGCTGGCACATTTGACACACCGCGCCGTGTGATGGCAATAAGCCTTTGTGTTACCTAAGTTTTGACACTTGGTGCATTGCACGACTATTGGTTTCTGCCTCGGTTCTTCGAATTTTACTTTTGAATAAAGTAGTCTTTTAACTTCGAAGATTTCAGAATTATTCCGGGCTGGTTCCAAATCGATAAAAAATAATGGAAGTGGGTATTTATCGATTGGATGTAAAACAGAGGATATATGTCTTACATTGTGGCCTATATCTTCGAGATCTTTTTTTATAGCGGTAGTGGGAGTGGTTGAGTGAAGACCTGTCAAAACGACCCTATATATTTTTTCCTCTTTTAATTGGTAGCAGTGGAAGTCATAATTGTGTGATGTCAAGTGATTTATAAGATTTTTATAGTCATCTTTGGTGTTGATATTGATTTTTATGTCGTTGATACGAGAAAAGCAACGGTAATTGGTCTGTCCAATTAGATTAGCTAATTCTTGACCAAACTGCATGAAGTTTTCAATTTTGCTTACATATATGGGTGTTGGCTTAGGTTCAGTGAAAGTCTGAGTAATTTCGATATTTTTATTATTGGCGACAACAGAATCGTTGCTGGATGTGCTAGTAGGTGGTTTAGTTTCAGCTTTCATGGTTGAATTATTTTTAGAGTTTGTTTTAGTTTGTTTATTTTGGTCTACTTTAAGTGGCTGCTTTGATTTAGCGGATTTTTTTTTTTATTTGGTGAGTTGCCCGCCGACCCAGGGGCAGAGTTTCTTTTTCGCTTTTGTAAAGTTCGCGTGGTTAAATATTGAGAATCAGTCTCACTGATTTCGGAGAAGGGAGTCTTTTCATCTGATTAGTCACATGAAATTTTTCTCTCAGGTTCCATACCTCTAAATAATATATACAAAAAAAAAGAAGAAGATAAATTAAAAAAAAATAAATATCACTAATAAGAAAATATACAAAATAAATACTTAATAACTAATCTATTTATAAAGCTATATACAAATATTAAATAAAACATTTTCTGTAAATAAAATAAATGTCTTAGTAAAAAAAAATAAATAAAGAGAAAGACAACAAAAAGAAATTATAGACTGTCTTAGGTACGAACTCGCGATTTTCTGACGTGAAACCAAGCGCCGTGGCCGTAAAATTGAAAGATAAGACCCGCTGAGGAGAATTATCTGCCACGTAAACTGTCTCTACCAGACGAGTATCAATTGTTATTAAATCACTAATTGTTATTAAAAAGTCACTCACCTCAGTTACGTAATTATTACGTAAAAAATTTTAACTGTTTATAAACACTCTGTTTGCAAAGTCTCAGAAAGGGATTTAAGATAACAACCGGATGAAAATGTAACAAAGACAGAACGATATGAATATTGAACTGCAGTTGCGGCCATGACACTTGATACTAAAAAAAAAAATGAAATTAATTAATTATTTGTAGATATTAAAGAAATATCTGTTTTCTGATAATGAAATTAAAGAACTTATAAGATGACATCACTGATGTAATAGGTTATAGTATAGTTAAAACATAAGGAATTATATATGTAGAAAATACAAACAAAAATTACAAATAAAGATGAATTTAACGTGTAAGTTAAAACTTAAATAAAGTGTAACCAATAAAATACTATTATAATATATAGTATTTAATTTAACCGAACCCTCCGACCAACTCCTTCTCATATTATAATCACGGTCAACTATCTCTATACCATTATATTATCCAAAAAGACAATTCAGTAAACGTAAGATTAAATATTATAATAATAAATAAAACTTTATATATCTTTATAGTTTACACAACGCCGAATTGCGTGAACTGTATCCGAGTAATATAATTGATATAATTTCAACGCGGCGAATCAAATGGGCTTGTAAAGTTGTTGGGCTTAGTAACGAGAGAATTCCTAAAAGGTTAATATTTGCTGTGCCGAATGGTAAGCGTCCGAGGGGTAGACCGAAGCGAAGGTGGGAGGATTGCATTAAAGCCGATCTGAAGGGACTGGGTTTGGACGGCGAACGGTGGAGGGAGGTGTGTAATAAGCGATTGGTGGTGTCGGCATCGAACCTTCGGGTTCGCTAAGCCTTTTATTATTATTATATCTTTATAGCACTATGGTTCTGAAAAAAACAAAACAAAACCTGGGCTACTCTTATTACTAGAGATCGACCGAAACCGATAGTAAGATCTGCATATGAGTCATATCGGCCATTTATCCGATTATAGTTATCGGCCGATATTTAACTCCGGTATGCCAATATGTCGGCTTATATTTGTCAACCTTTCTCTAGATTTTCATAAGATTCTAATATTTTATATAAATATTAGATAGGAATATCGATACACCGGCCTTATGACTTTATTGAGATTGGTAAACTTAGAACTACTTATTTTATTAGTTTTTTTTTCAACATCTTAATTTTCTGGTGATCCTTCTGAACCGATATACCGGCCTCTTTCACTTTGGATATTATTTTTATTGTTAAAAAATGTATCAATCGTTCATCAAGGGATCAACATAAACATAAATTTAAGAAAAAACCGATGTATCGGCCATATGACCATATTTTATTGAGATTGGTAACGTTTGCACATTTTTTTAAAATTTTTTTTTTATTTTTGCTCTACCTCTTCCCAGATTTTCAGCATATACCGATATATCGGCCTCTTTCACAATTAATATTATTTTTAATGCTGATAAAATGACAATCATTGAGCAAGATATCAACACAAACATAAATTTGATAAAAAGAACGATATATCGGCCTTATTTTATTCAGATTGTTAAAGTTTTCACTATTTTATTTTTTTTATTAATTAAGTAAGTACAGTTTTTTTTTTCACGAACAGGCCTTAAAGACCACGCGAATACCATGAAGTTAATGCTTCCTCTTCATCTGCCACCTCTTCTCCCATATGCCCCTCATGAGCTCCGCGTGTTTACGTTTTCTCTCCTCAGACCACGCAACACCCTTTTTGGAGAGCTTCTTGCCCGCAAGAACCGTTATTCTCTTGAGCGCCTGTCTGTACTCATCTCTGTCTAAACAATCTTGGTCTCTTAGGCCCACTTGGTCCATATCATCCTTAATTTGTTTAAAATACCCGCTTACATTCTTATGACTGTGGATGCGCTGAAAGATTTTATGGTTAAGTCTTTCAGGATTCATCCTTATCATATGGCCATAGAACCTCAGCCTTCCCACTCTAGCGTCAGTTTCTAGATCCGTTGTTTCTTTATATATCTCCTCATTTGACCTCAACCTGTATCCTTCAGGTGTTCTTCTAGGCCCGTAGATTCTTCTGAGAATTCTTCTTTCTATTTTCAGAAGGCTTTCTAGGCTGGGAAGACAAGAAGTTTCTGTTGCGTAGAGTACCACTGGCTTGACGACCGTGTTATAATGTCGTATTCTGGCTTTTAGAGATAAGTTCTTCTTTTTATAAAGCTCACTGGTGGCGAAGCTTAATTTCTCGATTTTGGCGATTCTTTCCTTAAACCCTTCTCTCTCTGACCCATTGCTGCATATGATTTCTCCAAGGTATTTAAATCTTTGAGTTACTTTTATCGTTCCGTATTTGGTTTTAATTGTGTTCTTCTTAAAATTCGCGTCCGTGGTCATCAATTCCGTCTTTTCAAAAGATATATGTAAGCCTGTTTTCCTCGCTATTTCCGAGAGGGTGTTTATTTGGGCAATCGCCTCTTCTTCAGTTTCGGATAAAAGGGCAACGTCGTCTGCGTATGCGAGACATCCAATTTTGACGTTATTGTTCTTAGTACCTAGGGTTGCACCTGAATTGTTGATTTTCCATAGTTCCTTTATGATCTTGTCGAGTAATACGTTAAACAGTATTGGAGACAACCCGTCTCCCTGTCTGAGACCCGTTTTGATCTGAAATGATTCACTGATATTTCCTTGGAATTTAACTTTAGATTCAGTCCCTGTCATCGTTAACCCTATCAATTTTCTAGTTTTTTGGTCAACTCCGTATTCTTTTAGTACTTCAAGTAGTGTTTTCCTATCTACCGAATCATACGCCTTTTTGAAATCGACGAAAGAAATAAAAAGGTTCTTTTTACTTTTAGTCCTGTAGTGTTTGATTAATAGCTTGAGGCTCAAAATTTGTTCTTGACATGATCTATTTTTTCTAAAACCACCTTGGTACTCCCCGATTTTAGAATCTACTTGTGGATAGAGTCTGTTTAGTAAAGCCTTTGAGAGAATCTTGTAGGTGACCGGTAGTAGGGAGATTCCCCTGTAGTTATTCACATCAGTTTTATCTCCCTTTTTATGTAGTGGGTGTATTAAGGCTGTTTTCCATTCTTGGGGAATCTCCTCCTCGCTCCATATATCCATCATCAGCTCCATGATTACCCTTCTGAAGTCATCCCCAGTCAGTTTCCACATCTCGGCAAGCACACCATCCTCTCCTGCCGCTTTGTTGTTCTTTAAGGATGCGATGATTTCATCCAGTTCCTCATCATCTGGTGGATATGATTCTGCATCAGGAGGCGTGTTATCGACCGTTGTCATTCTTTTCTGAGGTTCTTCACAGTTCAATAGTTCCTCAAAATACTTCGCAAAAATGTTACAGTTTTCCTCACTCGTCTGTGCTAGGGTTCCATCCTTCCTCCTCAATATCAGCCCAGATGCTGTGAAACCCTTGATTTTCTGTTTGCAACCTTTGTAGAAGAGGCTGGAGTTGTTCCTCTTGAAGTTCGTCTCTATTTCAGATAGTTGATTATTGAAAAACTTTCTCCTTCTTTCCCTCAGGATTTTGTGAGCGATCTTTCTTTCTATTATGTATTTATGGTAACTTTCCTCCGTTTTGTTCTGGTTCCACTTTTTCCACGCCTCGAACCTGTTCTGGATTGCCTCCTGGCACTCGATGTTCCACCACTCCTTTCTCTTGGATTTTCCTCCTGGAGCTAGCTTTTCGGCCAAGTCCATCATGTTCTTGGTGGTTTCCTCCCAGTTCTGTGGGAGTCCTAAGTTTTTCCTAAACACTTCCCCGTTATTTTTGACCAGATTTTCCCTGTCTATTTTCCTGCTTTTGATACCGTTCCTGAAATTATGCTTCTTCGTGGGAAACATCTTAATTTTTATTTGTGATGGGTAGTGATCTGACGTAACGTTTATTGCCTTTCTTACTTTAACGTTCTGGATTTCTCTATAGGACTTACAGGAAATGGCTACGTGATCTAACTGAAATTCCCCAAGATGGTTGTTTAGGGAGACCCATGTCTTTTTCTTGCTGGCTTTCGCTTTGAAATAGGTCGACATGATCTTTAATTCAGCTTTTTGACATAGTCCGATTAATCTCTCGCCATTCCTGTTTGTTCTATTATGTGCCGGGTATTTCCCCACCGTTTTTCTGTATTTCCTCTCTTTGCCTATTTGTGCGTTGAAATCTCCTAGTAGAATCTTTACATAGTTTCGCGGTATTTTGCTTACGATCTCTTCCAGGTTACCCCAAAACGCCTCTAGTTTCTCCGGGTTTTTCTTGTTGTCTACATTTATCAGTGCTTGTGCATTGATCAGAGCGTATCTTTTGTTTCCCGCTTTAATGGTGAGTGTGGAAATTCTCGAACTATTGCTGCTAAAGTCGACGACCGATCCCAAGAGATTCTTCCTAACCATAAAACCCGTTCCCAGGTGAGGTACGTTCTTCATGACGTGTTATCCTACTTTTCCTTTGAAGATCCTGTATCCCTCGTAATCAGTGGCTTCCGTGTCCGTGCATCTGGTTTCTTGCAATGCCATAACCGATATGTTTAACCGTTTAAGTTCTGATGTAAGCTGTCTTAGCTTTCCCACTTGTAATAATGAATTTATGTTGTAAGTTCCGAAATAATACTTCTTCTTAAGTCTGACTATTTGTCCTGCTGTCTGCTGATGTCGAAGATCCTTGTGGTGCTCCGATTCACCATCTTGCTTCCCACTGCCAGGCACCCTGTAATCCGAACGCCCGGCTTTGTCTTCAGGGTAGTTGTTTTCGTGTGAAGCTTTGTTCATGATATTGTTCCATTTTTTGGGTCGGGTTACCCCGACGAGATACAACTGAGGTAGTTAGCCCCAGAGGGTTTCGTTTTAGTTCCCCTACACCTAGCCTTTATCGGTGTAGGTTAATCCAGCCGTTCCACGAGGAGGCACGCAACCCTGAGAGCTTTAGATGGAAAGGAAAAGGCGCTCTTAGGGATACCGAAACATCAACGGCTTAAGTACAGTTTTACTATTGGTTGATTTTTAAATTTTGTTCACCTCTTCTCATTTATTTATTTATTTTTACTGATAAATCTAACTTTAAACCGTAATTCATCAAGATTCAATGAGTTTTACTTGAAGCAGCGGGAATTTACGTTCTCACTGAAAGCTACCAAGTACGAACATGAACGAAAAGTATGCCACACAGTTGTCAAAATTTAACCAAGTCAGCATTTTGTTCTTCAAGACAATTTTTTAATATTTCCTTCATATGAACTTTGACATTAGAGTTTATAAAGAGTATTTAAGTACTTCATAGGGAACAAAAGAAAACAATTTTTTTAGGTATTTTCAAAACTAATGAAAATGCCATATTTTTTATGCAATCTCATAGATAATTTAATTCTTAGAAGAAAATATTTTATTACTGTTTTTCCTGATGAAGAAAGATATGATGGAAAATAACTAAAAAAACCCTGTAAATTTACAATTTTAAAATCACAATATCTTTTAAGAGGAACGGGTTATAGAATGTGGCTTATGTCATTTTGTTCCGCATTAAACAATAAACAAAACCCATCTAATTTGGTTGGGGTCTAGTTGAACCCCCTTCAGTTATCGACATTCAAATTTTTTCATTTATTACTCAACATAATTTTTAAATATTCCACCTAAAAGCGCCAATAATGTACTTGATACGTATGCCGATAAATGGATCTTTCAGGGTGTCCACAGACCGGGAATTGCCCGAAAAGTGGGAATTGTATGAGAATTTCTCATGTATGGGAGAACCTCTGGAAATTTACGAAAGTTTTTTTTATAAATCTTGTTGTTTTTTTTTGGTACTCCTTCTGTGATAAATAGGTTTTTCTGATTTCCTTTGTGATTTTTTTTCAATGATGGGAGCTTCTTCTTAACAAACCCCCTCTATGTCTTGTTTTCGTTATCCGCTACTAATTTAATGATTGCAGAATCCTCAAATTGAATATTATAGTCTTTTAAGCAAAATACGTTATTTTTTCGTTGTTTTTTTTATTGACCTCTACATTTTAAGATAATACATTTTCTCACTCTAAACGCAGCTTGTATGAGCTTTACGGTACTATTTTTATTTGGATAGGAAGGAATTTCTAAATGGTCCTTGACATTAGATGCATGTCCTGACCTATGGAAATGTTCTTTAATTTATTCTCTTAGATTTCTTCCGACCTGCTGGATATTAACTTCAGACGAAGAAAGTTAAATCAATTGTTACACATCAGAGTTGGGCTAACTTGTCTCCTCATTCCTCAGTAATTGTATTTAAATATGTGGTAAAGAATATGGTTATATTCACAAAAAATTA
Organism: Nezara viridula; assembly: GCA_928085145.1. Taxonomy (NCBI): domain Eukaryota; kingdom Metazoa; phylum Arthropoda; class Insecta; order Hemiptera; family Pentatomidae; genus Nezara; species Nezara viridula. The sequence continues at coordinate 193,244,213 of OV725078.1, read as the reverse complement.
TGGATAAATATTTTTCTTTATTTAGAAAATATTCATTTTCTTTCTAATTGGTAATTGGTTGACTGTGGTGGATAATGAAGAGATAGTTGGGGTGGTCAGTCAAAAAGGACTGTCCACCCATGAACCACCCAATCACCCTTTTTGACTGACCACCCCAACTATTCTTCTCTTCATTTTCTTTCTAATTTACAAATCTAAATAAATAGATTTTCTATCGTATTCAATCCTGTAAATACGAATATATTTACTACACTATTGCAGTAGTAATTACAGGTATGCTAAAGAATATTGTTATATTCACATAAAAGTATGTATAATGCTTTTAACATGCCTTTAAAAATGCATACACTTGTATTTACTGGAGTGATAATTAACACTGTTACATTCACATACAATTATGATAAGATTTTCTTCTTTATTTATCAAGTATTTCTTTTTGTAGAAATTAATAACAGATATTAAATATGCAAAAATTAATAGTTTCTGAAATCCATGTCCATGTCCAATAATGAATGCTAAATGACCAGGCATACTGTTGACCCTTTCTTATACTGTTGCTTGTAGTGTTGAAAAGTGCAAGGCCAAGACCAAGACTGTCTAACTGTTGCAAAACCATGACCAGCACTGGTAAAAAAATCGATTTTTTAAATAAAAAATCAAGGCAAAATAGTTACTAATACTTGGCAATCTTAGTTACTATATGTTAATAATTGGTATTAACAATATATTTTTGCATTTAACTCCTTTAGTTTTTCATTCGGGCTTAGGTAAGTTTCATCTATCTAAAAAAATACAGTAATATAATTACAGTATTCCCTACATCGTGGAAAAAAGTCATTATCCTTCCTTTGAATAAAAATTCTAATCCGACCTCCGATGCAAAGATAAAAATGGCGTGGTAGTGGAGAGCTCCCGAGTTCTAGGTAGATGGGAAGAGCACTACACAGAATTGCTCAACTCTGGTGGTGGTGAATGTATGGTTGGTAGTGATGAGGAGGGGTGTGTTGATGACCTGGAGCCATTGTCTATAGAAGAGGTGGCTAAGGCGATTGAAAAATTAAAAAATAACAAAGCACCTGGGGAGGATATGCTGGTCGCGGAATTCTTTTAGTACGGAGGAGAACAATTGATAAGCCAAATGTATTTACTGTTGGAGGAAGTTTGTAGTAGTGAAATCATGCCTCAGGAGTGGTGCACCAGTCTGATATGCCCGATATATAAAAAAGGAGATAAACTCCAATGTGAAAATTACAGGGGCATTTCTCTATTGGCTGTAGCCTATAAACTTTTTTCCAACATCCTCTCTGTGAGGCACAACGTATTTGCCGAGAACGTACTGGAGGAAAACCAGTGTGGATTTCGGAAGGGGAGAGGAACAACTGATCAGGTCTTTGTGATGAGACTGATAATGCAAAAAACTTGGGAATATAAGATTGACCTACATATGCTGTTCATAGATTACCGGCAAGCTTTCGATAGAGTGATAAGAAGCAAATTAATAAATGCCTTACATGAGTCCCAAATTCCAAAAACGAAATAATAAGGTTATTGCAAATGACTATGAATAATAGCAATGCAAAAGTAGTTATTAAAGGCAATGTAAGTAATAGCTTTCCAATGACGGATGGGGTTAGGCAAGGGGATTCTTTGTCTGTCACATTATTTAATATTGCACTTAATAATGTGTTGAAAAAACTGGATTCACCTGTTTGCATACTTAACGCAATGGTGAAAATATGTGCTTACGCAGAAGATATATGCCTGATTACCAGTAATTTAAGATTAATAAAAGAAATTTTTGCAATATTGAAAGCCATAGGTGAAAATGTTGGGCTGGAAATCAATCAAGATAAGACAAAATATATGTATTTCGGAGCCGACAATGAGGCTGGTCCACAGAGCATTGAAATATGCGGTCTTACCTTACCTTCGGTCTTACCTCTAAAAAAATGCACATACCTGGGGGTGGAAGTGAATTCTGAAAAAAAAATTGCTGCTGAGCTGTACAAGAATATCATGGCTGGAAATCGTATATGCTAACCTAAAATTTTTTCGATCATCATTCCTGTCACGAGAAACAAAGATAAGACTTTAGTAAGACCTATTGTGACTTATGCAGCGGAGACATGGGCCCTTTGTACTAGCACAATTAATATGATGAATATTTTTGAAAGAAAAATATTGAGAAAAATTTATGGAGCTGTTTGTGAAGAGGGTGTGTGGAGGTATAGAAAAAATGCGGAGCTATATGAATTATATAACAGCCCCAACATAGTTAATTTCGTTAAAATTAGGCGTATGGAATGGTTAGGCCACCTGGTTAGAATGGACCAGAGCAGGATGCCTTATAGGGCATTGTTCTCTATAATGTATGGAACAAAAAGAAGGGGAAGACCAAGAAAAAGATGGCTACAAGATGTTGAGAGTGATCTTAGAACACTGAGAGTGAGAAATAGGAAGGAAAGAGCGAGCAATAGGGATGATTGGCATGCTATAATTCAGGAAGCCAAGGCCCACCTTAAGCTGTAGAGCTACATAGTGTTATTTTAAGTAGAAGCCGCTTTTTTTATTATTTGAAAATATTACAATCTGTCTCTAGGACATTTATAACAGAGTTAACAGATCACATTCACACTCTATGTACAATAAATAAAATAAATTATACATTAAAATAATACATATACAATAAATAAGAATAAAATAACCTAAAAATAAATAAATAAATAGAACACATACACACCTATATACAATATTTACAATTTGGCAAGAGAACTCCAAGCCAGACTTGTCTCTCCAACTGTGGAGGGAAAAGTATGACTCCAGGAGTTCGCTGCACTCCTATCTCAACCGCGTCACTAGGGCTAAACCCAGTGGAGATTGAGCAAGAGTGCTTTAGCCACATGCACTCATGCCGTGAGTGAAGAATCTGGCCATCGCCAGAACTCCAATATTTACAAACTATAAAAGATCGCGGGGACACTGCCGTTTTAACATCCTTGGAGGATTATATGGATGATTGGTGCTGGATAGAAATTGTGCAAAGGGATTTGGATGATGGGGAAGGTTCTGGTGGAATTTGGAGAATTTTGCTGAGATAAGGTCTAGGACAAATGGGATATTAAGTTTATGGTGTTGTGTCGTGTTCTCAACTTGTCTCTCAGTTTTTGAATTTTTTTCAGCGGAATCTCTCTGATTACTAACTTAATACAGTTCAAGTGTATATCAGAGGGGTTGATATTTACTGTTTGATATCTTTTTTTTTTCACTCATGATATGTGGTATTATCAGCAAGTGATGGCCTCTAAGGTGCCCAAGAGGACTAGGTCAGACGTCGTAAGTACTGCTATGTATTGTAAAGACCGCCGGTGGAATTTATTTAATTATTTTAAAGGTATAAATAAATATCGTAAGTGCTCACATCTGGAGGCGGTACCTGAGCTAGGGTAACGACCCACGAGGGCAACCTTTTGTAAGTGGTAATAAAACCCCTTAAGAACCACCGACCAAGACCGACAACAGTCTCACGCCTGAGTGTTTAAACAGGATCCAAATTACTATTAACACCTTCCAGAAATACGTAAAATATACCTGGTTAGTGGAATACCGAAAGGCCTGGGGGAGAGGGTGTGGTCATCCCTTAGGCTGGGAATATTCAGTCAATCAGGAAAAAGTACAAAAAGAGAGGGGGATGAAGAAAGGTGGGAAATAGAGGACTACGACTAAGACACTTCTTTTTGGGACTCATGTGAGGGACTTGATCAGGAGAGGCGGAAAGAGCAAGATATGGACTGATAGCTGGGACTCTGCTGGGGGTCAAGCGAGGACGGTTGAACACTGGAAGGAAGACGGAGGCTGAGGAGACTCGACGATGATGAAGAACCAGCTAGGTAATAACCCTCATTCTTTTGTTGGCAACCATAAATCGTTAATTAATAGAATCTATAGACCACATGTAACTTTAATCAAACATCAAGCATTCTCCTCTTGTATAATTCTCCTAATATCATTGTATATATGTTTTTGGTTATTTGAATTTGTAAATATATTAGTTAGTAAACCATATAAGTACTTTTACCATCTACCCTGCATGCCACCAATTAGTAATAGAAACAAACAGTAAATTTAAAAACATGATACCTTTAGAAAAGAAATCCAATAAAAATTATATGGTTCAATTTAGGATACTGCAGTAGAGGGTCTGTGGTATCTAACATTTAAATACCTAATTAATATATTTTTCTGTAGATCGGTTCCCTTCTGGAACCGATATGAATACAAATAAATGCGGTTCCTGGAACCCACTACTCGCCGTAGAAACCAACGCCAGGAACATAGCAGTACACCACGTGTTCACCAGCCAAACAAATAACTCATCGCTGCCTACGAGAAACACCTCCACTGAACAAAGTGAACACTTCAGAACCAGAGCCTCAGCCCCGACCAGGTACTTCTTAGCAAGAAATTGTCGAAGAATCTCTTTTCTTTACTCCAAACTCCTACCAAGTGCTTCAAAATGATCAAGAAGTAATGGAGTCTGCAGCAATACTCAGTGAACCAAGGTTTCCTCCGGCATTTGTGATAAACCTCAAAAATTTTCAATTGTTCTGCACCCAACTAAATAAAATCTGCTCTGGCAGTTGTTTATGCCTTAACAGGACCAATGACACCAAAATAACACCAGATTCTTCTGAAGCCTACCGGTGATAGACCATTAGTAGTGATAAGAAATTTACACTCCACAACCCCAACTGAAGTGATTAAACAAGAACTAACGAGGCTTGGTTTCAATGTACGCAAGGTAACCTACGTTTTAAAGGAGAACAAGGAGCAACCAGGGCTACTAAATAAAATCCCACTACCATTGTTTTTCGTAGATTTGGAGCCATCAGCAGGTATCGAAAAAATATATGATATCACAAGAATATACTACACAATGGTGAAAGTTGAGAAACCATGCCCCAAGAGAGAAATCGTGCAGTGCCATAATTGTCAGCCATATTGCCACACGAAGACATATTGTCACCATCTGCCGCGTTGCGTGAAGTGCGGCGAACAGCACAAATCTGTGGAGTGCACCAAATCGATGCAAGATCATACAGTGTGTGCCCTATGCTTGGAGGGACACCCAGCCAACAACGAAGGCTGCCAAACTCATAAGGATCTCAAATCCAGATACCAGAAGAACCAGATTCAAGATGACACAACCAGACTAAGAAAGGAACCTTATAGAATTGTTAATAATATTGTATCATACTCATGTGAAACTTTGCCGCAGCAACTACCTCAACCCCAACTTAGAAATCCTGACAAGAACATTGATGTGGCACTAATTACTGAAAGTCGACTAACCACTAAACTACTCTTCGAAATACCGCAATACTTGACTTATCGTACTGGCCATCCTGGCCTCTCTCATCTTCCCCCACTTTGAATACAGCTGTGTGGTGTATGATGGACTCTCGGTGGAGCTCCGTGACAGAATGAAAAGACTAATGAGCAGTAGCGTATGTATATTTGTAATGGATGCCCCGAGATATTCCCATGTCTCTCACCACTACACTGAGTTAAAGTGGCTCTTCCCCTCCATTCGAAGATAATATTTCGTAGGTACGTTCATTTATCAAATCATCAACAATCATCGTCCTTCTTACACCTACAACCTTTTCCAATTCAAGTTCTCAGTCCACTTCATTTCCACAAGATCTCGACCTTCTTACCTTTACATTCCTTCACACAGATCTGCCAAAACCCCTTTATTGCTCGCTCTGTTAATGTATGTAATTCCCTTCTTATCAAAATTAGGCATTCTTCGTCCCTATCTACTTTTAAACCCCTCCTATGCCAATTCTTGTCCCAAAAACAGTCAAATACCCTCTAAACTTTTATGTAATATCTCATATAACTCATCACTTAAATACTAACTATCAGATTTGACTTTCTTTTTTCTTTTTTTTTTTTTTTTCTACAGAAACACAGACTTTACTACTAAGAAAAATGTTATGTATTTTTTCTGAAAGTGTATATTTATATTTTACCACAGTACATAATTTTAAGTGTCTTGGCATGGTTTCAAGAATTTTGTATATAGATTTTTTTTTCATTTTGTATATAGTATATTTAACTAATAATTTTTTCACTTATTTCTCTTTATGTTTACTTCATATGTTTGTTTTTATTTAGATATAATATTTTAATTTTGTACTTTTATTGTTATTCTAAAGGGACTTCGTCCCAGAATAAAATTATTTTCTATTCTATTCTATTCTATTATTTGGAAAGCTATACTCAAATATAATAAAGCTATACAATTCCACAAGATAAAACTACGCTGTTCAGATTAGATGATTAAAATGTTTAAGCACCGTTCTTTATCTAAAAATAATCTTAGTTTGACTTAACTGTCAACAGCAAGATCTGCAAGACTTGCAAGACTTGGAGAGTCTGCTCTTGGTCTTGGTCTTGAACCATTTTTGTGGTCTTGCATCCTTAACTGATCCTAAACTGATTTGGCACTTTTGCAATACCAAGACCAAGACTGCAAGACCAAGACCAATTTTGGCAACACTAATTATATATTACACTACAACAATTGTTACCATCTATTTACTTCAGTTTAGGATCTTGTTACTTAGCTTACTCTGTTTATATTGTAATGTACTTACTGTTTATAATTTTAATAAGCTTATTCACATTGTTTATAATTTTTTGTCTAAATATTATGTAACTTCCACAATTCTCTATATCTTTTTGTAACATGTCCGTTCCAGCCCTGAAGAATACCTGCGAAGTCGGGTCGAAACGTTGGCTTTTAATAAAATAGTTTTGCCACTATTTAGCCTATTTATGACCACCACCCCGGACCATCTCCTTTCTTTATAATGCGACGGTCAACTATTAAATATTCTATAAGTTATTTGTTTGGTACTTTTCAAATTAAAGTAAGACGAAGTTAAGACATAAAACATAAAACATTTTTTTTTTTTTTAAGTTGTTGTTAGACCTCGAATTTGAGAAATGTGGTGGCGCTGAGTGTATAATTTGTGTTCCAGAAGTTTCTCTACTTTACGATGCAACTTGCCACCCCATCCATGTAGGGTAAAGGTCCCAATAACTTTAGCCAGTCCCTCTTCCAACTTCTTATAAAGTACTAGCTGGCCGTATATCTTACTGATGCTAAGCCCCTCTCCCAGCCCCTCTCGTAACGGGGGTCCTCACAACACAGGAAGGTGTTATTTCAACAGGCCTCTTTCTCTTAACGTCTGGTTTATTCACCCTCTTCAAGAAAAAAAAATGTCTTATTGTAAGCAGAAATAGAATTGTGCACATTCTTTTCTGTTTGATATACGGTAATGATACGCCGTTATGTGGAAAAGCAAATACAGTGTATAGCTTCAAAAACATTCTAATAAATGAGACAATTTGCTACAATAAATTTTAAAAATAAGCGATGACCTTAGTAGAAGTATTGTGGATTGTCATTTCATAATATTCATCCTTCAGATATACAATAGTCTTTTCAGAGGAGCAACATACACTAACTTTTCATAGATTCGTTAACTTTTTTTAAGATAATACATACTGCCATTATAACTTGTTATAAAAAAATTACATAAGAAGTTAAGTATAAGGTATTAATCAGTCTAAAATAATTCTATTGATATTAGACCAGAGTTTTGGCATTAATAGTAATATTGGCTAGATACATGGGATATATAATGTTGTTATTATGAAAGTGTTTTTTTCCAATTTGTTTTAATAATAAATTATTTTCATTTTTTATATCTAAAATATATTCTAAATTCTTTTCGATGCTTAGGTCAGATAAAGGACTTAGCCACACAAAGAACTAAAAAAAAATTATTATTGATAAACAAAACAGCTACATATACTACTACTACACTACTACATATACTACTACACTATGGCTACTACATTATCAAAGATGGCTAATGACTAATGACTCGTAGCTCTAACAGAAAGGTTTATATACAGGATTGCGGGAGGGGGAAAATGCTTAGTCAGGTATGTAGGGTTATGCACCATAGCTGCCGATGTTTTGAACTATCAGTCTATCGGCATGATCAATTTAAATTATTATTAATGCCTACATTTCTTATATATTTCAGCAGTAGATTGGTTCGTCTTGTTTTGTTTTTTTATAGTATTATTAATGTATCTTCCTTTTTTATTTTTTAATAGTTCATTTTTATTGTAAATTGTAGCCTAATACAATTCTTATCTGTATCTAAGGATGGTTAACCAATGGTCATAAACACTGATAGATAATTAAAAATCGACCTGGAGGGAAAGTGAATGATGAATTATTAATTCATGTTCAATCATTGAAGATAAAAATATTGTATACAGAAATTATATGAGCAGTGAATATCATTTTCAATCCAATGGGTTCACAAACATGTGGTTCAAAAGCAGATAGATGGATATTTTCTTTACACATTTCTGTGAAGTCCTGCTTCCAAAGAAACTGGGAATCCCACAAAAAATGGCATCTTCCGTTCAGTTGGCCATTCAAATTTCATTTTATTTTTAATTTAGGCAGAAATTTTTTGCTGTCGGATTACAGACCTTGTTGATCTTTTACTGCCTTAACAAGCCTACGTCATGCCTGCCTTTCTTGGGCTATTTTTTTCCAGTTATCTGTATGCAACTCTATTGCAACTTTGTTGATTTGATCTATCCATCTGCTTTTTGGCTTTCCACGTGGTCTTTTGCCTGCTATTGATCCATTCATTGTCGTGTAGAGGGTCCTCATGGATTGCTCCGAGCTACATACCCGCATCTTAACCTCATTGCCTTCATATCATTAGATATTGATTGACCAGCTTCAGTATATGTTATAATATTAATTGAATTTATGTTATCCTACAATCTCTTCAGTTTATGATTTTTTAAAATATTTATATGTTTATAAATTCGATTTATAGAAATTGCAAGGTTCGACTGAACAGTTGCTTTCCAACATTCATTTTTGTAACATTATTTCCTATTGACAGTCTGTAACCAAATTTAATATCGTGTATTTTTTGTTACTTTATACTTCATATCATGGTGTAGCAGAATAATTAGCATGCTTTAGAAGCTAGGTATTCAAGTGGTTTGAGTCAGGGACATAGAGTGGGCAGGGCGACATATTTGGCAACACGGATTTTGGACAAACATTAAATCCCATCAACAAAGAACCCGATTTAAATTTTAGAATCTTATTTTAAACTGGGTTACTTGTTTATTAATAAATATTATAATCTGTCTCAATAAAGGACATTTATAATAGAGATCAGATATCACATTCACACCTTATTTACAAAATCAAAAAATAAATAAGATAATTTCGAAATAATATACAGCGAAATAAGAACAAAATAAAATAGCATAATGAAGGGAGAAAATATAAATAATAGTAATAATAAAATAAAAATAAACATCTTACACGCAGGCATACCTATTTACAATCGGTCATGAAAACTCCGAACCAGACTTGTCCCCCTACTTGTGGAGGGAAAAATGAGGCTTCAGGAGATTCCTGTGCTTCTCCCTCAACCACTTCACTGGTATTAAAAGCAGGCGGAGGCTGAGTAAGGGCGTTACAGCCACAGACACGCATGGCTTGAGTGGAGAATCTGGCCATTGCCAGAACACCAATATATACATGTTACAAAAGGTAATAGGGCCACTGCCGTTTTAACCTGCGAGGAGGATTGTAGGGATGGGTGGTGCTAGATAGGGACTGTGCTACGGGATTAGGGTGATGGGTAAGGTTCTCATGAAATTTGAAGAATTTGTTTGGGGTAAGATCAAGAATAAATGGAATATTAAGGTCATTATGCAGGGTTTTATTGGTGACATAGAAGGGAGGATCGACTATTGTACGGATGACTTTAGACTGGAAGGATTGAATACGTTTGATGTTGTAAAATTTGGTTGCCCCCCATACTTCTAGTCCGTAGGTCCAGACGGGTTTTAGTATTGACTTGTAGATCAGTAGTTTGTTTTCAATAGAAAGTTTAGATTTTCTATTAAGTAGTCTATATAGCTGGCCATAACGTCGGTTAAGTTCTAAGTCTAGTATGCGAATTCCACGTTAGTCGTCTGTCTAGGAGAAAGATACCGGACTGTGTCAGAAGGGAAGCTGGTTGGAATTAAAGTAAACTGGTGGACAGGAATTACGACGAAGGATGAAGGTTATATGTTTACATTTGGATTCATTGACTTTGATGAGCCATTTCTTTCCCCAGTGTTCAATCAGGGATAGGTGCCGTTGCAAGTTTATGGACGCTGTTTCAGGATCTGAGTTAGAAGATAGGATAGCAGTTTCATCAGTGAAAGTTGCCAGGAGTGTATCGGGGTGAGGGGGCGGGGTGGCCGAATAGGCTAAAGCGTGTGCACAGCACCGCTAGTTGCCTGGCAACCGGATAACAGAGATTTGAGATGATATAAAAAGTACGAGTTCGCGTCCTGGTGCCGGAGGGGATTTTAAATTCCCCACTCTCACCCCGCGGCCCGGGAAAATCCCGTATAGCCTAAAAAAAAAAAAAAAAAAAGGAGTGTATCGGGATGGACGGGAATGTTAGTGGTATAGATGATGTAAAGGATGGGACCCGAGATGCTGCCTTGAGGAACTCCAGCCTCAATTGAGTAACAATCGGAAAATTTTGTGCCACAGCGAACTTGAAAGGAGCGGTCAGAGATGTATGATTGGGGTATTAGATATAAGGACTGTGGTAGGTGGGATTTGAGCTAGAAGAGCAGTCGGGCATGCCATACACGGTCGAAAGCGTTCGCTATGTCCAGTTGATATATTTGTGGATATCCAATCCACTAGTACCTAAAAGGTTAATGTGTGTTGGATCGACTGGTAAGGGTTCGAGGGATACACCAAATCAAAGGTGAGAGGATTGCGGTAAGAATGATCTCACGGGGTTACGGTTTGGACGGCGGCTGGTGGATGGAAGTAAGTTGGCAGCGATTAGTGGTATCGGTACCAAACTACCAGTTTCGTTAACAGTTTATTACAACTATCATCGCTTATCATCCCTCTTCTCTGTTAAGTATGTGGTAATGGGCTCTTAGCAGATCTGGGATGGAGTACGGGAGAGGAGTGCCCTCTAACATTTAGCTCCAGGCGCCGAAATTCAGACTGCTCTAGTTGGAGTCCTTGCTTTGTATTCTGATCCGGTTGAAATCCTTTCTTTCATACTTAAACTGACTGTAAAGTATAGTAGATATTTTACAGAATTGGGCTATGACCTGTTTTTTTTTTTTTTTTTTTTATAAAAATCGTACGAATAGAGCGAACTAAGCTCCAAATTCAGTTGCCGACTCGGATAACAAAAACAAAATGAACTTCGTATCCATGAATCCATCAGATTAATGAAAATGGTAAGATGTTAATGAATAATGACTAAAATAGTTGTAAATGCAAAAGGGCTTACTTGCAATTGATTGCTTCGAGTTTTTTCTTCCTCAAAACAATAACTCCTGGGACAGAAAACATACTATTGCTTGGATTAACCTTAATCACTAATTACTTTTTAGGAAAATATGATAATGGAAAACTTTAAATATTACAAAGTGCTGTTAGCATTGTAACAGTTTGCAAATAGTGTAAAAAAGGCGGCTTTTGTTATTCGGCTCGATAAGCATAAATTGTTGTACCGTTTATGTTAAATTTCATAGTACTTCGGGATGTCCCGCAGTTTAAATTACTTGCTCGGCAATTTCTGTGGGGAGGGGGCGAAGAATGGGGGCGAGGAAAGAAGGAATCTCAAGTTGAAATGGAAAAGCATTTGATGCTTAACCCTAAGTAAGTAGGCTCCAATCTGGTGGGCAACTTCTATAAGCACTGTCCCAGTCGAGTTAAGGAAATTCGAGAAGTTAGGGTAATGGACACTTAGCGGGGACTAGGCCAGTCACTTGCTATGCCTGCCCTAGCAAATTCCTCATTGGGGCCAATATCGAACCAATCCCAAGTCAGCTACTTCAGCTTTTATTAATTTTAATTGAGAATGATGACTGAAGAAGTAGACGAAACGAAAGTGCTAAATTGGACTCAGGCATCCATCAGTGTGATAACTTATTCAATTCCCTTCTATCATTTTCTTGTAGGTTTTCTCAGGCAATAAGTTTTTTTTTTTTTTTTTTTTATTTATATCTATTCAGGATATTTAAAATAAATGGAAAACAGATTTAAAATACTAACTGTCTAAGAAAAAACATAAGGGTGTTAAAAGCTACTTCGGATTAGAAATGAAAGTGCATAAAATGTTTTAGATACAATTTTTTTGTTTTTTTAGAATATTTAAAATCAACGTTGTAGGGTAAATAACAATAAGTCAAATATAATGCATAAAATATCTGGTTTAGGCCAAAAAAAATATAACAGATATATTTCATCCTTATCACTTGATTGCCATGATGGATAGTTTGCTATTATATTTTTTTATCATATTTGAACAAAACTCATCATATTATTATGAATTTGAAATCACTTAACTTTCACTTAGCTTCATAATTTCAATAAAAATTAATTATTTTTTCTAACACCTTTAGTTTCAATATTCTACATCATAACTATAGTCCAGTGAAATGGAGGGTTGACCGGAACATTAAAAAAATAAAGATGAAACTTTTGAGAAATTGTTTGTTATCCTCTCTATAGTAACTGTAAGTCCCAAAGAATCCCGCGTCGGATTTTGATGGGGGGAGGGAGAGAAGGATAGAAAACTAATATTTTTTTTAGTTTTTTGAGAATATCTCAAAATCTATAACTTTTTTTCGCTAACATTGTTCAGTATAACCGACCTAGTTTTTTCCTTAGATCTATTTATTGTACCCTTTCAACCCACCCATCACACCCAATCCACTGATACTTGGCTAGATTTATTTATTATTGATTCCCCACATAACCTATTATCCTCTACGCAAATTCCAGTTCCTTTCCTTTCATCCCACGATCTTATTGAAATAACATACAACTTCTCTACTCCTTCACCTAAACCCAACCAATTTCCTGGAGAGATCTAGATTCCTTAACCACTGAAAACATCAGCCCCTTCCTCGATTCTCTTTCCACTTGTTTAGAACCCATCTATTCTCTCCCCTCCATCGATGATATGGTTGAATGCCTTTCCTCCAACCTCATAGATTTTCTCAATTGTCACGCACCTCTAAAAATACGTGTCTTTAGACGTCCTCCCGCTCCTTGGATCAATACAGAAATAAGAGAACTAATGAGGAGAAGAGAAACTGCTAGAAGACGATACAGACGTACTAGACTAACTCAGCATTATTACACATTTAAATCCCTACGAAATCTCACACAAATGACCCTACGTCGCGCCAAAGCCCAATACTTCAATAATGTTTTATCCCAAGAGCCTAACCCTAAATTCAAATGGAAAATCCTTAAGAACCTCTCTGCTGTTACCTCGAAAACCTGCACACAGTATCCAATTGATCCCAACACTAAATTCTTTTTTCACTAACCATTTTCTATCCACATCTCCATCTGATCGCTCATTTTTTTCCATTACCGAAACCCCCTTTGATCCTGATAAGTTTTACTTTCTCGACATCTCTCCTACTGACCTGCTCTCTGCCACTCTTAAATCCAAAACGAATGATTATGGTCCTGACCAAATACCTGTTAAAGTTATCAAACTCTGCCTTCCAGCTTTACTACCCGCATTTCTACACATATATACTGTTTATTTATATATATATATATATATATATATATATATATATATTCAAGTAAATTTTTTTTATTTTATTATATGAAATGAACTCATTGTATCTCTTTTTCGTTCTTCATTTCTCAAAATGCTTGTTTATGTTGTTCAACCCTTATATATAATTTTGTTCTTAGTTCAAGTGATTCGTTCATAGTTTTAATTGTTTTGTTCATAATTTTAAATGCTCTGTACATAGTTTTATCTGTATTGTATATAGCTTGTGCACCTAAGGTTTTCTTTACTTTTTATTTTATTTTATCAATTTTATTTATTGTTTCAAACGTTTTGACCAGTAATATTGTATTATTTTGTACATTATTGTTATTCTGAAGGGATTTAGTCCCAGAATAAAGTTTTTTTTCTATCTATCTATCTATGTAATTTCTCTCTCCAAAATTCCATTTTTCCCAAATCCTGGAAAAGAGCCATAGTCAGTCCACTGAACAAAGTTCCAACTCCTTCATCAACTTCCGACTTCAGACCCATCTCCATCCTATCCAATCTATCTAAGCCTCTAGAAAGATTAGTTCACTCTCAGTTGAACAGCTTTCTCGAGCAAAACCATCTCCTCAATCCCTTACAATCTGGTTTCCGATCCCAGTATTCCACCCAGTCTGCCTTGCTAAGGATTACCTAAGACCTCCGATCCGCCATAGATAAACAGAAAATCTCCATCCTAATTCTTTTTGACTTTTCCAAGGCGTTTGATTCCGTTAATCATGAGATCCTTCTTTCCAAACTCCAAAGCCTGCCCATGTCAAATAGCGTCCTAAAATGGTTCCTATCCTTCTTATCCAATCGATCTCAGACAGTTACAATACCGAATAAATCTCCATCATCATCACTTCAATTAACGCGAGGTGTTCCTCAGGGTTCCTCACTTTCCCCGACCCTTTTCTCCATCTACATTAGTGACCTTCCTAACGCCATTCAACACTCCAATTACCATCTATATGCCGATGATTTCCAAATATACCAATCATTCCAACCTTCTGAGATGCCTGAGGCTGCCCGGAGGCTACAAGAGGAACAGAAACAAATGAATTAAAGCTGAATGCTGATGAAAGCTGATAAAATCAAGGCTATTATCATCGGGTCCAAACATCTCATTAGCTCCCTTCCTTACTTTCCTCTACTTAACCTCAATAACCGTCCTATCCATTTTTTCCCTACAGTCAAAAACCTAGGAGTAACCTTTGACTAGAACCTCTCCTGGGATAATCATATCTCCCAGATTACCCGAAAATCCATAACTGCCCTTAAACAACTCCTAAGATTCCGTGATTGTATTCCTTGTATTCCCCCACTTCGACTAAGGCTGCTTGGTGTATGGAGGGGTATCTACCAGGCTGGAAATGAGGCTAAAAAGACTCATGAATTGTTTCATAGGATACATTTTCGGGATCCCCAGACGTTCACATGTTTCACTATGGTACACCGAGTTGAAGTGACTTTATCCTACTTCCCGACGACAATTCCTTCTTGGCGTTTTCCTTTTCCAAGCTTCAGAACTAACCCCCCCCCCTACATCCTGGATCTCCTTACTCTGCGCTCCTCTATTCACTCTCTCAATACTAGGTCTCAACCTATAGACTTATATATTCCCTCCCATAAAACTTCCTCCTTCAGCAAATCCTTCGTCATTCGTGCTGCTTCCTTATGGAACTCACTTCCTCCCCCATGCGTTAATCCTCATCCACAAATTCCTTCAAACAACTCCTGTTCCAACACCTACTTCACATTCAAAGTTCCCCTAACATGTAAAATTATTTTCATTTATACAATGTTTAATTTCAATCCATTGCACAATTGAAATAACAATTAACAATAAATTAGTTGGTATTTTTATTATGTCAGACTAAGATACATAAATTTGTAACTCTGTTATTATTCTTAGGGGACAGTAGTCACAGAATAAAATTATTTTTTTCATTTCATTTCATATAACATTCAATTTCTTTAAAATCTCTATAAAAATACCCCCTGTACATTTTTTTAATAAAATCAATGGTTAGGGAGATATTTTTGAGATTATATTTCTTGTATTACCACTTTTAGCAAAAATTGCTTCAAATCACATCATTGATATTTTTCATAGTATACGATACCTTTTTGAAGTTTAAATAATTTTTAAACATTTTTGATCATTTAAATTATTATTTAAAGTTTCTTTCTTTTAATGATTCTAAAAGTCATTGACAACAGAATTATATTCGATATCAATCGATGAATAAGTTCTTCATATTGATATGAAGTTTAGATTTACATTAATTTCATATAATTGATAAAATGTGATACAAGACATTAAAACTTATAGAAAGTTGCCATTGTTTAATTAAATAGAGAGAATCAGAAAACTAAAATTTTGTACTTTTTAAGCAAACTTTTTTTTTTTTTTTTTTTTTTTTTAGAAATATTACATTCTGTCACATCAAGGACATTTATAATAGTGATCAGAGAAAGCACACTCACACTCTATTTACAATAAAAAAATAAATAAATAATACAGAAACTTAATAATAATAAATACAATAAAATAAAATAAAAATAAATACAATAAAATAAAATAAATGTATATAAACAAAAGAACTAACCTAATCATACACACTCGGGCTTGAGTGGAGGATCTGGCCATTACCAAAACTCCAATAGATGCTTATTTACAAAAGGTCTCTGGGCCACTGCCGCTTCAACCTTCGAGGAGGATTGTAAGGATGGGTGGTGCTGGAAGCAAACTATGTTTTATGTTGAATAAATAGTAATAACTAAAAAACTGTTGATTTAGGTTACAAAAAATTACTTCATAGTAAACTAGAATTAATTCAATTTATATTTACATTAAATTTAAGTAAATCTTGTCTATTTTAAAATAATTTAAAGGGGACTTTAAAGCAGTTAAACTGCGCTAAGTTCGATTTTTCATAAAATCTAGGATTCTTCGCGATTTTTTTTATAACCTCGCAATTGGACTGAAGATACAAAACTTATTATTACTATTAAGACTATTAATATTAATGTGCTTGAAGTCTATATATTAATATAAACTTAAAGTTTTATATATACGTTATATTAAATATAACATAAAGATACATTAATTTATATAAAACATAAAAATATACTTAAAATTATATACTTATTTAAACTAGGTTAAATATTTTTTTCATTTCAAATAGAAACTCGTACAAAAATAAACTAATAAGTTTAATTCAATTTACAACATTAAATTACAGACGCAGATGGACGCAGCTGGGATCTGTTTTAATATTTTTTATGATTTTAGTGTTAATAAACAAATAGATGTTAGACCTGCGCTAGCTGCGATAAAAAGGTCTGGACCAACAAAAAAAAATTGTTTCTATTTATTTTAACACTTTTTTAAAATAATATTGTGGACTTGATAATACGAATAAGTAATTTCTTTTTTCATGCAGTATATTGTTTGGAATGGCTGCTCGCGATTATAAAAATAAATCGTACCAGATATACAAAATGTGAGAGAAAATAATAATAATAATGTCGAACAATTCAAACATTATTCCATGGTCGGATTTCAAAGGCCCATACAATATTTTACTTATTGAATAAGTGAAATATCTTAGGCAAATAATCTATCTATGATTGACGAAAAGAAAATCATTATTTAAAAACCTCCAAAAAATAGGGGTTTTCCCGACTTCGTGCATCGTTCGTTGTACACCCTTAGTTTTAGATTTCTGGAACACTAACGATGGGATTGTCGAACATCCAACTCCCGCGGTAGCATCCTATCACGTGTCTCTTCATCCAAAAGTTATTCAATCCTCTCACCCCTTGAATCCTACATATTGGCCTACATCTCTGAAAAAACGTCCCGATATCCTGGATATATTTATCACCTCCCATATTTCCTCCTCCCAATCCATTATCAAATCCCTGGATGACCTTTCGTCAGATCATAGTCCAGCTTTGCTTTTACTACATTTGAACTTTGCTCCTAAACCTACACCTCCTAAACTAATTGCAGGACGAGTGGACTGGGACAAATTTCGTCATGATCTGGAAGATAAACTGGATTTAAAAATTTCCCTTAAGACAAAACAACATATTGATAATGCCATAAAAAACCTTAATACAACTATAACAACGAGTATAAATAATAACACATTTGTTAATAATAAAAGCAATAATTTAAGACATATTAACTTGCCACAGCATATTCGAATCTTATTAAGGGATAAACGCAGAGCAAGATCGAAGTGGCACAGGACTAGATATCCTTCAGACAAAACGTACTATACCGAATTGACTAACAAACTAAAATCAGAAATCAGAAAATATAAAACTCAACAATTACTGAACCTAACTGAAAATATTACAACAACTGACAAATCACTATGGACTACAACCAAAAAACTTCTGAAGTTTAAAGACTTTAATCACCCACTTCTTACTGAATCCCAAACCTGGTCCAAATCCGACGAAGAAAAAGCCCAGTTATTCGGTCAACATCTGTTCCAAATTTTCAACCCACATCCTGATATCCTTAATCCAACCCACATCGAATGTATTGAATCAGAACTGGATACTCCTCTCCAAATGTCCCTTCCACCTAAAGCATTTCATCCCACAGAAATATCCAACATCATTCAAAGATTACCCTCCTGCAAAGCTCCTGGACATGACCTAATAACATCCCAGATCTTGAAACTTCTTCCTCGAAAAGCCATACTATTCCTTACTTTCATATATAATGCTGTACTCCGATCCACATATTTCCCTGATCCTTGGAAAATATCTATTGTCAAAATGATCCACAAACCCAAAAAGCCACCAGAATATCCTATCCTCTTACCGTCCCATCTCTCTGTTACCCATCATGGGAAAAATCCTGGAAAAACTAATCTTAAAACGCCTGTACCCAATCCTAGATTCTAATCACATAATCCCAGATCACCAATTTGGATTCCGCTCCTCCCATTCCACTATACAGCAATGCCATCGTGTGGTAGACGTAGTATCCTCTGCATTGGAGCGCGGTATGTACTGTACGGGAGCCTTTCTCGATGTTGAACAGGCGTTTGATAGAGTTTGGCACCCGGGACTGCTGTACAAACTCCGAAAATTCCTACCATCTACCTACTTCCTCATTATCCGTTCCTACCTTACTGATAGATACTTTAAAGTAAATCACAACAATGTCTATACATCCCGTTTTTCCCAGTCTGCAGGTGTTCCTCAAGGTAGTATCCTAGGTCCTATCCTTTACACAGTTTATACAGCTGACATCCCAACCCATCCCAACACTGTCATCACCACATATGCTGATGACACATGTATCCTATCAGTTAATAACGACCCATCTATTGCATCCCAAACCCTTCAATCCCACATCACAAACCTTGAAGAATGGTGTCAGAACTGGAGAATTAAAATAAATTCCAATAAATCCCATCAAATTACCTTCACCCTTCGTCGTAAACCAATGACTTCCTGTCCTTCAGTATCCTTTAACAACACCTCACTTATTCCTGTTGAACAAATCCGTTACCTAGGACTCCACCTGGACAAACGTCTAACTTGGAATCCTCATACCAGACTGAAACGACAAGAAACAGCTCGACGTTTCCGACTACTTCAACACTTACTAGACAAACGCTCTAACCTTCCAATCAATTATAAAATACTGATTTACATGACTATAATAAGGCCTATTTGGACTTACGGAGTTGAGCTATGGGGCTCCACCAAACTTTCAAATTCCTCTCGCATACAATGCTTACAATCCAAAATCCTTCGTAAAATCCACAATGCTCCTTACTTTGTTACAAATAAAATTATCCATAATGACCTTAATGTTCCTTATGTATCAGATTTGGCCCAATCCAGATATTTGTCCTTCCATAATAAACTTCATAACCATCCCAACCCTCTTGTCTCTAACCTTGCATCCTATTCGATTCCTGATAACCCTCCGAGGCGTCTGAAAAGAATATGGCCACGTGATCTTCTAATATAGACATATTATTAGAGTGCTACCAATGGATAGTTTCTCAACATGTGTTCCATGTCTTTATATCAATGTGCGAATTTACCAGATGTATTTTTTGTATACAGTTGTAAATATCATATAAATAAATAATAAAAAAAAAAAAAAAGATTTCTGGAAATTTTTCTGGATTTCAGTACTCTTGAAAGGGAAAAGAAAGCTCTGTTCGCACTTCTTATTCGATTTTCTCTGTTACATGTAAATATAATATAAGTACACTAAGAACAATTTTTGATGATTATAACATTATATACATTTCTTAACTATGATTTTATATTCGGTAAACGGATTTTTTTTAAAATGAAAATTCAAGGTTAATAAAAAAATGTTTAACATATGTAAAGAAGTTCAACTACATATATAATATAATGTTAGTTTATTAATTATATTCCTACTTAGTTAAAACATAATTTCATATTGCATCTGACTGTTGTAAAGCAATGCTCCAAATAATCTTTAAAAGCGTTTTAATATAAAAACGAATAATAAAAAAGTACCTGCGTGAATATGATTCAGAACTTACCATCAAACCTACGTAAAAGGAATGGTTATTTCAGCGTTAAGGACAAGCTCCTGGAATTAATGGTCAAGTGGTTGGAGTAGAGTATTCACCACACCCTCATATTAAATTATTATCTAGAATAAGTTTGAGTTATTTATTTTACTTTAATCGGGATATAGTACCTGCCATTGTTTATTTCAATATATTGTTTGTTCGACTTTATTTTTAAATGTTGAAAATAGGGTTGGCTTTGATGTGTGCAAATCGCAAGAGCGGATAAACCGGTTGCCACTAGTTAAAACATCTCTATTGCCTTTGTTATTCTTCTTTCTGAATAAATAAACGGCCGTGTAAATACGTTTTCGAAATTAATTTGCCCAAGTTGTTAAGCTAGTCTGTTTTGTTGATTTTAGAGCGCTCTCTTTAAGCATTGGTGAATTAGTAATCCTGTTCAAAGAATTAAACTGACCAATGTTTTGCAACCATTCAAAATCAGTCATTGAATATATTGAAAATCATTTTATGTATTTAGCTTATTATAATTAATTTATTTTTTATTTTTTTCAAATCATAACATCTATTCCTGATTCCGTTAGCATAATGAAACATATAAGGTAGAATGAATGAGGATATTTACTACCTATGGAAACATTCTTTGTATTTATATCATTTAAATAAATATAGAAAAAAATAGAAGAATCAACTCTATTCTGGGACAAAGTCCCTTAAGAATAACAATATTGTACATAGAAATTAACATATCATCTGGCCAAAAAAAAAAAAAGGAAAAAGTAATAACAGAAATATTCACAATATTTCTCCAATTCTTCTTCGGTGCATACTATTTATTTTCAAGTTTATTTATTTTAGGTATATTAAATGAATCTCTATATGTTGAAGTATGTAATTTTTTAAATATGACTGTAGATTGTAAACATTTTTTAGACTTGAAAATGGCTCAACTAGCCGAAACGTCGTAATCTGATGTGTAGTCATTAAGTTGACAAAAAAATTTGAAAATTGGTGTAAAATGGCTGAAAATAAATAAACTTGAAAATAACAGAAGTATTTACATAACTGATAACTGATATATATATATATATATATATATATATATATATATATATATATATATATATAATATATATATATATATATAT
Source organism: Nezara viridula (assembly GCA_928085145.1). NCBI lineage: Eukaryota > Metazoa > Arthropoda > Insecta > Hemiptera > Pentatomidae > Nezara > Nezara viridula. The sequence continues at coordinate 193,222,775 of OV725078.1, read as the reverse complement.
ATATATATATATATATATATATATATATGACTAATAATATGACTAATAAGAAATAATATGACTAATATGGTCATAATACTGCAAAACAGTTGCTACAAACAATAAACTATGGAATACTTGAATATACTTGAATTGAACTACTAAATGAAATTTGAAATGAACAAGAAATTACTTTTGTTGTCATACCATTGTATTAATGAAAAAAATAATAATAAAAGAGCAGATCAATATTTACTATAAATAATTTACATCTGTACCTTAATGTGTTGAATACTATCCATCATTTAAACCAAATATAATTATAAAGATTACTATTGGATATTATCTCCTTTTATGGGATTGTAAAACACATATTTGGCCAAGGCAGAGGAAGTCTGTCCATTTTCCATCATTCAAAAGGGTACAGGAGGAGGAAATTTGCCTTATAGAGAATCTTTTCATCTGAGCTAGGCAGTGTGACAGCTGCTAGCTTAGGCACTACAAAGGCCTGCCTTCTTTGTCCAAGTTCCACTTTTAGCATCTCATGTCTAAATTAGCAGAGGTCCCTGTAGGAGGCATCTTGCCGCTGATTTATGGAGTTTGTAAACAATCTGACAAACTCCCACCGCTCCGCTCCCAGAGCAGGTGTTGGGCCTCCTGGTGGCTAGATCTTCCATCATTGATAAAGAGTTATCCCCGTTGTTCCCTTTTCATTATCTATATTTCTTATGACTTTTTATCTATTTCTAAACCTACAATTCTTAACTCTTTCTTATTCCTTTTTCGCTATCTTTCTTTTTAGGTATTGGAACAGCAGGATTAAATAAGCTATTATGCTATATATCTAAACTTAGTCTTGAAAAGGCGTGTACCATTTTTTTTATATATCAAGATGAATGAAGAGGTGCTGCAGTAGATCTTGTATATTGAGCTTCCTGAATAGCAGCTTTGGAATAGTAAACAAAGATCATTTTACTTAAAAAAATCATACATTTTCATAATTTATATTCAAATCACCTCCCGCTAAAAGTAAGCTTTTTAAGCCACACTTCTAAGTTTTGATCTGATTTTAGAGGATTTCAAATAAAAATCGTTAAATAATATAAAATCTAAAAATTAAAATAAAATAAGATTGTCTAGATTAATCCAAAAAAAAAATGTCGATTTATAAAATTCAATTATAAAAAGTACCTAAATTACGATTACCGAGAAAAAATAAAAACATTAATTTTTTCATCCTGATGGATCGGTTACATCGATGCTTGACTTTCAATGGTTTTATACTTCAATATATCAATATTTTCGTCATACCGCTGGACTTAGTTGAGGTCACAATATGGATAGCAGGAGAAAAAACGTAGAGACTTTTGCTTTAAGAGAACCGTAGTGTTAATCTGGTATGTATGCTCTCAAATCAGGTTGATAATGTGATTACTAACACACTCAACCATTTTAAAAATACGACGCACTGAGATGAGTAATCGATGAAAATGTTCGTATAACTGAGAAAATAATAGTTTGGTCAATTTTTAAAGATTTAATGAAATAAAAAAACGTTACAGCTAGAGGATAGCATTACTCTAATTGATTTTTTTTCTTTAACAAGTTTATTGAGTAAGAATACAATCTACCACATTAAAGGGCAACAAGTATTTGAGCCATAAATGCTCATTCGTACAATATATTCATATAAAAGCGAAATAAATAGAGAGAGAAATACTTTATTAAAAGTAATGCTGCCCTACTACATAGGGTTTCTTCGTACACAGCATATTTATCAATCCATACGGACACTAATTTTATTTTATATTTTTATATTTTATATATTTATGTGTATATATATATATATATATATATATATATATATATATATATATATATATATATATATATATATATATATATATATTAAATATCTTTCCTTTCTTTTTTTTCTCCCCTTTCATAACAATACTTTTACAAATTATCAAAAATAAACCATATTAAACAATAGACATAGAATAGTAAACATTTCCCCAAGAAAAAAAAAAAGTTGTATTTTTAAATACTCAAACTCCAGGAGCTCAATACAACATCGCACACATATATACAAATCAATTCCTCGAATGTAGAAAAAAAGATAGACAATTTAAAATTCAATAAATAATTAATACAATACGTCCTCAATCAGTGTGTAGATGATAGTGGATGTTCCCCAGGGAGTCCACAATAATATTTACGGCCAATATCGCGAGCTCCCCAACATCAACACCTAGTTCCTTGAGGAAGCTCCTTGGATCTTTCCGCGAGACCCGAACCAGAGGCCTCTCACGGTGAACTCTCTCTCTCCGAAGGTCTCGCGGAATTTCTCTTTTAGGAAAGGGATGCATTTGTCGTATATATTCCTGTTTTCCCTTTCCACTTTACCCGCCTGACCGAGGTCATTGCTCTCAAATATGACAGTTGGATCCAAGATTAGCGCTGCCTTCCTATTCTGGGAAACGCGACAATATCCGCATACCTTGTAGAGCCTTCACTGTCTATACAATAGACCTCGTCAAAGCAGGTGAATTCCTTTTCTCTAATCACCTCGATCATTACCCTATGGTGCCGGCGTGTTATGAGGAGGGAATTGTTGGGGCATTTTCCCAGCACATGGGCTGGTGTTTCCGATTCTCTGCCGCATTTACGACAGAAGGACCTAACTTCCTTCGACTGTCCACTGGCTCCTTTGACTCCGCGTAAAGGTGCATGATTGATGTTTAGTTTCAAGGTGTTGAACCATTGGAATATGTATTTATTGGCTTTCGGGGTCTCTATAAAGTGGCGAATTCCAACGCCTTGCCACCTGCAGCTATATTGCACCATAACTAAAAAAATATTTTTTTTTTTACGATTTATACAAAAGCTTGGAACATAGAAGTGATAGTAACTTCCAAGTAATGTTACCTTTTTCCTCTAAAACTCATAGTTTCAGCTGTACAACTGTCATAGTACAACAGTATCGCTTTAGTTTTTTTTTTTAAGTAAGTATTTATAGTTTGTGACAGAGAAAATATTATACAGATATTTATTGGGGCTTTTCTCAGTTATTTTCATCTCATGGAATATTAAATAACTTGGAAAAGATAAGTATAGATGAGTAAGCTTTGTTCGAGATGTTAAATTGAAGATGAATCCCTGTCACCTCGGGAGCTATAATGTAGCGAGAGCAATTCTATTCAGCACACAATGTCTCCTCAGCACAGCTGGTCCTCAATCATTAGCGTATGCGTTTATCCAGCTTGATGCATATTCATCCAAGCATCATTAACAAATGCTGGTTGCATTTGCCCGTGGTAATGATTCTGGAGAATTCTCACTGTTGAGGTGGATAAGATATGTTCCTTCAACAAGTACGCAATGCCGATGTAAATCATTCCAAATATAAATACTGGCTAAAGCTAAAGGAGGAATGGCTTAATCTAGAATCTAAGAACTTAAGCCCCATCACTTGCATTAACATAGCATACAAGCTACTCACATCCATTATTGCTATAAAAATAAATAATTCTTTCATGGATAATGAGCTGTTACTGCCACAGCCGCTATGGGGTAGGAAAGGAGCTGGAGGCAGCAAAGGGGCTACTAGTAATGGACACATTTATTGCTAATCAAGTGCGTAAAAAACAGAGAAATCTATCAATTGACTATAAAATATCGTTTGATACTGTGCCACAAAGTTGGATAATTGAAGTTTTAAAATTACATAAAATCCATTCAGGTATAATAAACCTCCTAAGAAAACTTATGTAATCATGGAGCACCTGTAATGGTAGTATTTAGAAAAAATGTAGAGGCTATAACACTGAAACAATAAAAATTGGTCAGGGAATTCACCAGGGTGATTTACTAAGCCCAGTATGTTTTTTTCATAGATCTAACACCATTAAGTCAAATCCTCTGAAGCAGCAAGCTTGGATACCGGCTAATAATAGGTAATCAGAGATCAACCATTAGTCACAGTCTCCATATGCCACAAATTATATGCAAAAATAAAGGCCAGCTACAATGCATGATGGAACTTGTGTCAACGGTCAGTAATTCAATCTGCATGCATTTCGATCTCGAAAAGTGTGCCACACTCAATGTTATTAAAGGAAAATTTGAGGAGAGCAGTTTCTTGCAGCTTTCTTCAGGAGAGATCATAATACATTAGTCTGCAGGAGAATTTTATAAATATCTAGGTATTGAGTAAGCTATTACGAATGCCAAGAAAGAGGTACTTTTTGAAATAACTAGCAAGTTCAGGATAAGGCTTCATCAGATTCTGAGGAGTCATCCAAATGGTAAAAACAAAATCCAAGACAATAATACATGAGCGATACCATTGGTAGTATAAAATGGATGGCAGGTGCTAATATTCATCACCCTTGGATGTTCATGGCAAGGCTCTATTTGCCAAGGGAAGAAGAAGACCGTGGCCTTATTTCGATTGAGGACATTCGCCGAAAACAAGAAAACTTTCTCAAGAAATGTGTCTATAATCGTCAATTGGATGAAAGCATTAGATGAAGATTACAATGCCCTGAATTTTGGCAGTCTGATTCGACCGGAAGAGAGAAATGGCGACTATTACAAAACCTGTCACACGTGGGGAAAGACTCGGAACTCTCTTGGCTTATTGTAAATATTGCAATTAAGAATGAATGTTTTCTTTTTAATCTTTTTTTTAAATCTATTTATTTCTTTTACTTATAATTTATTTAATTTTGCTAAGAATTTCTTTATTTTATTGTATATTAACCTTAAGTTACCTTTCCTTGGTTTTATTATAGTTTTTGCCTTTGGTATATAGATGTATATTTATTTATTTTATTTTTTATTGTATTGTATATATGGTATAAATGTGCCTCAATCAGCTTCAGTACTCGTTGCCCTTAAATGTATTATTTCTAATGAAAAGAACTTTAAAAAAATTACAAAACCATGTGGAAGGAGAAAGCATTGCATGGAAGATTTTATTACCAACTGTATGAGCCTGAAATTTACAATGACTTCTCAGTAGACTGTTTAAAGGCAGGACAAATATAAGGCGAGATCGAGGGATTTTCTATAGCTATTCAAGAACAAGTTACCGCAAACAGAGCTTACAGAAAACATATACTAAAAGAAAACTTGATTACGAAAAAATGTCGCATTTTCTCTAAGACCATGAATCTATCTAGCATGCAACCAATGGCTGCGATAGTTTGGCTGGTACAAAATAGATGATGTACAAAAATGTTGCGAAAATATACCAACAAAGTATACATAGAACATTCGAACAACTGGGAAATGATGAAGTACCGTCCTATCGTCATACTCGAGAAAAATTTAAAGGTATAGAATAGAAATAGAAAATATACAAAAGTTTATTGGGATGAAAACAATAACGGATAATAGTATACTGCATAACCTTCCAGATATCTTGATTACAAACAATACAAATAAAACTGGAACAATCATAGATATAGCAGTGTCCAGTGATTCCAGCATAGTAGCCACCAGAGCTGAAAAAAATCGTAAATATCAAAAACTTGCCTTCGGGTTAAAAACGTTGTACCATTTGTAAAACGTAAAAATAACCCCAATACTCATCTCTTCAAATGGTATTTTACTGAAAATCACCATAGAAGGTAAACAGAACCTGTGGATTGATTTGGCGCATTTAAGAGTAGCATAAAAAGCAGTTCTGCTCGATACATCCAGTATTGTTAGAAAATCTCTAAATTTTTTTTTTAACTTTTATTATGATATTTACAACTGTATTAGTATGAATACATCTAGTAAATTTGGACAGAGAAATATTATTACATGAAACACGCTTGTTGAGAAACTACCCACTGGTAGCACTCTAATAATTTGTCTACATGAGAAGATCACGAGGCCATCTTCTTTTCAGACGCCTTGGAGGGTTATCAGGAATCGAAGAGGAAGCAAGGTTAGAAACAAGAGGATTCAGTTGGTTATGAAGTTTATTATGGAAGGATAGGTATCTGGATTTGGCCAAATCGGAAACATATGGAACATTGAGGTCTTTATGGATTATTTTATTAGTGACAAACTAAGAAGCATTGAGGATTTTACGAAGGATTTTGGATTGTAAGGATTGGATGCGAGAGGAATTCGATGGTTTAGTGGAGCCCCATAGCTCAACTCCGTAAGTCCAAATAGGTCTTAAGAAAATCTCTAAATAAGTACATTTTTTCACGTTCATCTACATTCCCTTGAGTGGGGGAGGGTGTGGATGCTAATCTAGAAGTCTAAGAAGGCGAAAGATGAAATAATAATAATCAAAATATTTCACTGGGCCTGGCAAGGAAATTTAATCTATTGGTTGAAAATGTACCATATTGTAAATATAATCCAAAAAGGCTGTTTCAAAAAGGATCTTTCTGAATTTGTTGGGACGAATATATTATCACTATAGACCTGACATCTTCATAATAGATTTTGGAACAAAGAATGCAAAGCTTATTGATGTCGCGATTCCAAATGATAATATAATGAACACAACTGAGGGTGAGAAACTCAGGAAATATCTGGAATTGGAGATTGAAATAAAACAATTATACAATTTGGGAGGCGTAATGGTAGCGTCAATTGTAATATCAAGAAATGGACTGATTCCAAACATAACGATGACAGGTACGGATGGCTTGGAGTTTCCCTTTGATGTGCTCTGCAAATAGTTCTTTTAGACAAAACAAGTTAAGTAAAAAAATTCTTAAATATTTTTAAAAAAAATGTATGTCTATAGGTGGTTGGATTTGTGTTCCTTCTACAGCTTCAAATCCACAAACGCGAGAAAAATAAAGAAATCATAATCACAATAATTATAATAATAAACCCGCAAGGGCAACTGATGAACGCAGTTGTTGGGGTTTTACGCTCCCCCGAGATCCTGAGTACATCCCACCGTTCACAAACACATACCTCACAGTACACAATACCACATACACTGACACCAAGGACATTTGCAGTATACACCCTAGGGCAACCTTACCTAGGAAGGCCTGGCAGAAGGATTAAAATGCAATTACCCATCAAAAATGGATCTAAGAAATCGACGTATAGCCTCGGACAAGCCTGGGAATAAAGCTGCACCAGGCGGGAACCTTCGACAGCTTCCTTCAGGTAGAGGCGGAGCAAGTGGCGCCACCCTGTCGCAAAGGACCACAAGACTGCAAGAACCGGCAACTAGTTCGAGTTCGGGCTTGGGCGAGACTATTTCTCCTCCCGCACGAACCCGGCAACAGAGACCAAGAGGTGCTCGAAGGATGAAAGGGACGTCAGAAATGAACAAGGCTGTCATCCAGGCATATCTTTTGGCAACAAAATTGGAAACACATAAGACGGGGTACCTAGGAAGGATTCAACAGTATTGGCAAGAACTATATCCACAGATGGCAATGAGTTCACAAAGGATAAGTGACCAAGTTAGAGTGATCCGTTCAAGAAAATTTCTATCTGAAGTGGAAACAGAAAATATTAAAATAGTGGTATCTGAACGATTAGGAATGGTACAAATTGAAAATGAAGAGCAACCAACAGAACCTTTTCTAGAAAGATCGATGGCAATAGAGGCAGCTCCTCCAAAAGAAGAAGACAAAGACATTGACAAACTAATGGAATCATTATTATCCCAGCATGTGATTTATGAGGGGATACCGCTTGATGTTAGACCAATCCTCTCAAAGATTCCATATAGCTTCAAATCACGTTTGACTGTGAATCGCGTTAATGAAGCTCTGAGTAAAGTTATTGTAGATTACCCAGAAATGACTGTCGAAGCTGTTTTCATTGGGCCTATGTTGCAGCTAGTGTCATTATTATTGAACTTGGCTTGGAAAAACAAGGAAAAAAGAAAGATAAAAATCATACAAAACTTCCACGCTGGCAGAGAAGATTGGAAAATAAAATAGCTTCGCTGAGGGCAAATATTGGAGTCATAACGAGTTATATCAGGAACCCCGTTGGAGCAAGTACAAAAGTAAAACGAAAAATCGACGAAATAGTTTTACTACAAATAGAAGTGGTGTTAGAATCTGAGCTCACCGAAAAACTTGCAGTTTATGCAAACAGAATACGAAGATATAAAAAGTCGTTACTTCAAAAACAGCAGAACAAAATGTTCAAAAACAGTGAGCAGCAGTTTTATCGGAGCTTAGGTAATGATAATAAGGGAGGTGCAAATTGTTCATTAACTGACAATATTATAGAGTATTGGAAAGAGCTTTGGGAGCACAATGTAGAGCATAATAACGAAAACGAATGGTTAAAATTAGTAAATACTGAACTTCAGGAGAAACCTCAAATGCCAGAATTCGACATCTCGAAAGTGGATGTAATCATCGCCACAAAGAAAATGAAAAACTGGAAAGCGCCGGGTAGTGATAGAATTCAGAATTACTGGTTAAAGAATCTATCCTGCCTGCATGAAACACTTGCAATGAATTATAAAAAAATAACAGGGCAGATAGACATACCCAAAACGTTTTGTGAGGACATTACTGTGCTGATTCCCAAAAAAGTAGGAGATCGATTTTGACCCCCAAGATTTTCGGCCAATTACTTGCCTCAACGGTGTGTATAAGATTTTAACATCCATTCTCACAAGTAAAATTGAATTTCACCTGCAAACCAATAATTTGATTCCACTCGAGCAGCTTGGCTGTAGAAAAGGAGCCCAAGGGTGTAAAGAACTTTTGCTCATATATATATATATATATATATATATATATATATATATATATATATATATATATGCATGTGTGTGTGTGTTTATGCTCAAATACATATTATCCATAAAATTTATTTACAAATGTATAAATGTATTACTTCAGGGTTAGGTGACAATTCGTCTACAAAGAAAAAAAATAAATCAACAAAATCTAAATAGAAAGTTGAACAAAATAAATCTAAACAGCCTTCCGAGCAAAAAGAAATCACTACCCAAAACTAGAAGCAAATCAAAAAGCCAGCAATAATTCTGTTACTGGTAGTAACTCACCAAACAAACCTCCGTAGCCTCAAGGTTTTACTGACCACGAGCCGCCCCTTATTTTTGTCTCTAGAATTGAAAATTTCAGGTTAAATGACATTAAGATCAACACGAATTCTAAAGAAAATTATAAAACACTGATAAATAATTTTACGACTAAAAAGTATGAATTTCATGGCTATCACTGAGACAAGAAAAGACATATCGGGTGGTATTGAGAGACTTGCACTCAAACACTCTCATATCTCTTATCAAATCTGATCTGGAAGAAATAGGACATAACGTTAGGCATATAGCAAGCATGATACATCCAACGCGAAAATATCCATTGCCAATGTTTTTCGTTGATTTGGAGCCTCTAGTAATAACATTGAAATATTTCAAGTTAAAAGGCTTTTATCTTCTACAGCCAAATTCGAAGAGCCTAGAAAAAAATCTGTCATAGTACAATGCATCAAGTGTCAAGACATGGGGCAAACAAAGCCCATCGCCATCACCAGGCTGGGAGCGTAAGATGTGCCGGCCCACACGCATCTAACGCTTGTCAGATCCCTCGAGACCAGCATCCTAAATGTGCTGTCTGTAAAATAGACCATCCTGCAAGATACAAAGGATGTATAGTCTATAAAACATAATAAGTTAAGATCTCAGAACATAAAATTAAAGAGCAGTAAACTAAATCAAGAAACTTACACCTAGCCACCAGAAATTAAAAATATTTCAACTTTCCCTGAGTTGCCAAAATAAACTACCCATTTAATCCAACAAGAACCAACTACTTCAACTGATATCATCCATCCTCATCAGGACTCTAGCAACGAACTTGACATATTTCTTCATGACAATCACATAGATATTTCTCTACTGACTGGAATGCATTTCACTAAACGGACAAATTTTCACATACGAGACTACATCACTTATAGATCTGATCATCCAGACAACACTGCCCACGCCGGTTCTTGCATCCTTATACATAAATCTTTACCCCCATTCCCTTATTCCTTCCACTGTAACTAATGCCATTCAATCAACTTCTGTATTCCTTTCAACTCGCCGTTTCCATTTCATATTGTCAGCTGTATACTGTCCTCCTGGTGATTCCCTCTCCTTTAATCTCCTTGATACATTATTCCAATCCCCCTGATCGCCCGTTATCGCTGGAGGAGATTAGAATGTTAAACACCAACTATGGGATTGTCCAAAATAAAACTCCCTAGGTAACATTTTCTAAGAGTTATTCAATCCTCTCCAACATGAGTCCTACTTATTGGCCAACATCCTTCAAATAACGTCCAGATATTGTGGATATATTTATCACCTCCCAGATTTCCTCCTCTCAAACTATAATCAAATCCTGGGATGACCTTTCTTCAGATCATAGTCCAGTTCTGCTTTCACTACATTCTAACTTTGTACCTAAATCATCACCTCCTAAATTGATCACAAGACGAGTAAACTGGGACAAATTTCGCGATGATTTGAAAAACAAACTAGACCTCAAAATTAAGCTAAAGACAAAAGAAGACATTAATGGTGCCATAGAAAAACTGACAGCATTAGTAACAGATAGTATAAATAATAACATCTTTATCAATAAGATTAACAATTCACAAAAGACTAATTTGCCACAGCATATTCGTATTTTATTAAAGGAAAAACGCAGAGCAAGATAGAAGTTGCATCGAACAAGATATCCAACAGATAAAGTGCATTACACCCAAGTGACAAAATATAATCTCAATAAATTTTCTAATTTAACTACGGGATTTATAAACTGAAATCATAAAATAACGATTCATAAAATAAAATTGTATTTTTTTTAATAGTTACCACATAGGAGCTGGCCAATGTGTCATTATCATGTAAATATTTGTGGGTAGGGCAGGAATTGGGAAAAGTGTTAGGGCGACTTGCTCCCAAAGGATATAGTCTGTGGGCCAGACCCCCTTACCGTGCACCCCCCCCCACATCCCTATAAATTGCATATCGTTGTGTTCCTTGTAACTATTTATTTAAAAAAAGCCAATGTTCCCACAAAAAAAAGTGAACGCACTGGCCCAAAATGGCGTCCAAAGATGGCGGATTGACGACTTTGACTTTAGTTAGTTTTTTGGTCACTGCGAATCAGCATTTGACTTAATTTCCTCATAGTTGGTCTTTTATTAAAGCTGAATAGTCATAGAATAATAAACCATGAAGAAATATTAAAAAATAATTGGCTTAGACTATGAAAAACACTACTAAAGTCAATTTTTTTAACAAAAAAATTTTCAAGTTAAAAATCAAGCGTCATTTGTAATTAAACGGCCTACAATAACGCAAAACGTGCTGAAATAAACCATCTGGAGAATATATTTCTCTTTCTGAAACGCTGATTATTTTTTACAAATGTTTGAGTAGTTCCGTAAAAAATGCACTTATGCGGCAGAAAAGCGGTACGGGCGTGGGTGCCTACAGGCCTCTACCACACCATTCAGTGCCCATAAATGGCTTAGTTATAGTGATATAATAACATTTTTGGCACATTATATTGGTTTTATTAACGAAGAAATATTAATGCAATAATTTAATAGTAAAAAAAAAAATTTAATTAAAAAAAAAATGTATTATTATTTTTTTAAATTTTAACCTCCTTTATTCTATAGGTAGGTCGTTTAAGAATACCTCAATTGTAAAAATGGTATAATTATAATAATAAAACTTAATTAAAAAATATTTTGCTAAATATCTTGATTTTGTTTTATTTAACGTTTGCAATTTAACACTGTGTTTTGAATATTTACTGATTCTTAGAAGTAATTAAAATTTTTATATACTTCCCAGGAAATGAGTCATATTCATACCTTTTTTATAAACTAAAATAATATATACCTAATCTGAACTATATATAATGAATAGCTACCGGGTTGTTTAGTAAAACTCATATATCACTAATTAAAAAATTAATTTTTATTTCCTTTATTTTGTGCAGAAGTTGGACTATATCATAAATAAATAGGAAATTTTAATATTGAATGAATTATTCTCTATGCACAAAGAAATATATAAAGGGTGACCCTATAATTTCTTCTATAAACCAAAACTGATTGTTTGGATTTGATCTCAAAATGAGGAAAAACGTGAACTTAAACGAGAAAATTGGAAAAATACATTAAACGAACGAGAAAGGAAGTGCCAAAACCTCGGAATAGATAAAAAGGACCAGTATCCATTATATAGCTAAATGAATGTATAGTTGATGAACAGAATATTTAGATGCTGCTAAAACGGGATCAATTGCAGTTTGGATGATATTAAGTGGACGATGTAGGTTTATTATGGTGAAAACCACTTTATTTTCGATTGCTGAAGGTGCACATCGGGACTATATTGACTTTGAAGATGAATATAGATATGTACATCGAGAAACTTATAGCTCATAGCTTTCCTTCTGTTTAGTGGATTTTCAAAAGATTTTTTAAGGGATCTGAAAGGAAAACGAGTTTTTCTGAAAGACAGTTAGATATTATCATAATCCAAAGTGTGAGGCACTGAGCAGATAGAGAGCTATTTTTCTTTTTATGTGGACTTCTCTATAACCTGCCTTAAAGTGAAGACAGTCCCAATTTTCAACTTCTCTTCCAATGTCCAACTTGAGTTTCTCAATCCATATCACTCTGGCAATCGACAATATTTCTTATTACAGCTTCTACCATTCTTGTGTATAAAATGTTTGGAGCACTAAACAGGAATGGGTCTTGATGGGTATTACATTTCCTAGTACCTCCTTTCTTGTAAAGGTAAAAACCACAGTCCTTTCATATTATTTTCTAATATGCTTGTTGCCTATGTACGCGCAAAACTGTCAAAGCAGTTCGGTTTCGCCCTTTCCATCTTTCTTTGTGCAGAGAGAATAATACATTCAATATTAAAATTTCCTATCTTTTTATGATATGGTACAAATTCCGAACAATTCAAGAATAACGAGAAGAATAACGAGCTACAACTAATATAAGATACCTTAAAAAATCTTTTGAAAATCCACTAAACAGAAGGAAAGCTATGAGCTATAAGTTTCTCGATGTACATCTCTATATTCATCTTCAAAGTTAATATAGTCCCCGATGTGCACCTTCAGCAATCGAAAATAAAGTGGTTTTCACCATAATAAACCTACATCGTCCACTTAATATCATCCAAACTGCAATTGATCCCGTTTTAGCAGCATCTTGAAATATTCTGTTCATCTATCTACTATACATTCATTTAGCTATATAATGGATACTGGTCCTTTTTATCTATTCCGAGGTTTTGGCACTTCCTTTCTCGTTCGTTTAATGTATTTTTCCAATTTTCTCGTTTAAGTTCACGTTTTTCCTCATTTTGAGATCAAATCCAAACAATCAGTTTTGGTTTATAGAAGAAATTATAGGGTCACCCTTTATATATTTCTTTGTGCATAGAGAATAATTCATTCAATATTAAAATTTCCTATTTATTTATGATATAGTCCAACTTCTGCACAAAATAAAGGAAATAAAAATTAATTTTTTAATTAGTGATATATGAGTTTTACTAAACAACCCGGTAGCTATTCATTATATATAGTTCAGATTAGGTATATATTATTTTAGTTTATAAAAAAGGTATGAATATGACTCATTTCCTGGGAAGTATATAAAAATTTTAATTACTTCTAAGAATCAGTAAATATTCAAAACACAGTGTTAAATTGCAAACGTTAAATAAAACAAAATCAAGATATTTAGCAAAATATTTTTAATTAAGTTTTATTATTATAATTATACCATTTTTACAATTGAGGTATTCTTAAACGACCTACCTATAGAATAAAGGAGGTTAAAATTTAAAAAAATAATAATACATTTTTTTTTTAATTAAATTTTTTTTTTACTATTTAATTATTGCATTAATATTTCTTCGTTAATAAAACCAATATAATGTGCCAAAAATGTTATTATATCACTATAACTAAGCCATTTATGGGCACTGAATGGTGTGGTAGAGGCCTGTAGGCACCCACGCCCGTACCGCTTTTCTGCCGCATAAGTGCATTTTTTACGGAACTACTCAAACATTTGTAAAAAATAATCAGCGTTTCAGAAAGAGAAATATATTCTCCAGATGGTTTATTTCAGCACGTTTTGCGTTATTGTAGGCCGTTTAATTACAAATGACACTTGATTTTTAACTTGAAAATTTTTTTGTTAAAAAAATTGACTTTAGTAGTGTTTTTCATAGTCTAAGCCAATTATTTTTTAATATTTCTTCATGGTTTATTATTCTATGACTATTCAGCTTTAATAAAAGACCAACTATGAGGAAATTAAGTCAAATGCTGATTCGCAGTGACCAAAAAACTAACTAAAGTCAAAGTCGTCAATCCGCCATCTTTGGACGCCATTTTGGGCCAGTGCGTTCACTTTTTTTTGTGGGAACATTGGCTTTTTTTAAATAAATAGTTACAAGGAACACAACGATATGCAATTTATAGGGATGTGGGGGGGGGGGGTGCACGGTAAGGGGGTCTGGCCCACCGTGTAATATAGCTGGCTGGGCAGGTAAGGGCCTGGGCAAGACTCATCCCTCACCTTATACTGGGCTAAATTGACCCCATCCCTCCAGCTTCCCATCAACCCCTACGCCCCTCTTTCCTAAAAACACTAAGAATAAATTTCACTTTATTCTCCGGCTCCCAAGACTTACTCACCCGGGCCAAATGAATTATGGATGTGATTAAGAAAATCGAATCCCCAAATGACCCTCATTTAAATGTTTACTCTAATTCCATTCGTCCCTGCCTCCACCCCCTCTCTCCCCACTCTCGTCACCACTCAAACAACAGTTTCTTTTCCTTTAAGTGCCCTACATTTCGAAGTATAATAAAGAAATCCAAATATCACTATCTGAAGAACTTGACTATTGAATATGGTCCCTTTCCTTATTAAATGTCAATTTTGAGGAATAAAAAAAGTCGAAAAAACCACTGAAAAGAATTTTAAATTGCAAACATTACAAACAATCTAGAAATATTAGAAACCTCTAACTATATTTAATACAAACTGTTCATCTTAATTACGAATCGTGTATTATAGTTTATTAGGACATTTAGATTGATGATATCAGTTTAATAACTGTCTGGATTAATTATACTCTAAACAACTATGTTCCATGGGATTTAGTCTTTATATAACCGTCTTTTGATCAAGCTTTTGGCAAATAACCTTTTTTATTTAAAAATCGTGATATTAATTTCGTCATATAAAGGCAGATTCAGACCCGATTCTATTTTATTGATTTATTTAAAACACTCCCCTGATTGTTAGGCAATGCAATTGTATGTCGTAGTGGATACCTAAATATCCATGCATCCCCTACTGCAATCAAAACAATTTTTTGCTTTTTTTTTTTTTTTGCTGGCTGTGCACACAACTTGGTTTACATTCTATACCTCACCGCCCTCTTCTATCCTCTCTAGCGGCCTTCTTGGTGGGTTTTCATCTCTCAACATCCAAATTATATTTTCTTTAAAATTATGATTGGTATTTAATTTCGAGTATCGAAAGAGTTTCGAAATATGTCTAGTCTGAAAGGAATGATAAATATATTATTTTTCAGCCATAGGAATGTAAATGAGAAGACTGATAATGCATTCTGAGCAATATAGCCGTCGAAGATAATTGTAATTTTTTTTTCTAATATGTTGATACAATACACTCTTGCCAATTTAGCCGTTCCTACTCATAACAGAAAAAAAAAATTAGTCACTGAATACATTCAGGTACCGGAAAAGATTTCTCATGATTTCTATATAAAAGCAAGTAATTGTATTTTTAAACTGTTATGAATAATAAGAGATTATCAACCCAGAACCAGAATAAAATCTTTATAAATATAAGCAGTAAACTATTATCTTCAATATACATAGACAAATATACAGTATATTTTACATGCAATATCAATGTATGAACTTTTGAAAATCTCACAATAGAAGATTTGTTTTCTCCCTAGAGTACTTACCCTTAAATTAAACGTTCCTTTTATTCGAAGCGTGTGTGTTGGAAAATAGTAAAAAGGGGCAGAAAATAAAAGTGGAGAGAGTTAAATTTTTTATATGGGTTTAGCCATAATAACCTCTAGCGACAGGCATCGCTTCTCAACCACCATCTCTCCCATGTTGTCTTTCCCCTTTTTTAAATTATTTTAGTCAATGCACGAAAGGAAGGGTATTTCTCCGTTTCATTTTTATTTAATTAGATATTTTGGAAAAGACAGGAATATTTTTTATTTTGTTTTTAACAGGATTAAATATAAGTGCTTTTTCAGATTAACGTCTTCACATTTTGTATTTTAAGCCCTAAAAAGTATCATTTGGGCCACTTTTCCTCATCCTTTGATTCCAAATTAACAAGCTATTGATTGGGATCGTAAGACTTAGCTCATCTCCTCATTCCGGTTATTCACTTTTCAACTCTTATGGTTTAAGTTAATTACAAATGCCTGAAATTTAAATAATTTTAAAATGTGAGATGAAATTGTTGTTAAGGTTACTTCAAATGAGCAGCTAATTTGTTTAAAATACCACCTAGTGCGACACTGTTGTTTCCCGTCTGCACCACAAGTACAACTTCGGCAAAAAATACTTCTTAAGCGAGTCGTACTTGCCGTTTATTTTCTAAAGCTGATCCTTGGGCCAAGTGCACTCGAATTTCGGAATTTCTAAGTTTAGTGCAATTAACAACTAAAAGTATATGATAAATAAATCCATAGAGCTGCAGAAGAGCAGCAAGGAGAATCAGGAAGATGGAATCTTAGGTACCATACCTAAAGTCTTCAGCCTGATATACCTTTCAAATTACTGCAATATTTTCAAGAATATACAGGGTGTTTCAGGATTAAGTTGCCAAACTGTGAAAATGATTATTATTAATCAAATATTAATAATATAATAAATAATAAATTATTCTGAAGGTATGTCCGCAAACGCTTTGTTTAGGAGATATTCACACCTAAACATTTTCGTTGTTATGAATTATTTACGTTATATGAAATAAATAAAATCTTTTTATTAGTTCCAACTACTTTAATTATTAAATCAGTCTGGCCTGAGACGCCCTGGTGTGTACATCGGTGTAATTCGTTCATATAATCTCTCAGTTTACTTCAATTATATTTCAGTGCAGTTAAGTTCAGTTTTTTTTTTCCTTTTCTCTTTTTCAAAAAACCACTATAATTAATCACGCTATTAAGTGTCGGATCTTCACACCAATCGGAGTAAAGAAAGCACAGCGAGATTGATAGAGTTCTGGGAGCAACGAGCTGGCAGGCGTCTACTAATCCTAACAGCATTAGACCAGCATTAGACGTTGTTTACTACCGTCAACAGTCTTGGTATTTATTTATATTTTAATTGCGAAGTAATTCTCATTAATAAATTTAAAAAATGGTGCAGTGTAATATTTGCAACAACTCTATCGCACGCGAAGATAAGAACAATATACACTGCGTTAAGTGTAAAATAATTTTTCATGGTAGGTGCGTCAACCTTACTGATAAAGACTCCGAAGCATTAAAAATAATTAAAAAAACATGGGTTTGCTCTAACTGCGAACAGGTGAAAAAACAAAATAACGAGCCGTCCCCCTCAGAAATACTTGCGGCAGTAAACCGTTTAGACGCTACCGTGAACGAAGATATTAAAAACATGAAAACAGCACTAGATAAATACGGAGAGCTCAGTTTTGAACTAAACGAAAGACTGACGAAGATTGAAAAACATCTGGAAGGTCAAGCTAAAAAATTTGAGGAGATACTATTAGAAAATAAAGCACTCAAATCCCGAGTGGGCGAATTAGAGGTTCGCTTGAATAACGCAGAGCAAGGACTATTGAGTAGATCACTGGAGATCCGCGGTATACCGGAGCGACCGGGCGAAACGCCCGCTGCTTTGGTGACCAGTATAGGAGCAAGCTTGGGGATCAGGCTTAGTGTGGAGGACCTGGACAACGTACATCGCCGCAGAAGCCGAAAAGATGACTCGCGACCACCGCCTGTTATCGCACGTTTTGTCAGGCAATCAATTAGAGATGACTTAATTACGAAAAGGAAAGTGAAGAGGGATTTCTCCACGCGGGATATCGGTTGGCAGGAAAATGACTGCCACCGAATTTATCTGGGTGAAGAGATGACTCGCACAAACAGACACCTCTATTGGTTAGCCCGGCAGAAGAGAGCGGCGGGAAAAATCAAATATACGTGGTTTGCTTCCGGAAAGGTGCGGTGTCGAAAAGAGGACGGACATAGAGTCATCCTGATAGAACAGGCCTCGGATCTAGATGTATTTGACTGACTACCTAGAAGCCGTCAACCCCTTAGCCTCATTAAAATAGTCTTACTTCTTCTCTTAGTGCTATCTCGACACCGTCACTCACCAATCTATTTATTTTTAAGTACATTCTCTTTATTTATTTTTAATGTTAATATTACTTTTTCTTCATTTAGTTTTATGTACGATAATCGCTTTTCTGTACTTTCTACTTGTTTTGTCTTCTCGCTACCAAACACTGACTGTTTCTCTCCAAATCCACTGTATGTCTAGTTCCCTAATCACATGTCAAGTTAACTCTCAATCACTTTCTGCCCATTATGACGAATTCCTGCAATACTTTACCCAAAACTTTTATCATATCATAGCAATATCCGAAACCTGGCTTAAACCTTATATTCCATCATCTTCAGTATCCTTGCCGAATTACATCCTGCTCCGTCATGACCGGGTAAACCGGACTGGCGGTGGAGTAGCCATGTTTGTCCACAATAGCCTAAAGACCCGAATCCTCGATTGCTCCCCATCTTCCGATCATCCTCATGTAGAATATCTCTTAGTAGAAATTCTCAGTAATATTTCTCCTATCCTTTACGCCGTGGTATATCGCCCTCCTCTCGTGCCATTTGACCCGTCCTTCGAATCAACTCTATTCAACTTCGTTCCCCTCTATCCCAGAATAATTATCTCCGGTGACCTCAATACCAATTTCCTCTCAAAATCCAATGACAAATCCTATTTAGAAAATCTGTTTTTCTCACTTCACCTATTCATCGTTCCTTTTTCCTCCACCCACCACACCACCAGATCTGACACTTGGCTAGACTTCTACATCATCGACTCAGCACAAAACCTCCTCTCCGCCTCTCAAGTGCCAGTATCCTTTCTTTCATCTCATGATCTGATACAAATAACGTATAATATCCGCACTCCTCCAATCCATCCTCGAACTATCACTTTCCGCCAACTGGATACCCTTACTCGAGAAAAAATATTACCTGATCTAGTAACATTGGATTTAAATGGAATATATCATTGCTCCTCTGTCGACACCATGGTTGATATTCTCACCACCAATCTTCTCAATATACTCAATACCCACGCTCCTCTCAAAACCTCCACTTTCCGTCATCGTCCTGCTCCTTGGATGTGTCAGGAAATTAAGGATCTGCAGAAGAGACGCGACGCTGCACGCAGACGCTTCAGACGGACTAGGCTTGCAGATGATTATCAAATATTCAGAATGCTTCGCAACACGACACAGACAAGGATCCGACAAGCGAAAGCGAACTACTTTCACGAAGCCCTTTCCTCAGCTCCTGATATCAAATCAAAATGGCTTCTACTTCGTAAGCTTTCCCTCTGTGAACCTTCTAGATCCCCTTCCTCAGTTTTCCCAATATCACCTGATGACCTAAACTCCCACTTTATATCGGTTTCCACCTCTTCGTTACCATCCCCTTCCGGCTTTTCTCCAGAGGTAGCTTTTAACGACAATAATTTTTATTTTTCCGACATTTCTCCCACAGACCTTATTACCGTTATAATGAAATCC
This sequence comes from Nezara viridula, assembly GCA_928085145.1. Taxonomy (NCBI): domain Eukaryota; kingdom Metazoa; phylum Arthropoda; class Insecta; order Hemiptera; family Pentatomidae; genus Nezara; species Nezara viridula. Next base: position 193,202,909 of record OV725078.1, on the reverse strand, counting down.
CGTTCCAATTCCGTAGGCCCAGATGGCATTCCTATCAAACTAATAAAATTATGTCTCCCTGAAATCCTCCCAGCACTCCTTTTCATCTACAATTTCTCCCTGCAGAATTCAATATTCCCGACCTCTTGGAAAAAAGCCATTGTCCTTCCTTTAAACAAAAAGCCTAATCCATCCTCTCCCGAAGATTTCCGCCCAATATCAATCCTTTCCAATCTTTCTAAACCCCTAGAAAAGTTAGTGCAATCCCAAGTTTCCAACTTCCTTGAACAATCCAACCAACTCGATCCTCTCCAATCTGGCTTCCGTCCTGGCTACTCTACACAATCTGCTCTGATTAAAATTACTAGTGATATCCAGACTGCAATAGATGATAAAAAATTAACCATTCTTATACTTCTTGATTTCTCTAAAGCTTTCGATTCCATTATCCATTCCATCCTTTTCAACAAACTAAAATCATTATCCTTCTCCAAGAGTTCCATCTCTTGGTTCCAGTCTTTCCTCTCACAACGAACCCAAGCAGTTTCCATACCTAATCAACCTCTATCTGCCTACCTTCCTTTATCCTCAGGAGTTGCACAGGGTTCAAGCATGTCTCCTCTTCTTTTCAGTTCTTATATTAATGACCTAAATGATACAATTATCCATTGTTCCCACCACCTTTATGCCGACGATTCTCAAATCTATTTATCCTTTTCTCCCGCTGAGTTATTGGTGGCATTTGCCAAAATTCAAGAAGATTTAGATCGAATTAATGCCTGGGCCAACTTAAATGGATTAAGGCTAAATGCGGCCAAAACTCAGGCCATTCTCATTGGTTCCAAGCCCCTTCTTAGATCCCACACCAACTTTCCCTCACTCTATCTAAACAACCACCCCATCACCTTCTATCCCTTTGTTAAAAATTTAGGCTTTCTCATAGATCAAACCCTTTCCTGGAATCACCATATCTCTCATATATCCCGCCGTACAATTTCTACCCTCAAACTATTCCATCACTTCCGCCATCTTCTACCCCAAAATACCCGTAGACTCCTAGTTTCCTCTCTCATCTTTCCCCACTTTGACTACAGCTGTGTGGTGTACGATGGCCTCTCGGTGGAACTGCGTGATAGACTCAAAAGACTTATGAATTGCTTCGTAAGATTTGTAATCGGAACCCCGAGACGCTCCCGTGTCTCCCACCACTACACTGAGTTAGGGTGGCTCTTCCCCTCCTTAAGAAGACAATATTTCCTTGGCACTTTCCTTTATCAAATCATTACCGATCATCGTCCTTCTTATGCCTACAACCTTCTCCAATTTAAGTCCTCAATCCATTCACTCACTACAAGATCCCGACCCTCTGACCTATACATCCCTTCTCATAGATCTGCCTCATTCCAAAATTCCTTTATAGCCCGCTCTGTCAACTTTTGGAATTCCCTCCCGATCAAAATTCGACATGCCTTTTCCCTGTACACATTCAAAAACCTCCTATTCCAATTCCTGTTCCAAAAACAGTCAGATACCAGCTAACGATTAATATTATATATGTATTGTGTAGCAATCATATAATCATTACACTTGGTAAGAGATAGTACATGCATTTCCTACTATCGACGTAGGAATTTCAACACACACATTTTTTTGTATTTTTTTTTTTATTCAATTATAAGTAACTGTTTATTTTCATATATATATTGTATATATATATGTTGTGCAACCCTGAAATATAATTTTGTTCATAGTTCAAATGATTCGTTCATAGTTTTAATTGTTTTATTCATAATTTTAAATGCTCTGTACATAGTAGTATCTGTATTGTATATAGCTTGTGCACCTAAGGTTTTCTTTACTTTTTATTTTATTTTATCAATTTCATTTATTGTTTCAACGTTCAGGCCAGTAATATTCTATTATTTTGTACATTATTGTTATTCTGAAGGGACTTAGTCCCAGAATAAAGTTTTTTTTTTCTATCTATCTATCTATCTAAATGTAAACTTGAACATTCATATTAAATATTGTTCAAAGTGATTTCCTTGAGCATTAAGGCTCGCATCTTTTTTCAACAACAGCAGTAGCAGAACAGCCTAGATATGTGTTATTGTTTCACAAGATTAATTGTCCTTTTTTGTAAGGAATCAAATTCATTGACCGGACTTGCTTAGACTTTTTATTTAATGTCACTCAAAACAAAAAATCCATTGGTGTCAGGTCTGGAGCGGGCAAGCCATGCCACTGGTCCTATACGGCCAATCCATTGATTGGAATATGGAATATGGGATATGATTGAGCAAGTCCGGTCAATGACCTTAATTCCTTACGAAGGAATAACTGAATCTTGTGCAACAATAACACATATCCAGTGCCGTTCTGCCACTGCTGCTGTTGAGAAAGATGACGAGCCTGTGTTAATGCTCAAGGAAATCACTTTGAACAACATTTAATATGAATGTAAATGTATACATTTAATTAATAAAGTAGTTGGAACTAATAAAAAGGTTTTATTTATTTCATATAACGTAAATAATTCATAACAACGGAAATCTTTAGGTGTGAATATCTCCTAAACGAAGCGTTTGCGGACATACCTTCAGAGGAAATTTATTTTCTTCTTTTAAGGTCCTTAGTTCATTTTTGCAGTTCGGTCATATATCCCTGAAACAGCCTGTATATTTCAGAAGTGGAAATGAGAAATTGCTTCAGAATATCACATTATTCATTTACTCCATTATTTTGGCCCTCCAGGCATTTTAAAACACTGTAAATTTTATTAATATATTTTATTAATTAATTTTTATTTAATAAAACTTTCAACTTGTTAAATACAAAGCTTTATTCATTTCTTTCAATACATTCTGCTTCTATATTACATAAAAACGAACTTAATTAAAGTCATTCTTACATATGACAGTTTCGGTATGAAATGGTCTAGGCCAAGCTAGGCCATTTCATTTTCAGATGCCTCGGAGATGTAGAGGGAATCAATTGGTGAGAAAGGTTAGAAATTCGTGTATTTGAGAGAGTATGTATATTAAAGTGGAAGTAAGTATAACTAGTTACTACCAAATTTCAAAAATCTGCATACTCAATAATATCCTATAAACTTATTTTCAACATTTTAAGGAGCATTGGTGGTTTAAGTGCTCATAACAAAACTTGAAGGATTGGATTCAGGATGAATTTGAAGCTTTGATTTAATAGCATTTGCACATTTATTGTCGTTCCATTCTTGTATGACGACTCTAGCTTGATTATTTGGTCAAATGAAATACTTAGATTTAATCAAGAAAGATAGGTGGCATTACATAAAATGGCATTGTTAGTCATAATGTCTTAGGAGAAAATTATTTGTTAGGGTTTTTTAATCCTTAGGTTTTGACACCATTATTCAATGTATGCTATGTATTCTTGAAAAGTTTTTGATTCACAAATGCATGTAAATGGAATATACTGTAGGGGCTGTTGAGCATATAATTAGTGATAACTAAAACGAGTTTGTTTATGTACCACAAGATTGGGTGCCTCAGTATCAAATCAAAGAGTGAGTCGAAAACATTAAGATATATTCAAGTCAGCTACAATAGAGACTTTAGAAACATAAGAAAACTTAAAAAATCATTAAGTAAATAGTTGCATGTGTGGCATTACGGTCACACATCGTTCTTGTGACCACTTAGCTTCCAGAAACAGATCAGAGAAGAAAAACAATCGAAGTATCCAAATTTATCAGTTAGTTTATTCGGTAATCCCTTACACAATGTGCAATCCACAACTGATGGGGCCTCTGTTTTAACTTGCATTGAGGCATTTCAAAAAGCAGCTTCCGTGTTTAACTCAAGGGTTCATTCTCGCCATGGGTCCTCATTAACGTAGCTGCTAAACTTGAAGAAATGAGAACCTGAAGCTGAGGGTCCTCCTTCCACAAATCTGCAATAGCCCTGGATCACCACCTTATTCAACTTTTCCAACAATTCTCTTGAGTACGTTTCATGATATGACAGAGTGCTTATGTTTTTTTTTTTTTCTTTTTTTTTTTTCATCCATGCCTCAGTTGTGTAAGAAACACCTTATATTAACAAACAGCAATTTCAGGACCACCTTTTATTATGATACTTCTTTAGTTATCTTGGGTTAATGTATCATCTTTATCCAACGTCCGTTGTAGTTAGCATTTATAAATTCGATTTGTTTTAATAACCAATAAATGGAAGAAGATCTGTATTAATTTGAGCTGCCCGAAACTGACAACTGGCGGAGGCTGACTGCTACAGGAGTTGCTGCAACATGAGCCAATGGCTAAAAGGCCAACTTGCTCTCCGATTTGTGGAAAGTGCACCCATAATTCTCTCATATATCTTGCATAGCTAGGATAGTTGTACTCATTCCTACAGTTTCTCTTTGTAATACCTTTAATTTAACACACTTGAAATTAATTTTGGTGAAATAAAAAATATATTTATACCATCGATTCATACAAAACAAAAACTAAATAAAGGAAACATGTAATTTTTATAAAAATTAGAAAAATTATATTTTTTTTTTTTGTCATCAGAGAGGTTTTTTAGAGAGATCAGAACAATAGGCAACTGCAGCCCTAGAACCAAGACCTCGAAGGGCTAAAAAATGAAAATTGTTCTTTTCTTATTTTTAAAATGTAATTTATAAGTACTTGATTAACTACGAAAATATTCCAACTAAACTCAATGTAAGCTGTGTCAATAAAAAAAATATTTTATTCTTGAAATTCAGAAAATGTTATTAATAATAAACTGGAAATCTTGTAATCGATTGCTTGCCCCAAACATTGTCAATCAATTCTAAAATACTCAACACAATAAAAAAAAAAATCTATCTATATCTTTGTTTTAAACGCATATATTGTAACATTCAACTATTGAAATGATTTTAAAGATAACAATAATTTGACAGAGTGTTTTTGTAAATGAAGAATAACTCCCAAGTAGGTGTCTAACTTGTTCCCAGTCTAGTCTACAATTGCTACCACTAATTAGTTTACTAGTCCAATCCTGGAATCTTCAACAATTCATTTGCACGACTTTGAAAAAAAGCTGAGAAAATAGAAACTAAAACGTATTTAAAGTGCTAAAGTTTGGAGATTGATGGGAGGTGAAGGTGGTATGTATTTCTAAACAGGGACGGGGGAAGGGATAGGGCAGGGTTAAATTATTCTTGGCTAGTTTCAACCTCCTCCTAGCTACTCTCTTCTGAACAATTTCGCTAGTTCATGTTCCTTTAAATTTGCCTTTAGCTTTTTTTTTATTGGTGATTGTGGTGAGCGGGAAGCAAAAATCTTGACGTTATGCGAGAAAAGAAAAAGTATCTCCATTTTTTATAGCAGTCAATTATTAACCGTAAAGCAGTTAATTATGAAAAGCTACCCATACCATCAAAAACTGTCCTCAACATAGATCTCTTCGCTAAAACGGTTAAAACCGACATCTGCATGAAATATACCATTCGTGTCTTTATCGACATTTATCTGTCATCCCTCAGTGCCATTTAGTCTCTTTTCAGTAGCCCTTTGATCTCTTCAATTGCATCAGATCAAATGTTTTAGGAATGAAAGAAGAATTAAAAGAAAAATTTATCGTTATTCTGTTACATTAAGTCCACTAATAATAATAAACTGATCTGAAACGTAAAGATCCGTCGAAAAGAGCGCATCGAAAATTTGACCCGATCGCAAAGCCTTGCATCCTAGTATATAGTTATATAGTATTGTATATAGATAGGAAAGTAATCAATTAAAACATGTGTATAAAATAGAATACGCTATGTCATCGCTAATACTGCTTGGATTTAGATAATTTCTATTTTAATTTGTAGGTAATTTAATTACATTTCAAAAGTTCTTTCTATAAATTTTATCATAGAATATATGCTTAGTGAGTTTGGCCTCAAAACATTTTTCTTTTCTTTATAAATTTTTTTCCTGAATTTTCTCCAGAATTTAGTTTATATACGAAAATTGAAAGAGAATTAATGATATAAATATAAATATATAAATTGAAAAAAGTATAAGAAAGTTTCATCAAAATCAATAGAGCTCTTTTTGTGTTACGGTCTATAGAAAACAGGTATTTCTTTCATTTCCCAGCCGCTATTGTGCAGGGAGCACCCAATTTGTGTCGCAGGCATCAGTAATCAAAAACCTACAAAATAAAAAAAGAAGCTATAAAATCGATCAACTAATTCCCGAGATAATCTTGGCGTAGACCGACATACCAATGGTTAAAAATGTGTTTTTCGGACTCGGGGGCTCTGAAAAGTATAGATCCGTCGAAAACCGCGCATCGAATATCCGAACCAATCGCAATACTTTCCTTTCCTAGTGTAGGTAGGAAATTAAAACAGTATTAACAGTAATGAAATAATGGCTCACAAAAAAATGCTAAGTAGTATCAGAACAGCTTCCTCGCCAATTACAATTTAAATTAAATCGTTATCTATATCCCAAGGTCTATGATCTGTCGTTTAAGAATAAATATGAGGGAGGAGCCAAATTTCAAGTATTTTCTTTTCAAGAAAAACGTACTCCTAAGCTAAAGACTTTGGTAAAATCGATATGGAATCATCTAGGTATCAATTCTCATGATCCCAGAAAAAAAAAAATCAAAAAGAATAACGTGAATAGGTGGTGAAAAAATGAGTAAACATTAAAACTTACGGAACTTACGGCCATGGGATTTAAAGTAAGACAGGTCACCAATGTAATGAAGGACAACAGAGATGACTCAGGGGAAAATAGAAAGATTCCATTACCTCTATTTTTTTTTTACTTGGAACGCTCTGCAGGAGTAGATCAGATATACGAAATTAAAAGATTTTATTAAACAAGTGTTAAGGTTGAAAAACCTTGCACTAAGAGAGAAATTGCCCAGTGCCACAACTGTCAGGCATATGGCCACACCAAGGCTTACTGCCTTTATATACCAAGATGCGTGAAATGCGGACAGACACACAAGTCTGGGGAATGCACAAAATCGAAATCAGAACCCGCAGTATGTGCTCTATGTCTGGAAGGACATCCTGCCAACTACAAAGGCTGTGAGATCTACAGAAATATGAAAAATCAATTCTACAAATCTCGAAACAAAGAAGAAACATCCCAACCCGGAAGAGGACCTGCTAAAAAAGTGGACCCTAAAGTTTCCTTCTCTCAGTTACTTGGGGGTAGAAACCAGACTGATAAATGTGAGGCCCTGCCGCAACAGCGACCCCAATTCCAACGTCAACATCCTGTCCCTCCTAATGAACAAAACCCTCATCAACATCAAATTCCTCATATTCCTCCTCCATCACATGCCACAGATCTTACCAGTCTGTTGCATCTTTCCTTACTGACTTTAAATCCCTTGTTACCCCACTGATATCACTCCTCACAAATCTTGTATCTCATCTCATCTCTCCTTTAAAAAATCTTTAAATGAATCCCATCAAACCCTTATCCACTCTCCTTTGGAATGCGAATGGTGTTAGAAATCACACTGACGAACTAACAGTTCTACTAATATACAAGATCGTTGACGTAGCCCTCATTACTAAAACTAGACTGACCAAAAAACAGAGTTTAAAAACCACAGTACTTGACATTATGCTTAAAAAATGCTATATCCTATCCTCCATCCTTGAATATTTTTTCCAAAATCCTACTTCCCAACTCTCCAGTCATGACTAATATTCTGAATTCCTGTCACATCAATGCACAATCCCTTACTGCACACTAGAATGAATTTCAGAAACATTTCCTTGATAATTTTTACCACATAATAGCAATACCCGAAACCTAGTTAAAACCTTTTATCCCTTACTCCCAGATTTCCCTACCCAATTATTCCTTCCTACTATTGTAATGACAGTTCTGCGCATGCGCTTGATTTGAATACCCACATTTCACGTCGTGTCCCACAGTTTTACTATTTTTTAGTAGAATAAGTGCTCAGTTTTACTTTTTTTTAAAAAAACTAGTTAAGCAGACATCAAAACAACAACAATGGACTAACACCACAGTGAGTAGTGTTGTTATTTACTGTGTACTATTACAGACAGTGAATTTAGTGATTTAGCGTCTATAGGCTTAATCTCTATAGCCATAACAGCTGACGGCTCCCCTCTCCAGTTGTGGCCCTGCCACGTAACTGGCTGGTTCTCAGCCGGTGGTTCATCCATTGTAATAACACGCAGACGTAGTTTTATTTATTTATTTATTTTTTTCCCTTTCTTTTTTTTTTTTATATGCGATATTATCACCAAGTAATGTCAACTAAGAGGTCCCATTCAGTTGGCTCTACCCCACGTAATTCACCGCCTAAACAGAAAACACGTCGTAGTAAGCGATTAACACCCCTCGGAACTCCTCCAGCGAACACTCAAGAATCTGTGTCTCAACCACTGCCAAGTACGTCTTCACAAGAAATGGAATCTCCATTTTTTACACCTAATCCATACCAGGTGCTTGAAAATGACAGGGAAGAAATGGAAGATGCACCTATACCTCGAGAACCACGCCCACCTCCTATCTTTGTCAAAAATTTGAGAAATTTCCAGTTGTTGTGTACTCAACTTAATAAAATCTGTCCAGGTAGCTATACATGCCTAAACAGAATAAACGATACAAAAATAATACCGGCCACACCTGAAGCGTACCGAAAAATCGTAAAATATTTAACAGACACAAATGCGGACTTTCACACATACCAGTTGAAACAGGAAAGAGCACTACGAGTTGTAATAAGAAATTTACACTCCTCAACTCCAATAGAAGTGATTAAAGAAGAGTTAACGGCGTTAGTTTTCAAAATACGTCAGATAACCAATGTTTTAAAAGAAAATAAAGAACAACCAGGTGTAAAGAATAAAATCCCATTGCCCTTATTTTTCGTCGATCTAGAGCCATCGCCTGGGATCGAAAAAAATATACGATGTGAATAGAATTTTCTACACCAGCGTAAAGGTCGAAAAACCGTACCCAAAAAGAGAGTTCATCCAGTGCCATAATTGCCAAGCATATGGCCACACCAAGTCTTATTGCCACCACTTACCACGCTGCGTGAAATGTGGTAAAACACACAAGTCTGGCGAGTGTAATAAACCAATTACAGAACCAGCAGTCTGTGCCCTATGCCTGGAAGGCCATCCAGCCAACTACAAAGGCTGCCAAATTTATAAAAATCTTAAAGCGAGATATATGAAACCCAGGGACCCTGATGATACACCTAAATCAAGAAGAGGACCCGCTAAAATTGTGAACTCTAAGGTTTCTTTTGCCAAGCTACTTGGGGGTAGAGACCCGACTAATGTATGTGAGGCCCTGCCGCAAGAACAAACTCAACCCCAATCTCAATATCCTATCCCACCTAATGTACCTAATCAACAACAACCTCACCAACATCAAATCCAATATGTTCCTCCACCGCCTAATGCTACAGATCTAACCAGCTTATTGACATCCTTTCTTTCAGAATTTAAATCCCTTGTTACCCCACTGATATCACTTCTCACTAACCTAGTATCTCACCTTATCCCTCCTTTAAAAAATCCTTAAATGACTTCCATCAAACCCATATCCATTCTCCTTTGGAATGCGAATGGTGTTAGAAATCACATACACGAACTAACAGCCTTACTACAAGACAAGAACGTAGACGTAGCCCTAATAACGGAAACTCGACTGACTAAAAAACAGCTCCTAAAAATACCACAATACATAACTTACCGTACCGACCATCCTGACGGTAGAGCACATGCCGGTACTGCAGTCATTGTGCACCAATCCCTCTCCCATCACCTACTCCCACTGCCTACACACGATTTCCTACAATCCACCGCAGTCGTAATCAAAACCTTCTCCTTTCCTATTACCGTTGCATCAGCGTATTGCCCTCCAAACCAATCCATCTCCAATATCCAATTTAGTTCCTTCCTCATTTCCTTAGGACATCATTCCATCTTGGGTGCAGACTTAAACGCCAAGCATCAACAATGGGGTTCAAGAACCACGAATTCTCGTGGTCGAACATTGCTGTCTGTACTCAATTCCCAAAATTTTACCCTTCTTCCACCCAACTCACCTACCTACTGGCCCACTGATCCTAACCGTAATCCCGATATCCTCGATTTCTTTATCCATAATGGTTTAGGTGCTCTCAACCATTCCGTTGCCCGTATTGACGAGCTTTCCTCAGACCACAGCCCATTAATACTCCAAGTATCACTAGCTCCTATTCCTAAACACTCTCCTCCGTCCTTCATCAGAGGCCCAGTTAACTGGAAACTCTTTCATCAAATCCTCTCCGATAAAATTGACCTCAGAGTAACCCTGAAAACCTCTGAAGACCTGGACAATGCAGTACATTCCTTCACTACCAAAATTCAAGAAGCAGTCTGGACTGCTTCCTCCCCTGATCACTCCTCAAAAATCCTTAAGAAACATAATTTACCTCAACACCTCCTTGACCTAATCCACATAAAACGCCGTGCCAGATTATTATGGCAACGTACCAGACATCCAGCCGACCGCCACTCCTACAATTATCACTGTAAAAAATTAAAAAAAGAATTAGCCACCTTCAGATCCCAATCATTCAATTCCTACCTCACCACACTCCCTGCTCATGATAATTCCCTTTGGAATATCACCAGAAAAATCCTCAAATCCCATCATATTTCCCACCCTCTTCGACGAGATGATGGCTCCTGGGCAGCATCTGATGAAGATAAAGCCGAGGAATTTGCCAAACACCTTTCCTATACTTTCGCTCCTCATCCAGAATCCCATCCCAGCCACACAGTAAAAGTAGAAGAATCCCTCTCAATACCTATCCCACTCTCCTTACCACCTAAAGCTGTTAATCCCTCTGAGGTCAAATACCTTTTACGGAAAATCACACCTCGCAAATCTCCTGGATATGACCTTCTAACCCCACAGATCCTTCGACAACTTCCATCTAAAGCCATCACATTTCTTACATATATATACAATTGCATCCTACGAACTACCCACTTCCCTCTTTTATGGAAACATTCCACCATCGTCCTCTTCTTGAAACCAGGCAAACCTTCCAACAATACAGCATCCTATAGACCAATTAGCCTACTCTCAATCCTCTCAAAATTTTTTGAAAAGATCCTACTGAAACGAATCCTACCTATAATTGAATCCTATAACCTTCCTACTCATCAATTCGGATTTCGTTCCCAACATTCCACTGTCCAGCAAGGACTCCGAGTTGTTGACCATATATCCTCAACCCTAGAAAGCAAGCAGTATTGCTCGGGTGCATTTCTGGACATAGCGCAAGCTTTTGACCGGGTATGGCACGCCGGATTACTCTTCAAGCTTAAAATCCATCTACCACAGTCCTTATACCTAGTACTCCGATCCTATCTTTCCGACCGCTCCTTCCGAGTTCGCTGTGGCACCGAATTCTCCGACTGTTACTCAATTGAGGCTGGCGTTCCTCAAGGCAGCGTCTTGGGCCCCATCCTTTACATTCTCTTTACCGCTGATATTCCTGTCCATCCCGATACCCTCCTGGCAACTTTCGCTGATGACACTGCTATCCTTTCTTCCAACTCAGATCCTGAAACAGCGTCCGCAAACTTACAAAGGCACCTCTTCCTGATTGAACACTGGTGTAAGAAATGGCGCATTAAGGTAAACGAATCTAAATGTAAACACATTACCTTCACCCTTCGGCGTAATACCTGCCCACCAGTTTATTTTAACTCCATCCAGCTTCCTTTCTCAGATACAGTCCGGTATCTTGGCTTTCTCTTAGACAGACGACTAACATGGAATCCACATACTCGACTTAAAAGACAGGAACTTAACAGACGATATGGCCAGCTATATAGACTACTGAATAGAAAATCTAAACTTTCTGGTGAAAACAAATTACTGATCTACAAGACAATACTGAAACCCATCTGGACTTACGGACTAGAACTATGGGGAACAGCCAAATTTTCTAACATCAAACACATTCAATCCTTTCAGTCTAAAGTCCTCCGTACAATAGTCAATGCTCCCTTCTATGTAACCAATAAAACCCTACATCATGACCTTAATATCCCATTTATTCTTGATCTTATCCCAGCCAAATTTTCCAAATTTCACCAGAACCTTTCTCATCACCCAAATCCCGTTGTACAATCCCTATCAAGCACCACCCATCCCTACAATCCCCTTCGTAGGTTAAAGCGGCAGTGGCCACGAGACCTTTTGTAAATATGGATATTTTGGAGTTCTAGCAATGGCCAGATTCTCCACTCAAGTCATGAGTGTTTGTGGCTGTAGCGCTCTTACTCATCCTCCGCTGGTTTAAAATACCAGTGAAGTGGCTGAGGGAGAAGCGTAGGGATCTCCTAGGCCTCCCTTTTCCCTCCACATGTGGAGGGGACAGGATAGGTTCGGAGATCACCTGGCAAATTGTAAATAATGTATGTTTTATATAAGGTGTTTGTTTTACTTTTATTTCTATTTTTATTTACTTATGTGTATATATATTATTTTTTTTTCTTTACTCTTTTGTTCTTTCTTCTTATTCTTTTGTTATTACTTTATTTATTTATATTTTTGTATATACGGTATGAATGCAATCTCTGAACTCTATTATAAGTGTCCTTAACTGTGACAAATTGTAATATTTCTGAATAAAGTGTTTTTTAATACTAAAAAAAAAACTATTGTAATAGTATAGAAAAGTAAAATTGTAAATAGTTACTACTGTAAATATGTATATAAATTATTAGAGTGTTCTTCATTATTTTTATTTCATGTTTATTTTCAATGTTTTGTATTTTATTTTTAACCGATCTAAATTAGTAAGTAACTTATAATTTTTTCTATTATTTTTTTATTTTGAATATTTAATTACTTTATATTTATGTTTATGTATCTCTAAGGCTCCTTAGCCCATATTATTGCCTTTTTATATTATTCTAAAGGGAATCGTCCCAGAATAAATAAAGCATTATTATTATTATTTATCAACACTTTTACAAAAGGTTTTTTTTTTTTTTTTACTTGAGAGGGGGAGAATCAACTCCAACCACCTCAGGTATGTTCAATTTTAATTTCTATTGAATGTTGAGAAAGCTTCTTACAATTCTGGCAGTATTCAGCAGCACCGCTTTCTGAGCTTCCTTTATTACATGAGTTGGGAGGCCCAGCCTGTCAGTAGCTTCCACAGTAGACACCGGTACCAGCCATTGCTGGAGATCACGATGCCCCTAACGGTTACTTTATTAAGTTTATACAAACTTTTTAACTCAGCTGCTAGACCTTGATATTTCCGAATTTTTTCTGCACAGACTGAGTTAATGTTTCCGTCATTTGGCACAGCAATATCTATAATTTCAGCCACCTTAATGTTGCCGTCAATTAACACAATATCAGGTCTGTTGTGGATCACGAGATGGTCTGTTATAAACGATTGATTCCAATATAATTTTAAGCCATCTTTCTGGCAAATACCTTTAGGGCAATATTTATAGTAGGGCATCGAGTCGTTTAATAATTTAATTTTTAGACCAATCGCCTGGTGATAGACTTTGGCAACATCGTCATGTCTTTTTAGGTATTCTGTACCTGCAAGAGCTCCGCAGCCTCCAGTTATGTGTTGAATGGATTCATATGTGCTTGCACAGAGCTTACATTTGTCCGATACATTCTGTTGCTTCAAGACGTGTCGCCAGTAGGATCTGGTAGCTATAACCTGGTCCTGGATTGCAGTTAAAATTATTACTGGATTATTATTATTATTATTATTCCCACCCTTTATTCTCGCTTTGCGGGGTAAATTTCTGAGGTGGGAGACCAGAAGTCCAGCCACTTCAGATTAATATCTATTATTTTTTAGATATTTAAAAACTTTCGAACAATACGTGCCGTATCCAAGAGAACTGAGTGCTGGGCCTCTTTCAGCACTTCAAGAGGTAATTTTAATCCCATCGTGCCTGCCACTGTTGTCTTTGGTATCAATCCATTGGAGGATATTATAATTGGAGTAGTGGTGACGTTCCCCAAATGATATAATTCCTTCAGTTCGATTGCCAGTTCCTGGTATTTTCTCAGTTTTTCTCCAACAGTGGAGCTTATATTATTATCATTGGGGATCCCGACTTCAATAAGCTCTGCTCCTTTCTCTCTCATGTCTATCAGAAGGATGTCTGGTTTATTGTGACGCACAGTATGGTCAGTTATTATCGATTCATCCCAGTAGAGCTTGAGACTACCTTTTTGGAGGAGTTTATTTGGGTGGTACTTATAATATGGAGTTTTGTCATCTAACAAGTTGGACTTCATCGCCAGAGCCTGATGAAAAATTCTAGCCACATTGTTATGCCTCTGGAGATACTCGGTGCCAGCCAACACTCCACACCCACCTGTGATATGTTGGATTGATTCCAGCGTCGCTGAGCATAATCAACATTTATCCGTAGTTGTTGCGTCTTTAAGAACATGCCTTCTATATGATCTAGTAGCAATAACCTGGTCTTGGATGGCGAAGAGAAATCCTTCTGTCTCGGAGAATATCTTTCCAGCTTTCAGCCATTCAATGGATATTTCCTTGTCAATGGAGCTATCATTTAATTTTCTGTAGAATCTTCCATGCAGAGATTTATTTTTCCATTCTGCCAAGCGTTCGTTTTCTGACACGATTGTAGAGACCTCACGATTGCTCAGGTTAAGTGCGGTTAGACCATTATCCAATCTTGAGATTGCGAGGTAAACCTCAGTTGTTTTTGTAAGAAAGTATCGGCGTAGGGCCGCTTCCTGCTTGCGGCAAGCTTCTTCAATATTTAGCAAACCACGTCCTCCTTCTTTCCTAGGCAAATACAGACGAGCTTTGGATGATATTGGATGGTGGGCCCGTTCTTGTGTGAGAGTTGTTTGCACAAGGCGGTCGATCTCCTGTAGGCTGGTGTTTGACCAGTGCAATATGGCGAAACTATAACCGAGAGCAGGTATTGCCCAGGTGTTAATAGCCTTGATTTTTTGTTTCCCGGTTAGCTGGGTTTTGAGCACTTTCCGCAATCTAATTTTGAACATTGTCAGAAGGTCTTGTTACATATCTTTTCTTGCAATTTTAAGATGTTGCTGCATTAGGAGATATTTATATAACCTATTGTCTTCAAGCTCCCTGATGTACTCTTTCTCATTGATTAGAATATTCTGCATACTAACCACTTTTCCTTTGGTTACATGGAGCACCGTACATTTATCCAGACAGAGTGACATGCCTATATCACTACTAAAAGATGAAACGGCTTCAACCATACTTTGTAATTGGTCTTTGTTTTTCGCATATAGTTTAAGGTCATCCATGTACCAGCTGTGGCTGACTGTGGTGGCTTCGTCGTTGATGATTAATTTGTATCCCATCTTGTTCTTTCGAAGAATCCTGCTTAGTGGGAACAAAGCCATACAGAACCATAAGGGGCTTAGACAATCTCCTTGGTATATTCCTCTCAATATTTTAATTTGATTCCCTTTGCAGATAGTTCCAACTTTCAGCGTAGTTTTCCAACCTGTCATTAAGTTTGAAAGGAGCCTGCTTACTTTAGATTCAACCTTGTATATATCTAGTACTTTAAGTAGCCAGCTGTGGGGAACCGAGTCAAAGGCCTTTTTATAATCGATCCATGCCATAGAGAGGTTTCGCTGTTTTTTCGCATCTTGTGCTGCAATGAACGAATCTATTACTAGGAGTTCTTTACAACCCCTAGCACCTTTTTTGCACCCTAGCTGTTCTATGGGTATCATATTCTCACTTTCGAAGTGCTCATATATCTTAGTTGCCAAGATGGAAGTTAGAATTTTATACAGACCATTTAAACACGTTATCGGCCGAAAATCTTCAGGACGCATGTTTAAGTCATTCATTTTCGGAAGCATATACGTGATGCCATCAGAGAAACCATCAGGGGGGCTCTGTTTGTCTTAAAGTATTTCCTGGTAACCTTTAGCCAGCAATTCATGGAAGCAATGAAATCTTCTAATCCAGTAATTTTGGATTCCGGCAGGTCCTGGTGCCCTCCAATTTTTCATGTTTCTGACCGCTTGCGAAACATCTTCCACAGTTATGGTCACTTCCATCATTCCATTGACATTCTGAAGACTTTGCAGTTCTTCTTGTATTATTATTATTATTTTATTTGTCAACACTTTTACAAAAGGTTTTTTTTTTGTTTACTTGAGAGGGGGAGAATCAACTCCAACCACCTCAGGTATGTTCAATTTTAATTACTATTGAATGTTGAGAAAGCTTCTTACAATTCTGGCAGTATTCAGCAGCACCGCTTTCTGAGCTTCCTTTATTACATGAGTTGGGAGGCCCAGCCTGTCAGTAGCTTCCACAGTAGACACCGGTACCAGGCCATTGCTGGAGATCACGATGCCCCTAACGGTTACTTTATTAAGTTTATACAAACTTTTTAACTCAGCTGCTAGACCTTGATATTTCCGATTTTTTTCTGCGCAGACTGAGTTAATGTTTCCGTCATTTGGCACAGCGATATCTATAATTTCAGCCACCTTAATATTACCGTCAATTAATACAATATCAGGTCTGTTGTGGATCACGAGATGGTCTGTTATGAACGATTGGTTCCAATATAATTTTAAGTCATCTTTCTGGCAAATACCTTTAGGGCAATATTTATAGTAGAGCTTCGAGTCGTTTAATAATTTAATTTTTAGACCAATTGCCTGGTGATAGACTTTGGCAACATCGTCATGTCTTTTTAGGTATTCTGTACCTGCAAGAGCTCCGCAGCCTCCAGTTATGTGTTGAATAGACTCATATGTGCTTGCACAGAGCCTGCATTTGTCCGATACATTCTGTTGCTTCAAGACGTGTCGCCAGTAGGATCTGGTAGCTATAACCTGGTCCTGGATTGCAGTTAAAAAACCTTCAGTCTCGGGAAACAGACTTCCTCCTACCAGCCAGCTAACAGACAAAGATTTATCTATTTCAGTCTGCTGAAGCTGGTGAAAAAACCTTCCATGTAATGCTTTTGACTTCCATTCTTCCTTGCGGTCTTTGTCTTTAATGATGAATATGATTTTTTAATTTTTTATCTTATGTTTCTATAAGAAAATGAAGAATGTGAAACAATAAAAAGTTAAATACGCTTGATAATTATATTTAAAAATTATACACAATCCGAAACGTCATACCAAGTATTGAAAAGTAATGTTGCAGTACATTTACTACTAATTCTTCTTACTATGTTTTACATTGATGACTTAATTTTTATTTTATTTTTTTTTTTTTTTCAGAAATAGGATATTAGAAATACAATAGCCTTATATTAATTATAAATGGATTATAATTAAATTAAATGACGATTATTAATAAAATATAGATTATTAATAATATAGTTTGGTTATAATTAAACAAAATAATTATTGGTAATATTAGTGATATTATTAATTAACATGGAATGATTATGATTAAATGATTAGTATTAAAATAATAACGAGTATCATTAATATAAACTGATTATAATTGAGCTAATTGACTACAATTAAATTAAATTATATTATTTAATATATTATTATTAAATAACATTATTATTAATGGATTAGAATTAAGTTAAACATTATAATTTAATTAAATGATTATAATTAAATAAAGTAAATAATTGATTATAAGTAATATATATATAAATGAATGATGGTTATCAAACCCAAAAAATAAATAAAGTGATAATGATTCCATTGATTCATAAAAATCAATGATTCCCTTTTTCTAGTTTTTCTTAAATTATTTGTTTATTTTTTTTATTTTTTTGCTTTTCTTATTATTCTTATTTGTTTATTTATACCTATTTTCAAACTTTATATTTTTTCAATTATATTTGTTCCTAAGACCACTTTATTTTTAATCGTTTGTATATTTTAAATAAAGTTAATGAATACATTGTCTGAATTTCAATGAACTTTTTTGTAAAATATCTGGCTAAGTTTTTCATTTATTCGTACTTGTTAATTATTTATTCTTGTCTAAGAATAAAGTTTATTTTTTTAATTATTTATTTTTTTATTATTATAACACATCTTATTATAACACATATTTAATATTCTCTTTTAGGTTGTTTAAATTAATTTTTAATAATTTTTTTTTTAATTATTGAAAATTTTCATTTCATCAAACAATTTGATTCATCATTTTTTTTTTTTAATCATAAGGGTTACATTACTTTTATTATTATTTATTTTATTTATTTTTAATTTATTTATTATATATATTTTTTAAATAATTAATAATTATTTTATTCATAATACCTTTTTTGTCTAATTCTCTAATTTTACTAATTCTCAATATTTTTCTTCTAAGCAATAAAAATTAACATAATTTTTAAGTACAGGCAAACACATTAGTTGATATAAACTATACGAAACAGTACTTAAAAAATAAGTTTTGAAGCCACTCCATACATATATATATATTTTATTTTTTTTCTAATAATTATAATATTATTTAATATTCATAAAAAAATTATTGCCAAAAGTAAACGAAAAAATAAGAAAAAATTAACCTATAAAAAAAAGTGTTGATTTTATTTTATCTATATTATGACCAAAGAAGTTAAACAAGATGATCACAAGATAATTTTTTTTTTCTTATATATATGTCTAGGATGTTGTTAAATTTATAATAACTTTTTTTTGTGTTATTTTTTCGTTTTTTCAATATTTAGTTTTCATTGTTTATATTAATTTTAATTTTATTATTATTAAAGTGTTTATGTTATTTATTTATTTCTATTATTAGTCTGGTTTTCCTTTTTTTTTTTTTTTTTTTCGGCTACGTTTATTCGCTATAGAATTTCTATCTGGTTTCAACATCCAAAAATAAATTGAATTATTGCCGAACGGCCATTTATGAATTTTTTTTTTATATTTGCCAGTATTTTTGTTTTTAATTTTCTTATAATATCGCTTAAAGCGATAATCTTTTCTTTTTTCCTAATTTTATGTTTTTTTGTTAGTTGCCTATCTGTAAAAAGTGAATCATCACTTCCTATATAAAATTTTAGATGTTTATTGGTAATATTTGGCTGTTTATATTGGTCAAATATTAACTTTGATACATCAACTTTTAAATTTCTAATCGTATTTTCTTTTAAGTAATCCATATTTTCTACATTTATATCAATGATATTTATACTATGATGATTAATAAATTTTTCCGCTTTAAGAATTGATTTTTCTTCACATGAAAGAACTTGTTTTTTAATAGGTTCGGTTGTACCCAATTCTTCAACTAATACCGTTGGCATTGACACAACCTCTTTCTGTACTATCTCTGTAAAATTAACTTCTGCATTTAACGATTCTATTGGATAAAGAAATAATGGGAATTCAATAAAAGTTGCCGAATTATCTAAGATGCCTTTTTCCGGAATAGGAATATCATTATTAATATTAATATTATATTCAGGAGAATTTCTTTTCTCCATTTGAATTTTTAGTTGATTACCACTTTTTCCCGATTTTATTGGGCATTCAAATATTTCATCTGATTCTTTTTTATTCTTGTTGACTTCGTTTTGCCCTAATTCGCCTAATTTTTCATTTTTTTCGCCGTCTACGACTGAAAAATTATCGCTTATAAGGGGTTCTTTGTAAAAACTATTGGTTTGATTATTTATTTCGAAATTTTCCTCATTATTATTTTGAATTGACTGATTAAAATCTTCGAAATCTACTTCTGGAGTATCTAAAGAAGGTTCTAAAAGTGTTCGTTAAATAAAGCTGTTGAAGTTTTTCCTCTAGTTCCCGAATTTTTCGATCTTTAGGGTCTTCTTCGATACTAGAATTGATTTTAACCTGTTGTTTTGGGTTTTTATTAATTGGGGAATAAAAATGTTTGTATGATTTTGATGGGGGTTGTTTAATTTTACAGTTGACATGTTTAGTTTGGTGGGAATTATGATAATTTTGCGTAATCGGTTCTTTAAAATTATTGTTTTTACGCCAAACATTACGGAATGAATTTCTTTTATTAAGATGACATTTTTGATCTTTTGAAGACCACTTTTTGTAATATTGAGGTGAGGTGTAACTTTCATATTTATTATAGTTACTTATATGATCGTTAGAAAGTTTATTTATCGCCTTTGAAGCGGGTTTTAATGGAACTGGCTCATCAAAAAGCAGCTGATTTTCAGTTTCTAACAAAACTCTCAAATCATCTAAACTTCTTAACTCCTCAATTCTTATCATTATATTAACTCCGACATTAATAGGCATATTGGCACAAAACTGATATAATATTTGCCGTTCAAATTGTTCTATTATTAATTCTTTATTAATTATATTATCGGTATTGTATCGGTGCTTTATTAGGTTTCTGTTATTATCCAACCTTTCAAGAAATTCCAACGGTTCTTCATTGTGTTTAATTTTTATTTCAATTAAATCCAATTTTAATTGTTCAATTGATTTCGTATTACTAAATGTATTTTGCAGATAATTTATTAAATCTCCAATTTTTTTAATCTGATAATTAAATTTAATGTATTCTGCTCCTTCGGTGAGGTGAGCAAATGCCTCATTTAATATAATCTTTTCATTATACTCTTTGAATGAATTATTCTTAGAGCATAATTTATTATTTAATTTCCTTAAGAAATCTATATATTTTTTTAAATATTTCAATTCGCCATTAAAACAAGGCATGTTAATATAATATTTTTCTTCAATAGGTAACGATTCCATTATTATTATTTTATTTACTAATTTATTTTATTTAATTTCAATTTAAATCTTTCATTTAAATTATTTCGTAATTTTATTTTTATTTTTAATATATTATTTCAATAAATATATTATTAACCATAGGGTTATTCGTTTTACCTTTATTTAATTTCAATTTAATCCTTCAATTTAAAATTATTTTATAATTTTATTATTTTTTTAATATATCATTTCACTAAACATACTATTAACCATAGGGTTATTCATTTACCTTTTATATGATATAGAAATTCAAAAATAATACATAAATATAAATATACACAAAAATAAAAGTAAAAATCTTGATCTTACTGATGAAGTTCGGTTATCTTCTTCTTGGTATCTGGGAGCAGTAGGCCAATTGAAGATATCAGTTTCAAAATACCTCGGTTGAGTGATTTTCTGAAACTGGAAGTTTTCTGAAGAAAAATTGGTACCTCGTGTTGAGTGGGCCAATTTCTAGACCTTGGAAAAGTGACTAGCGGTGACGAGCAGATACCTTGGGAAAGTGAGTCTTCAAGTCAACGTTCTTCAGTGTTCGGTTCAGCGTAGATACGAGAATACCTAATTAGTAATTAGTGAAAACTCGATGCTAGCTGGTCCTGTTCTCGGGCGCCAATTAACGAACTCGTACAACAGTGAAGACTTTGAAATATACTTTTATTGTGAAATATAAAGTTATATTTACATAATTTTAGTGAACTTCTTACAAACTAGCCTTGTGAGGCCTAAACTAATGTTACATAAGTTACATCTAGTGATATTTACAGATGGAATGATGGAATTGAATGGAATGAATTTCTCTAAGATTAAGGGCGGTAATATAGCCCAACTCTGGGGTGGGGATAGGATTGGCCGGAGTAGGAGAGGGGGTGATAGGCGTTATCTTGGTTTCTAGGAACCAACTAGGGGTAGGTGCCGGTAGGGATACTGGACAAAGGATATTCAGAATTAAAGTAATAAAATTTCTCTAAGGGCGGAAGCCTTGACAGTTCAAAAGGAATCCGATGGACAATTGCCTGATATTCGGGGTTGTGACATTGACAGCTTTTAGAATTAGGGCGGATGCACGTCATATAAATATACCAAATGGTCAAGATGCCCAACTAGTCCCACGGACAAGGGTCACAGGATACTATAACTCAGTGGTCAAAGCGAGCGTGCTTAGTTGGAAAAAGATGTGCCTCGAACCAAGGATATAGCAATATTCAAAGAATTGTATTTACAAAGGCTATTGTATTTTATCTCGTATATATAATTTAAGTACGTAAATTCAGTGCCGTATTACTTTATGTATTTTGAGCTATGCGGTTCTTGTACATACACACACTCAAACATACACACTGTATGCACGCAGAGAATTTTGAGATACATAGTTGTTTTCTTGAATCTGAAGGATATTAAATCTTGGATTCGAAACTTTTCACAATCGCTATACTTACAAATATCCTTAGTATCTTGAGATACGGTTTAATTATTACTTAAAATTTCAATAGATTATAGATTATGTTAGTAAAATATTTTTCTAGTAATTTATTCACAAGGTAGTATCCTTGATCCTATCCTTTACACAGTTTATACAGCTGACATCCCAACACTGCCATCGCCACTTATGCCGATGACACGTGTATCCCCCTATTAATAACGACCCATCAATTGCTTCCCAAACTTTTCAATCAAACATCACAAGTCTTGAAGAATCTTGTTAAAACTGGAGGATTGAAGTAAATCTCATCAAATTACCTTTAACAATACCCCACTTATCCCTGTTGAACAAATTCGATACCTAGGACTCCTCCTGGACACACGACTCTCTTGGATTACTACTACAGCACTTACTAGACAAACGCTCTAAACTTCCAGTTATTTAAAAAAGACTGATATGTATTACCATTATAAGATCTATCTGGATTTACGGTCCCGAGCTTTGGGAGGCTCTACTAAACCATCAAATTCCTCCCATATCCAATCCTTACAATCCAAATTCTCAATGCACCTTACTTTGTCACAAATAAAATCATCCAAAACGACCTTGATGTACCATATGTTTCCGATTTGGCCCAATCCAGATACCTATCCTTCCATAGTAAAATTCATAAATATCCGAATCCTCTCGTTTCTAACCTTGCTTCCTCTTTGATTCCTGATAACCCTCCGAGGCCTTTGAAAAGAAGATGGTTTCGGGACCTAATTATATAGAACTATAATTAGAGTGCTACCAATGGATAGTTTCTCTTCATGTTGTACATGTCATGTCACTGTTTTCGTATTTGCTTGTTGTATTTGTCACGCAATACAGTTGTAAATTTTAATAAGACAAATTATTTGTTTATTGACAAATATTACTATCTGTCTCAATAAAGGACATTTATAATAGAGTTCTGAAAGCACATTCACACCATATTTACAAATTAAAAATAAAAAATAAATAAATAAGCTAACTTCAAATAATATAAAGCTACAAAAGAACAAAATAAAATATCATAGTGAAGAAAGAAAATATAAATAATAGTAATAATAGATTGAAAATAAATGAATAAAATAGAATTAAAATTATCTTTAAAAAAAAGTAATGAAAATGAACATCTTAGATGCAGGTATACCTATTTACAGTCGACCATAGGAACTCCGAACCATACTTATCCCCCCACACGTGGAGGGAAAGCAAGGTTTTAGGAGATCCCTGCTCTTCTTCCTCAACCATTTCACTGGCATTGAAAGCCAGCGGAGATTGATAAGGGCGCTACAACCATGGATACTCATGACTTGAGTGGAGAATCTGGCCATTGCCAGAACTCCAGTATATACATGTTACAAAAGGTCACGGGGCCACTGCCGTTTCAGCCTGCGAGGAGGATTGTAGCGATGAGTGGTGCTAGATAGGGATTGTGGATTAGGGTGATGGATAAGGTTCTGATGAAATTTGGAGAATTTGTCTGGGATAAGATCAAGAATAAATGGAATATTAAGGTCATTGTGTAGGGTTTTATTGGAGACATAGAAGGGAGCATTGACTACTGTACGGAGGACTTTAGACTGGAAGGATTGAATGCGTTTGATGATAGAAAATTGTGTTGTACCCCACAGTTCTAGTCCGTAGGTCCAGATGGGTTTTAATATTGTCTTGCTGATCAGTAGTTTGTTTTTAATAGAAAGTTTAGATTTTCTATTAAGTAGTCTACGTAGCTGGCCATAACGTCGGTTAAGTTCCTGTCTTTTCAGCCTAGTATGCGGATTCCACGTTAGTTGTCTGTCTAGGAGAAAACCAAGGTACCGGACTGTGGCGGAGAAGGGAAGCTGGATGGTATTAAAGTAAACTGGTGGACAGGAATTACGACGAAGGGTGAAGGTTATATGTTTACATTTGGATTCATTGACTTTGATGCGCCATTTCTTGCACCAGTGTTTAATCAAGGATAGGTGCCGTTGCAGGTTTATGGACGCTGTTTCAAGATCTGAGTTAGAAGATAGGATCGCAGTGTCATCAGCGAAAGTTGCCAGGAGTGTATCGGGATGGACGGAAATGTCAGCGGTATAGATGATGTAAAGGATGGGGCCCAAGACATGGGAACTTCAGCCTCAATTGAATAACAGTCGGAAAATTTTGCACCACAGCCAACTCGAAAGGAGTGGTCGGAGAGGTAGGATTGGAGTATTAGATATAAGGAATGTGGTAGATGGGATTTGAGTTTGAAGAGCAGTCCGGCGTGTCACACCCGGTCAAAAGCTTGTGCTATGTCCAGAAATGCACTCGAGCAAAACTGCTTGTTTTCTAGGGTGTGGTCAACAACTCGGAGTCCTTGTTGACCGGTAGAATGTTGGGAACGGAATCCGAATTGATGGTTAGGGATTTTACGGGAGTCTATTATGGATAGGATTCTTTTCAGGAGGATCTTTCAGGATGATGTATTATTGGGAGGCTTACCTGGTTCCAGGAAAAGGATGATGGTGGAATGTTCCCATAAGAGAGGGAAGTGGGTAGTTCGGAGGATACAATTGTATATATAGGTTAGAAATATGATGGCTTTGGATGGTAGTTGTCGTAGGATCTGCGGGGTTAGGTCGTATCCAGGAGATTTACGAGGAGTGATTTTGCGTAATAGTGAGGTCAAATACTCAGGGGATTAACTGCTTTAGGTGGTAAGGAGAGTGGGATAGGTGAAGAAAGGAATTCTTCTACTTTTAATTTTAATAAATATATTTTTTTGAATTATTATTTGTAGAAATCAGAAGATTTTCTCAAATGTTTAGTAACCCGTTTGTTTTTTGGCTTCATTAGGTCACTAAGTTATAATGAATTTGGATAAAATTCAAGCACTTAATTTTGTATTAATTCAATCTCGATTCTTGAAGCTATTACGTTAAGTTGGAAGTATTTTTATCCGACTTGATAATCTTCCTCATGGCTAGGATTCAGATCTAAATAATATGACGGCCATTCTTAGCTGCCAATCAAAAGTTTTAGACAAAAAACTCATCAGCATATCGTCACATTGGTTTGAGAAGGTTCTTACTGCATTTACTATAATTTTGAGAAACAGACCTTCGTAGTTACAATTTACTGTGGGATGAATATTTTATTATACTGACATTTTTTTGTAATATACCTTGAAGCAGTGTACTTATGTTTGGATTTGTTGATGGCTTAATTGTAACACTTATTAATGTCATTTCGAATATTGATTTATTAAATTTTACATTTATATATTATTTAATTTGTCGTGTGCTCTGCTAAGTCATACAGTAATAACTTCGTTTTGAGTGATTTCTTATTGAAAATCCATTTTACTCAATTTGGTTAGTGATGACCTTTCCAAAACATGGCCACAATATATAAACAATGTTTTATGAACCACTTAAAAAAATAAATTCATTTCGATTTCCCACATCCTTTCAGGTTTTGATATTAAGTTGGTGACGTCTTTGCATAACTGAATTAACAAAAGGCAAAGCATGAAATGAAAGAGGTCTGAAAAAGGGAGAGAAGAGAAGGTAGACTGTTTTTCCTTTGCCCCCCCCCCCCCAGCAATTTGTATATCATCAGTGTTATCTAGCCCGCTTGGGGGCACGAGTAACACCATTCGCTCTTTTCTTACTATATTCCCATTCTCCGAAAATGCCAAGAACCTTCATTTTAAGTTTTTTTTTTTTTATTTAAGTTTGTTTAACAACCACTATCCATTTTATAAAATAATCTACTAGCTATCTTGCTCCTATTATTTAATACAAATGGGTCTTGGAAAGGTAGAATCTCCTAGTTGGAGTATTTCAATTCCACTTAAAGAGCTTATAGGAATCTTAGTACTCATAGTAAAGTATACAGAGTTACTTATCCACGTGTTTAAGATTCCGTCCTCCACTAGGAAAGTTTCCTGACAAACTTAGAACTTATATATAGATAGCAAAATGAAATATGAATAAAATGAATATAAGAAAAACGAAAACTATATATAAATGAAAGTAATTAAAATACTTTTGTCTGTACTCACTTTTGCACTTTATCATACTGTTTTTATATTTTTTTGGAGAGTTGATCTTCACCTAATATATTCATCTCAAAAATATTTATGATTTATCAAATTATTTTATTCGTCAAAATATTTTTCATTTTGTTGGTCTACTAGATTGTTTAGTTTTTCAGTCATCTGAAGTTTTAAATTCTTTAAGGATTTACTGGAAAATAATCTAGCTGTGTCGCACCACGTCTGTCTTTTGGCAGGTTTACAAGTTTCAAATCGTATAATATAATTTGAAAATATTCTTGGTAATATATAAATATTATTGTTTAATTTGAATAAAATAAAATGAACACGGACTTCATAAACGAGTGTATAGAGGTTAGACATATTATGATTTTAAGTTTAACATGTCAACAATATAACTTGGTTCAATACGTTGGTGAATTTCTTTATTTTATTTTTATTTTATTTTATTTATTTTTATTTCACACAATTTAATAAAAACGAATGAATTTTACGGATATTACTAGGTGTATATTGTTATATTAATTGATACGTATTGGCCATAAGGTATTTTCTAACTTTTCATTCGTTTACTCAATTTGATCACTATTATTTAAAATGAATATATAGCTGTATTGTTATTGTTATTCAAAAATTTTGTGCTAAATAATTCGAAAAAGCAAGAAAGTTGTTATTTTCTTCGGTCGGAAACCAAAATTGGAATGATTTCAATAGTCGGCATCTAATATAATTTAGTCGGGATGAACATGAACATGTCGGTTTACCTAATTAACGGTTATTTTCAGCATTCCACGGACAGTTAGATCGAAGTGATCATGGAGAATATATCAGGCGAGACATTATTGTTTGGTACATCACTTATTTACACCATCATTTGGTATGTTTACATGTATTTATTTTTTAATAAAACAATGTTTATTACACTGGTTTGAGTAAATATTAAAACTGTATTACTTAAGGAGACAATATACACTTATAAAGGTGGAAAAACTCCAGTTGAAGAGTATATATAACGGTACGGTGTTGTGTGAGAAATGTTTGATCCATGGGGGCCGCTGATTGCATGACTATATTATTGTAAACATTAGTGGGGTGGTCTTACGTACTTCAGGATTTCATCCGCACTCTCTCATCAATCCTCGTGTTCCCAACTTCTACAAACTACCATCTCACGTAGGGATTTAGGCACCTTCTGGACACTGACTTCTGAATTGGATAGTTGGCAGGAAATAATTGCTGAAATACAGCTGGACATAGGCAGCAATGGGGCATGAATATTGCTCCATTTTTTTAACCTGGCGTGTTATTACAATGATACTATAGAACTGTTGTTGTATATTTTTACAAGCAAGGGGATAAGAAAAAATGAAATAGTCATCGAGACATAACCCTGTGTGCTGATTCTCTCCAAATTTCATTAAGAAAAAAATAGCTCTCTATCAGCTTAGTGAATCTGAAAAAGATCTTTTAAAGAATGAGGAAGGAAAGATGGAAGCAATTCTTGGATTAGCCTAACCCAAAGTGTGTAGGCCGGGAGCTGCTTCCCTTTCTTGATGGCCTTCTCTATAAAATGGAGACATCCGTCTCCACCTTTTGCTATTTATGTCCTGCAGTATTTCAGCATCTATTTCTCTGCTGGCTTGCCAATTCTTTCCTATCAATCTTCCTTTCTGATAACATCGTCTATGTCGGAATAAACCTTAATCGTCCTCTGCTTTTCACGAGAACAGAAAAAAATATAGTAATAATAGCTTCCATCCAAAAGGTACATTAAGTATCCATTGCTGCCTATGTCCTGCAGCAGTTATTTCCTGCTAACATGCCAATACCTTTCTCAAATTCTTCCTTACCGGTAACTTCACTTTCATCAAAATAAACCTGCATCGCCCCCTTAATCTTTTACGACCTGAAGCAAATACCTTTTAGCAGCTCTTTGAAATAATTTCTTCATCACCATATATTTGTGATGAGTATGTCCATACGGGTTGAAGTAAGTTTTTATATTAATTCAGTTTCAGTTTTGATGATTTAGGCAAAAGAAGATAAAATAATTTGAGTCGTTTTTTAAGTGTCTTACGTTTTATTTTTAAGTACAAATAAACATAATTTCACAAATAAAAAATATTTGAAAGATGTATTACCATTTTAGTTACCAATGTCTTATTTTAATAAAGGTAAAAATTGCCACTATTGTCTTTGCAAAACACGACTAAAAAGCTTAAAAAAGACTTTTAGAAAAGCTTCCTAGTTTAAAAAGCATTTAATCAATATTAATGAACTTTATGTTTATCAAGCAAAAACTTGAGATTCACTTCCAGTTGTAGAAAAAAGTTATGTGATTTTCTATCCAGTCACTTAAAAGTACATTTTAGGTTGTATGTACGAAAAGTATGGTATGTACTGAAAGTATATTGTTTTTAGCAAAAATGACTATAATTACATCTAGCAAAGGTTTTATTTATTATTTTTCTATGATCTGGAATATATTTTAATAAACATTGGCTAAACATATTTTATATTTATCAAAATAAAAAAAAAATAAAACTAACGACTTTTCACTTCTCAATAACGGAAAATTCAATTTCCCTAAGCCTTATTATTATTTACTATTTATTATACAGACCAACCATGGATCATGCTTATATTTTATTTAGGTTTCCCTCCCCCCATATTCTCATTTTTTTCTCCCATCTTCTTCTTTCTTTCATATGTTCATTTTTTACGCTTTTGCTTGTTCTTCTCCACTAGAAGAATCTTTATATTTTTTACTATTTTCTTAATTTTTCCCTTTCATGGTAGTCTTCTTTGATGACCATTTTTTATAATATCCCTTTATTTGTTCCGGGTATCCTTTTATATTCTTCTTTTCCATCACTTTATCGAATATTAATGTTTTTAATCTTTTCCGATCCTTTCTCTTCACATGCCCAAAGAATTTTAGTATCCTTTTTCTCCTCTTTTTTTTTTTCTTTTCAAATTTCAATAAGGCGAGTTTATTTTTAAATTTATTATTTTATTTGTTTTAGTTTAGTCTCCCAATTTATAATGTACCATTAGATTTATTTTTTATGAAAAATAAGAAAAAAATGTTGACTTTCGTATTAAATAAATTATAATGTATCATAACTTAAAACCCCAAAAAACTCTTCTAATACAGTAGGTTATATTTCTCCCATTTCGAGACCAAATACCTCCAACGATTTTCGGATACCTAGAAGAATATTTAAGTTCGTTTCTTTACATATTTTTTTTGCAGGGAGAATAAAGCATTTAATATAAAAGTTGCATAATTGTTTATGATATGATTATTATTGATTATTGATTTTTACTAAACAGTCCTGTAACCTATTCATTATATGACATTTAGATTAAGTATATATTTTAATTTATATAAAAGATAATAATATGATACATTTCCGGAAATTAAATTAAATTTAACTTCTAATAATCAATAAATTTATATGTTCATTAAATGTTAAATTTATAAGTATTACTGAATTAACTTTTAATGTTATAAATACATAATTTTTACAATAGAGGCCATCTTAAAAGTCCTAGAATATAATAACATAAAAAATAAATAAATAAATAATAATAAAAGTTGTATTAATTTTTTTTTAACAATTAAATTATTGTATTAATATTCGTTCGTTAATATAATCAAAACAATGTACTAAAAACGTTATCACAGCACTATAATGATGCTATTTATGAGTACTGAACGAAGTAGCATAGGACTGTAGGGGCCTATGCCAGTGCCGTTTAAGTTCATTTTCTAAAGAATTATTTCAAATATTTAAAAAAATTATGAATCATTTGATGAATCTCAGTGACCGAAAACAAGCTGAAGTTGACGTCGTTAATCCGCCATGTTTGGGACAGTGCTTTCACTTTTTTTTGTGGAAACATTAGCATCTTTTTTTAAATTGTTACTAGGAACACAACGATATGCAACTTATAGGGATGGGGAGGGGGCCCACAGTGTATTAGTGCTGTATCGGTGGATAACCAACAAATCCCACAGTCTAACTCTAGCAGCCGCCGAGTAGACACAATAACCTGCGTTAATTGATTTGTTTCGTTTTAATTTTATTTCAGTTTTTAGTTAATATTATTTATAATACGGATTTATTTTATAGTGATAAACTTAGAACTTTCATATTATTTTCGGTAACAATTTTTCAAGTAAAAATGCCCTTCTGGGGAGCAAAGTGAATATGGAAGACGAAGAAGAAACTTCTAGCACTTCAAAAAAAGATGGACAGACAAATTTAGCTCCGAAAAGAAGAAGAGGTGAGTCAACCTTATATAACATTCCTATTAAAAATAGTTACTCATACTGAGGAAGAAGATGAAGAGATCTCTGTCCAAACTAATAAAAATCCTGAATTACAACAATTTCCCCCAATAGTAGTTAATTCCTCTTTCTCAAATCACAAGGAAATAATTACAAAACTTAAACATTCAGTTAAAGATATAAATATCAAATACGGTGGAAATAAAACTATTTTCTATGTACATAATAATGAAGATTTCATAAACGTCAAAAATGAACTTAAATTACAGACAAGGCTTAGAGATTTACAAAATGTTTCAAATGACTAAAAAACTAGATGGTGTTGAAAAAAAATACTATTATCAATCATTATACTAAATAATAAAGAACAATTGGTAAAACTTAATCGCATAAAATATTGTGATAATGTTGTTATATCATAAGAAAAATATGTGAGCAAAAAAGTATTGACACAATGTTATTTATGCCAAGAATATAATCACGTAGCTCGATACTGCTTCAAAAAACCCCGTTGCCTGAATTGCTCCGAGGAACACTTATCAAGAGACTGCCCTAATATCATACGCGAAGACTTCGTTCAGAAGTGCAGCAACTGCAATGAAAGTCATTTCTCAAATTACGAAAAATGCACACACTTCATACGAAACCAGCAATTGAAGCTCAGTAAGCAACGACCAACCATCCACCCTTCACTACGAAAAATATTCAAGCCAAGACAAAATGATTTTCCTTCCTTACCAAAAACAGACTCAAAATGGTTTCAAAAAACATTCTCAGACAATATTAATGGAAATAACCCTTCTTATAATGAACCATCTATTATTGAATATTTTAAAGAAGTTAAAAATATTTTTAAACTTTTTAACTTGAATAAAATAATCAATAAATTTAAAAATATTGTCTCTGAAGTAAAATCAGTAGAAGACAGCATGTCAAAAATATTTATTGTAATAGAAGGGTTATTATCATTAATTGATTAAGAGTCAAGAGTTTAAAATGCTTAAAATAGGCTTAAGATGCTATTTATGTAATATTTTCTTATCTATTATTTTAATATCACATATTGTATACTTTAACTACAACATTCCTCTGTGTACTCCTGACCTTAAAGTGAGTACAATCAAATGTAAATACACACCTACCACGAAAACAGTCAACACTTTCATATCAATTTTCGAACCTATGTATACTAAATTGCTATTGTTTATATTAAGCAAAACATGTCTTAATACTCAAACAAAAACAATATTACACCTTATATATCGTAAACTAAATCATTCTGATGACTTATTAATATTCACGTATTTTTACCCATATGTTTTGTTTCTTCCATTTATATATTATTATTATTTTTACTATTGTTTGTATATTAGAGATTACGTAATATTTTTTTTTATTCATAATGAACAACGGTAGACGACATTTAAAATTAATGATATGGAATGCCCAAACACTTCGCCGAAATGATATAGAATTCAAACAATTTCTACATCAAAATCAACCTCATATAGTACCAGTAAGCGAAACTCGTTTATCTGCTCAAGACAGATTCTCGGCCCCTGGCTACACTGTTTACCGTAAGGACAGGAACGGAGCAGGCGGGGGGTTATGATACTGGTGCGTTCAGATCTCCCGCACGTTTACAGGCCGATTGATAATTTAAAATACGCGGAAGCGACTGCAATTCAATTTAAGGTCAAAAACAAAATTATTAACACAGTTGCAGTTTATATCCCACCGAATAAAATAAATACACATGACCGTAGAGTTATGTTTAATATCGGTAAACACACACTCATTTTCGGGGACTTAAATGCAAAAAATTTACAATGGAACTGCCATAATACGAATAAAAATGGAAAATTATTATTAAATTTTATATCACGGAAAAATATAGAATTGCATGCTCCAAACGACCCAACTTACATACCAACTCAGAAAAGATTCAAATCTAGCATTATTGATTTAGCCCTCACCAAAAATATTTCTGATGTTTCTCGGCTAACCTCGGTACCATGTCTCAGTTCGGATCATAACCCGGTGATCTTTCGATTGGAAAATAAAACCATAAAAACCAGCACGATCCCAAAATTCAATTTCAAATTGGCTGATTGGGAAAAATTCCGGAAAATCGTAGATAAAAATCTAGATATTAACCCAGTTATAAGAAATAACTCCGATATAGATTTGAACATCGATGAATTTATGGAGACTGTCAAAACTGGCATGATAAAATCAATTCCACTGGTATCCTGTCAATACAAACCCGACAACATACCTCCCCAACTACAATTTTTTATTTTTATAAAAAATAAATTCCGGAAAAAATACCAGCTCACCAGGAACATGAAGTATAAATGCCTCTTTAACAAATTAAATGCCTACGTAAAAACTCGTTTAAACAGTTGGAGGAAGTTAAAGTGGCAGGAAACTCTTAGAGAACTGTCCCCTGGTAGTAAAAATTTTTGGAAAATACACAAAATTCTAACAAATCGTCCCCACCATATCCCTCCAATCAAACTATCAAACAATTTCGCCTATTCTAATATAGAGAAGGCAGAAGCTATGGCAAACTATTTCACGTTAGCATCTAATATTTCGGCTGATCTAGGCACCAACAACCACAATCGAACTATCATTAAATCCGTAAAATGCTTTCTCAAAGAACCAGTTCCAAATACATTCCCTTCAATCTCATTCAAAGAGGTGAAACAAGTTATAAAGCAGTTAAAAACTAAAAAATCGCCCGGTCCAGACTCTATACCTCCAATTGCCAGTAAGAAATTAAACAAAAAGGCTATTTTATTCCTAACAAAAACGTATAACTGTATGCTTCGCTTTAGATATTTTCCGACGGCTTGGAAAACAGCAAAAATCATAACGATTCCGAAGCCAAACAAAGACCCAGCAGATGTTCGTAGTTACAGACCAATAAGTCTACTTAACATAATTTCAAAACTTTTTGAAAAACTACTTTTAAAAAGAATCCTGAGCCATATATCTCAAAACAGTCTGATATCTAACTAGCAATTCGGGTAAGAAAACAGCACTCAACAGTAGCCCAACTAGCCAGACTGACCGACTATATTACCAAAGCGTTCAATGAAAAGAAGCACGTCGGTATGCTCCTCCTAGACATAGAAAAAGCTTTTGACACGGTATGGCATGAGGGTATTATCCATAAACTCATTTTATATAAATTCCCACCTTACATAATCCACCTCCTTCACTCATATCTCAACAATAGATCCTTTTGCATTACAATAAAGAATGACCATTCCTCAATCCATTTCCTATCTGCAGGTCTCCCTCAAGGCTCCTGTCTTTCTCCTACACTATTCAACCTATACATCTCAGACCTCCCTTCCATTCCTTCAATAGAATACTCCTTATATGCAGATGATACAGCTATTTACACCTCTTCTTTCAGAATCGATACTATAACTAACAGGTTACAGTCCCAATTCATAAAACTCTGCAAGTATTTTGAAAAATGGAAAATAAAAATAAATGATAATAAGACTGAAGCAATTATTTTTACAAAAAGAATACCACGCATAAACCACAATATACACATAAAAGAAGTACAGATTCCTTGGTCCAGTTCCGTGAAATATTTAGGCCTAGAACTTGATAGATCCCTAAATTTTACTCAACATATTAACAACAAGTGCAATAAAGCAAAAAACATGATCAGCAAAATGTCACCATATTTTAATAGATATTCACAACTGAATACAAAAAATAAACTAATTTTATATAAAACAGTAATCCGCCCTTTAATCACTTATTCTGCCCCAGTATGGAGTTTCACATGCGAGACTAATTACAAAAAACTCGAAGTAATTCAAAATATGTGTATGAGAATCATAAAAAATTATCCACGTTATACCAAAGTATCTATTATGCTAGCAGAATTACAGCTTCCCACAATAAAAAAATATATTTATTTTAAAACACAAAGATTTTTTGAGCTAACACCAACGTCTGAAAACCCTACTATCCGAACAATAGGAAACTATGACAAAACATCTTTGAAACGGTATACACACAGACGGACTAAACACATACTACTAAACGTCTAAATCAATTAGTTTATTTGTGAAAATTTAACGGTTTCTTATCAATCACCAAACAAGTAACAATAAACTCAATCACCCCAATCAACAAATTGTATTTATATGATGTGTGTGTGTATGTATATATGCGAGTATGTGTGTGTGTATGTGTGTATATATCTGTATGTATATGTGTGTGTGTGTGTGTGTGTGTTGTGTGAGTAAGTATGTGTATGTGTGTGTGTGTGTGGATGTATACATGTATATATATATATATATATATATATATATATATTCCTTTTGCACATAAATTATATTTAGTTTTCTTGCACTTTTAATGATTGTAACATAATTTTTTTTCATTTATATCTTATGTAGGTTTTTATGAGATTTTTCCTACTGTAAAAAATTAATTTCAATTTTCGAAGCAGTATTCAAACCACTGTTATGTCAAGTGTAAGGTTACTACAACCATAAACTTGTAACTTATCTGTATGACATGTTGTAATATATAAAAAAAAAAAAAAAAAAAAAAAAAATCCCAACCAAGTCCAAATAAACAAATGTGAGTTTATGGCCTGGCTGTTATACGCCTTACTAAATAAACAAACAAACACGATGAGTCAACCGGAGAATTTAGACAGATTACACTACGGTTGATAAAATGATGTAAAATTGTTAGTTTTAGGAACGAAATAATCTCTAAAATTTAATATGCACTGCGTCTCCTGGTGAACGACCGAGATGAAGGTGGGGAATTTTCGTTAAGGCAGGCTGATGTTGGACGACGGCCCGGTAGAGGGAGCTGTGTAAGGCAGCAAAAGATGGTATCGAAATCCAACATTCGGGTTTGCTAAACCATCTATTATTATTATTATTTCAATTCTTTATTCTCGCTTTGCGGGGTAAGTTTCTGAGGTGGGAGACCAGAAGTCCAGCCATCTTCATATTAATATATATTATTTTTTTTAAACTTTTAAACATTTTCGAACAATACGTGCTGTGTCTAAGAGAACTGAGTGTTGAGCCTCTTTCAGCACTTCAAGAAGTAATTTTAACTCCATCGTGCCTGCCACTGTTGTCTTTGGTATCATTCTCATATATCTTAGTTGCCAAGATGGAAGTTAGAATTTTATACCGACAATTTAAACACGTTATTGGCCGAAAATCTTCAGGACGCATGTTTAAGTCATTCTTTTTCTGAAGTATATACGTGATGCCATCAGAGAAACCATCAGGGGGGCTCTGTTTGTCTTCAAGTATTTCCTGGTAACATTTGGCCAGCAATTCATGCAATCAAAGACATTTTTTAATCCAATAATTTTGGATACTGCCAGGTCCTGGTACCCTCCAATTTTTCATGTTCCTGACCGTTTCCGAAACTTCTTGCAGTGTTATGATCACTTCCATCATTTCAGTGGCATTGTGAAGACTTTGCAATTCTTCTTGTATCCAAGAGCTCTCGAGGTGTTTCCCCGATATGTTTTCATCTTTTATTAGGTTTCTATAAAACTGGCGTTCATTCTCCTTGGACAGCTGATTTTGTTTCCTGCGTAAAGCAGCCTCAGTATATCTACGCAATCTACTGGCGTAAACTGCCAGCCTTTGTTTCAGAATATCTAGATATAGAGTCAGTCTATCAATTATTATTATTATTATTATTATTATTGAGTACAATAAAATAAGAAGCAAGTCAAGCAACTAGAATCGTGGGTTATAAATGAAATATTACATTAAGTAACATGCATATAATTCTTCTGTGTGTGAAGAGTTCCGGCTGCTGCTCTTCATGATGTTATCCGAGGTTTAAAGATAACTGTTCCTTCATTAACTTTTACGTAAAATATCTTCGATTCGTTTACTTGTCGAAGATCTTAAATTTCCTCATTTTTTTCTTCTCCTGTGAACGTTTCTTTCTTACATGAAGTTTTTCCCTCCATTTTTTGCTTTTCTCGAATAGTTTTCCTTTTATATAGATTGAGCCCCTTCCTGTTTTCATTGTTTCTGTTATTCGTATTCTCAAGACCGTGCCATTTAACCCTCGTGGATTTGCTAGAAGCTCCAATTGCTTCTTGAACTGCTGTGTCTATGACAGATGATAAGGTCTTCCAATGAACCCCAACACGTTATTCAGCGTTCCTCGTGAATTGGTCGAGTTTTTCGTTAATTTTGTGGTAGATTGCTCGATTTTACCTATTCTTAAACTTACCAGTATTGTGTGTTATTCCTTTTCATTGGTGGCATCCTGATCTTCTGTAGAATATCATCTAACCAATTTCAGCTAGCCCTAATTACTAATTTTTAAAATTTCATAATTTATTTAATTCCTCAAAGAATATAATTAAACAGCCAGTTAACAGGTGCTGAATCAGTAACATTGAGCAGTAACTGGGAGGATGTGATGACCGGAGGTTCAATTCTCTGAAGCTAAAATGCTCCTTTCATAAATGAATTCAATTGGACTTTTAAAATTGAAAGATGAGGTGGGCCTGAGTTTTTCATCGAGGGTTTTTTTCTTCTCCCGCTTGTTGAAGTGGAAAGGGGCGATTCCTAATGATTTTTCTTCAGTTTGCCGGCGGTTTCCCAGTTCACAGTTCGGTCAAGTGTTGGCCTACGAATACTAATCTTCTTGCCTCCTCTTACCCGTGACTGGAATTCCTCCTACACCTGGGTCCTTAACTAACTTGGAAAATTGTTTTTTTCTTATTCTTCTTTTTTTATCTTCCTTGTTCAATTAATCTTTTCAAATTGGTTAAACATGGCGACTTATACTGAATATTTATATTTTTCTTTAATATTTGTTCATTTATTTTGGCTTTGGTAACTTATAATAATTTATTGTTATAAGATGATTGAATATTAACCTGTTTTTTTTGTTTATTTAATGAAATTTACAACTGTATACAAATATAACTAGTAAATATGCGCAAATATAAATAATCGCATGTACAGGCTAGAAGAGATACTACCCAGTGGTAGCACTCTCTAAATAATTTTAAGTAAGAATATCACGAGGCCATTTCCTTTTCAAACGCCTAGGAGGATTATCAGGAATCGAGGAAGAAGCAAGAGTGGAAACAAGCGGATTTGGATGGAACTGAAGTTTATCATGAAAGGATAGATATCTGGCTCGAGCTAAATCAGCGACTTATTAACCTTTAAATAAATCTTTTAACGTAAAGTAATTGATTTATAATGGCTGCGTGTAGAATAAGATTTGAGGCCCTATATAAACTACTTGCACCCCTTCGTTGAAACCCGAGATGCTTAAATTAACATTTTTGACTTCCCTACGAACTTGTTTGTTTATTCAGGCTTTAGGCGTAAAACCCCAAGGTCATCAACGCCTGTGAGTCAGTTATGTTTGTAAACTCTTTAGAGGAGAAACAGAAAAAAAAAATGATCAATCAAAAATTAATAATAGATAGATATAGTGGTATATGAAAAAGATCTTTAAAAACGTATAAAAACGAAATATATTGAAATAGATACAAAAAAAGAACAATAAAATACAAATTATATCTATTTTTATATTTTATTTAATAGTCTATGGATACTACCGATATATCCGGTTTTAGAGATAATCGATTTAGTCTTGAAGTATAATAAGTGCATTCCTGGAAAATATGGTTGACTGTGAGAAGGCTATTGCAATGCTGACAATTTGGTGGTGGCTGCTTAGTGATGAGATGTACATGAGTTAGGTTCGTGTGTCCTATTCTTAATCTGGTCACAGCGACTCCTCTCTACGATTACGGCGGTTTGATGTGATCCAGGGCTTAAATGATTTTTTAACAACTTTTAATTTGCTAGGTAGGCTTTCGTTCCACATAGACTGCCAACTATCCAATATTTCTTTATTCAGAGGAAAACTCATTTTTGGAGGGGCCAGGATAGGAGTACCTTGATCTGGAAGCTCGAGTGCCTGTTTAGCTGCCGCATCCGCAAGCTCATTACCAACTATACCCACGTGACTTGGAACCCATATAAAACAAACTGATATACCTAAATTTTCCAGAGTGTGAAGATATTTGTGTATTTTATGTATGAAGTATGTGTATCCACCGCATTCTGGAATTCCATCCCACTAAAAATCCACCATGCATCATCCTTATCCACCTTTAAAACCCTATTATTCCAATTCCTCTTCACAATCCAATCAGACGCTGGTTAAATACATACTATGTTATAAGGATTTAATTTTCTTTAGACATTATTTTTTTCTCTTATTTTTTATTGTTTTATTCTGTGTTGAACGTGAATTTTCATCACCACTCACTAAGCATTGTGAGTAGATAAAATTGGTTTTCCTTAAGTTCTAATTTGTTATTCATGGAATGTATTTCAGTGAAATGTATTTTATTTCTAATTATCTTCAACATACTTCTCGCTATGTGTATATATATACTTTATTTTATTTTCTCTTCTCCTAATCTTTACGCATAATCACTTAAATATCTTAGGGAACATATGTATATCATTATTTGTTTTTTTATATATTTTTTTGTTTTAGTTTTTACAATTTCTTTCCCTACATATTAACAGTTATTATTATTTTTTTAAATTTTTATATTCCATCACTACAATGCTTTACCTATAAAATAGATTGTACTTTCCTTTATAATTTCATTCAGTGATTATTATGCAATTATTTTAGCTCCAATATTGTAGTACTGAACCCCTATTACCAAACTGTCCTCGTTAATTTATCCTAAGAGTTTAATTAATACTTAATGTATTACATGTATTTTGTCATTATTCATTGTAATAAGTCTTTTGACCAGATTTGTAGTTAATATATATGAACAATACTGTTATTCTAAAGGGA
This sequence comes from Nezara viridula, assembly GCA_928085145.1. Lineage (NCBI taxonomy): Eukaryota > Metazoa > Arthropoda > Insecta > Hemiptera > Pentatomidae > Nezara > Nezara viridula. Next base: position 193,163,482 of record OV725078.1, on the reverse strand, counting down.
CCTAGTCCCAGAATAAAGATGATTTTTCTATTTCTATTTCTATTTCTATTTTATGGATAACTAGATGTTTTGAGTACATATCATTTAAACCATTTAATGAACTCAAGGAGTCGGTTATCAAAACTATCGAAGCTGGAATTATTGACATGCAGAAGTGGAGGGCTGAAGATATTGCGTGAAGTTCCGATGTGTATATGCTGTTCAGTCTATGTAATTTTATTTTATGCGTGGCGTTATGGGTAACAAACGAACAAGCCGTAGCATCATCGGATTTCGAACCATCAGTGTAAATTAAAAATGGATCCGGAATATTTTGTAGTAGCCGGGAAAATTCGGTTTTGTACTAGTAGTGTGAGGTATTGTTTTTGAGTAATCAAGAGAGACGGAGCATCATTTTTGGGGGTTTGTGGATCCAAGGTGGGTTTTGGTTTTCTATATTGAATAAAGGTAAGTTCATGTGGGATTCAGCTGCTGAATAAATTCTTTCTGACAATGGGAGTGTGGAACTTGTTTTGTTTCTAAAAGCGTTTGAAAATTTAGGTTTAAAAATGTAGTTGTGAGTGGGATGTTTATTTTGGGGAAGCAGCCTTGAAATGTAGTTAACGGCCAGTTTTTTCCTTCTAAATAAAAGAGGGGGTATTCCGTCCTCAGAGCAGAGACTAAGGATGGGACTTGTCCGAAATGCTCCAGTTGCTATCCTAATGCCTGTATGGTTGACTGTATCGAGTTTGTTAAGGATCCGATAGCGAGCGGACCCATATATAAAGCAACCATAGTCTAATTTCGAACATACTAGAGCTTGATACAGTTTTATTTACGTAAGTCTGTCTGAGCCCCAGGAAGTGCCGCTTAGATATCGCAAGATAGTTATTCTTTTTGTAGTGGCTGTCTTTAGGGCAGAAATGTGTGGTTCCCAAGTTAGTCTTCGGTCAAAGATCATGCCCAAGAATCTATGTTGGTTCGAGTTATGGAATTATGGAATTTCCGAGGTAGATTTCGGATGAGTTACGGGTGTTTTTCTTTCGACTGAAATGCATGCACTTAGTTTTTGCGGTAGAAAATTGGAGACCAATGGAAAGAGACCAGGTTTTGATTCTATTAACAATTAAATTTTGAGAGGTCATAGATTTCTGGAATTTTTTGTAGGCTTTACGACGATCTTTAATGGCTTCCTTGCAAACATCGTTAAACCAAGGTACAAGCGGTCTTCTTGGTGAGCCTGAGGTCATTGGTATTGATGTTTTAGCCGCTTCTATGATCGTATTCGTGATAGTTTGACAGCCTTTATCGACATTCATTTGATACGGGAGAGTTTGAGGTGGCGAGGCTAATGAAGAAAATAAGGTCCAGTCAGCTCTATTTAGAACAAATCTCGGTTTTACTCGGGTGGGATTCGTTATTTTGAATTTTATCAGTATTGGAAAATGGTCACTACTATATAAATCGGGCAAAATCGTCCAATTTGTAATGGCAAATAACGAGGGATCGCAGAGTGACAAATCAAGAGTCGAGAAAGTGCATAGCTTGTGCTGAGAAAGGTAGGTTCTCCGGTGTTGAGTAGAAGCAGATTAGAAGCATCTAAAAAATTTTCTATTACTTTACCTCGCTTGTTAACGTTTTGGGAGCCCTTTAAAGGATTGTGACCGTTCAGATTCCCAATAAAAAGAACTGGACGAGGCATTTGGTTATAGATATCTAGGAGTTGTTGTGTATCTATGTTGTTGTGTAATTTCTCTTATTTTTTATTGTTTTATTCTATGTTGAACGTGAATTTTCATCACCACTCACTAAGCATTGTGAGTAGATAAAATTGGTTTTCCTTAAGTTCTAATTTGTTATTCATGGAATGTATTTCAGTGAAATGTATTTTATTTCTAATTATCTTCAACATACTTCTCGCTATGTGTATATATATACTTTATTTTATTTTCTCTTCTCCTAATCTTTACGCATAATCACTTAAATATCTTAGGGAACATATGTATATCATTATTTGTTTTTTTATATATTTTTTTGTTTTAGTTTTTACAATTTCTTTCACTACATATTAACAGAAGTGGAGGGCTGAAGATATTGCGTGAAGTTCCGATGTGTATATGCTGTTCAGTCTATGTAATTTTATTTTATGCGTGGCGTTATGGGTAACAAACGAACAAGCCGTAGCATCATCGGAGTTTAATTAATACTTAATATATTACATGTTAATATATTATTCATTGTAATAAGTCTTTTGACCAGATTTATAGTTAATATATATGAACAATACTGTTATTCTAAAGGGACCTAGTCCCAGAATAAAGATGATTTTTCTATTTCTATTTCTATTTCTATCTATGGTACGGTCTTGTGGAAGGTATATATTACAGATGGAAAATGAAAAATCTTTGAACTCTGGTTGCAGCAACTTGAAGATGAGACAATGGTTCTATTGAAGTACCGACATGCTTAGGTATTATATATATATATATATATATATATATATATATATATATATATTATATATATATATATATATATATATATATATATATAATAATAATAAGGCTTAGCGAACCCAAAGGTTCGATGCCGACACCACCAATCGCTTGTTACACACCTCCCTCCACCGTTCGCCGTCCAAACCCAGTCCCTTCAGATCGGCTTTAATGCAATCTTCCCACCTTCGCTTCGGTCTTCCCCTCGGACGCTTACCATTCGGCACAGCAAATATTAACCTTTTAGGAATTCTCTCGTTACTAAGCCCAACAACTTTACAAGCCCATTTGATTCGCCGCGATGAAATTACCTCAATTATATTACCCGGATACATCTCACGCAATTCGGCGTTGTGTAACCGTCTGAACTCTCCGGTTAACTCATCCTTCTTCGGTCCGAATATTCTACGCAATACTTTATTTTCAAAAACCTTAAGACGCTGCTCATCCCTTAATGTAAGCGGCCAAGTTTCGCATCCATAAAGAACTGTAGGCAAGATAATTGTTTTATAGATTCTAATTTTTAAGTTTCGGGACAAGAGGCGCGAACTAAGTAGTTTTGTCACAGAAAAATAACAAGCATTCCCCGCCTTCAGTCTAACCTTAATCTCTTCTTCAATTTCGTTTTTTCTAGTTATCGTAGAACCTAGATACCTAAATTTATCTACCTGTTCAAACATATTACCATCTATATCGATATCACCAGTAGTATCGCCATTTTTGCAGCTAACCATATATTTTGTTTTATCCACGTTTATTTCGAGTCCTAGTTCTTTACCGGCTTTCATTAACGTTGTCGTATTTAGTTTTATAGTTTCAACGTCTTCGCTTAACAGTACCAGATCATCAGCATAGCCCAGCACGGATGTTGTCCCGCCCAGATCCAACCCTTTCTCGGTTCGCATTACTTCCCTAATGGCATGTTCTAATGCCAAATTGAACAGGACAGGCGAAAGAGAATCCCCCTGTTTTAAGCCCGAACGAACCTCAAATTTTTCGGACAAATTATTACCGATTCTAACTTTATTGAGTGTCTCCGTCAAGCACATCCTGACTAGATTTACTAGTTTTTTTGGAATCCCCTGCTCGATTAGAATATTATACAGTTTCTGGCGGTCAATAGAATCGTAAGCCTTTTTAAAATCTATATACAGCTGGTGAACAATACCGTTATACTCCAATTTTTTCTCTAATATTTGCCGTAAAGAAAATATTTGATCAATAGTCGAACGATTCCGTCTAAATCCGCATTGGTAGTCTCCGATAATTTCCTCGGCGTATTCCGTGATTCGACTGGTTAAGATTAAAGTGAATATTTTATAACATACCGGAAGCAGTGAAATTCCTCGATAGTTATTACAATCCGTCCTCGGACCCTTTTTGTGAATCGGAATAAGAATAGATTCTTTCCATTCTTCAGGTAATTTCTCGTTCACCCAGATCTTTTTAACCAACCGATGTATTTTAGAAACTCCAGCTTCTCCGCATGCCTTAATTAGTTCAGTAGGAATATTATCGATTCCCGCTGCTTTATATGATTTTAATTTTCCGATAGCTACTTCAACTTCCTCTTTACTTGGTCCTTCTATTAATGGTTCAGCACTCTGGTACTCAGAAGGAGGACACAGATCATAATTTACCGTATTTAAAATATTGTCAAAGTGGTCCTTAAACTTATTCAATATGTCAACCGGATCGGTCAGAATATTGTTATTATCATCCCTAATTCCAGACGTTACGGGCCCTACATATTTACGTGATCTGTTTATACCTTTGTACATTTCTCTTACGTTATTTTCAATTCTATTAGTTTCTATTTCAATTATTTTATTTTTAAGATACTCCCTTTTTTTATTTTTGAGCAATTTTGTCGTTTCGTTCTTTGAGATTCGGAGGTATTCCAGATTGTCTTCGCTAGGATTATTTAGAGCTTTTAATTTAGCGGCTTTTCTTTTTTCACACATGTTTAAGCAATCTTCATCAAACCACGGTTTGTTATTCTTATTTTCCTTTTTTCCTAGACACGAGTTACCGACCGCTTTAATATTATCTCTGATCTCTATCCATAACTTGTCAATATCCTCGTGGTCCTCGTCAGGAAGCTCTAAAGCTTCAAACCTATTCTTAACATCTAGCTCGAATTGGTTTCTAATTGATGGATTTTTTAATTTTTCCAAATTAAAATTCTCAAAATCGGAACGGTTTTCTTTTCTCTTTTTTATATTAAGTTTTTGTCGAAGTTTCGCGATTACTAATTCATGATCCGACCCACATTCTGCTCCGCGATAAGACCGTACATTAATTATACTGTTTTGCCAGCTGTGTTGTATCAAGACATGATCGATTTGATTTCGTGTTTGCGAATCCGGTGATGTCCAAGTATATTTATGAATATCCTTATGTTTAAACGTCGTACTTTTAATTATCAGGTTTTCGAGATGGCAAAGTTTATCAGACGGATCCCATTATCATTACTATATTCGTGCAAACTTTCTTTACCAATCGTCGGAATATAAACTTCTTCCCTTCCTACCTTTGCGTTCGCGTCACCTACAATTATTTTCATGTAGTTTTGTGGTAGTTTATCATAAACCCATTCGAGTTTATCGTAAAATTCACTTTTGACTTCATCGTCACTGTCTTCGGTCGGACAATGTATGTTTATTAATGCGATTTTAAACCAACGTCCCTGAAATGTAGCTACCGAAATTCTATCACTAAAGAATTGTACGTCCCTCAAAGCGGATAGTAATCTACGCCTAATTAGAAACCCGGTAAATAAACAATGATTCCCGCTTCCTCCGTACGAAATAGTGTAGTTCCCTTCCCTCATCGAGCCCTCCCCTGGCCAGCGAACCTCTTGCAGAGCCACGACATCCAAATTGTACCCATTTACCTCATTCGCGACCGATTTTAGCCCCCCTGCTGTGTTTAAACTCCTTACGACTAGTTTACCTCCGGATAATGAGCGTTTTACCTTAGGGAGATCCATGACTTTTTGTGATGTTTGGTGAACTAAAGATATGTGAGTAGGGCGTTCAATCCTACGTCACACCCTCCAGCAAGTCTGGTGGGCCCCTACCTCCAGCAAGTCTGGAGGTCCCCTCCCTCCAGCAAGTCTGGAGGGCCCCTCTCATTGTTGGTCAGCGAGTCCATCGGACTTAGCCGGGAGGAATTTCCACCGACCATCCCCACATCCGCCACCCGTGGGACGCTTCCCCATATATATATATATATATATATATATATATATATATATATATATATATATATATATATTATATATATATATATATATATATATATATATATATATAGACACACACACCAATATATACATGTATACATAAGATAAGGGCAGGAGTCGGGCAGTATCAGCCTTAATACCTTCCTGGTATGTAAACAAAGCTCTGAAATGTATATAAGAAGGATTACTTCTCAAATAAAGCAGTATTGTTTCTGAAGCCGTGTGAGTCATTTATCAACCTTTTCTCCTTTTTTTTTTATCGTTCTATTTCACAGTTGTAGAAGTGGTGCGAAACCCGGGACACTGTTATTACCCAGTAAGTAGTGAACTATTTTTTTTTTCTCTTACTTTCTCAAGCAGGAAAAAAGAATTAAAATGGCGACAGGCGGAATTCCTAACCCGGGAATCTTCAGGCTCCTGAAATTCCGCAGATTCAAGAAATCCCTCCGCTACCAAGGGACAGTTGGGAGAGATACTAGGCGTAACGGGGAGGACAGTCCACGAAATACCACAAAAGCAGGAGCGAGTGTCATACGTAAAGGAAAGGCGATATCCACAAGCACTTAGACAGCATATCGGGGAAGAATTGGAGAGTTTAAAAAAGCAGGGGATAATAGTCAATAGCACCTCTCCATACAACAGTCCGTTGTGGGCCCTGAGAAAGAAGGGAGCGCCGGGCGAGACAGAAGAGAAGTACCGAGTGGTAATAGATTATCGGAAGCTGAATGAAAACACGATAGACGAAAAGTATCCGATCCCGAGATTCGAAGACATATTAGACCGGCTGAGTGGGGCGGTGATATTTAGCACGTTGGACCTCAAAGCAGGTTATCACCAAATAAAAATGCACCCGAAAGATCAACATAAAACAGCATTCACATTCGAAAGGGGACATTATGAGTTCACCCGGATGCCGTTCGGACTAAAGAATGCTCCGATAACCTTTCAGCGCCTAATGGATGAATTCTTGAGGTGCTTGGATGAAACCGTATGCCAGGCCTATATGGACGATTTGCTGGTATTTAGCAAGACGGAAGTGGATCACGTAGAACACCTGCGAAACGTATTCGAGAGGTTGCGCCGTTTTGAACTAAAATTATCCAGAGAAAAATCATTACTAGGACAAGAGCATGTTAATTTTTTAGGCCACACAATTTCGAAGAACGGGGTTAGGCCGGACGTGGAGAAAGTAGAAATAGAAATAGAAATACCATCTTTATTCTGGGACTAGGTCCCTTTAGAATAACAGTATTGTTCATGTATATTAACTATAAATCTGGTCAAAAGACTTATTACAATGAATAATGACAAAATACATGTAATACATTAAGTATTAATTAAGCTCTTAGGATAAATTAACGAGGACAGTTGGGTAATAGGGGTTCAGTACTACAATATTGGAGCTAAAATAATTGCATAATAATCACTGAATGAAATTAGAAAGGAAAGTAAAATCTATTTTATAGGTAAAGCATTGTAGTGATGGAATATAAAAATTTAAAAAAATAATAATAACTGTTAATATGTAGGGAAAGAAATTGTAAAAACTAAAACAAAAAAAATATAAAAAAACAAATAATGATATACATATGTTCCCTAAGATATTTAAGTGATTATGCGTAAAGATTAGGAGAAGAGAAAATAAAATAAAGTATATATATACACATAGCGAGAAGTATGTTGAAGATAATTAGAAATAAAATACATTTCACTGAAATACATTCCATGAATAACAAATTAGAACTTAAGAAAAACAAATTTTATCTACTCACAATGCTTAGTGAGTGGTGATGAAAATTCACGTTCAACACAGAATAAAACAATAAAAAATAAGAGAAAAAAAATAATGTCTAAAGAAAATTAAATCCTTATAACATAGTATGTATTTAACCAGCGTCTGATTGGATTGTGAAGAGGAATTGGAATAAGAGGGTTTTAAAGGTGGATAAGGATGATGCATGGCGGATTTTTAGTGGGATGGAATTCCAGAATGCAGTGGAACGGACAACGAAGGAATGTTTAAATGATGCAGATCTGTGGAAAGGAGTGTAAAGGTCAGAAGGACGAGATCTTGTGGAGAGGGTGTGGATAGATGATTTGAATTGTAGGAGATTGTATGCGTAGGACGGACGATGACTATTGATTATTTGGTAAAGGAATGTGCCTAGGAAATATTGTCTTCGGAAGGAAGGGAAGAGCCATCCTAATTCAGCATAGTGGTGCGAAACACGGGAATACCTCAGGGCCCCTGTGACAAATCTTACGAAGGCATTCATAATTCTTTTCAGTCTCTCCCCGAGTTCTGCCGAGAGGCCACCGTACACCACGCAGCCGTAATCAAGGTGGGGGAAGATGAGGGAAGTTACTAGGAGTCTACGTGTGGAGATGGGTAGGAGATGGCGGAAGCGATGGAATAGTTTCAAGGTACCAATTGACTGTCGGGTAATGTGAGCAATATGGTGTTTCCAGGATAGGGTTTGGTCTATGAAAATGCCTAGGTTTTTTACTGAGGAGGTGAAGGTAATGGGATGGTCATTTAGGTACAGTATAGGTATGTTGGTATTGGCTCTGAGAAGGGGTTTGGAACCAATGACAATGGCTTGAGTTTTTGCAGCGTTTAACCTTAACCCATTTAAGTTTGCCCAGGCACTGATCCGATTCAAGTCTTCTTGAATTTCGGCAAACGCTTCATGCAACTCTGAGGGATGGAAGGAAAGGTAGATTTGGGAGTCATCGGCGTAAAGGTGATGGGAGCAGTGAAGGATTGAATTATGGATGTCATTGATATAAGAACTAAAAAGGAGGGGAGATATGCTAGAGCCCTGGGCCACTCCTGCGGACAAAGTAAGATAGGAAGACAAGGGTTGATTAGGAATAGCGACAGCTTGTGAGCGTTGGGAAGGAATGATTGAAACCATAGGATAGAACTATGGGAAAAGGATAATGATTTTAATTTGGAAAAGAGAATGGAGTGGTTGATGGAATCAAAGGCTTTGGAAAAGTCAATGAGTATAAGGACGGTTAGTTTTTTGTCATCAATGGCGGACTGAACATCATTAATGATTTTGATTAGGGCGGATTGTGTGGAATAACCTGGTCGGAAACCAGATTGGTAAAGGTCAAGTTGATTGGACTGTTCAAGGAAGGTGGAAACTTGGGATTGCACAATTCTCTCCAGGGGTTTGGAAAGGTTAGAAAGGATTGAGATTGGCCGGAAATCTTCAGGGGAAGACGGATTAGAATTTTTATTTAAAGGACGGACTGTGGCTTTTTTCCACAAGGAAGGGAATACTGAATTTTGAAGGGAAAAATTGTAGATGAAAAGGAGTACCGGAAGGATTTCAGGGAGGCATAATTTAATTAATTTGACGGGAATGCCATCTGGACCAATAGAATTAGAGTGTGATTTCATCACGGCGGATATGAGGTCTGTGGGAGAAATATCTGAAAAATAAAAATCGGCGTCATTGAAAGATGTTCCAGGAGGAAAGAAGGAAGGGAGAAATGAAGGAGTTGAAGAGGAAGCAGATATAAAATAAGAATTTAAGTCATTTGATGAAACTGGGGGCACTGCAGAGGGAGGAGATCTGGTAGGATCACAAAGAGAGAGTTTACGAAGGAGTAGCCATTTGGATTTGGAATCAGGAGCTGAGGAAAGGGCTTCATGGAAATAGGTAGATTTGGCTCGTCGGATTGTGGATTGTGTCAGGTTGCGGAGCGCCCTGAACGCTTGATAGTCGTCAGGCAATCTAGTGCGTCTAAAGCGTCTCCGGGCTGCATCACGCCTCTTCTGAAGATCCTTAATTTTCTGACACATCCAGGGAGCAGGAAGGCGACGAAAGGTGGAGGTTTTGAGAGGGGCATGGTCATCAAGGATATTAATAAGATTGGAGGTGAGAATGTCAACCATGGAATCAATTGAGGTACAGGAATATATTATATTCCAATCTAGGGATTCTAGGGAAGGTAAGATTTTTTCCCGAGTAAGGCCATTGAGGTTCCGGAAAGTTACCGTTCTCGGTAGGATCGGAGGGGTTTGGATATTATAGGATATTTGGATTAGGTCATGCGACGATAAAAAAGAAACTGGTAATTGGGAAGAGGAAAGGAGGTTTTGAGCGGAATCAATAATGTACAGGTCCAACCAAGTGTCGGACCTTGCGGTGTGATGCGTAGCAGAAAAAGGAACGATAAAAAGATGAAGGGAGAAAAAAAGGTTTTCTAGGTATGATTTGTCGCTGGAGTCGGAGAGGAAATTGGTGTTTAAGTCACCGGAAATGATAATTTTGGAATAAAGGGGCACAAAGTTAAAGAGGGAAGCTTCGAAAGACGGGTCAAACGGAACAAGAGGAGGACGATATACCACGGAATAGAGGAGATGAGAGGTGTTACAGGAGATTTCGACGATCAAGAACTCGACTTGTGGCTGATCGGTTGGAGAAGAACGATGGAGAATTCGGGTCTTTAGGCTGGTATGAACGTACAGAGCTACACCTCCGCCAGTCCGGCTGTCCCGGTCGTGGCGGATTAGGGTGTAGTTAGGAAGGGAGACTGAAGAGGAGGGGATGTAGGGCTTGAGCCAGGTTTCGGAAATTGCGATGATGTGGTAAAAGTTTTGGGTAAAATATTCTAGGAATTCATCGTAATGGGCTGGAAGGGATTGGGAGTTGACGTGGCAGGAAGTTAGGACACTAGACATGAGTAGGATTTCGGAGAGGACATTCGGTATTTGATGGAAAGACGCTGAAAAAGATTAAATACATTAGATGACGTGAAGAAAAAATAAAGTAGAAAAAAGTATATAAATAATAAGTTAATAAATAGCCTTGATAATATAATGTAAAATAAAAGATTTCCGATGAAGGTCCGGTGAGCGTGCCAAAATGTTCGTAGATGCTTGATGGTGAACGAGATTCAAGCCGTCATCCGAAGACGTCTAAGTCCTGTGCCTGGTTGATGAGGACAACCTGATGGCCGTCGTCTTTTCTACACCGCACTGTGCCGGAAGCGAACCAGGTATATTTTATTTTCCCCGCGGCTTTCTTCTGCCTTGCGAGCCAGTAGAGGTGCCTATTCTTAGGGGTCATCTCCTCACCGAGATAGATACGATGGCAGTCATTCTCCTGCCAGCCGATTTCCCGCGTCAAGAAGTCCCGCTTTACTTTTCGTTTCTGCACCAGGTCGTCCCTCACTGACTGCCTGACAAATCGTGCGATGATGGGCGGTGGTCGCGGGTTTTCCTTCTTTGCTCTTCGACACTGTACAGTGTCCAGGTCATCAATATTGAGCTTGATTCCCAGGCCAGCCCCAATACTTGTAACCAGGGCTGCAGGGCTAAGTAGAGGCTATTAGGCGAATGGCGGTTCCGCGAGATGTTAAAGGAATCAGGAGGCTTCTCGGGACGCTTAATTATTATAGGAGGTTCGTGCCGGAAATGGCAGAGTATCTGGTCCTGATCAATAATTTACTGAAAAAGGGAGCTAAGATAATCGTAACACCAGTGATGGGACAGAACATTACGAAGTGTATGGACCGTTTACAAACAGAACAGGTACTAGCGTTTCCGGACTTCAGTAAGCAGTTCACTGTTACCACGGATGCCAGCCAGTATGGACTGGGAACAGTACTGTCGTCGGACGGAGTAGGAGGAGAGCGGCCCGTAGCATACCCGAGTAGACGTCTTACCGATGCTGAGACGAGATATAGCGCTGGAGAGGGAGTTGCTCGAGATAGTGTGTGCTATCGATCATTTTCGACCTTACGTTTTTGGAAGAAAGTTCAGGGTCTACACCGATCACAGGCCCCTTCAATGGGTCGGGAAATTAAAAGAATCCTCCGCAAGGGTCGCGCAATGGAAGGAATTTCTCGGCCAATATAATATGGAAATAGTTTATAAGCCAGGAAAGGAAAATGTAGTGGCAGATTGGCTATCGAGAGCCATAATGGTTAATGCAGTCGAGGAAGACAGTGGTGGACCATCAGGTGATGTTCGACGATTCTTAAGTGAATGGACACCGGGAAGAGAAGGAGAGGACGGTGCGAGAGACATACGGCAGAGAGAGCAGTCCCCAAAAGATGGGAGGTCGACGGAGGAGAGGCCAGCAGAGATGGAAGAAATCGACGAGATCATCAATGACAAGCGTCATAAGGTCATCTGGAAGACCAGAACAGCGGGTACGATGAAAATAGACTACAGCAGCTACGGTAAAAGCAAAGTTCACACAATCTGGTCACAACCAGGGGTGCGTGAAGACCAAATCTGCAAGGCACTGAAGGATGCATCGGAACCAGGGAAGACGAATCATCTCTATGTAGGGAACGCCACAATATGGGAAAAAATTAAGAGGATTTGGAGGTCCGAGAAAATCGGAATAGACAGAATGTTTGTCCGATGCAAATATATGGTGGAAACAATAACGGACGAGGAACGACAAAAGGAAGTGACACTTGCGTATCACCAGGGAAAAACAAACCATAGGGGAGTGAACGAGACCTTACAGGCACTACGCAGAAAGTATTTTTGGTGAGGAATGAGGAAGACCATCCAGGAAACGATAGGAACGTGTGAGGTGTGTATGCGCACGAAGTACGACAGACACCCCCCTCAGGGAAGACAGGAAGAGACACCCACGGGAGACGCACCATTACAAGATCTCCAGATCGACACCTTCACATGGAGAGGGTATAAGTGGGTAACCATGAACGATATCTTTAGCAAACTTGCTATGGCGTACCTGATATTGGAAAAATCGTCCGATGCAGTTTTAGAAGCTATGGAGGAAGGGAATTTGACAATAGCACAATGAGAGAGGAGGCAAAACGCTTGGAGATAAACTGGCACTTCAATACACCAGGACACCCCAAAAGCAGAGGTAGCATCGAGCGGCTGCATAGTACCCTGAGCGACCATATACGCGTGTATCAGGGAGAGAAAGGATTGGAGCCCGACATTGCTATGAAAAAGGCGATAATAGCATATAACCATTCAATTCATTCTGTAACTGGGTTCGCGCCCTTCGAGGCACTGTTTGGGATGAGGGGACGAAGTCGAGATTGCGCGGAAACGGCGACTAACGACCAAGTGGCCGAACAAATAAGTAATAGTAGGGTTGAATTAAGGAAGATGTGGGATGCAGTACGAAGAAAAATAGAGAGGGAAAAGAAGAAGAGGGTAGGTAGAGAGAATTTAAGAATTCGCGATCAAATGGGGGATTTGAAAATCGGAACCACGGTGTACCGGAGAAGGGGAACAAATCGAGGAAAGGAATTGACGCGATACGAGGGCCCATTCAGGGAGGTTGCCATCAGGGAGCATAATTTGGTAACCATATAGAGTATAAAGGAGCCCAAAAAGAGACGCACAGTTCATATCGAACAATTGAAACTTCCGTTTGTAGGGGCAGAAGAATAATAGATGAACCGTGGTGCCCTCTTTTCTGCACACAGAAAATATATTTTTTTTGTTTGATGTAAAAATAGTTTGTATATAGGAAAAATTTATGTTTTTTTTTTTTGTTCTATTGTATGTTTTAAGAATCCTGTCTTTGTAATGTTGTATATTTTTTGCTTAGTTTTAAGTGAATAGAGGTATATTTGTTTTACTCATAGAGTAGTTTTACTCATAGTTTGCTGTAAACATAATGCAGGAGGACTCCTGAGTTTGTTGTATTACTATTATCATGATATTTTTTTTTATTATTATTGTATTAAGTGTACAGGAAACGAGGTAGTGAGGCTGATACAGTTCGCTTCAGAATTAAAAGTTTTCGAAATGCTTTTCGTAAACTGGTGGGGGAGGGGAGGGGAGATAAGGACAGGAGTAGGCAGTATCAGCCTTAATACCTTCCTCTTATGTAAACAAAGCTCTGAAATTTATATACGAAGGATTACTTCACAAATAAAGCAGTATTGTTTCTGAAGCCGTGTGAGTCATTCATCAACCTTTTCACCTTTTTTTTTACATTTCTATTTCACAGTCGCATAAATCATATATACATACACACGCATATACACATATACATACCCACACATATGCGTACAAACAAAGACACTCATACATATAGATATATGTTCCCGTACATACACATCCACACAACAAGTATAGAAATATATACAGTTAAACATATACACATAAACACATAGAATATACAATATATACAAACATACATTTACAGATGGACGCGGGCACACACACAAACAAACACATAATGCTTGTGTGATATTATATGCCCACAAACATATACAAAGATACAAATGTACATACCAAAGAGAGCATGTAGAACTATATACATAAACATATATATCCGCACAGATATCAATATTTGCACATACAGATATATATATATATATATATATATATATATATATATATATACCTATTATGTATTATTGTATGTATATATATATATATATATATATATATATATATATATATATATATTATATATATATATATATATATATATATATATATATATATATATATATATATACATACAATAATACATAATAGGTAGGCGTTAAAATACTTATTCGTGCATGTAGATACTTCCACATAAAAATAATAAATAAAAAATAATTGGATAAATATGTGGACGGAAATAGTGTATCTATTATTTATATGTATTTCGAAGCTTGAGACGTATAACAGATCTTCAGGAGAATAAATAGAGTTATCGTAGTACAAAGGAGTTTGTAAAATTATATTGAATTTAATTTGATTTTCAAAGTGAATAGAATTTTTATATGTGCATATATGAGTAAAACAACAAAATTTTATATAATATACGTTTTTAAAAAAAGAAATATTTGAGATAGAAGAAAGTAGAGGCTTCAGAGGTAATAAAAAATTAAATAGTGAACAATATTATACATTTTCGTATTGGTCAAGCAATAATAATAAGCTAGCTTCGTTGATTGTGATTTCAGAGATCCCTATGGTAATGGCGAGAATAACGGTATTATAGATAAACACAGGGTCGTACGTACGTAGACAAATATCTACATACATATATACATATACACATATAAGCACAATCACATATATACGTAAAAATACAAAAGTAAACACGTATAAATGAAAAAAATTTAAGCCTACATAAATAAATATATATGTACAGGAATGTATAACAAAGTCATTCTCATATGCATACACGCATCTATCAATATTCAAATAATAGAAATAAACGCATGCTATGTAGATAAATAGGTTAGTGAACATAGAGTGTTTCTTTATTATAGAAAAATGAGGTCTATTTTTGTAGTAATAGAATAAGAATAACGAAGGATGTTTGTTTATAATTTCGGCAGTGAGGGTTCTATAGGTGTTTATTGTTATGTCTGGCAGTAATAAATAAATGTTTCGAGCATTGTAAATACCATTGCTGTTTAGGGAACACATCAAAATTCATATTTAAATTTAATTTGAATTAAATCAAGAAACCACAACACAGCTTTTATCTCGAAGATACTGCATATATACCTCAGTTGTTATTGTGACGCCGCCATTGTTGAAGCGTAGACGCTCACATACCGTGAGAGATTGACTAGACTGGCCAGTTGAAAAATTTGTGATTCCACTGATTTACAAAACATGGAGTAAAAAACTACAGCGGCCGAGAAGGGGCCAAGAAAGGAAGAGAGAGAAGATGAACAAGAAGACTGAAAACTAGAAGAAAAGAGAAAATGCAAGTATCCCAACCCACCTATATTTAACCTCCATATAAAATTACATGTAATAAAATATAGCAATCAATTTTAAATATTCACTTCTTTAATCCATTAACTCCTCTAATTTTACAGTCCACAGCAATAAATTATCACCAGCTCTTAAAGCAGAATTATTATGACAATATCCTTGACAGCCTTGGAAGGGATTGGCATAGTAAAGTAAACAGTGGGGGTAGGGAGGGGGTAGGATTTGTTGTTGTTTGAGTATTTCTAGTATTAGCTGAGTAAGTGGTATTAAATATGATTTCTCAAAAGTTAAACAATGAATTTGTTTGAATGCCAATGTCTTTCTTTTCGATAGTGTTAGGATTTTGTTTTGTAATTTCAGCAAAAGATCTAGTAAACTGGGTTGGATTCTGTTCTTTATAATTTTTTTTTGCTTCGTTTAAAGATATTTTATTTATGGTTTGGATAGTTTTTATTTCTTTTTGCATAATAAAAATTGGACATCGACGATCTAATGAGTTGTGATTTTGGGCACAATTACTACAGCTGGCTGGGCTCGTACATCTCACGTTATCTTCATGTTTTGCTTCCCCACATTGAATGCATTTACTTTTTTGTTTGCAGACGTTCGAAGGGTGGCCAAAAGGTAAGCAGTTAAAACAGCGAAGCGGGTTAGGAATATATTCCTGTACTTTGACCGTATGGAATCCTATGTTTATTGTTCCCGGAATTCTCGGTGTAGGAAAGGTCACGATATAAGAATTTGTCAATATCTCATTTCCATTTTTTTTTATTTTAATGCGTAATATGTCTTTTATCACTGAAGACAATTCATTTTTAATTTCGTCTATCTCTAGAAATTGGAGATCGTAACATCGAATCAATCCTTTACTGTAATTTAAGGTACTGTGGGGGGAAACCTGTTCAGGAAATTGGCCACCAAAATGATTGTTTTCTGTTTTTTGTTTCAATAAGTAATGTACCATTTCTTAGCTTTTTCACATTTTTTAAGTCTCCTACTAAACCTGAAAGAAACTTATTTACTAAGAACGCGGATACTTTTTCAAAATTTTGATCATCTGATCTTTCTATTATTAAGAACGATGGGCTAATTGGGATTGCACCATCCGTATTTTCGGCTTCAAATTTAAGATGACCCCGAGGTCATTTTCGTTTAACCTTTGGGCTATTTAAATCTATGGGGTCCCCCATAGAAATATAAAATAAAACGTAATAAAAGAAAGTAATTGATAAAGAGAAAAAGAGGAAGAAAAAAAATGATAAAATGAAATAAAATAAATATATCCTAATAGTTTATATTAAAAAAAAAAAAAAAAAAAATATATATATATATATATATATATATATATATATATATATCCTTATAGTGAATAACAAATAATAAGTGAAAAGTTATAAAAAAAAATTAATAAATCTTATCTGTGAGCGAATATAGAAACACGTCTTCTCTCTTCGGATGCTAACACTGAACTGTGTTCCCTTCGAACTTATCAGTTCTTTATTTATGTTTACAGAGATCTGGAAAAGAAGTTGTGAAATAAAAAATATGACTTGTTTTTGTAACTTCTTGGCTAGAAACAACTACAATTTAATTTAAATTCACTTAAATAGTAATAATGATAATTGAAATGAAGTAAAACAAAAAAAAAATTGTCTTGAATTATTCAAGTTTTTTTTATAAAATAGAAAATCACCAGTACCAGGAAATTTACCCATATAATTAATTAAAATATGTGTCTTGTGAACTTAAAAAGAAATAGGCCGAGCTCATGTCACTTTGCATAAAACTAGGAACAGTTTCCGGCAAATGGCCGCAATTCCTGTCCACCAGTACACCTTAATTCCATCCAGCTTCCTTACTCAGACACAGTCCGGTATCTTGGCTTTCATTTAAACCGAAGACTAACATGGAACCCACATACTATACTCAAAAGACAAAAACTCAACCGACGATACAGACTGCTAAACAGAAAACCTAAACTTTCTATTGAAAACAAATTACTTATCTACAAGACAATCCTGAAGCCTATATATACATACGAACTTGAACTGTGGGGACAGCAAAATTTTCTAACATCAAATGTATCCAATGCTTTCAATCCAAAGTCCCTCGAACAATAGTTGATGTTCCGTTCTATGTAACTAAAAAAAAACCTTACACCATGATCTTAACATCCCATTTGTTGTTGACCTTATCCCAGAAAAATTCTCCAAATTTCACCTGAACCATACCTATCATCCAAATCCCCTGCACAATCTCTTTCCAGCACCTATACAAGTATACATTGGAGTTTTGGCAAAGGCCAGATTCTCCACTCAAGCCATGTATGTGTGATTATAGCGCCTCTGATCAGCCTCTACTGGTACTTAATACCAGTAATACGGCTGATTTATAGGCGCTGGTATCTTCTAGAGTCCTGCCTTTCCTTCCTCGAGCGGGGAGAAAGGCTTGGCTCTGCGATCTTGGATGAATGTTTTTTTTTTTCATTTTTTTTTTTTTAGATATTGTATAGAAGCGTGTGTGTATGTATGTGAGTAGTTATTTTTATTAGTTTAGTTTATTTTTGTATGTTTTAGTTTTTATACATTTACTTTTAGTATTATTTTTTTTCTGCATTATTTATTGTTGATAGAGTGTGGATGTGCTCTCTGAACACTATTATAAATGTCCTTATTTGTGACAGATTGTAATATATCTTAATAAATATACTTTAAAAAAATCAGTGTTAAATGATTAAACTGTGCATTGAAGTATATATCATTTACTTATTGTTAGTCAAACTATTGAATTATTGGCTAATAACAATAAAAAATAGGTATGGTGTTCATTTTTATTGTACAATTTGAAGAAATTACTTTTTAATTTTATCTTGTCATTTTTTTTATTCTTACTAGGTGGATTCTTGATACTTTTTATTGTTATTTTGTAATATTAATAAATTCACTATTACAGATTATCATATATTACTTAATATCAAATATAGATAAAGTGTGTTAACTGGTCACAAAAAAGAATTTTAAGATATCAATAAGTGTATACGTTCATTAAGGTATATAATGAAGTACGAGGATCCAAAATGATAGCAATGTGAGTATGCAACATGTATCCTGTCACCCATGTCAACCAGCTGACAAGTCAACCACGTACAGGGCTATATCTATTCCCACATTATCAACGGCAACGTCCTTTCCATCATTTTTCCATGTTCCTTGTATCTTCTGTCCATTTCAAATAAAAAACATGCCTTAGTGTGTATGCTAAACTAGTCAACCAGTGATACGGAACAAGCCAGTGAAAGCAATTATTAATGCTGGAATAGTAAGAGGATATTGCATACTATTTTTAGAGATTGGAAGAGCTACAAAAGAAATAATTTATTTAAAATCAGTTTTTGTTCATAGGATGAAATTGTAAAACGACTTATTGTGTTTCAAAATTTATTCAAACACCACTTCATTCATTTTTTTCCAAAAGATCCCTCTGTCATCTCCTTTTTTTTTTTTTTTTGGCATGTGAAGCTATTGTGATAAAAGAAAAACCAACAACACCCGGAACAATTTCTTTCCTGTTTACTTTAAAACTGAGTTTTGATTGGAAGAGGCAGCGCTATTGAAGAAATGTATCCAGGAACGCCTACTAGTATTTCTTGAATATCTTTCCAACACCCATCGACAAGATGCCATTATTATAACCTTCAGCTAAGCCCCATGAGTAATAAAAGTAATAAAATAAAATCAACTTTAAAGCACTCGTTCATACTAGACTGAAACGACAAGAAACCGCTCGACGTTTACTTCAGCAGTTACTAGGCAAACGCTCTAAACTTCCAATTAATTACAAAAGACTCATATACATGACTATAATAAGGCTTATTTAGCCTTACGGAGTTGAGCTATGGGGTTCCACTAAACCATCGAATTCCTCTCGTATCCTTACAATCCGAGATCCTTAATAAAATCCTTAATGCTCCCTACTTTGTTACAAATAAAACCAACCATAATTAATGTTTCTTATGTTTCAGATCTGGCCCAATCCAGATACCTATCCTTCCATAATAAACTCCAGAATCATCCCAACTCTCTCATCTCTAACATTCCTTTTCAATTCCTGATAACCCTCCGAGACGTCTGAAAAGCAGATGGCCCCGTGATCTCCTAATGTAGACATATCATGAGAGTGCTACCATTGAGTAGTTTCTCAACAAGCGTTTTCACGTCATTATATCTTCATGTTCAAATTTAATAAATGTATGTCTTTAATACAGTTGTAAATATCATTAAGAAATAAAAAAAAAAAAAAAAAAGAAAAGCACTCTTTATTTTGAACTAGATGCGTTTTTGCGAAACGTTTTTGAGAAAATTTTATGCGTAGGTAGAAATAATTTTAGAGCGATAAAGGATAGAAATATATTCTAAAAACCATTTTTTAGCAGCAATATAAGTTATATTAAGTCATATTTATTTTATAAGAATACATATATATTAAATGTATTCTTTAGCCTTCAATGTATCTTCACCTAATCCCTGTAGCCATTTCTTTTTGTCGTAACAGCCTTCCTCCCGGAGTCCCTTTGCTGCTATAACCTCATGTAAACCTTCCAACCATCTCTTTTCCTGGCCACCTCTCTTTCTCCATTCCAATGCTACATGCTGAAGTATTCTTCTAGGCCATCGGTCGTCCGTCATTCTCATAATAATACATCCCCAAACCAACTCAGCTTTTTTGTCTCAATGGAGTACAGGATGTTGAGAAGTACGTTCTTGTCGCTAATGGCATTATTTGAAATATGTTGTAGTTTTAATATTCTACAGCTACGTCTCCGAAAATAAATCTCCATTGGTAACAATTTTCGTCAGTTGGTTGAAATCCTCCAGGTTTCTGCGGCATATTATACAGTGCTTACAACAATGGAATGGTGTTATCTCTTTTTCGTTTGTAACATGACTTATTTATTCCATTAAACATTATATAAAGTGCGTATGACCTTTCTTCCTTTGGTGACTTATTCATCAATGTATTTCTTGCTGTTTCTTCCTTTCGCAAGCCACCTGTCTAAATATTTAACTTGCTCAGTTGGGGCCAAATCCCATTCGCCAATATTTAGTGAGAAGTTTCCATTATTATTGGATGCTATGAATTCACTCTTTGTTTTGCTGATTTCCAGGCTTCCTTCCGTACAAGCTTCTAGCAGTTTCCTTATCATAAAGGAAGCATCTTCTTCGTCATTTGCAATAATCGCCTGGTCATCGGCAAATTGTAAATTGTTCGGGCATTCATTATCTATGATCATCCCCACACCATTAGACTTTCTTTTCCAGGATACTTTCAACGTATAAATTAAACAGTTGATGGGAGTGTGAGCAACCTTGCTTGAGGCCTTTGGTAATTGGAAATTCTTTTGTTAGGCCACCTTTGAGCTTGACCCTTGCTCTCGCATGTGAATATAATCCTTTTATACTTCGGATCATATACTGGCCTACCCCCGTGCCTTGTAAAGCACTCCATGGCTTACTAAGAGTTACTGTATCATATGATTTTTGTAAATCAGCAAATATTAAATTTTTCTCATTATTGTGAGCTTTTAATTTTTCTAGAAGTTGAGCAATTGTAAATATATGATCTATACATCACCTACCACTTCTGAATCCTACCTGTTCCTGGTCTGGCATCATATTATTACATTCTTCCAAATAATCTACTTATGCTACTCATAACTGTAACTGTATTGTTTTCTCTGTAATGGCTTTAATTTCTAATATTTTTTTTTAATGTTTCTATAAATTGGCTCTTCTGCCCTTCATTACTTTTAATATTATTTTTGTTTATTTAGAAACGCCTTTAATATTATCATTTGCCCCATTATTAATTTATATTCTGATTCAAAATTAAAATTTTGTTGTATTCTGCTATTATATTTTAAAAGGTTTCTCCTAGCCGTAATATAATCTATTGTTTTAAATCGTTTGAAGACTCTACTATATACCGGTCTTGAATTATGGTATGTGTTTAGTATATTTAAATTATGACGAAATACTTTCAAGAAATATTCAGAATGGAAGAAAGGTGGCGAAATTTTCGAGATTGCCGTAGAAGGTCGAATAACTGAACATGAAATCCTAGACATGGATGACACCTAGTGTTGCCCAAATGGGAAACCAAGACGAGTCTTGGTCTTGCTAACTCAGTATTGGTCATGGTCTTGGTCTTGCGCAAGACTCTCGCAACAGTCTTGCAGTTACTTATTAGCTTATTACTATAAAGATATTACTGTAATTTGTTAGATAGGAGAAATCTAACTAAGCCCAAATGAAAAATTAGAGGAGTTAAATGCCAATTATTAACACATAGTAACTAAAATTGTTAAGTATTAATAACTATTTTGCATTAATCTGTATTCAAAACATCGATTTCTTTTAATAGTACTGTTCTTGGTCTTGCGACAGTTAGGCGGCCTTGATCTTGGTCTTGGAATTTGGAAGACCAAGACCGATTTTGGGCAACACTAATGACACCATAGAAGAGGAGGAAGTCCAAGCAGCTAAAGTAAATATGGGAACAGCTGGGCCAGATGGAATTGCACCCGAATTTATATAATATGGGGGGAAAACAACTTTTATGGAATATTACGGAATTGAGATAGATATGTATGTAAAGTTTATAAATTTTAGAAACTGGATATGTATATATTATGAAGTTATTCATTTAAAATTTCGACACTATTGGAAAAATATTACTTATATCTCAACCGATGCCTTTAATGAATTCAGTTCTAATATTTAAAGAATGCTTTTTTTTCTATGTATTACACCTATTTTGGATTTTCGAAAAAATCTTAGTGGAAAGGTGTAAAATATATTTATTTTTTACTCTGGCAATCAAAACAGTTCCCTTTATTAATTAATTTTCGATGTTTGCCGTCAATTTCACCTATATTATTTGTTGTTGTTTTTCGGACTATTAAAAATTTAAATTAATTACTTAAAGTGTATTATAAATTCTTCTGTTTCTAATTACAACGATAATAATTAGACTTTTAATGCCCTTTTCCAAAAAAAAACAAAAACACTATCGATATTTTGACTTTTATTCAGCTAGATATGCTGTAAAAAGCCGACTGTACAGCTGTAGACACTAGATTTGACTTCTGAGGTAGTCATTGGCGCGGTTTCAGGGGAAACCCCGATTCCATGATCACACTGTTATGAATTAGACATGAGTTATCCGATTGTACAGCTTGCCGCCAACTGGTCTCTGCCATACACATTCTACCCAACTGATAAAAAATGAACAGCAACCCCATGGATATTTTCATCATCGGCAAGCTTCTCTCCTAAAGGTTCTTGAAAGAGTCCAAGCCCAAGAGGCTGCTTTCAAAAGAAGTTCCCGTATTAATCAAAGCATCAATCAATCAATCCCGTATTTATTCTCGGAATTGTAAAACAACGAAGTTAAATACACATTTAAAATACATATTTTGATTCGTTTTAATTGATTTTCTTAGTAGGTTATCTTTTTTTTAACTATTTCTGGTTTCAAAAAATATAACATTTTAGTTTATATTTCTAACCAATTTATTATTTGTCTTTCTTCTTAATATATATTTAATAATTAGTAAAATTTTGAAAAATAAAATTAATAGCAAGGGAATGAAATGAGGGAAGTGAATTAAATATATATATATATATATATATATATATCCGTTAAATATATAAGTTAGAATCGTTCGACAATTGATCAAATATTTTCTTTACGGCAAATATTAGAGAAAAAATTGGAGTATAACAGTATTGTTCACCAGCTGTATATAGATTTTAAAAAGGCTTACGATTCTATTGACCGCCAGAAACTGTATAATATTCTAATCGAGCAGGGGATTCCAAAAAAACTAGTATATCTAGTCAGAATGTGCTTGACGGAGACACTTAATAAAGTTAGAATCGGTAATAATTTGTCCGAAAAATTTGAGGTTCGTTCGGGCTTAAAACAGGGGGATTCTCTTTCGCCTGTCCTGTTCAATTTGGCATTAGAACATGTCATTAGGGAGGTAATGCGAACCGAGAAAGGGTTGGATCTGGGCGGGACAACATCCGTGCTGGGCTATGCTGATGATCTGGTACTGTTAAGCGAAGACGTTGAAACTATAAAACTAAATACGACAACGTTAATGAAAGCCGGTAAAGAACTAGGACTCGAAATAAACGTGGATAAAACAAAATATATGGTTAGCTGCAAAAATGGCGATACTACTGGTGATATCGATATAGATGGTAATATGTTTGAACAGGTAAATAAATTTAGGTATCTAGGTTCTACATTAACTAGAAAAAACGAAATTGAAGAAGAGATTAAGGTTAGACTGAAGGCGGGGAATGCTTGTTATTTTTCTGTGACAAAACTACTTAGTTCGCACCTCTTGTCCCGAAACTTAAAAATTAGAATCTATAAAACAATTATCTTGCCTACAGTTCTTTATGGATGCGAAACTTGGCCGCTTACATTAAGGGATAAGGAGCGTCTTAAGGTTTTTGAAAATAAAGTATTGCGTAGAATATTCAGGCCGAAGAAGGATGAGTTAACCGGAGAGTTCAGACGGTTACACAACGCCGAATTGCGTGAGCTGTATCCGGGTAATATAATTGAGGTAATTTCATCGCGGCGAATCAAATGGGCTTGTAAAGGTGTTGGGCTTAGTAACGAGAGAATTCCTAAAAGGTTAATATTTGCTGTGCCGAATGGTAAGCGTCCGAGGGGTAGACCGAAGCGAAGGTGGGAAGATTGCATTAAAGCCGATCTGAAGGGACTGGGTTCGGACGGCGAACGGTGGAGGGAGGTGTGTAACAAGCGATCGGTGGTGTCGGCATCGAACCTTCGGGTTCGCTAATCCTTATTATTATTATTAGTAGCAGCTCATACCATATCACGGAAAAAAAATAAATAAAAGCTTTGGGACAGTTAATTGTAGTCAATTTTTCCTGCAATAGTCCGCCTAAAATAGTCTAAACCATGACAAACTCTACAATATTCGAAGTAAATTTTGTCTAGTTTAATATATAACAATGTTTAATTGCAGTTAAAAACAAAAACATCGCCCGGTCAAGACTCTATACCTCCAATTGCCATTAAGAAATTAAGCAAAAAGGCTATTTTATTCCTAACAAAGACGTATAACTGTTTGCTTCGCTTTAGATATTTTCCGACAGCTTGGAAAACAGCAAGAATCATAACAATTCCGAAGACAAACATAGACCCAGCAGATGTTCATAGTTACAGACCAATAAGTCTACTTAATATAATTTCAAAACTTTTTGAAAAACTACTTTCAAAAAGAATCCTGAGCCATATATCTCAAAATAGTCTGATATCTAACGAGCAAT
The DNA here is from genome assembly GCA_928085145.1 of Nezara viridula. NCBI lineage: Eukaryota > Metazoa > Arthropoda > Insecta > Hemiptera > Pentatomidae > Nezara > Nezara viridula. The sequence goes on along the minus strand of OV725078.1, from coordinate 193,138,690 downwards.
TCGGGTTCAGAAAACAGCATTCAACAGTAGCCCAACTAGCCCGACTGACCGACTATATTACCAAAGCGTTCAATGAAAAGAAGCACGTCGGTATGCTCCTCCTAGACATAGAAAAAGCTTTTGACACAGTATGGCATGAGGGTATTATTATTATCCATAAACTCATTTTATATAAATTTCCACCTTACATAATCCACCTCCTTCACTCATATCTCAACAATAGATCCTTTTGCATTAAAATAAAGAATGACCATTCCTCAATCCATTTCCTATCTGCAGGTCTCCCTCAAGGCTCCTGTCTTTCTCCTACACTATTCAGCCTATACATCTCAGACTTCCCTTCCATTCCTTCAATAGAATACTCCTTATAAGAGAGTCTTAGAGAACATCTCGTTCAATCAAGACCTCAAGCGTGATTTTCTGTCTCTCTATATATTTATCTAATAGTTATACATAGACATTCCGGTTAAAAATCTCCACATTTATTTAATATAGCATCCAGGAAATTCCATAGAGTTAACAGTAGTGTTTTATCATCGTTGATAGTAATAAAGTGTCCGTTATAAAAGCAGCTGAGTGAGAGTAGTGGGGCAGCTTATCAAGCTTCACCTTAATCCCGGCAGCCGCCACCCAAACAAACAAGTGTGTTGTTGTTTTGTTGCTTATTGTTTTTATTAAACTCTCCTTATTTAAATAGCGCTATTTTAAAGAAATAATAATATCAATAAAATGGTTAATTGTAAAGCATGCAATAAATCGGTGGCAAGAGAGGAGAAGAATAAATTAGCCTGTACAGTATGTACAAATATATTTCATGCTAAATTTATCAAAATTGATAGTGACTCGGAAGGCCTAAAAGAAATTAACAAAAAATGGATATGCCCCGATTGTGCAACTTGAGTTTCTCAATCCATATCGCTCTGGCAATCGACAATATTTCTTATTCCAGCTTCTACGATTCTTAATCTTATACCCATCAGGATCAATTCCTGTTTAATGTACCAAAGAAATTATACTCAAGAATAGTTGCACATTGGAAGAGAAGTTGAAAATTGAGACTGGCTTCACTTTAAGGCAGGTTATAGAGAAGTCTATATACAACGAAAAATATCTCTCTATCTCCTTAGTCCCTTACTCTTTGGATTGTGCTAATATCTAATTGTCTTTCAGAAAAGCAGGTTTTCCTTTTAGATTCCTTAAAAAATCGTTTGCAAATGCATCAAGCAGAAGGAGAGCTATGAGCTATAACTTTCTCGATATACATCTCTATATCCTGCTTCAAAGTGAAGATAGTCCCGATATGCACCTTCAGCAATCGAAAATAAAGTGGTTTTTACCATAATAAACCTACATCGTCCACTTAATATCATCCAAACTGCAATTGACACCCTTTTAGCAGCATCTTGAAATATTCTCTTCATCTGTCTACTATACATTCGTTTAGCCATATAATGGATACTGGTACTTTTTATCTTTTCCGAGATTTTGGAAAAGATAAATACTTCCTTTCTCGTTCGTTTAATGTATTTTTCCAGTTTTCGGGTTCAATTTCGCCTTTTTCCTCATTTCAAGACCAAATCCAAACAATTAGTTCTGGCTTATAGAAGAACTTATAGCGTCACCGATTCTATCTTTCTTTGTGCAGAGAGAATAATTCATTCAATAATAAAATTTCCTATTTATTTATGATATAATCCAACTTCCGCACAAAAAAAGGAAATAAAAATTAATTTTTTAATTAGTGATATATGAGTATTACTATACAACCCAGCAGCTATTCATTATATATAGTTCTGTTACTATGTTTTATTATTATAATTATATCATTTTTACAATCAAGGTCTTCTTAAACGACCTACGTGTAGAATAAAGAAGGTTAAATAAAAAAAAAATAATAAATTTTTTTAAAAAATTTTAATTTTTTTTTTTTTACAATTAAATTATTGCATTAATATTTGTTCGTTAATAAAACCAATATAATGTACCAAAAATGTTATATCACTTTAACTAAGCCATTTATGTGTACTGAATGGTGTGGTAGGGGCCTGTGGGCATCCACGCCAGTACCGCTTTTCTGCCGCATAAGTGCATTTTCTACGAAACTGTTCAAAAGTTTTTAAAAAATAATCAGCGTTTTGGAAAGAAAAATATATTCTCCAGATGGTTTATTTCATCACGTTTTGCGTTATTGTAGGCCGTTTAATTACAAATGACGCTTGATTTTTAACTTGAAAATTTTTTTGTTAAAAGAATTGACTTTAGTAGTGTTTTTCATAGCCTAAGCCAATTATTTTTTAATATTTCTTCATGATTTATTATTCTATGACTATTCAGCTTTAATAAAAGACCAACTATGAGGAAATTAAGCCAAATACTGATTCGCAGTGAACAAAAAACTACCTAAAGTCAAAGTCGTCAATCCGCCATCTTTGGACGCCATTTTGGGGCAGTGCGTTCACTTTTTTTTGTGGGAACATTGGCTTTTTTTTTAATAAGTAGTTACAAGGAACACAACGATATGCAATTTATAGGGATGTGGGGGGAGGGTGCACGGTAAGGGGGTCTGGCCCACAGACTATAAGTATTATATACAAATGCCCTGTATTATATACAAATACAACTTTTTTTACAAGTGGGTGGAAATTTTTGCCTGTCAGTGTATAAAAAGAAATGTTCTGTGGAGGAAAACTTGTGAATAAATGAAATGGTTACGAACAGTTTGATGAGGGGGCCTGTCTCGCGCCTTCTCTCTTTCTCTATTTGCTGTTCGTCAGGGCTCCTGGAGCTGGTGTAGCCGAAGGGCTGCAATTCTTGAGGTCCGGTTAAGTCTAGTTCCATACTTCGTTCGCTAGCATCTGACTTTTGACCGTAGATAAGGCCGTCTTAGAGAGGGGGTAGGACAAGATGAGACCGGGGGCCAACATGTTATTTATACAAGCCAAATAATATAATTCATTAGAATTTATATAAATTTATATAAACAATATATATATATATATATATATATATATATATATATATATATATATTGTTCTGTCAATCATAAAATAGAGTTAGATAAAGTCAAAATACTAGACCCAGAAAATAATCAGCAAAAACGGTTGATTCTAGAGATGATGCACAATGGAAGGACCAAAAACGCAATAAATACTCGGAATGATTTGGCCAAATTGAATTGTGCGTATAGCAACATTTTAAAATTTGCATAATTCAGATGAGAGATTTCGTTTTATTTTGTTTGAAAAAAAAGGGAAAATACAATTATAGAATGGGAACTATAGTAACTATAGTAGTAATTTAAATGGTTTTAATATTGTTGGATGAGTTTATAATGTTGACATTTGATTTTATGAGATGACTAATGTACATATATTTTAATTAGTTGATATTTATTTATGTTTTTAGCAATTTTAAATAATTATATATTTATTGTATTGTGTGTGTGTGTGTGTGTATGTGTGTGCGTGTGTGTGTGTGCATATGTATTTATATGTGAGTGTTGTATGTGTGTATAAGTATATATTTAATGTTAATTAATTTGCATAAGTTAAATTGTTGTATGACCAGGAGATGTTATACAAGCTGTTTTTATTATTCATAGATATGTTTTATTGATGCTGGTATATTGATCATAGAAGCATCTTTCAATTGTTTTATATAAAATAGATGCGATTTTTCATTGTTTATTGTGTAATAATTTGTCTTCGGGCTCAGGACCGGGGAGGGCAGACGGTTAGCGATCCAGTAGCTTAATATATATGCTAGAGGACGGTGCTGAGACTGTCGGTGTTTCCCTGGCCTGATCGAAGCTCTATTTTTTAAAAGTAGGTTAAACATTTTGAAATAATTGTTATTAAAGCCATATGGAAGTAATATTGTGTACCGATTAAGCTATTTGTAGTTCTAGCTTTGAAGAGGATCCCATGGTTGACTAATAAAAAGAAAATACCGGGATCGAAACGTCAATAAACAGAAGAAATGAACATTCATTAGTTTATTAAATAATAATTAAGTGACCTTATTCCCAATTAAATAGTGAAGTTTAAATATATATATATATATATATATATATATATATTTTTTTTTTTTTTTTTTTAATATAAACTATAAGGATATATTTATTTTATTTCATTTTATCAATTTTTTTTTCTTCTTCTTTTTCTCTTTATTAATTACTTTCTTTTATTACGTTTTATTTTATATTTCTATGGGGAACCCCGTAGATTTAAATAGCCCAAAGGTTAAACGAAAACGACCTCGAGGTCGTCTTAAATTTGAAGCCGAAAATAAGGATGGCGCGATCCTAATTAGCCCATCGTTCTTAATAATAGAAAGATTTTTGAAAAAGTATCCCCGTTCTTAGTAAATAAGTTTCTTTCAGGTTTAGTAGGAGACTTAAAAAATGTGAAAAAGCTAAGAGATGGTACATTACTTGTTGAAACAAAAAACAGAAAACAATCAGAAGAACTATTAACATGTAAAAATTTTGGTGGCCAGTTTCCTATACAGGTTTCCCCCCACAATACCTTAAATTACAGTAAAGGAGTGATCCGATGTTACGATCTCCAATTTCTAGAGATAGACGAAATTAAAAATGAATTGCCTTCAGTGATAAAAGACATATTATGCATTAAAATAAAAAAAAAATGGAAATGAGATATTGACAAATTCTTATATCGTGACCTTTCCTACACAGAGAATTCCGGAAACAATAAAGATAGGATTCCATACGGTTAAAGTGCAAGATTATATTCATAATCCCCTTCGCTGTTTTAACTGCCTAAAGTTTGGACACCCTTCGAATGTCTGCAAACAACAAAGTAAATGCATTCAATGTGGGGAACCAAAACATGAAGATAACGTGAGATGTCCGCGCCCAGCCCGCTACAGTAATTGTGCCCAAAATCACAACTCATTAGATCGTCGATGTCCAATTTTTATTATGCAAAAAGAAATAAAAACTATCCAAACCATAAATAAAATATCTTTAAACGAAGCAAAAAAAATTTATAAAGAACAGAATCCAACCCAGTTTACTAGATGTTTTGCTGAAATTACAAAACAAAATCCTAACACCATCGAAAAGAAAGACATTGGCATTCAAACAAATTCATTGTTTAACTTTGGAGAAAACATATTTAATACCACTTACTCAGCTAATACTAGAAATACTCGAACAACAACAAATCCTACCCCCTCCCTTCCCACACCACTAATCCTCCTCCCTAACATTCCTGTGATCCCACCTCCGGCCGTCTCCCTGCCGCCGTCACCGGCCACCCCCCTTCTTCCTAATACCGTTATTCTCGTCATTACCATAGGGATCTCTGAAATCACAATCAACGAAGCTAGCTTACTATTATTGCTAGACCAATACGAAAATGTATATTATTGTTCACTATTTAATTTTTTATTACCTCTGAAGCCTCTACTTTCTTCTATCTCAAATATTTCTTTTTTTATTAACTTATATTATATAAAATTATGTTGTTTTACTCATATATGCACATATAACAATTCTATTCACTTCGCAAATCAAATTAAATTCAATATAATTTTACAAACTACTTTGCACTACGATAACTCTATTTATTCTCCTGAAGATCTGTTATACGTCTCAAGCTTCGAAATACATCTAAATAATAGATACACTATTTCCGTCCACATATGTATCCAATTATTTTTTATTTATTATTTTTATGTGGAAGTATCTACATGCACGAATACGTATTTTAACGCCTACCTATTATGTATTACTGTATATATATATCTGTATGTGCAAATATTGGTATCTGTGCGGATATATATGTTTATGTATATAGTTCTACATGCTCTCTTTGGTATGTACATTTGCATCTTTGTATATGTTTGTTTGCATATAATATCACACAAGCATTATATGTGTGTGCCCCCGCGGCCATCTGTAAATGTGTGAATGTATGTTTGTATATATTGTATATTCTATGTGTTTATTTGTATATGTTTAACTGTATATATTTCTATACTTGTTCTTTGGATGTGTATGTACGGAATCATATATCTATATGTATGAGTGTCTGTATGCATATGCGTGGGTATGTATATGTGTTTATGTATACATGTATATATTATTGTGTGTGTCTATATATATACATATATATAATATGTGTCTATATATAATATATATATATATAAAATACCTAAGCATGTCGGTACTTCAATAGAACTGTAATGGTTTCAAAACTCACTTTAACGATTTAAAAATACTAATACAAGATATAGACCCGTTATTGCACTACAACAGACACACCTCACAATCAACGACAATTTTTCTATAAAAAATTTCGATATATACAGAAAAGACAGTCCGAACCCAAACCACAGTCACCACGGAGTTTTAATAGCTATAGATAAATCCATATATTTCGAATCAATCAACATTAATTCTCATCTTCAAGTTGTTGCAACCAGAGTTCACAAAGATTTTTCATTTTCCATTTGTAATATATACCTTCCACAAGACTGTACCATAGATACACAACTCCTAGACATCTATAACAAAATGCCTCGTCCAGTTCTTTTTATTGGGGATCTGAACGGTCACAACCCTTTATGTGGCTCCCAAATCATTAACACGCGAGGTAAAGTAATAGAAAATATTTTAGATGCTTCTAATCTGCTTCTACTCAACACCGGAGAACCTACCTTTCTCAGCACAAGCTATGCACTTTTTCGACTCTTGATTTGTCACTCTGCGATCCCTCGTTATTTTCCACTACAAATTGGACGATTTTGCCCGATTTATATAGTAGTGACCATTTTCCAATACTGTATAATTCAAAATAACGAATCCCACCCGAGTGAAACCGAGATTTGTTCTAAATTGAGCTGACTGGACCTTATTTGCTTCATTAGCCTCGCCACCTCAAACTCTCCCGTATCAAATGAATGTCGATAAAGGCTGTCAAACTACAAGAATACGATCATAGAAGCGGCTAAAGCATCAATACCAATGACCTCAGGCTCACCAAGAAGACCGCTTATCCCCTGGTTTAACGATATTTGCAAGGAAGCAATTAAAGATCGCCGTAAAGTCTACAAAAAAATCAATCTCTAAATAATCCCTGGATCACATCAAACCCCCCTAATCGTAGAGAGGAAATCGCTGTGACCAGATTAAGAATAGGACACACGAACCACGAACCAACGACGAATCAAACATAGGAACCGTGATAAAATTTCTTAAAATCCATAGACTATTAAATAAAATATAAAAGTAGATATAATTTGTATTTTATTGTTCTTTTTTGTATCTATTTTAATATATTTTATTTTTATACGTTTTTAAATATCTTTTTCATATACCACTATATCTATCTATTATTAATTTTTGATTGATCATTTTTTTTTTCTGTTTCTCCTCTAAAGAGTTTACAAACATAACTGTCTCACAGGCGTTGATGACCTTGGGGTTTTACGCCTTAAAGCCTGAATAAACAAACAAACTTCTTGATTTCTCCAAAGCTTTCGATTCCATAATCCATTCCATATTTTTCAACAAACTTAACTCATTATCCTTCTCCAATAGTTCCATCTCTTGGTTCCAGTCTTTCCTCTCACAACGAACCCAAGCAGTTTCCATACCTAATCAATCTCCATCTACCTACCTTCCTTTATCTTCTGGAGTTGCACAGAGTTCAAGCATGTCTCCTCTTCTTTTCAGCGCTTATATTAATGACCTAAATAATTCAATAATCCATTGTCCCCACCACCTCTATGCCGACGATTCTCAGATCTACTTATCCTTTTCTCCCGATCGTGATAGTAAAGGAATTGACGACACTATCTACCTTCTTACTAAATTTAAAAATCTTCCTCTATCCAACAGTGTCTTGCCTTGGTTCAAATCCTTCATTTCCGATCGATCCCAGTATGTAGACGTCCCAGATCAACCTCCTTCAAAGACACTTCTCCTCTACTGTGGTGTCCCTCAGGGTTCCTCCTTATCTCCTTTTCTGTTCGCTATTTACATTAATGACCTTCCCCTCCTGATCCATCACTCCCAATAATACGTCTATGCTGACGATTTCCAAATACACCTGTCCTTTCCCCCTTCTGACCCATTAGCCGCCACAAAATCGCTTGAAGAAAATTTAAATAGAATATATGTCTGGGCAGGAGCTAACAAGCTGAAGTTGAATGCGGTGACATCAACAAGACAAAAACAATAATAATAGGCTCCAATCACCTCCTCAAAACTGTTCCTAATATTCCAACCATGTTCCTATATGATAATCCCGTCAAATTTTATCCCAGCATCAAAAATATTGGAATAATCTTCGATCAAACCCTTTAATGGAAAAACCATGTATCCAATATCTCCCGACGTACCTTTTCCACACTAAAACACTTGAATAGCCTCCAACACATTTTTCCTTTTGAAATCCGTAGACTCCTGGTTACCTCCTTAATATTTCCCCTCTTCGACTATTGCTGCACGGTATATGGATGCGTCTCTGGGGATCTCGAAGCGAAACTAAAAGGTTTGACAAATTGCTTTGTACGATTCAACTTCGGGATCCCAAGGGACACTCCTGTTTCCTGTTTCTAAGAAGAGGCTGTATCCTTCCTACCGCTGTAAATATTTCCTGGAATCCTTCCTCTTCCAAGTCATTCACTCCCGCCGCCCTTCATACACCTCCGAGCTCCTTCAATTTAAATCTTCTGTCCACTCCCGCAATAACCGTTCCCGGTCTTCAGATTTATATATAATGGCCCACCGAACCGCTGCTTTCTATAAATCTTTTATTATCCGATCCTCATCCTTATGGAACTCCATCAATTTTACCGGAAATGGTTTGGTGGAAAAGGTCCCAGTTAACTGGGCCCCTAATAAATGACAAGTGAAACATTAAGAATTAGAGTACTTTGGTCAGAGGAAAGTTCATTTATATGCGTAATGGAACAATGGATGGGACTTAAGCCGCTGTGGATACAGAAATCAAGAATATAAAGATTATGGTTAGGATCTGTGGGCCAGTAGGTAGGAGAGTTGGGGGAAAGGAGGTGAAAACGTTGGTAATTGAGTGCAGACAGCAGGGTTCTACGACGATAATTTGTGGTTCTGGAACCCAATTGTTGGTGCTTGTATTTAAGTCTGCACCCAAGATAAAATGATGTCATTGGGAATTGAGGAGAGAACTGAATTGGGCATTGGATATGGATCGGTTAGGAGATCAATACGCTGACGTGAGGGTGACGGACACTAGCGGATCCAGGATTTAATTTTTGGGGGGAGGGGCTTCAGCCCGAAAGATTTCTTTTTCATATACATATAACAATAATTAATTAGAAAAAATAAATAAAAAATTCACTACCTGTATGAAATGGTGTTTAAGTGGTTCTTGAAGACCTACTAAATTTAATTAAACGATCAAGAATACTTAAGGAGATAGTTTTTAATATTTTTTCTGTAAAACATGGTTATATTTAACCATTTTGAAGGGGGGGCTTCAGCCCGAAAGCCCCCCTTAGATCAGCCTGTGGTAACGGAGAAAGTTTTTATTAAGATAGCGGTGGACTGAAGGAAATCGTGTGTAGGTAATTGGATTAGGTGATGGAAGAGGGATTGGTGTACAATTTGGGATTGGTGACAGCAGTATCGGCATGCTCTCTTTTGTCAGGGTGGTCAGTACGATTTGTCAGGTGAAGAGGATTTTGAGGTTGGGGTTGAGGTTGTTGTTGCTTCAGGGCTTGACATTTTTCGGTTGAATTCTTACCTCCAAGTAGTTCGGAGTATGATATGTTATTACTAACAATTCTAAAATGTTCTCTTCTTGGTCTGGTTGTCTCATCTTGAATCGGTTCTTCTGGTATCTGGATTTGAGGTTCTTATAAGTTTGGCAGCAGTTATAATACAGATAGTTTGTCTGTATGATTCCTAACACCATTCGCATTCCAAAGGAAAATGGATATAGGTTTATTGGAAGTCATTTAAGGATTTTTCGGGGGGAAATAAAATGTGATACAAGATTGGTGAGAAGGAATATCAAAGGAGTAACAAGGGATCTGAATTCAGAGAGGAAAGATGTAAGTAAACTGGTGAGATCTGTGGTATTTGATCGAGGAGGAATGTGAGGAATATGTTGTTGATAAAATTGTTTAGGATTAAGTGATGTTTGAGTAGGATATTGAGGGTGAGTTTGAGAATTTTGAGTTATACATTGCTGTTGCGGCAGGGTCTCACAATATGTAATAGCATTGTTACCTCCTAATAGGTGTGCAAAAGACACCATCGGGTCTATGGTTTTGAAAGATTCTTTTTTTGATCCGGATCTTTCAGTTTCTTATTTGTATCGGGATTTCTGGTATCTGGATTTAATATTCTTGTATATCTGGCAGCCTTTGTAGTTCGCCGGATGCACTTCATACCACAAAGCACAGACTGCAGATTCTTGTTTAGATTTTGTGTACTCACCAGTTTTTGTTGTCTACCGCATTATACACAACGAGGCAAATGATGACTTTACGTCTTCGTGTGGCCATACGCACAATTATGACTCTGGACGATATTCCTTCTAGGATACGGCTTCTCTACTTTTACACTTGTGTAATATAATCTTGTAACTTTGTCGATTTTTTCGATCCCGGGAGTCAGTTTCAGGTCTATAAAAAATAGCGGTAGAGGAACTTTTACTCCTGGCTGTTCCTTACTCTCCTTTAGTACATTTGTTATCTGGCGCACTTTGAAACCTTAAGTTTTTAGTTCTTCTTCTATTGTTTTAGATGGTGTTGAGGGGTGTACATTTCTTACAACTATTCTTAAAGCTTGCTTCGGCCGCAATTGATACGTGTCAAAATCTGCTTTGGTCACTGTTAGATACTTCACAATTTTTCTATAGGTCTCAGCTGTATCTGGTGATATTTTGGTGTCATTCGTTCTGCTTGAACATGAGTAGCTTCCGGAGCCTGCTATCTTGTTTAGTTAAGAACACAGTTATTGAAAATGCTTTATATTCTTAACGAATATTCATGGAGGTCGGGGATCTCTTTTTGTCGGTGAGGACTGCATTACCTCACTGTCATGCTGAAGCAAATGATAGGGGTTGTGTGTATAAAAAGGGGGTTCTTCAATTGTTCTCTTTTTAAATTCTGTTTTTGCCATGTTTTAGTTTTTTTTTCTGTTGGCCTTACAGACCACGTAAGGTCAGCTATTGCTGCTTTAACAAGCCTGCTCCATCTCTGCCAGTTTTGGGCTATTTCTTTCTATTTATCTGCAAGCAACTATATTGCATCTTTGTTCATTCCATCTATCCATCTGGTTTTTGGCCATCCACGTGGTATTTTAGCTTATATTAAGGGCATTCATTGTTACGTAGAGGCTTCCAGATGAATTGCTACGAGGTACATGCCCCACAATCTTTACCTCCGTACCTTCATATCATGGGATATTGATTGAATAGTTTCTGTAAGCAGTTCTTTGTTGGATTTTCTTATCCATGAGTTAAGACGCCGATCCCAGAACGTTCCGGTCATCGTGCGGAGGATTTTTCTCTCAAATATTTCAACACTTTTTTCTAGAGCGCTGGTTAGTGTCCAGGTCTCACAACCATATATTAGAACTGGCTTCTGGGTTATTGTGGAGCCAAGGTATCTGAATTTTTTTACTATCGGGAATGATTTTCCTGCTAAGCAGATTCTGTTATTAGGGTGGAATTTTCTAATTCCATAACAATTGTATTAATTTATGAACAATAATTTAAAAATATTGGGTGTGGGCTAATTTGTCTGCATATTTTGAAATTTTCTTGTAAAATTGTGTCTTATTGTAAAGTGTATATCTTGAAGGTAAAATGGTTCCATATTTTTCCATCGTCTTTATTTTTATTTATTCAGTAATATAACAACCTGCCACAAGTACAATAATTATAGTGAAGGAAGAACACATTCATGTCATATATACATAAAATAAACAGAAGTAAAATAACAAATAGGTAAATAATAATCAAAAAGTTTTAAATCATTAAAGTAAGATTTTAAACCATTGCAGATTCATTGAATTCCGATATATTTAGGTTATACACATGAATATACAACACATGTAAAATATATAAATACAAGCATATACACATACAAAATATATGATATACACATTCACTGTTTATTTGATACCGATATTCCGAATGTCCAATCAACATAAATGATATATGTAAAGTTTTACTTATGTTTTAATCGTAAACGCAGAAAAATTATTCTTATTTCAAATAAATAAATGGATTTCATTATTCTCGGTTTAAAGTAATTTTAACGCTTACCTCAACACGATTACCTCTAACGAGCTCCAGAGGAATTTTAATCGAATAAGTATTACAAAAAAAAAAAAAAAGAGCAAAACCTGATTTCCCCCTAATCATTTCCTCCGGTGGCTTTTCTAATTAAATTAACACAATGGATCATTAGGCAATTGAAGCTGATTTCATTAGGGGGCGTGTATTCTCATTTTCCTCATTTCTTATTCGCTAAAAATTACATTTTAATTTTAAATGACGAAGGCAGTGGATCAGCTGATTGGAAGGTTGTGCTCTCAACTGGTCTCTCAGTATTTGAATATTTTTCAGCGGAATCTATCTGATTTTTTATTGAATATATTTCACGTGTACATCAGAGCAGTTTATATTGCTGTTTAATATATTTTTTATATTTTTTATTTTATTTTATTTTTTATTTAAAAAACCCAATTTTTTTGATAATTTAACCCGAAATTTAAAGACTAGAATCTATAAAACCATTATCCTACCTACAGTTATTTATGGGTGCGAAACCTGGACCCTTACATTAAGAGATGAGCAACGTCTTAAGGTTTTTGAAAATAAAGTATTGCATAGAATATTCGGACAGAAGAAAGATGAGTTAACCGGAGAGTTAAGAAGGTTGCACAACGCCGACTTGCGTAAACTGTACCCAGTTAACATAACTAAAGTGATTACATCGCAGAGAATCAAATGGGCTTGTAAAATAGTTGGGATTAGTAACTAAAGAATTCCAAAAGGTTGATATTTGCTGTACCGAATGGTAAACGTCTGAGACAGAGACTGAAGCGCAGTTGGGAAGATTGCGTTAAAGCCGATCTGAAAGGACTGTGTTTAGACGGCACACGGTGGAGGGAGGTGTGTAATAAGCGATTGGTGGAGTCGGCATCGAACCTCGCTAAGCTAAGGGTTCGCTAAGCCTTTTATTATTATTATTTGAGTTGGCTACATGAACCTATAGTCCAGATAAAAATCTTAACATCATATTGCCTCTCATGCAGATATCTTGATTAAAATAATATTACTAACTTATATGCTTACTTAAGATAACCGGAATTTTAAAAGAAAAAAATGACTAAATTTTTTTTTTTATTGCACATAGGTGTGAATGTGTTTTATTTATTTTATTACCATTCGGATTTTAAAATATTATTTTATTTGACTTGTATATTAGATAATATTTTTTCTACTTTGGTTTTTTATATTTGTTTTCCTTTCTTTTGTACATTAATATGTACAATTGTGGACTCTATTAATACTCAAATTATTACTTAATAAAATCATTTAAAAAAAAATGATTTCAAAATACCTCAATAACATCAATATAGTTCATTTAAAAACTTGAATGAGTACATTACATGCGAATAACTCACCTGGTCCAAAGACCTGTTCAAAGGCGTGCCAGGAACGCCTAGTAAATTTTCTGCGGATCCCAGCAACAAGGGATGGAATGTGTATCAACAGGTCTCGTATTCGTCGCGTGGGGATCGTCACCTGTTTCCGGTCAAAAGACAAGAGCTTTTGTAATTTCTTCGTTATCTTAGTGTTTAAATTATCCAATATTATTATTACCATTATATATATATATATATACGTGTATATATATATATATATATATATATATATATATATATATATATATATATATATATATATATATATATATATATATATATATTTACTCATTATATAATGTGAAATGTCTAGTAAACGAAACAAGATATTTCAGAAATTTAACCATTGTTGAAACCAGGAAAAAGTTGATAAGAAACGAAGCTGCCACTGTCACAATCAACTCAATTGAGTTTTTTATTTATTTACAAATTTATTGAGTAATGATACAAGTTATCACTACCACAAAGACAACAGATATATATATATATATATATATATATATATATATATATATATATATATATATATATATATATATATATATATATATATATATATATATATATATATATATATATATATATATTAGGGCTACGAGTGTTTACCCATCTCTTTCTTTTGTTTTTGAAGTGACGCAAAATGTGATGCTCTAAAACTTTAATTTTATGAGTTTTTCCTCTTAGGGAACTCCTTTCCAAGTTACTGGGCCATTTATAGTAATTTGTCTCAGTTTTTGACAAATTTGGTAAAAATCAGCATTGGTTGACCTTGATTTTCTACCTAAACCGCGTGAAATATGAAAGGTTTTTTCATACCAGCCTCTCATATTTTCCCTAACAAATCGCCATGGCAACAAAGGCCAAGGCTCAGAAAAAGGATAGTTTTCGATCCATTCCGAATTTCATAATCAAAAGGTATTATATTATGATGTTCCGTTGTATAATATTTTCGATTGTCTCCGTCTACTCCCTTCTTTCACCCAGAGTTTTTTCATTGTGGGCTGTAGATGATGTGGCTCACATGCCATCATGCAATGTTCTAAGTCCCTCGAGGTGAGGACTTGTGCTTTATTTCAGGGAAATGGTACTTTCATCTTTTTCTTTATTATTTCTCTCAGACATTTTTTGTGTAGTTTTTTTTTTTTATTCCAAAGGTTCCACCATTGAGGATAAATTTTGTTTTTACTTCTAGTGTCAATTCCCTTAGTTAATTTATAAATTTATTTATCATCTGGTCAAAGTGAGACTCATTGTATTACACCGTCAAAGAAGTGCTTACTTTACTTTTCTTTATACATTTTTTTTTCTCGTGGCAAACATAATGTGCTTATTCGCAATATTTTAATGTTTTTCTACTCTCACTTTTTCTTCAATCGTTGAGAATTTTACAACAATTTTATGAACTAAGTACACAACAGTTTGTGAAATTGATAACAAACCACTCAACTCACAGCAACTCACAGCTCACAAAAAAACAATAGTATGTACAACAGATGCTAAACATACATATCGCATATCACCGCTAAGCTGTAAAGTGTTAAATTTACCCACCGCAAATTTAAGGTGGGCGTTATGTTAAGGCCACTCATTACAGCCATAGTTTCAAGCGCATCAATTAGTACACAACAGTAGCGCCATCTATTTATCATCAGAAAAGCGCTATCTATCTATTGGTAAAAATCACCAACTAACCTTGCATGGTGACCTGGGACCAGATGGGAGAAAGTACAAGATCTGGGCCAGTCTGAATTTGAGATTGCCAACAAAATGGTCTCCAACACTATGCATGCTCAAATAATGTCTAGCTAGACGACAAAGAAGTGGCAAAGAAGTGGCCGGAAGAGGCACCATGGATGCCAGCACATATGTGCTACGTGTGTTGTGCACACGTATTTGAGTTTTGTACACCCAAAGATGCAAGCACACCAGAACACACTATTCGACCAAGATGTACTCTCAGGGTTCTGCCTCTCAATGTAAGCATTCAAAATCACCGTTCAACCAGCCAGAATCTTCATTTACCCAATCAGCCCATCAATAATAAATAGTTTGCTAACACAATAATCCAAATGCATAATTTCTTACCCCTAATCAATAACTGTACATTTCACATCTATTTTTTTTTCATCAATATATTTTTAATGTTAACCTTTACATTCCACATGAACACCCCCTTCTGATAAACTATTTAGCATCCAGGTTTGATTCCTCCTACTTCGAGATCAGGAAAGGCCTGATGCCCAAAACACTAAGTTTATCTTTCTCATTTCTGTTATTTAGTTTGGTGGTTTTATTGTTTATATTATTATTATTTTTTATTTATTTATTTAGATATATAACTTTCTGTCTCGTGGACAATAATTATAGTGATAAATGAACACATTCACACCATACGTAAAGAAAATATAAAACTAGCAAAAGTAAAATAATAACTAAATATTATTAAAAACATAAAAACACAGCCATACCTATATACAATATATATATATATATATATATATATATATATATATATATATATACATACATAATCAGGCAGGGAACCCAAGGCCAGGCCACTCTCTCCAACTATAGATGGAAAAACAGGACTCTAACAGTATATTATTATTAACTTCATTTTTCTCAATTCTTTTAGTCAATGTGTGTAGTGAAACACAGTGGGTGTGACAGTGAAATGAAATACAGTGAAAAGAATGATTAAATAATTTTATAAAAATGGTTCTGATGTAATATTGTGAAAATAGGCGTTATCGGTACAAATAGGCAAATAAAAAAGTAATGTAATATATATCTGATAAAAAAACTGTCTAATAGATGTTCGACGGAATTAAGTACAATAAATGATTAATTTCAACTCATAAATAATGATATATATGAGTGGATTCATATCAAAGACGGGCATCTACCATTTTTAAAAAGCTGAGAAAACGCCTATTTTAGTTTTGTAGGTTCAACTCAAACCGTTTCTGATGATTTCATTTAAGAAGTTTAAAGTTGAATTATGAAAAAAAAAATCATAAGTATTGGTTTAAATTGAAGTTATGTTACATAAAATCGGCTTTTTCTCAACTCTCTTAAAATGACAGATGTCCGTATTTGATTGGAAGCCACGGTTATGTATCTGGGACAATTCTGCTAAAGCAAACAGAAACTTCAGTTCTGGAAGAATTGTTATAACAATGATAAGTATTGTTTTTCTAGAACTGAAGAGGATGCAATTTTATGGTCAATCCAGGTTCCATAATTAGTGCTACGTTGATGTTCTTGTCCAATAGAAAAGCTGTTAGTTCGTCCACATGATTTCTACCTCCATTAACATTCCAAAGGAGAACGGATATGGGTTTTGGGATTTGAGTCATTAAGGATTTTTTTAAAGGAGGGATGAGGTGAGATACGATATTTGCGAGGAGTGATATGAGTGAAGTAAATAGGAAGATCTGTTGCGTTTGAGGGAGGAGGGATATGATGAATTTGTTGTTGATGGTTAGGTATATTAGGATCAATAGGATTTTGAGGTTGGGGTTCAGGTTCTTGCGGCAGGAAAGAACATTTATCTGTTGAGCTCTTTCCTCTGTTAAAGTGCTCCAGGAAAGTGTTAAACTATTGTTCACCATTGTTGAAGGATGTTTCTCTCTTCTTGGTCTTACTGATTCATATTGAATCCATTTTTTCTTGTGTCTGGATTAGAGATTCTTGTGATTTGGCTGCCTTTGTAGTTGGTCGGGTGGCCCTCCAAGCATAGTTCACACCCTGCCTGACAATTGTGGCACTTGAAACCAAGCGTTTATCTTTGTAAGAAGTTTATCTTTGCAAATTTCTGCAAATCACCACTCGTAATGCTTTCTACTGCCTCAGGTGGTGTGTGTGAAAATTTTCTCTTTTTTGATAACTATTTTACTTTTTTCGATAGTTTCAGCAGTATCTGGTACTATTTTAGTGCCATTGGTCCTGTTGATACTCGAATAAGTGCCAGTGTAGAGAAACTGAAAATCCTTTTTATTTTTCATAAATATCGGAGGAGGCCTTGGTTCTCTGGGTATTACTACAGACTCCATTTTGAACCTCTCTGCCATTTTGAAGCACTTGATAGGCGTTAGGAGTGAATAAAGGGGATTCTTCGACCGTTTCTTGTGTAGATGTACTTAGATGAGACTGAGGTTTAGATTTTAAAGATTCTAATAGATAATAAACAATTAAATGTCCTTATACTCTTTGACTTCTTCAAAGCCTTCGATTCCATTAACCATCCCATCCTTTTCAACAAACTAAAATCATTATCCTTCTCCAATAGTTCCATCGCTTGGTTCCAATCTTTTCTCTCACAACGCACCCAAGCAGTCTCCATATCTAATCAACCACTATCTGCCTACCTTACTTTATCCTCTGGAGTTGCCCAAGGATCTAGCATATCTCCTCACCTTTTTAGTTCCTACATTAACGACCTACATAAATCAATTCTCCATTGTTCCCACCACCTTTATGCAGACGATTCTCAAATATATCTATCCTTTTCTCCCTCTGAGCTTTTGTTAGCATTTACGAAGATCCAAGAAGACCAAGATCGAATCAGTGCCTGGCCAAACTTATACGGATTAAGGTTAAATGCGGCTAAAACTCAGGTCATTGTTACTGATTCCAAACCCCTTCTTAGATCCCATACCGACTTTCCCATACTACACCTTAATGACCAGCCAATCTCCTTCTACTACACAGTTATAAATTTAGGATTTTTCATTAATCTAATCCTCTCCTGGACGCACCATATTTCTCACATTTCCCGACAGACAATTTCTACCCTTAAACTATTCCATCCGCCATCTCCTACCTCAACATACGCTTAGACTCCAAGTTTCCCAACTCATCTTCCGCCACTTTGACTACAGCTGTGTGGAGCTCCGTTATAGACTGAATAGCTGCCTATGATTTGTAATTGAGGCCCCGTGATATTCCCATGTCTCTTACCACTTCACTGAGTTAAGGCGACTCTTTCTCTCCTTTCGAAGACAATAGGTCCTAGGTACTTTCCTCTATTAAGTCATCAACAATCATCGTCCTTCTCACGCCAACAAACCTGCTCCCAAGTCCTCGACTCGTCAGTCCATTCCCTTTCCACAAGATCTGGATATTCTGACCTTTACCTCAATTCTTATAGATCTGCTTCTTTCCTAAACTCCTTTATTGCTCTGTCAATTTTTGGAATTCCCTCCCTATCAAAATTTGGCATTCCCCCTCCATATTAAAATTCAAAATCCCTGGTATTCTAATTCCTATCCTAAAAACAGTCAAATTGTTGCTTACCATTCGACAATATACATTTATTTATTGTCATTCATTATCAAATGTTAATGCTTTCTTTTTGCTATGGTATTACACGATTTTCCTACTCTCGATGCCACTGAATGCATGTTTTGTTTTTGGCATTTTTTTTTATAGACATTTAAATTCTTACATATCGTTACGTTAAGAAATTATCATGGTGTATTTGTATATTATACAGCATTTAAGTACTCAAGCATTTTATATTGTCAATTTCAGCATTTTTTTTTTTCTCAGCAGAAACGCAGAGCTTATTTTGAACAAGAAATTATTGTATTTTTTATTTATATTTCTGTTAAAAGTACATATACTGTTAGTTATCACTGTACATAGGTATAAGTGTCTTGGCATAATTGCTATACGTTTACCTACTGTTGTATACGTTTTTTACTTTTTCTTTCTTTCTATTGTTTTTATTTAGGAAAGATGTAGTTTTTTGCTCTATTTTGTTATTTTAAAGGGACCCTGTTCTAGAAAGAGAGAGAGAGAGAGAGAGAGAGAGAGAGAGAGAGAGAGAGAGAGAGAGAGAGAGAGAGAGAGAGAGAGAGAGAGAGAGAGAGAGAGAGAGAGAGAGAGAGAGAGAGAGAGAGAGAGAGAGAGAGCGTGTTAATGGAACCCATCCAGCAATGAAGGCGCAAAAAATTAAAGAGGGATGGCGCAGAATCTTAATGGACATTGCATGTTTGAGCGACGCTAATCCGATTATATTTTTATTTTTAATTACAAAAATATGTAGCTATTATATACCATTTTATTTTAAATAATAGACAAGGTGAATTCATCTGGCTTGAGCTTCTGGAACACTATGAGCTTCTGGAAATATATTTTTTAATGTGGTATATAAATAATCAATTTTTAGATTGGTTGGTTGAAAAGACGTTATGCACATTATTTCGAACATGTAGGAATATATTTCTGATCGGAATTATGAACCACATCATATTTTATTATTTTAAGTACATATTCCTGTTTTACATTTATTTATTATATATATATATATATATATATATATATATATATATATATATATATATATATATATATATATATATATATATATATATATATATATAAAGGTTAATTTCAATCGACGAATAAAAATTTCATGGCATCCTCTTCAGTTCTAGAAAAACAATACTTATCATTGTTATAACAATTCTTTCAGAACTGAAGTTTCTGTTTGCTTTAGCAGAATTGTCCCAGATACATAACAGTGGCTTCCAATCAAATACGGACATCTGTCATTTTAAGAGAGTTGAGAAAAAGCCGATTTTATGTAACATAACTTCAATTTAAACCAATACTTATGATTTTTTTTTTCATAATTCAACTTTAAACTTCTTAAATGAAATCATCAGAAACGGTTTGAGTTGAACCTACAAAACTAAAATAGGCGTTTTCTCAGCTTTTTAAAAATGGTAGATGCCCGTCTTTGATATGAATCCACTCATATATATCATTATTTATGAGTTGAAATTAATCATTTATTGTACTTAATTCCGTCGAACATCTATTAAACAGTTTTTTTATCAGATATATATTACATTACTTTTTTATTTGCCTATTTGTACCGATAACGCCCATTTTCACAATATTACATCAGAACCATTTTTATAAAATTATTTAATTATTCTTTTCACTGTATTTCATTTCACTGTCACACCCACTGTGTTTCACTATCACATTGACTAAAAGAATTGAGAAAAATGAAGTTAATAATAATATACTATTAGAGTCCTGTTTTTCCATCTATAGTTGGAGAGAGTGGCCTGGCCTTGGGTTCCCTGCCTGATTATATATGTATATATATATATATATATATTGTATATAGGTACGGCTGTGTTTTTATGTTTTTAATAATATTTAGTTATTATTTTACTTTTGCTAGTTTTATATTTTCTTTACGTATGGTGTGAATGTGTTCATTTATCACTATAATTATTGTCCACGAGACAGAAAGTTATATATCTAAATAAATAAATAAAAAATAATAATAATATAAACAATAAAACCACCAAACTTTCATAAGAAAGTTTTTAGACTTCAAAATTGGAACAAGATAGGTTCATGCAATATTGATACAATGATATACCTACTTAGAAATTTTCAATCTCTAATAAATTTTACCATTACAACGTTTTACTTTTGGTTTGAAGTATATTCAACTAACTTGAAGCAATCAGTAATTGTCTGATCTTAATTTTAAAGTAAACATAATGGATAGCCATTCTTGATGGACTCTAATTATTGAATAGAATATAAATAATATAGTTGAATTACAATGATAATTTTTTCCGTTTTTTTTTCGGTGAGAACATTGATATTTTTTAACTTAAATTTTATAGAAGATGATCTTGGAAAAGAGACTATAATGCGTATTAGTAGAAAAAGGCCTTTCCAATCTCAATAAATAATATATTTATCCAAATTTTCGCCCCTTCAGGCATCAGGGATAATCTGATTTAACATGTAATTCAAAATTTTCATCTGAAAAAACATATACTAAAATCTTTCAGAGGATTTACTTTTAGACATTGGCCCATTTTTGAAACCTTAAAAACATTATTCACCATTCAACGATATATATATATATATATATATATATATATATATATATATATATATATATATATATAAACTTACTTTTTAGCAGTGCACCCACGTGCACACTTATTCAAAGAACACCACCGAATAAGACCAATCTTTCAAGAAAGAGAGATGACGTCAACATTAAAATATTTAAATATTACGTGACTAAAATTGAAACCAGAATATGTTATTATTTTAATATAAATTATTTAAACCTATCAACGCTGAAATATTATTTTATTTACAATTAAAAAATATATATACATACACACACACATACATCCCCACGCACATACTTATATAAACATTTTATATATTTTTTTTTCATATATTATAACATTCATATAGTATATTTTTAATATCTCTAACATAACTTTTAATATCCATGTCATCTTATTATTTCTTTTTCATACAACTGTTTCTTTTTTAATGTCTACTTACAATTCATTTATTTTTTTCACCATGTACCTTTTATATTTTGTATATTTTGTAGCCCTGATGAAGACCAGCAAGATAGGTCGGCGTAACAATTAAAAATACTATTTTTTAAAAATTCAGTATTTATTTGACCGCATCACCCGCCCAACTCCTTCTCAAGTAAATAAAATAATATTCTTTAATTAGATAGATATAAATAATTTATATTAAAATAATAACATATTCTGGCTTCAAGTTTAGTCACGTAATATTTAAATATCTTAATGGACATGCATCTCCTACTTGAAGTATTGGTCTCATTCGGTTGTGTTCTTTGAATAAGTGTGCATGTGGGTGCACTGCTTAAAAGTGATTTTTTTAATACTTCTATTTATATATATATATATATTGTTGATTGGTGAATAATGTTTTTAAGGTTTCAAAAATGGGCTGTCTAATAGTAAATCATCTGAAAGATTTGTGTATGTTTTTTTAGATGAAAATTTTGAATTACGTGTAAAATCGGATTATCCCTGAAGATGTCTGAAAAGATGAAAATTTGAAATAACGTTATTATTTATCGAGATTGAAAAGACCTTTTTTATACAAATAAATTGTATGTAATAAATTATCATAATTGGTAAATGGTTGACTGTCGTGGATAATGAAGAGAAGAATAGTTAAGCCTTAATCATACATAGTTAGCCCTTAATCATATATTTCATTTCGACAAAACATCCATCCTTGCCACAGTTCTTAAACATGATAAACGACTCATTTTTGAAACCCTCCATATCCAGCTTCAACCAAAGATATATATATATATATATATATATATATGATCTGTATTAATTTCAATTTTTCTCCATTATTTCTCAACAGTTATTTTCTTCGTTTTATTGCCTCTCCAGAAGTTCTATCAACTATTTAAATGTATTACAATTTTTTAGTTATAATTTATAAATTATTTATTTATAATTTATTTATTATAAATTTATTTTATTTTAAACTATTTTATTGCCTCTGTCTATAAACTTTCGTTTTATTCCTTAATATTTATGACAAATATATCTCTCGTTCTTATTTACGCTTCCGATACGTTAGTTCAAACTTCCTCAGATAACCGTTGGAGATGACGCCACTATACACCCCTTCTATCCACCTCCGTCCTTCAATAACACGAGCATTGCATCTTTACCTTAGAGCAGTCAGGTTGTTACCATTTTTCTCTTACTTATTCTCTTTCTTATTTCAACCTTCTCAGTTTCTCTCCTCCTTCCTTTCATTCCTTTTCTCTGTTTTAACTCTTTATTATTTCATACTTTGTATGTACATATTGATAGACTTTACAACATCTCAATTTTCTATCTAAATATTCTATTCACTATATCTTAATTTTACTATTTATTTCCATTTCTTATATAACTTCATATTTTTCTGTTTTACATTTTATTCTAAGATTCCCTTTACAATACTTATGTCACCTTTTTTGACTATGTTTACTTCATCATTCCACACTTTATACCTATTATTATTATTTGTCTCTTGTTCTTACTATTGTCATTATTCTAACAACTTCATTTTACTGTAATTTTTATATTTCTCATACCTTGTTATCTGGTTCTTTTCTTAGCCCTGATGATGGCCTGAACTTCATGTCGAAACGCCGGCATATTTAAAAATAAATATTATCATTTATTTTTGCCTTCTTTTTTTACTGACCACCCCAACTATTCTTCTCTTCGTAATAAATTATCATTTATTACTGAAACAAATATATTCAACCCGAATCCAAGTCTTCTAAAGGTATAAAGTTTTTCGAGGCTTTCGGATAAACACTTTTTCATGTGAATAAATATTTATTAATTCAACATATTTTTATCTAATTAAAAATTTTAGTTTAAAATCAATAGGCGACCACCAAGCAGGGTTCGAACAAAGAAGAAGCACGCTAGCCATATCTTGATCCTAAAACTAGTACTCAAAACGATGGGGGGTAGCTCAGGATATCCATACTTAATTTGTCGATTTGAAAGCAGCCTATGACTCCGTGGACCGGAACTGTCTTTGGAAGATCAAGACAAAACCGTGACTTCCTGGAACGATGGCGAGATGACCGGGAACGAGTATTATGGGGACGAACAGAGGATTTGAATTGAAGGAGCTCGGAAATGTAAGAAGAACGGTGTGATTTGATGACTTGAAAGAGGAATGTTGCCGGGAAGTACTTACGACGTTAGGAAGAATAAAAACGCTTCAATTCTGCATAAAAACGGGAACCAGAGGAGTCTCATGGATTCCGAAGTTGAATCGTACAAAGAAATTTATCAAACGTTTTAGTTTCGCCTCGAAATCCCCAAAGACGCCCCCATGTACCGTACAGCAATAGTCAAAGTAGAGAAAAATTAAGGCTGTGACTAGGAGCCTACGGATTTCAAGGGAAAATAGGTGACGGGAGTAATTGAGACGTTTTAAGATGGAAATGGTACGGCGGGAGATAATGGATATATGGTTTTTCAAGGAAAGCGTTTGATGAAAGGTTATTCCAAGGTTTGAATGGAGGGGTAAAATTTGTTGAGATTATCATGTAGAAACAGAGTTGGAATATAAGGAACAGTTTTAAGGAGGTTATTGGAGCCTATTAAGATTGCCTGGAACTAAAAACGAAGGAAGGGATAAAAGGTTTTAACCAGGTTTCAGATACTGCTATTATGTGATTAAAATTATCAAGGAAATTATTCTGAAATTCGTCGTAGTGGGCAGTAAGGAAATGCGCATTGATGTGACAGGAATTCAGGATATTAGTCATGACTGGAGAGTTGGGATTTGGAATTTTGGAAAAAAAAAAATGATGGAGGATGAAGGATAGGATATAACATTTTCTAAGCATAATATTATGTTAAGAAATAACGAAAATAATGAAAACACTAAATAAACTTTGAAATGAAAAAAATAAATTTTCTGTATTTCAAAATAAATATTCAGTTAAAATAAATTTTTGACATAAAAAAATATAAATATCTCCTTGGTTTATATTAATTGATATAGATTGGCAAAGAATCAAATAAAGTTCAAAATAATATATACCAAAATAAAAAAAAGCTTAAAATTAAAATATTACGACGAGAAAAAATGAATACAAAAATAAAGATTTTTTTGCCTTAACAAGCCTGGTCCATCTCTGCCAGTCTTGAGCTATTTCTTTAAATTTAACTGCAAGCAACTCTGTTGCATTTTTGTAGATTCTGTCTATACATATCCTTTTTGGCCTTCAACGTGCTTTTTTGCCTTCTATTGAGGCGTTCATTGTTATGCAGTGCTTCCAGATGGATTGCTACGAGCTGTATGCCACCGCCCATCTTAACCTCCGTGCCTTCATATCATGGGATATTGCTTGACCAGTTACTGTAAGCAGTTCCATATTGATCTTTCTTCTCCATGTGTTAATACTCTGATCTCACATCACTCCGGTTATCTTGCGGAGGATTTTTCTCTCAAATCTTTCAACATTTTTTCTAGGGTGCTGGTTAGTGTCCAGGACTCATAGCCATATATTAGAATTCGCTTTATCATAGCATTACACACCCTTAGTTTAAGATTTCTTGAGATTTTTCGGGATTTTAATACCTTTGGGAGTGAGAAGAATGCTATGTTTGCGCTAGTTATACGTTGGTCTATTTCTGCCCGTTGATAATTCATTGAGGTTATTGTGAAGCTGAAGTATTCGAATTTTTTTGCTATCGGGAATGTTTTTCCTTCTACGCAGATTCTGTTATTGAGGTGAAATTCTCGGCTCATTATCATATATTTTGTTTTGTCTTCATTTACTTGTAGGCCAATCTGCTCTGCCTCTCTTATTAGTGTTGTAGCGAGTTTCTCAATGTCATGATTACTTCCAATAACAGCTATATCATCTGCGTATCCAAGGATTTTATGAATAATTCCGACGTGGTCCGATTTTCCGAAGCTTCGTTTAGGTTTCGTAATAAGTTTTTTTTTTTTTTTTTGGGATAGGGTTATTAGCCATATGCCCAGCCGCCAGCCTGGAGGACCAGGAACAATGTAACAAAAAATTCAAACAAATGTATTTAAAGAAACAAAAAAAAAAAAAAAATCTTTATTTATAGACAAAAAAAAAAAGCTGGAAATGAAAAAAAAAATATAATAAGAACATTTCTAGCAAGAAGAAATAAATTATGTGATAACTGACGGCAACTCAAATACAACTTTCAACTGAAAACGTCCATATCACATGATTACCAATAATTACTACTGGGTATCCATCTGGCTGTCTGCAGCAAATTTCAATCCCACTAAACCAGATATAGTTTTACTTTCACTTTTTAAATCTTAGTTTTCAACGGAAATACACGTTTTGAGGTACACTGAGTCCAAATAACCAAGTCCCAAAAAACGGTCTGTGTGTATGTGAACACTATTGCTCGAAACCGAAAAGCCGTAACAAAACTGATATTACATATTTAAGATAGATGTATGCCTTAAATGTCCTAGCAACTCTTTTCTTAAAATCGGCTAACCGTTAGTACCACTTTATTTTACAATTTTCTCAAGGAAACACATTTTTACTATTTTCTCATTAACGGCTCTAACGATTTTGATCAAACTTGGTGTATCATTGTATAATTAAGTGTTCTTTAATACCATTTAGGTCTTATCCCCGTTGATGTATCTTTACAGGGCTAAAATGCCCTATTTTCATATG
The DNA here is from genome assembly GCA_928085145.1 of Nezara viridula. Lineage (NCBI taxonomy): Eukaryota > Metazoa > Arthropoda > Insecta > Hemiptera > Pentatomidae > Nezara > Nezara viridula. The sequence goes on along the minus strand of OV725078.1, from coordinate 193,111,964 downwards.
CGTCTTCCTCTAAAGTACCTTTAATATGGTTTATTTTAAATAATCAACTATCTCTCATTATTAAAAGTTACGAAAAAATGCTAAATATAACTTTTGAAAGAATTTGATAACTGAATAAAGGAGAAAACAATAAAAATGCTATTACTGGTCGAAAATGAATCTCTGGAAATACAAGTCAGAAGGTATACTTATAATGTATAGTTGGAAACTGGATAATTTTAGAAAAAAAAATATCTAATATAGAAAGTTGTAGCTGGTAACGGGGAGCAGCGAATAAATTATATATAATAATATTTATGATAATATTCAACTTAAATCACATGTTTTCAAGGAAATTAAATGAAATTCACTAACTAAATGTAAATTTAAAAAAATATTTTTACGTTTGCAGAAAGTATTTAAAATCCACCTAATAAAGGCAATGGAAAACTCTTGTGTGAAAGAAGAAGTATAATATAAAATTATTTCATTGATGTATAAAGCATTTGTTTTAAACCTTGAATACATTTACTGTAGTTTAGTGATTTCAGATCTGATATTATATTTAAATAATTATGTACCAACGTTTATTCCGAAAAATTGTCATGTAACTTTTTAGAAAATTAAATTAGTGAATAATTTGATGAATCTTCCCTTTTTGATATTCCAACAGTAGCCACTACTATTTCATTGTACTTGCATGAAAGAAGAAGTGAAATATAAAAATATTTCATTGTACTTGTATGAAAGAAGAAGTGAAATATAAAAATATTTCATAGATACGTTCATAACCTTAAATATATTTACTGTGGTTTAATAACTCTAGATCTGATATTATATTCAAATATTTAGGTATCTATCGTCCGTTTATTCCGAAAAATCATCCTGTAACCTTTTAGAAAATTAAATTAGTGAATAATTTGATAAATTTTCCCTTAGCAATATTCCAACAGAATTCACGACTATTTCATTGTACTTGTGTGAAAGAAGAAGTCACACAAGTCCATCCATAATAACTGGATCAAACAATCCATAATCAACGAATCGCACAATCCATAATCAACCGGTGATATTATAAATAGGACTTTTGTTATTTTAATAGTATCTATGATTTGTTAGGTGCAATCTTTTTAGCTTTAGCTCAGTTAAAAATGCAATTTTATACTAGTCCAACATGGCCAGAAAATAATTGCTATTCAAAGTTGAGCAAAGTTCGAAGAGTAAGTGAAAGTTGTGTGTTGCGCGCACCAGATCTTTTTTTTCAGTCACTCTCTTCAGTTTTTTGGCGGGCGTCATGACTTCACTCCCATTACCTCGGTGCAAGTCATCCTCTCCCCAGCGTATATGGCGTGTAGATCTCTCTTTGCTGATCGCGTCCTTACTAGCTCACCTCTCATTGATTGTTTGACGAATCTTACAATAATTGGGATCGGAGTCCCTTCTTGCTTGGGCTTGAGTTTCACGGTGTGATAAAGATTGTCCGGAATTTCACTTGACACCCAGACGGTTTTACCTGGCTTCTCCAGAATTTCTCTAATACTATTGTATTTTTCAGTTGAAGCTGTTCTGTGTAATTCATACGACTTTCTAGTTCGGATATTTTTGATTTCAACATGTTGTTTTCCATGGTTAATTTTTCAACATGGTTTTTTGCTCTTTTAGGATGGCTCATATTTATAATAAGATGTCCTTACTCTCGAAAGATAGCTCCGATTGCTTCTGAAGTGCTTCATTTATCTTCTTCAGTTCGTTTATACCCTGAAGTTTGGCCTTCTTCCCTTAACTTCTTCGGTAATCGCCCTCAGTAAGTCTTTTACCATACTAGGCTCAGATGCTGGCACTGTACGCGATACTGATTCGCAATCGGTGCATTTCCATTTTTTAATAATTTCTTTTAGGCCTTCTGGGTCTGTAAAATCTATTTTCATGCATTCAGCATGAAAGAGTTTTTGGCATGTGACACAAGCTAATTTAGTCTTGTCTTTAAAAATGATAAGAGAATACAAAAATGATAACAAAAACAAAGGCACCTGTTTGTTTGGGTGGAGGCTGGTAGGATTAGGTTGCTGCTGGCTATCCCCACTACTCCAACTTGGCTGCTTCTATCTGGTAGGATTATTTTCACTAGACAGCTATTATCACAACAACTAACTGTACTGAATCTGTAATATTATGAAATGAAGTAACTGTTAAAAAAAATACTCTAACCTCCGAGCTCAGTGCTCATCTTATTGATGCTTCTCTGCACTGGGTCAAACGATGCTATCGAAAAATTCATCACTGTTTTTAGAAACTAATATAAAATTGCGGAAGGTAACAATACACCAGATTTAGCTACTCATGCAGCTGGACATAAAGATTGCCTAGATAGAGCGGTATTCTAAGTTACAAAAGGTTAGTTAAAATTTTATGTCTTTTATAAACCCTATAAAATATAAAGGGAATATTTTACTATATATCCATGATAAGCAGCGATTAGTTCTGCCATAAATACTGTTAAAAAAGTTGAACTTTGTTTACAACCTATGGTATTATTTATATAATACTTACCTCTATCAGGTTATTTTCTTTACATGTTAAGATAATAATCCCAATTAGTTTGTATTTTTCTTTCGCTCAGTTAACATGGTGTGGGGTGATAAAGAAAACCAAATTGCTGTGATCGCCTTACTCATATTTGGAAAACGTAACCACTTTACATTAATATTTAATATGAAAAAGAGTTATATATAAAATATGAAAAAATTGATAATTAATTAAAGGAGATACAAAAGATCGTAACGGATAATAGTTGTAATGGAAGAACCAAAGAAATACGAGCTCGTCCGAGCTCACCCGATGTCGCCCAAAAGAGTATTACAGGCTTCCCATACGTAACATGAATACGTATTAAATATGTAACGTAAGCCAATCTGGTTTCCGTCCCGGCTACTCCACACAATCCGCCTTAATTAAAATTACCAATGATGTTCAGACTGCAATAGATAATAAACAATTAACTGTCCTTATACTCCTTGACTTCTCCAAAGCCTTCGATTCCATTAACCATTCCATTCTTTTCAACAAACTAAAATCATTATCCTTCTCCAATAGCTCCATCGCTTGGTTCCAATCTTTTCTCTCACAACGCACTCAAGCAGTCTCCATATCTAATCAACCACTATCTGCCTACCTTACTTTATCATCTGGAGTTGCCCAAGGATCTAGCATATCTCCTCACCTTTTTAGTTTCTACATAAATCAATTCTCCATTGTTCCCACCACCTTTATGCAGACGATTCTCAAATATATCTATCTTTTTCTCCCACTGAGGTTTTGTTAGCATTTACTAAGATCCAAGAACGAATCAGTGCCTGTGTAAACTTAAACGGATTAAGGTTAAATGGTGATAAAACTCAGGCCATTGTCATTGGTTCCAAGCCCCTTCTTAAATCCTATTCCGACTTTCCCATACTAAACTTTGGTGACCAGCCAATCTCCTTCTACTGCTCTGTCAAAAATTTAGGATTTTTCATTGATCAAACAATCTCCTGGAATCACCGTATTTCTCACATCGCCCGACGGACAATTTCTACCCTCAAACTATTCCATCGCTTCTGCCATCTCCTACCTCAACATACGCGCAGACTCCTCGTTTCCTCTCTCATCTTCCCCCACTTTGACCACAGCTGTGTGGTGTATGATGGATTCTCGGTGGAGCTCCGTGATAGACTGAAAAGACTTATGAACAGCTGCGTAAGATTTGTAATTGGTGCCCCGAGATACTCCCAAGTGTCTCACCACTATACTGAGTTAAATTGGCTCTTCCCCTCCATTCGAAGACAATATTTCCTAGTTACGTTCCTTTATCAAATCATCAACAATCATCGTCCTTCTTACGCCTACAACCTTCTCCAATTCAAGTCCTCAGTCCACTCCCTTTTCACAAGATCTCGACCTTCCGACCTACATTCCTTCTCACAGATCTCCCTCGTTCCAAAACTCATTTATTGCTCGCTCTGTAAATTTCTGGTATTCCCTTCCTATCAAAATTCGGCATTCTCCCTCCCTATCTACATTTAAAACCCTCCTGTTCCAATTTCTATCCCAAAACAGTCAGAAACCCTTTGCTAACCTTCTATGTAAATTTACATATTACTCAAAATGACTAACATAATGATATATATACATTTAATTCATCACTCAATACTTACTATCAGATTAGTCTTCTTTTCCTTTTTTTCTGCAGAAAAATAAAGTTTATTGCTAAGAAGAATATTATAGTTTTTTTTTTTTTTTTAAACGTGTATACTTATATTTTACCACTGTAAATAGATTTAAGTGTCTTGGCCCGGTTTCAAGTGTTTTTTATATAGATTTTTGTTTATTTTGTACATAATGTGTTTAACTAATATTTTCTTTACTTTTTTATAAGCATATATATATTTTTTTCTTTATTTTTACTTTTTATGTTTATTTTTACATAGGCCTTAATTTTAATACTTGTACTTTTTTGTTATTCTAAAGGGACTTTGTCCTAGAATAAAATTATTTTCTATTCTATTCTAACATGAGCTTAATATAATAAGGACTCTGACAATATTATATAGATATACATATGCGGTTTTCATAAATGCTATCGTTATATAATAGACATGCATCTAGTATTAGAAATGTTAGGGTATTTTAAGGAGTGGTGATACTGACCATCGTAGGATAAATAATAAATGGAAAAAAGTGAAAAATGCAGTGGCTGAAAATGCAAGGGATGTATTAGGGAAGAAGGAACCAACTCCCAGAGGTAACTGGTTTGATGAAGAATGTGAGAGTGTCTAGAACGAAAAAAAAAAATACTATATTTTGCACAAAATACATGTGGTCTGTTACATTATCAGACAAACTAGACGTTTTTGTGCCGAAAACACATACTCTAAACAACACTTTTCTTCAAATAGTTTAATAGACTCACAGAAATATTAACAAGTGCGGACTCGTAGAGATATGAATATATAGATAAGAAGATGGATAGATTAAGATGGCTATGGAGGAGGAATTATGGAGATGGTAGAAGAGGAGGCGGAGAAGGGTCCCTTGAATGATCCATTCATTCAGTAGCAGGCACTTACAAATATTGTCTTTTAGTGAAACCTGACCATCAAATACTCAAATTGAAGTTATTTCGGTGTCTGCTAAGGCTCCGAAATGCATTTTGTTAAAAGTAATTCACTGTTTTATCACTAAGTTTATCTTTAAATAGCTGTGCCTCCAAGTTTCATCCGTCTTAAATTTGAAATATAAATTAATACTCATTATGAGTACACACGATTAAGTATGCTGCAATATGCTGAATGACTTGCGAACTTTATATGAAAACAAAAAACATAAAGAGTACACAAAATATACTACTCAAAGAATAGTCATTTTTATCAAGTTATTAACATCCCCCTAATATTTCATAAAAAGCTTCATCTCATCCTTGCCTACAACATTTTTTCACACTTATTTATTTGCCTTGAGGTCAATCCAACAATATTTTTTTTTTTTTAATTTCTTAATGACATTTACAACTGTATTACATAAATACATCAAGTAAATTTGGACATGATAGATATAATGACATGAATACACTTGCTGAGTAACTACCCAATGGTAGCACTCTAATGATATGACTACATTAGGAGATCACGGGGCAATCTTCTTTTCAGACGCCTCGGAGGGTTATCAGGAATTGAAGAGGAAGCAAGGTTAGAAACGAGAGGGTTGGGATGATTCTGAAGTTTATTATGGAAGGATAGGTATCTGGATTGGGCCAGATCTAACTCCTGCTTTCCTCCTTTGTGTTCCCCCACTTCGACTATGACTGTCTGGTGTACGGCGGACACTCGGGAGAATTCGAGGCCAAACTTAAACGCCTAATGAACTGCGCAATACGTTTTGTTTTCGGAATCTCAAGAGATACGCATATAACCCAGTATTACACCAAGTTGAAGTGGCTCTATCCATCCAACCGCCGTTTGTACTTGCCACTTTTCTATACCAAGACATCAGAATTCAGCGGCCTTCCTATATTTTTCACAACCTACAATTCAAATATTCCATTCAATCCCGTCTCACTAGATCTCGTACCTCCGACCTCTATCCACCTCCCCACCGAACTGCAGCGTTTGACAAATCATTTATAATTCAAGCCGTCTCCTCTGGAATACCATCCCTCCCGATATCCGACATGTACAATCAGTTTCCTCATTTAAATCTCTCCTTTTTAACCACCTACTCCTTTCCCAACCCGATTGATCATGAAATGTAGATAAGAGAACTTTTAAAGTCCCCCCAGAAATTATTTTCTTTACTTATGCTATTTTATTTTATTATATAGTTTGTATTATACATATCAGAATGTTTTTAGTGTAATAGTTGTATTTTTTGTTTTATTATTTTTTCAAAATGTTAATCTTAATAATCAATGTAAATAATTAATGTTATGTATAGCCACACAGGCATTTATTCTGTATCTGTAATTTGTCCTAAAGGGACAACAGTCCCAGGATAATAGAAAAAATATTTTCATTTCATTTCATTTCGTTTCACATTCTGCGATTTCTGCATTATAATCAAATGTGGACTGGAACAGAGCATCCGGTACATTAGACAGCCGCTGGGCAATGGACCAATGCTGCAAAGGAGCCTCCCATTGACAGCGGATCATTCCCAATCCACGAAACCTCAGTGCATAGAACATCGCCGTTGATGCATTAGCAGGGATCCCGATAATGGTCTTGATACTCCTGCGGATATTTGCATCGATTCCTTCCAATATCGCAGGACGTATCTCTATGAGGGGTGCCGTCTGGAGAGAGTAAGTCCCGGGAACACTTACTGGTTCACAACGTTGATCTTCTGCTCCGGATTAAGAAGGCAAGAGCTAACCAATTTGTTGTTTAATTTGGTCACCATTCCTCATTTAATAATATCTCTCCCGAGAACTCCGGGAGAAAGCCAAGAGGCTTTGTTGATACTATAACTTTTCAGTTCTCTAGAGGGAGCTTTGTTTGTTGCAGCTCTCCTTTCTCGACTATTAAGCCCAACCTTTTCTGTGGATTTATCGCTAGACCAATCTCGGAAAGGATTCTCTGCACACCATTGACAATACTCTGCTGCACAGTTATCACGCGCTGTAACATCTTGGTCATCCGCGAAGCCTGTGAGGGCCACACATTCTTGGTCGCTGGTTAATTTATATCCATAGCGGTCGGAAAATTCTTGCTCACACAGGTCGAGGTATAGATGATCTATAGCCAGGTAGGCCAGCGAGGGCGACAAGGGTCCGCCTTGGGGTACTCTTCGCCGCACTTTGATCCAGCTAGTCGAGTGGGCTCCGACCTTGGATACGCCGAGAATCAAGATTGGTCTTGATTTGGTTTGACCCCAGGAGAGCCGCAATTACGTTTTTCAGGTCCGATGACTCTCCTCTTGCCTCTAGTGAGCCGGTCAGGCCAATCTGAGGAATCGGTCAGATTGAATGAGAGGTAAATCTGAACGTCGTAGGCATACAGGTGGTATTAACAGTGCAGGGTAGAGGATGGGAGTTCATTTATATAGATGGAGAAAAGGGTGGTGGATAAGGAAGGGCCTTGTGGGACACCTCTGGACAGAGGTAGAGATTCTGATTCTGGGAGTTATTAGGAATTAAAACATACTGGGAGCGACCGGTAAGGAAGGATTGGAACCAATCAGGGGCACTAGAAGAAAAGGATATATTTTCAAGTTTGGTTAGGAGGATGTTGTGGTGTACTGAATCAAAAGCATTAGAGAAGTCAAGGAGAATAAGAATGGTTAGTTTCTGCTGATCTATGGCTGTATGAAGGTCTTAGGAAATTTTGATTAGTATATCCGGACTGGTAGATGACTAGGAGATTATTGTGCTCTAAAAAATTGTATAGCTGGGATTGGGCTAGTCGTTCTAAAAGTTTGAAGAGGTTTGTAAGAAGGAAAATTGGACTGAAATCGTTAATAACTGATGGGTTAGAGGTGTTCTTCAAGGGGCGTACTAGGGCGGTTTTCCGGGATGTTTTAGGGGATGTTTAGGGCGGGATGTAGGGAAGGTAGCATTTTGAAGAGAATTATTATATATATGGTAAAGCATCGGCAGAATGGTTGGTAGTGCGGCTTTGATGAGTCTGACTGGAATGTTATCGGGACTATAATCGTTGTTATGGGATTTCTGCATAGAGTTTAGGAGATCATCAGGTGGGAAAAAAAGAAGTGATCAGGATTAACTGAGGAAAACATGGGAGCCAGATAGGACACAAGAGTTGTGGTTGCAAAAGGGTAGGAGACAAAGTTTGCGTTGAGGTTATCGGCAGAAACGGAAATGGAATGGGACTGGGTTGTATTACCAATGGTCAGTTTTCTGAGAATAGCCCACGTGGCCTTGCTCTTAGGGAAGTTAGATAAGGAATGATAGTAGTAATGGGATTCAGCACGGTCTACTGCTGATTGAGTGATGTTCCGAAGCTGTTTGAAAGAGAGAAAATCTTTATGAAGTCGAGTTAGTTTAAACGGTCGCCTTGCAGCATCTCTTTTTCTCATACACTCTCTTAGAGCAGGAGTAAACCTAGGAGTGAAAGGATGTCAGATGGTTTTCGTGATAAGAGGAGCATGTTGGCCGAGGATAGAGTGAAGATGAGAGGTAAGGGTTTCTACAATGGTGTCGATGGATTTTGAGGAGTGAATGGGATTCCGCTGGATATCGTCAAGATCTTTTGACAGTGTTTCGTGAGTGAGGGAATTTAGGTTTCGGGAGAATATTGTTCGGGGAGAAAAGGATGGGACAGGGATATGATAAGAGACCTGGATAAGTTCGTGGGAAGATAGAAAATGGACCGGGTGCTGAAATGCGGCAATGAGTTTGTCTGTGGAATCTAGGATAAAAAGATCGAGCCAGGAATCTGAGAACTGAATATGCTGGGTTAAGTTGTAGGGTGCTATGTAAAGGCTGAGAGAATGGAGGAGGCTTGTTAGGTTGGAATAATCTGAAGGTGGCATTAGTAAATTGGTATTAAAGTCTCCGAAGAGGATGACATTTGAGTAGGAAGGGATTAAATTGTACAGAGAAGTCTCAAATAATTCATCAAAAGGAATTCTAGGAGGGCGATATATGAGAACAAACAGAATGGTCGATGACGTTGTGAGGATTTCGGCAAAGAGTAATTAAATGTGCGGTGCATCGGTTAAGGAACAGCAATGAAGGATTTTGGATGTAAAGCTGTCATGGACAAAGAGCCCTACTCCACCACCCGTATGGTCTACTCTGTCATGTCGAAGGAGAGTATAGTTAGGTAAAACGATCTAGGAAGACGGGATTGTGGGTTTCAAACAGGTTTCGGATACTTTAATTAAATGGTAGAAGTTATGGATAAAAAAAGTCATAAAATTCGTCAAAATGGACTAAGAGTGACTAAACGTTGACATGGCAGGTTAAAATGATATTACTCTTGGATTAAGGAGGAGTTGCTTGGTAATCGGACAGGAGGAAAAAGGATAGCAATATTTATGCAATATCCAGAGCTAATGTGAGCCCAGTGACTATTATTAATGATAATATCTCTATTGAGAAGGACAATACATTCATAAAATTGTCCAGATATTAATAATCAAAGGAAAGAGAAAATATAAAATTTATTCAACGAAAATTATATTGCTACTGTGAGAAGGAAGAAAATTACATAAATTAAAATTTCTAAGCAGATAAAATCTACAATATTCTCATAAGCAAAAATAAAATTATTACCTAGGTAAATTAATAAAATAAAAGCAATAAAAACATAAACCTGAAAATATGAAAAAGCAAAAACGAAATAATGAAACATGTGTGTACATGTCAAGCAAACATGTCCATGTCCGATGGTGAATTAATGACGACGATCTGCTGGCCATCATCCCTTCGACACTTCCCCTTACCTGCACTAAACCACACATATCTGATTTCCCGCGGACATCTTACATCATTCTTCGGGGTTCTTTCATATTCTCTTTCTATTGCGTCATAGAAAATATCTTTTCTCCACCTACTCTGTATCTTCTGTGCGGGCATGTACTCACATACTCTATTATATTGTGCTTGATTGATTTTCTAATGATGAATCCAGACCCACATATATTTGCATGGTGTCCATTCTATATTAATTAATTCCATCATTTAAACGTTCTTCCAACGTATCTCCTGTAGAGCTACAACTTCAATTTGATGTTTATCAAGCTCCTTCTCCAATATCTTGCTAGATCCAGGTCGGCTTAAACCTCTTATATTCCAAGAAGCTATATTAAACCTATGTTTCCGTGCCAGGGTCAAATAACATTTGTGACAATCCATATATCTGAGGCTGTGTATTGTTTTCAGAACTGTAACGTTTTTCATGGTAGATGGGTAGTTAGCCCACCGATCTGGGATTGGGACCAGCAACTACTTCTGAGCGACACAGCAGGTGGAGTTAAGAAATAAAAATACATGTATTTATTATTAATTGTGTTATTACACTTTCAAAAACGCAGCTATTCTCAGATAAATGCTGCTTAAAAAAGAAATACATTAATAGTATTAATAACGGTAGTGTTCTACCACTATCCTACTATCACCGGAGTTGTTCTGCCGCCTGAAAAAGATTAGAAAACATTACAGTATTTTATCATATCTAGTGATAAAGTAATTTTTGATCAAAACCAATAACCAATAACTTAAAGCAAATAATAGAAGAACTCTAGAGTAGAGAGGAGTATGATTGAAGATCTTTCGATTCAAGATGTCTTGCCTTATCTTACCCCTTCCAAAGCTAATCTCTTGATGCTTGCTATAATCTCTTCTTCCTCCATTAAATTTATCTATTCTTTTATTCGCTTTGACGTGGCTCTGATTTATAGATCCTTGATGATGCATCTATCTAAAAGATATTGCCTCACTCAATATAGCTCTTGGCCGTTACAGGACGAAAAAAAAATTCTTACCGTCAATGAGCTGTAACGTCAAAATTCCTTCATAAGGTGGCTTTACTATTCAATATTTCACCAAAAATCCAAGATTAGTCTATTATCTTCTAACAAACTAAATATAACAATATATATATATATATATATATATATATATATATATATATATATATTATATATATATATATATATATATATATATATATATTTAAACTTCACTATTTAATTGGGAATAAGGTCACTTAATTATTATTTAATAAACTAATGAATGTTCATTTCTTCTGTTTATTGACGTTTCGATCCCGGTATTTTCTTTTTATTAGTCAACCATGGGATCCTCTTCAAAGCTAGAAACGTCAATAAACAGAAGAAATGAACATTCATTAGTTTATTAAATAATAATTAATTGACCTTATTCCCAATTAAATAGTGAAGTTTAAATTTAATACTCAAAGGTCGATTAAGGAAAAGTTGTAAAGATATATATAGTGCTCTCGACCAATCTCCGCTGGCTTTAGTACCAGTGACGCGGTTGGGAGAGTAGCGCAGGGTTCTCCTGGAGTTCCCTCGCCTGATTGTATATAGGTATGCATATGTTGTTTTTTTTTTCTTAGTTTTAATTTTCTTATTTTTTAGGTTATTTTATTTTATTGTCTATTGTATATACTTTTGATTATTATTTTGTTCTATTTATTTTATTTTTTTGTACATATGGTGTGAATGTCATCCTACCTCACTATAACCAATGTCCAACAGACAGATTGTTATAATACTCAATAAAGAAATTTAAAAAAAAAAAGACATATATATATATATATATATATATACCAATCCATTGTGTTATCTATCCTATGAATAAAGCTCCCTTATTGATCACTTTTAACTACTTTGTTATCATTTTCACTCTTTACTCTTTATTGTTAACATAAAGAGCCATTGTATAAGCTCTAGAACAGATCTACAGATTATAGAATACCGACAGATCTTAGATGTTAGAAAAACGATGGAAGAGCAGCTCAAGATTTGCACGCCTTATTTTTCGATTTTAAATCAGGCTATGATTCCGGGAACTTTATAATGTAACTCGAGTTACTTCATAAATCAGTTGTTTGTATTTAAAAAATAAATGGAATATCAAATTAACTATTGTCAATATTAACAAACGGGCTAAAGTATTATTTTAAAACTTTTTATTTCATTTTATTATTTATTGTTAATAATAAAAATTTAAGTATAAATATAAAAGAGACAACGCAGAAGAAATGATGCTATTAAACGAAGTAGTCTTTAATAAAATTTCATTTGAAGCAATTTTATTTTCATTATCAAAGTAATAAATAAATTCAAAATTTAACAATATTAATTTATTTTTTAAATCATAGAGTACAGTGGCACCAATATTGGTGATTAATAAGAGAAGTAGTTTTGTAGGTATACGTTACAACTTTATTTCTAAATGATGTCCAAACTATACTTTGCATAAGTACACAACAGGATAGTGCTTTAAAAAATAAGAGCCTTGGTGGAGGCGTAAGTGGCTAAGCGTGTTCTCAAGTTAGTCAGCGACGAGAATAGTGAGTGCCTCCCAGCCTCAATGCCAAATTGATTGATGATCCTCAAATTTATTTCTTTTTCTCATAGTCAAGGAAGGCGAGATTTAAATAAAATTTGCAATATTTTTACATTATGCTGACTTAAAAAAGAATTCATTAAATTATATTAAATGATAAAAGAAATAATGACACTAATCTATAATTTGTATGCCAAATAATTATTTTATAGTGTGTTTATATTATTATCATATAATAAAGCAGATTTTTACATGAAAAAATTGATATGTTGCACAGCACACAACTTTTACTCACTTTAAATTTTTTTAAAATATTACTTTAATTAAAATAAAAAAATCTAGAAACTATATATTTTTGGGTTGTCAAGCTGAGAACTAATTTTAAAAGTTTACTATTTTTTATAGAATTTCTATTTAATTTCCTTAAAACATTAATTATTCATTAAATATTACAACGTTGTATTATTTATTACAAGAAATATTAGTCATTGGTCTTTCTTCATTGTCAATTATCTTTTGTACTTTATTTATTAGATATTACTTTTTAAAAAAATTTCCTTCCTAATAGTATATTTCAGTATAACAGTATATTTATCCAATGTATAAAAGTATATATATATATATATATATATTATATATATATATATATATATATATATATATATATATATATATATTATATATATATATATATATATATATATATATATATATACCAACATATATAATACCAACATTCCTCTTCTCTCCCTAAATCCCATAATCTTCAGCTCCTCAGTTAAAAACTTAGGAATTTTCATTGATCAAACCCTCTCCTGGAATCACCACAGTGCCCACATCTCTCGATGGTCAATTTGTAACCTTGAACTATTCCATCGCTTCCGGCATATCATTCCCTTAACCATACGTAGACTCCTACTATCCTCCCTCATCTTCCCCCACCTTAACTATGGCTGCGTGAGGTACGGGGGCCTCTCGGTGGAACTCGGAGACAGACTAAAAGAATTATGAATAATTTTAATCACTCGAATCCTTAAAATTAATTAACTAATATTTTAGAAGATTAGTATAGGATATTACATCAATTTTGAAATATCAGTAAATGAATTTTATAAATATTGTATAAATTATGTGTTTATTTAAGGCATTATTTTGATTAGTTTATTTTTTTTTTTTCGTTTATATACAATTACATTTAGTATTATTATTTTTCTGTTTAATTTATTTTTATTTATTTCAAAAGAGTACGAATGAGCAACTCTATCACTGTTACTACTGCTCTCAAATGTTACAGAACGTTATATTTCTCAATAAAGAGTTGATGGAAAAAGTTTACTGTATTATCAATGTATTAGGATAAAGGCAGCTATTATTGACACTTGAAGGATTTCAAACTTGGCACCATTTTAAACGTACATTAATCAGTCACAGATTACCGCCAAGATGAACTTTCCATTGAATTATGCATCAGGCGAGAAATGCATATTTTCGATCACTTCACATTAGTCGCCAAAACCTAACCCGTTTTTTTAATAAGGTTTAGGGAAAATGTTACCTATTTTATCTCGTTCAAATGTTTATAAACTATCAAGAGACAATTTTTTTCCTTTTCCTGATGATTTGGTATCGTTTTCAAATGTGAATTTTGATAAAACCCATAGTTGTTAGGGGTATCAATAATTGGATCTCCAAAATGGCAAGTATCCCCAATTATTGATACAAAGTGTCAATAACTGGGTTTTTCGTAAAAAATGCGTTTTTATGCCATTGCAGACTATCTTTTTATTTGTAACACAATGATGATTTTATTTTTTTTACATTAACAGATGTATTAAATTATTGACAGGGCTGTCACTATCAGGTTCGCTGAGGTGTCAGTATTTGGATTGGACCACACTAGTTATTGACACCTCTCATTTATCAGATAGATTCTAATATTGAAGGCATCTACTATTGTCAATTCGGTGGGTAGGTTAACATATAAATGAATATGTAATTCGGAAGACAACAACAACAAGAGAAGCTTGTTTGTAATTTAATCTTACAGTTTGTCATTTCGAAAGGCTCTAACAATTTCCTGTAGGAAGAAAAACAAATGCCGAACAAAGAATGCCTCAATTTCAGAAATAAAACTATGTCAGTAAAGATAAACAAAAAAGAGCCAAATGTCGGGATTATTATAAAAATGTCGGGAGCTGTCAATGTTGTGAAAAATGTTGTTGCAGTTTCAATTTTTGAACAGAAGAACATTAAAAATGGCCAAGAACAGAAAAACCTGGAAGAAGTTGAAATTTCGGCAGAAATAGACCCAGATTGGACAATAATTAAAGATGACTTCAGCACAGCCACAACAGTTACCAAAAGGAAAACGGCAATCATAGCTTACCGTGTTTTCTGTGTTGTTGCTATCCCTCTCAGAGGATACAATTGACTGAAGTATGTTTTCCAACTTAATGAACAGTCGAAGAGCATAACATAATCAAGTCGAAGTTTATAATGAAAATTGAGATTTACCTCAAGTTATGAAAAATGATGTTTTATCCTGCCCCCTGAAATTACCAGCGCTTTCAGTAGAAATGGCAACAATTAATTGTTGCATAGCTTTTATTTTAAATTTTTTCTATGATCCTGGGTGTATTATAATACAATTAATAGCCTAACTACACTTTTTATTAATAAATAAATAAATAAACTCTTTATTTTTCCTTATGAATAAAAAGTGTATTTAGACAATATTTTTTATTATAATACATACCATATCATGGGAAAACATGAAATAAATGATTTGCAGCAATTAATTGCTATCATTTTTGCTGAAAACAGGTACTTTTACTTGACTCGATGGGACCCTTGTGCGGCTTAAGACTGATGACCCTAACCTGAGTACTTAAATCGGGAATCAAGATGTGGTTTACCAGGTTGTTAGTAGCCTCCCTGAGGTTTGGTCCATGAACGGTTTTTTTCAGGGAAAGAAATATAAGTCCTCATGCGCCTGCTGACTCTGAGCAGCCATAATCCATGGACCTAGACCGACTCGTATCTTCTGTCCTTGAGCCCAAGTGAGTCGGTGGGAAGGACAAGGCCAGATTGGCCCCAAAGATATCCTGTATGGAAGTATGCCGGGATCGCGTATGGAGAACATGGTTCATAGCAACGTGATTCTGGGTGACCCTCTCCGGGGCTATCTGTGTTCCCGCGAGAAATATACGTCTGTAAGGAGACCATTTCTCCCGACTAAAGATCTTCATGGTCTATAGGGTCAACCGACAAATAAAAAAAAGTATACGATAATTTTTAATTATTACTATTTTCATTTATTTTGATTGATATATTACTGAATATTAAATATATATATAAGCTTATAAAGAATCTATCAACTAGCATGTAATAAGTGTTATAATTTGTGCATCCCAATAATATAATTAAATTGATTATGTATTAATACCATGGCCACATTTTTATTTTACCTGTAAGTATTTTGATAAGTTAACTTAACTTAACTAACTTATATGGGGTTTATCAGTCTTGAGTAATCAATCAAAAATAAAAATGAAAATATCAGAAATCACTCTTGAATTTTAAAATTCCAAAAGCAATAGAATTGCAAATGAATTTGGTTAGAAAACTGGGGATTGATAGGGATGAAAAGGGACGCCAGTGGATGGAGAATGATCCAATTAAGGGAGTAGGCGGTGATGCCGGCAAAAACTCACTTGAGCCGCCCCCAATGAATTAGCTCTTGTCCTCCCTTACACGATAATTATTGGGAACTCCCCTCTAAAAATTAATTCAAATGTTTCAATCCTTAAATACTTGGGTTACCTATATTTGTGCCTTCAGTGAAAATTTCATTGAAAATAAATTCATTCTTCAGCCCTATATGGTACAGTTTTTATTTATATTAGTTGGATGATATACTTTTTATACTGAATGAAATAAAAAATAAAGTAGGATAAAAAGACGTCGGGAAGTAGGATAGAGATAGATAGTAGATAGAGATAGCAGTCGTAGGATAGATAGATTATTATTTTAGATTAAAAAAATTAAAGGTAATTTAATAGAAGACATTTTGAAAATTAGCTATATAAACTCTTTTAGAGAATATCAATGAGAATAAGACCTGCATCGTATAAAAAACCGCTTAATTTTACACTAAAAAGTTGCTGTAGCATCTCAGGCATGTACAACCCTTGAATAAGAAATTTCAGTTGAGTAAGACTTTTCATTTTTGAGCTAGACTGTTAAAACACATAGAGACCATTTTGCGGGACTTGGTTATTTGGACTCAGGGTACCTCAAAACATGTATTTATGTTGAAAACTCAGATTTGAAAAAAATGATTATTGCAATACATTTCCTTACTATTTATTACATACTAGTTATTAGCTAAGACAAAGTAAAAAAGCTTCTAAAGGTTCCTTAATAGGTGTAACCCAAAAAGAACGTGCCTTACTATTTTGATAAGAAACACACCTTTACTTTTTGAGATTTTGTAAGATATGTATTGATTTTTGTTATGTACTTAAATTTTCAACTTATTTTATAATCATTACTGATAGTTAAGAACACAAAACCCTGAAAAAAATTCTTTTTTTATTGCTTGAAACTGTTGCCGAAAACCTTTCAGTAAAAATTCGGTTTTCGGCACCCATATTGCCAAAAACTGAACACTAGTTGATTAGTTTTCGGCACCCCTACAAGCTCTAGTTTCCAAACAGGATATCTTGATTTCGGCTTGCCAAAAATTAGTTCGTAGTTCTATTTTGTTATATGTAATCATTTTATTTATTTATTTATTTCTCCTTGGCCTTGAACACTTTTTTATTCAGTTAATGCATATCTACTTCACTTGTAAAACATAAAATCAGATTGCTGATATCTACTTGAAAGGTTAATTTAGAATAGTAAAACAGAAACTCACAAAAGTGAAAAAAGAAACAAATATTATAAAGAAAAACTCCAAAAAAGTAAATAATCGTATTATAATATGTGCTATACTAGAAATCATGTGTAACAAGTTAACACTAAGTCAAGAGGGGTAAAAAGCGGTTGCAGAAATGGCTTTACGAGTATAAATGGTGCCCGTAAGTTTTATACTATTTCTAAAAACAGAACTTAGCTTAGTTTAGTCACTCAAAATTCATATTTAACAATAGTTTTAACAATAATTAACTCTAATTTCGTTTAAAATGAATTTTATCCAGTTTACAATGAATCAATTACTAATTACTAAAATTAAATATTTCATTAGTTATTGCTTTCGATCCAACAAATAACACAACTTATTTAAAATACAACAAAAGTTGGATTTGCTAATTTACTACTGAAAATTGATCCATTGTTTATATCAACTTTTTTGTAGTTATTAAGGTCCGGTATCGTTCCTATAAAATTTTCCATCGACTTACAGGACACCGAGTATAATAAAATATTTCGTAACAGTTATCTTCAAGTGTTCTGTTTAAAAAATACATTTGTAAACTTGAATAAATAAATGAAAGCAATCTAGTTCCAGTTTTAACTAGGGCTCCATTGTTTTTAATAATTCCCATGACATGGAATCTTAACCAAACTCTACCCAAAACAAAAATAAAATTAATGAAAGGCTTAAACACTTAACAAAATGAAACTTTTTCAAACATAAACATGATACACCTTTCTGTACAATCTTTTTATTTATTTTAATAATACGATTCAATTCTTTATTGAGAAATACTACATTCTGTCACATCCAAGGACAGTAGTAATGGTGATAGAAGAGTAGCTCATTCACATTCTATGTACAATAACTAAACATAATCCCAGCGCCTCTTACTTAGCCGCAGACATTTTATAATACAGTAGTAGTAAAATTAAAGAAGAAAAAATTTGCAGCTATTGTTTTAGATGGTTTAAAAATATTACTTCTATCATGGCAATGCTGTCCTTGCCATTTATTGAGATATTCATTTATATACACGCTCTTATATATAGTGTAAGTTATTAGTAGTAGACAGCTAAAACAAGTTTCTTCCCCTGCCACTCAATATATTTATTCTTTTTCCTGTAAGATATACCAGGAGGCAGATCCTTTATCCGTATAGTGTTATTGGGGCGAGGGTGGATGTTGCCAATGAAGACAATTCTCCACTTCCGGTGGAAAATATTTTATCAAACAGTTATTAAATAGCTCATATAATAGATGATAGCCCACCGATAGATGATATAATTTTTTTTTGGGACACAGAAATTAATCAAATTTAAATCTTATATTATAAATTCATTAAATTATCACCCATGATATGTAGAACAGTCGACTAACTTCCTTCATAAATTAATTATGATAATTTCTAATGTATATGACGCACATAAATGCAATTAGGGCATTTCATAGGACAATGAAATGATGATAAAGGTCCCTTAAAAATTAACAAGTCTCTTGTGACAACAAGTGCTTCGTGTTATTGTGTGTGACCTAGCAGTGGTAGCCTAAATACAGGGTGGGTTGAACCCTCCTATCGTCCACACCCTCCCCCCCACACATCCCTATAAACTGCATATCGTTATGTTCCTTTTAACTATTTATTTAAAAAAAAAAAAAAGCCAATGTTTCCTAAAACAAAAGTGAACGCATTACCCAAAAATGGAGTCGAAACATGGCGGACTGACGAATACATTTGTTGCCTATGTACGTGCAGCAGTTCGGTTTACTTCGTCCAGACCAGATGACTTGTCAATTACTTCGAACAAATCTTTCTTGATAATAAAATGGTCTTCACCATAATAATCCTATATCGTCCCCTTAATATCATTCACGCTGCTTCAGCATTTGACTCCCTTTTTGCAGCATCTTGAAATATTCTGTTCATCTGTCTATTATATATTCGTTTAGCCATATAATGGATACTGGTTGGTCCTTGTTTTCTTTTCCGAGAGTTTGGCATTTCCTTTCTCGTTTGTTTAATGTATTTTTCCATTTTTGGGTCCAATTTCGCGTTTTCCCTCATTTTGAGACCAAATACTAACAATCAGTTCCGGTTTTCCTAGAAAAACTTATAGCTTCGCCCTTTCCATCTTTTTTTGATCAGAGAGAATAATGCATTCAATATTAAAAATTCCTATTTCCTAAAGCCTTCAAACCAATTCACTCTTAAAGGCTTCAATATCTATAGGACAGATTGTGGTCCAGATTACGAGCAAGCGTGTAGAGGTGTAGCCATAACCGTAAAAGATACCGTTTATTCCCACCTTGTAGAAATAGAAACCCCACTTCAAGTAATAGCTGTTAACGTTCATTTAAACACAACTTTCACAATTTGCAGCATTTATCTCTCCCAAGACAATACTATAGAGAAAGAACACCTTCTCCATATTCATAGGCAATTGACAAAGCCAATTTTGTACACTGGAGATTTCAATGGCCACAACCCATTATGGGGCTCTCAAGACAGAAATCCTAGAGGTCGCATTATAGAAACTTTCTTAGATTCAACGGACACTCTGTTACTAAACTCCGGCGAAGCAACATACATAAGTTCTAGCTTTGGTACATTTTCATCCATTGATCTCTCTATATGCACTTACTCACTGATCGATAATATAGAATGGAAAGTTCTACCAGAGCCTTATGGAAGTGACCATTTCCAAATTCTTCTAAAATTCAGAAGTGCAAACTGCAATAATTACAGCGTCCCTCGTTGGTTATTAGAAAAAGCAGATTGGTCACTATTCACGTCTTTAGCTGTCCCACCTCAAAATCACCCTAACAGTATGAATATAGATGATGGATGTAAATCTAAAACTGAAACAATACTTACGGCAGCAGAGTTCTCAATCCCTAAAACCAAAGGCCATTACAAAAGGACACCTGTCCCCTGGTTCGATAGTGATTGCAAGAAAATCATACAACTTCGGAGAAATTCATTTAAGACATATAAAAAAAATATGAATCAGGTTAATCACATTGAATATAAAAACAAAGTGCTGTTTGCAGAAGAGTTATAAATGACAAGAAAAAAGAATCATGGAAATCATTTGTTGACTCCATTAACTCGTCTACCCCCTACATTGTTGTATGGAACAATGTAAAGAAGATAAGAGGAACCAATTCTTCCTACAAATATACTGTGATATGCGATGGAAAACTATGCGATAACCCAGACATTGTTGGAAGGACATTTGCCCAATATTACTCAGAAGTTTACACAACGACTTCTAGAAATAATATGGCTCCAGATCTAAACTTTTCTGACAATAATTATTACAACATTCCATTCAGCATGTGGGAACTCCAATCAATACTTCAAACTGTCACAGGATCTTCCCCAGGACCAGATAATGTACACTACTCCATGATACAACATCTTCCGAAAATTACATTGAACTGGCTTTTAAATTTTTACAATCAAATTTGGCATAGTGGTAACTTCCCTAGCATCTGGAACGACTCTATAGTAGTCCCAATATTGAAGGGTGGTCAAGATAAACGTAATCCATCCAGCTACCGACCAATATTTTTAACCAGCTGTCTATGGAAAGTAATGGAACGAATGGTTAACAAGAGACTCACATGGATCCTAGAAAAATATCATCTTATCCAAAACTCCCAATGTGGTTTTCGCAAAGGCAGATCCACTGTAGACCACCTGGTTCAAATGGAAGCCGAATTACTGTATGCATTCTTCCAAGAGGAGCAAGCTATTGCAGTTTACTTCGATATGAAACTGACAAATTTGCTATCTTAAACAAAATACATTAGCTAGGATTCAGAGGTAACTTCCCAAAATTCATTCAAGGATTCCTTTCTATTCGCTGCTTTCGCGTCCGTGTAGGGAAACTGTTATCCAAGCAATGTAGACAAGTGAGTGGAGTACCACAAAGATCCGTTTTAAGTACAACACTTTTCGCACTGGCGGTTAGTGACTTGGGAAAAAATCTTCCACGCGGAGTCAAAGTAATGCTCTTTGTCGATGATCTTGCTATTCTATATTGAAAGATGTCTCTGATCTTATCTGAAAGATCTGTAAAAGATAATCTCCAAGAAGCACTGAATCGTATTGATGACTGGTCGAAATCATCGGGACTTTGTTTCTCTTCTGAAAAAACTAAATGGATTCACTATAGCAGAAAACGAAATACTCCAAAATCGCTAGAACTTCTTTTAGGTGAAGCCATCTTACCATATGTCAACACTTTCAAATTCTTGGGATTATTATTTGATAAACGTCTATCCTGGGAGCACCACATCAAATCACTCAAAGATACATGTACTAGAAAACTTCAGCTATTGAGAGCACTACCAGCCGACAGCACTACCATGATTAAAGTATACCAAGCTCTGATCGGCGCAAAAATAGACTATGGTAGTTTTTTCTACTGTTCTGCCCGGAAAAATGCTATAGCCAAGCTCGACTCCGTGCACCACACTGGAATACGCCTTGCAACTGGAGCCTTCAGAACAAGCCCAACCCTGAGTATTTGTGTCGAATCTGGCCTTACACCATTGCACTTTAGAAGACAGAAACTTTCAATTCATTTATCAGGGGGCCAGTTAATTGGAACCTCTTCAGTCAAATACTGGATGATAATATTGACCTCAGAGTTTCCTTAAAAACACCTGCAGACCTAGATGAAGCAGTATATTCCATGACTACCTTGATCCAAAAAGCAGTTTGGACTGCATCTTCACCTGATCCTTCTAAAAAATACCGCAAAATAAATCCTCTACCCCAAGACCTACTGGACCTTATTAATAGGAAACGATGCTCTAGGACCATCTGGCAAAGAACCAGGAATCCTGACGATCGGAAATCATGTAACTATTATTCCAAGCAGGTAAAACAAAAACTGGCTACATTTAGATTCTCCAACTTTCACCAAAACCTCATTCATCATCCCAATCCTCTAGCGCAATCCCTATCCAGCTCCGAGCATCCATACCATCCCCCTCGAAGGTTGAAACGGCAGTGGCCTCGAGATCTTTTGTAAATATGCCTTTGGAGTCCTGGCAATGGCCAGCTTCTCCACTCATGTCCTGAGCGTCTGTGGCTGTAGTGCCCTCTTTCAGTCTTCACTGGCTTCTAATACTAGTGATGCGGCTGGAAAAGTGGCACTGGGATCTTCCGGAGTCTCGCTTTGCCTTCCGCCTGTAGAGGTAAAAGCCTGGCTCGGAGATTTTTGGCAAATGTATATATTATATATAGTTATGATTGTGTTTAGAAGTTTTTATTTTATTTTATTTGTTAATTTTTATTTATTTTTTATTTACCTTCTTCATCAGTATTATTTATTTACTTCTTATACTTATATTTATTTCTTTATTATTTGTATATATTGTATGAATGAGAACTTTTAGCCCTAATGCTTATAGCCCTCCAGCAGTGGCTGATTGTGTAATTATTCAATAAATAGATTTAAAAAAAAAAGAAAAGAAAATTTCAATAAACTATATTACTAAATTATACCCGCAAACTTCACACCCCTTCCATAAATATGTTTTTCAATCTAAATTCCCAAAATGATTTAAAGAAAAAAGGAATACCACATTCCCATTGTCAGAAAGAATGTCTCTTATTATAAATAAACGGAAACAAATAACATTGCATGAAATAGAAAAAGAAATAGCCCCTTAGATCTATATACAACCTAAATTAAATCTCAAATTCACCCAATTAACCAAAGATACTACATTACATGCAGATTACAAAGAAAAATTCCACAAAATAATCATCACGTTACCTGAACATCTTCTAAAATTCACCGACGGATCCAAATCAGATACATCTACTGCTTCAGCCTTTGTCATCCCTGATACTACCTACAAATATAAATTACACCATCTTTGTAGTGTTTACACAGCAGAGATTAACGCCGTAGCGATGAGTCTCCGATACGTCATGAAGAAGCCAGTTGCAAATGTGGTTGTGGTATCGGATTCACTAAGTACTCTGAAAGCTATGAATAACATGTATCCAGACCATCGAGGGATACACTGCATTCTAAGTCTTATAAAAATGCTTCATGGAGTTGGAACAACGGCACATTTTATCTGGTCTCCTGGCCATATAGGAATTAAAGGAAATGAAATGGCTGCTAGAGCAGCAAAAGAAGCTCTTACTCTTCAAGGCCCCGGTAAAGTTTTTTTGACACCATCTGAACTTGCACGACCTCTGAGAGAAACCATATTTCAAGAATGGCAAAGACTGTGGGACAACAGCGCACCTAGCAAATTAAAAACAATAAAGAAAGAGGTCCAACCGTGGACCAGCTCCAGACGCAGCAGTCGGTGAGAAGAGGTCGTCCTCACGCGACTGAGGATCGGACATACTAGACTGACTCACCTCCACCTCATAACAAAACAGTTGGCCTCTGACTTTCATGGAGTGCTGTTGTACTGTGGTGTTATTCGGACTGTTTTTATATTTCATTTATTCATTTTATTTCATGTATTTTGTCTTATTTTTTTTTTAAATGTAATTAATGAAACCCGTCGAAGAATTAAGTGATTCGCCCAGTGTTTCCCTCACTACTAAAACGAACGTAGACCAACATACGGACGAATCCTGTTCTAAGAAGAGAGTTCATGAAGCTATTGATTCACCTCAATTCCGATCACCAGTTAAAAAAATGGGCAAGTACTACCAGGAAATCGCTCCAATTAAAGTAAGCAATAGCTTTAATCATCTTACTGAAATTGACCTTTCATCCGATAAGCACACTACAGCAAGTACTAGTTATAAAAATAACCCAAATGATCAATCCAATGATATTAGAATACCACCGATATTTTTACACAATGCTAACAATTACAGACTTCTATTAAATGACCTAAATGCATTATGTATCGGACCATTTAATACGCAACTGGCCGGTAACAACACAAAAATAATGCTATCAACCATTGAAGACTACAGAACTATGACTAAATATTACGATGAAGAAAAAATTGAATATCACACATTTTCCTCAGATAAAAATAAATATTTAAACATTGTCATAAGGAAGGTCCCTTATAGCATAACCGAAGATGAATTAAAGGCCGAGTTAAATTCCAAACAGTTCGAAGTTGTTTACGTTTCCAGAATATTGAATAAAGATAAGAAACCTACTCCTCTCTGCTCAGTGTCTATTATAAACAATGAAACGGCTAATGACATTTTCAATCTTAACAATTTATTTTCTGCTTTAATTACAGTCGAACCTAAACACAAGAAAAATGATATCCCCATGTGTACCAACTGTCAGAGGTACGGCCACACAAAAAATTATTGTCATTTAGAGCCCCGGTGCGTTAAATGCAAAGAAAAACACCACTTCTCTAAATGCCCGTTAAAATTCACAGATAAGCCATTTTGTGTAAACTGTAAATTGGCCCATGCAGCTACCTACAAGGGTTGCGTCTATTATCAAAATATAAAAAATAGAGTAAATTCACCTCTAGAGCCAACTAGTCAAAAAACTGAGAATATTTCTTCTAGACCTGCCTCCAGAATTACTTCAAAACAGTCATTCGCAGACACCATTAGACCGATAACAAAACAATCGGAACGAAAACCTCAGCCCACAGTTAATCAAAACATTGAAATAAACGGCGATAATTTACTGTCAACAATAACTAAAATTATTATCGATGCTATCAAACCGTATTTACCACAAATTATGACACACCTATCTTCGCTCGTAGCTTCTTTATTTACTAATGGACCCTAAAGTAAACACTATCTTATCTGTTACTAACTCGTTCGAGACTAACTGCGCATTATTCCAGATCACGTATTATTTCATTTATTTCCAAATATTAATTTTTTATATATGACTGCAGAACTAAAAAAATTAAAAATTTTAAACTGGAATGCGCATGGCATATCATCTCAAAGAAATGAATTTAAAATTTTTCTTGAATCAAATTTCATCGACATAGCCTGCATAACCGAGACACATCTATCTCAAAACATCACATTTAGAATCCCAGGTTACAAAATCTTACGAAAGGATCGAGAATGTTCGACTGCTTCCGGCGGTGTAGCCTTAATAATTAAGAATAATATTAGCTTCACTGAAAACATTATTGATAATATTTTAAATATCGAAGTCATATCAGTTCGTTTACATTCATTTCCCTCTACAGTCGTTACGGCAGTTTATAAACCTCCAAACAAAAAACTACTCCAAGATGAAATTTTAAAACTCTTGCCATCAGGAGACCATTCTTTAGTTCTAGGTGACATGAACAGTAAAAACATCTACTGGGGCTGTCGTAAATCAAATTCTAGCGGAAATATTTTGCTAGAAATTTGTTCTAGGCACAATATTCAAATCCATACGCCAAATGAACCTACTTTTTATAGACCAGGCTGTAATCCCGATATTTTGGATATTGCACTCACCAAAAATTGTAGGCTTCCTCTCTCATCTCACGTTATCACAGCCTTAAATTCGGACCACATCCCTGTATTAATTAATTTTTCAACTGAGCTAAATGTAGTGCCGAAGCGAAAATCACTCATTAATGGAACGATTGACTGGGAATTATACAAAATCTTAGTAGCTGAGAAAATAAATCTGAAAAATAATTTTTCTACTGCCCTTGAAATCGAAGAAAATATAAATAAACTAAATGAGTCTATCTCGAATAGTCTACAGGAAGCAACCGTACGACCTTTCCAGTTAGTGAGGAAAAATTTTTCAAGGAGTTGCCCAAAATCAATTCTGTTAAAAATTAAAGAAAAGAACCATGCAAGGAGACAGTGGATGCGCAACAGAGATCCTACTTACAAAAAGACATGGAACCACCTCAAACACGTAATTAAAAAAGAACTGGATGAATGGGTGTATTCTAAATACCAAAATTACGTAAAAGATTTAGACCCAAAGGACCAATCTCTGTGGAAGGCTACTCGGCGTGTACTAAGCAAATTTGAGAAAATTCCTAGTCTGGAAGAGAATGGAGGATACATCATCAGTGACGCAGAAAAAGCTGAAGCATTTGCAGATTACTTTGAGAAAACGTTCTCAAACCCAGAATGCGAAAGAAGTCCGCATTCACCAAATGTTGATGTTGAAGATTATTTAAAATTGCCCCTAACAACTGTACAGCTT
The DNA here is from genome assembly GCA_928085145.1 of Nezara viridula. NCBI lineage: Eukaryota > Metazoa > Arthropoda > Insecta > Hemiptera > Pentatomidae > Nezara > Nezara viridula. The sequence goes on along the minus strand of OV725078.1, from coordinate 193,085,377 downwards.
CCGATTAAATTCACAACCCCTAAAGAAATTCAAGAACTAATTAGGAGTCTCAAAGTAAAAAAAAGTCCAGGACATGACCTTATACCAGTTATTGCTTTAAAAAATTTTCCTAGAAAAGCTCTCGTTTACATTACGTCTATATTTAATAGCTGTCTACGCACTGGATATTTTCCCGAAACGTGGAAGAAAGCTGAACTCGTAGTAATTCATAAGCATGGTAAAAACGCTAAACAAGTCAGTAGCTATAGACCGATAAGTTTATTACCCATAGTTGGAAAATTACTAGAGTCAGTCATAAAAAGACATCTTGCATCCTTTTTACAATGTAATAGCATTATTCCTGATTTTCAATTTGGTTTTCAGTATAGTCATTCCACTTCACACCAACTGGCAAGATTATCAGAATTCATAGTAAATGGATTTGAAATGAAAAAACATACTCTTGTCACGTTTTTAGACTTTCAACAAGCGTTTGATAAGGTTTGGCATTGTGGTCTATTGTACAAGCTAAAGAAAGTGGACACGCCCAAATATTTATATGACGTTCTGAGCTCATTCCTCAACGGCAGAACATTTACAGTTAGAATAAATAATATAAATTCAACCTTAAGACAAATCCATGCCGGCACCCCACAAGGTTCTGTTCTTTCTCCCATACTTTTTAACTTTTATGTTCACGACATTATCCAATCCACAAACACCTCCATAGCTATGTTTGCCGACGATACAGCTGTCTTTTCCCAACACAATGATATATTAATAGCCAGAAATACACTGCAGTCTTACCTAGTAAATCTAGAACAATATTTTAAAAAATGGATGATTTGTCTCAACACCGAAAAATTTACAGCAAAAAGATTTTTTAAAAATAAAGAACTAAAATGGAACCCAGCTAGTGAAGCAGTAAAATACATCGGAGTTTATCTGGACCGCCGCCTTACGTGGAATTACCATATAAATAATAAACTGACCCAAACATACGCAAGGTTAGCAATGTTATATCCCATAGTAAATAGAAAATCTAGTTTAAAACCAGAGACAACTGTTCTTATTCATAAAACCATACTAAGACCCTTGCTAATGTACGGATGTGAAGTCTGGGGAGCCGCTTCAGCTACGAAAAGAAAAAAACTACAATCCTTTCAAAACAAGGTATTAAGAATTGCAGTAGATGCCCCCTGGTTCATAAGAAACGCTCAACTACATCGAGAACTAAAATTGGAAACAATAGATGAATTCATCAAAAAACGATTTAAAAAATTCCATACGCAGCTACCAGCAGTTAAAGGTGCAGTGGCCTACAACTTAGGAAACCCAACCTCATCTCGAAGACTGAAGCCCAGACTGATCCAAGATATCATGTTATGAACAATTAATAATTTTCTCTTTATTAATTGTAATTATTCAATAATTATAATGTATAAATAGTTAGGGGTGTCTTTTGCAAATACTATACCTCACCAGAACAAATTGTTAAAAATCATCAAATTGTTACAACAACCATGTAAGGCCCACCAGACCGATCTGGTAATAAATAAATTAAAAAAAATAACAAAAGATTCTGTCCCCAGATGTCAAAAGTGTTACCAATCACTAACTATAAAACATATTTTGGAAGAATGCCCTTTCTACACCCCAAGATTAAAAGATCTCGGAATACCCCAGAATATGTCAGCATCCCTGGGAAATCAAGAAGAAATCGTTACCAAAGTTCTTGGATAGTGAAAGACTTAAAAAACACACAATTAATATGATCCTTTGCAAATTTATTATTATTTTTTTATTTATTAATTTTTTTATCTATTTATTTTTATTCTATTTTCTCTTATTATTATTTTCTTTTTATTTCATTTAATTTTAAATTCATTTGTTTATTAATCTCAATTCATTTATTGATTTTACTGCTATTTTTTAAAGTTTATTTTGCTATGTATTGTAAAGACCGCCGGTGGAATAATTATTTTAAATGTATAAATAAAAATAAGTGGCCACATCTGGCGGTACCTGACTGAGGGTAACCCATTAGGACAACCTTTTGTAAGTGGTAATAAAAACCCTTAAGGACCACCGACAAAGACCGACAACTAAGTGTTTAAAAAGGATCCCAAAAGACCTTTTCACACCTTCCACCAGAAATACCTAAGTCTGTACCTGCTGCTTTACCTTGGCCTGGGGGAGAGGGCGTGGTCATCCCTTAGGCTGAGAATATTCAGCCAATCAGGAAAAAGAGACTACCAAAAGAGAGGGGGATGAAAAAAGGTGGAAAATATAGAACTTGGACGAAGACACTTCTTCTGGGAACTTGGAGCTGAGAGGACTTGCTCTGGGGACTTCAAGCGGGGGAGTCGAGGGAGGAAGATGAAGACAGCCGGAGAGAGCAGATGGACGGACTAGACGCTGAAGGAGAGCAGAGACAGGGAATCCAGATATGACGGCTAGAAACACTATGAACGACCAGCTAAGTGGTAACAAGCATTTAGTTATACTAATGTAAATTTGTGTTGGCAACCATCAATCATTAATTAATAAAATCAATAGAACATAAGTAACTCTAATCAAGCATTCTCCTCTAGTATGATTCTCAACTATTCATTATGTATGTAGGTTTAGTTATTATTTTGTATATAGATGTTTTTGGTTTTATTTAAATTTGTAAATATAATAGTTAGTAAACCAACTTAGTACTTTTACCATTCTACCTTGCATGCCACCAATTAGTAATAGAAACAAATAGTACATTTATAAACATGATACCTTTAGAAAGGAAATCCAATAAAGAGTATATGGTTCAATCTAGGATACTACAGTAGGGGGTCTGTGGTATCTAACATTTAAATACATCATTAATATATTTTAAGTTGATCGGTTCCCTTCTGGGACCGGTATAAATACATATAAATACAAATAAATGCGATTCCTGGAACCCCTTACTCGCCGTAGAAACGCGAGGCCAGGAACATAGCAATTTATTTATACATTCTATCATATTAACTATAAATGTCTATTATTGTCCTTATTTATTTATTTTATCAATCCGTTTCTTTATTTTTTTTTTCATTTTTTTTTTTTTTTTTTAATCTACCATCCAAATAGTATTAAGTGATGTTGTTTAGTTGATCGGGCGCTTATGACCTGGATGTTTTGCGTCTAGACATCGAAGCAAACAAACAATATGACTCATTTCCGAGGAAGTATATAATACTTATAAGTATATAATATAATAATAGGGAAGTATATATATAATTTAAATTACCTCAGAAAATTCTAGTTCTTTATAGTATAAAGGATAAAATAAAATAATAAATTTTAAAAAATTGTTTAATTTTTATGCACAATTTAATTATTGCATTAATATTTCTTCGTTAATACAATCAATATAATGTACTAAAAACGTTATGATAGCACTATAACTAAGCCATTTATGAGTAGTGAATGGTGTGGTAGAGGCCTGTAGGCACCTACGCCAGTACTACTTTTATATTTTAAAAAGTAATCAGTGTTTTAGAAAGAGAAATATATTCTCCATATATATTATATTATACATTATATATTTCAGCACGTTTTGCGTTGTTGTTTTTTTCTATAAACAAATAAATTTACTAGTGTTTTTTATTGCCTAAGCCAATTATGTTTTAACATGTTTTCATGTTTTATTATTCTCTGACTATTCAGCTTTAATAAAAAATCAATTATGACGAAATTAACCAAAATTCTTATTCTCAGCGACCAAAAAACTAACTGAAGTCAAAGTTATCAATCCGCCATGTTTGGACACCATTTTGGGGCAGTGCGTTCCCTTTTTTGTGGGAACATTGGCTTTTTTTTAAATAGTTACAAGGAACACAACGATGTGCAATTTATAGGGATGTGGAGAGGGGGGGGGGTGTACGGTAAGGGGGTATTGCACACAGACTAAAAGTCCATATGGCCAGGTAGGAAAAGAGGACAAGAATATCTGTTTATTGCTGAGTGGAATGATAAACATAAGTAGTCTGCTATTATATTCTTATTCGGATAGCTTGCCCCCCTTAACATTTGGACGCTTATTCCGCAAGTATAATGGTTACTATAGTCTCTATGTTGCTTAAATTCTATTTATGATTAAGAAGCCAATATTAACTTTTGTTATTAACCCCTTCCTTTGCCATTAATTCTAAAAACGTGATTGCAAGTAACTTTGTTACAGGAATTAAGAATACTTTGTTTAAGTAAATCTGTTCTCACCAGTATAAATAAATGTAGCGATTTGTTTTATCGTCTTATTTTTTTAAATATTTAAAATACTATTTAAATTCTAGTTGTTAAGCTCCCTCTGGGTTTGAGTTAAACTCTGAATGAAGCTTAACGACGATTTGATTAAAACCAATTATTATAAAAAGTGAACTATAACGAGACTTAGATTAAACATTTACTTTTGTATACTTATACATAATAATATAGGTAGAAAGACAAATGAAATTAATTCATTACAATAAAAAGAAAATAGTACCTTCTATAAATTAAAATAAAGATAAACTGAATGTAATGATAACAAAACAATTAAGTAATACCTAATAAAACAAAACGATGTTTGCCAACGAAAACTAAATTGAGAAATAATATATGAACGGCCCAAAACTAAAATGAATAATAGAGAGAAATAAACAAATATTAATATCTCAAATTAAAATTTATACAGAACAAAAAATAATAAAAGTTGTACAAGTTGTTGTAACTTTATGTGGTCGCAAGCAGATGACGGTCGTAAAAGTGGACGAACCGCTGGCACTCCAATCCTTGTACAGCGACCAAACGTAGATTTTTCATGAGCGCTCGCTCATATAATCAATCTGCAAGTGGGCAGCGGCGAGCATGAGGGAGGTCTCTTGAACCTAGGTCTTTTAGATAGCTAGGGCTACAATCCATAACTATATATATATATATATATATATATATATATATATATATATAAAAATATATAACTATGAACCAGTTTATAGCTAGTCTATAGTCTAATTAATAATTGATTTCATTTTGATGAAATAAACTAAATAATTAATTAAATAAATTAGTATTTAAAATTTAAAAAAAATTAGAACTGAAATAGAATATATAAATAAAAAATAGAAATTATATATATATATATATATATATATATATATATATATATTATATATATATATATATATATATATATATATATATATATATATATATAATATATATATATATTTTATATATATATTTTAACGATATATATATATATATATATATATATATATATATATAATTATAAACAACTTAAAGAAATAAATAGGTAAATAAAAAAAAATAAAGCGAGAATGGACAAACGAATATATAAAATAATAATAAGTATTATAAAGAAAGAATAATGATAAATGGAACATAATATAACATCTTCACAAATAAAATTCAACAAAACCAGTTGATAAAAAGTAAATTATATTTGAATAACAAATAAAGTAACCTAAAATTCATCCACGCTTAGTGCTCAGATTCGTTTTATTTTAACGATATTAATAAGCTGATAGCAGTAAGGCTTAAGCTTTAGCTACGCATTTAGAAAATAATTTCTATACAAAGTAAATCAGTAAGTGAAAGTTGTGTGATGCGTTTATGTTATGTTAAAGATTATTAATTTTATGATAAAAGAGTAATTTTATTGCTTAATAAAGTTTTAATTATTTCCTATTGATATACACAAGCCTCCAATAAGATGGGATAAGTGTATATCAATAGTAAATAGTATTTCGGCGACGATTAACCCATCTCAGCGTTTGCACTGATAGTTGGAATTAAGAAATCATGTATTCTTGTAGTCCGTGATATGTTTTAAAAAGTATTATTCCTGTAAGTATTGAAATTCTGAGCATAAGTACTATTTTATTAACAAATATGAAGCTTGGTACCCGATGAAAATTCATAAGCTGAACAATTATCTTTATTTACATTTTTAAATAAAATTATAAGCAGTCTTTTATCCATTACTAAATCCCTGACAAGACAGTAAATGTTTTTTTCTTAAATTTAAATAAAATAGTAAATATTTTGTTTTTTTCAGTTTTACAAAAAATGTATAATCCAATTATATTTTAATTTTTAAAAAGAAGTATATTTTAAACGTTATATTTGATTATTGAATTTAGCTGAATTCTGAGATAATAATTACAAGAAATAATAAAATATTATTTTCCATTAAGATACAAATATTCTGGTTAGTAGAGTCACTGCTGACATCCTACTAATTCCGATACCTTCCTTGCAACATTTGCTGATGATAGCGCTATCATACCCTCCCTCTCTGACCCCGAAATAGCACCCATAAACCCACAATGACACCTCTTCCTAAGCGTTGGTGCACTGGTGCGTACATTAGGCAGTGGTACAACAATTGGCTCATAAAAGTCGATGAACCGAAATGGAAACATGTCACCATCTCCCTCCTGTACATCAATCCTTCCTTATCGAGTCTATTCAACTTTCCATCCCAGGCACAGTTTAGTATCTCGGCTTCCTTTGTGACAAAAGACTCACATAGAGCTACATATCAGACTTAAATGGCAAGAACTTGACCGATGATTCAGTCAGTTTTAAGAGGTTTCAATAGAAATCAGATTATCAATCTCTAAGCCTATACTGCAACCTATCTGGACCTATGAATTTAAATTGTGGGGGACAGATTTTTCGAATTTCAAACGTATTCAATCCTCCCGATAGACATCAACACCACAACAAATTAATGCAATTATGTTATTCGAATATTTAAGAAGTAAAAAATATTTAGAGTTTAAATGTGGGGATAAAAACATGAATTACAGATATCAATTTTCGTTGAGACTTTCGACCGTAACTTACAGATATTAATACGATTTTTAACAGATCAGCATGACATATCACTATAAAATTTAGTTTAAATGCTCTGTTAACATTTTTAGAAAAGAAAAAACACAACATTGGTATAAGGAACTCGTTATGAAGAGCCGAGGTTTTTGATATTTGCTAAGGGGGGACTGCTTGAAGAGCAGAAGGTGCATTGATGCGAGCCAACGGCCTGGAAAAAAGAAAAGGCTGGCTCATCGCCTTGGGAGGGGGGAGGGGGGCTCCAGTCATTTATTAACCCTCCCCCAACTAAGAATTAGTAACTTTCTAAAATATATATATATATTTATTTTGTAGAGACCAGGGAACTGATTTCTTATATTTATATATATATATATATATATATAAAGTCAGGAATAAGAATGTTATAATACATAGTCACACAGTTAAAGATTATAAAAAAATACTTAGGTATATTTTAAGAAAACTATGGCATGATTTTTGATCTATAGATTTAATTTAATTTTTTTTAAATTTAATTAATCATTAAGATAACTTTTTTAAAGTGATTTCAGTAACCCAAAGATCAAGAAAACTTTAAGAAAACTATGGCATGATTTTTGATCTATAGATTTAATTTAATTTTTTTTTTAAATTTAATTAATCATTAAGATAACTTTTTTAAAGTGATTTCAGTAACCCAAAGATCAAGAAAACTATGGCATGATTTTTGATCTATAGATTTAATTTAATTTTTTTCAAATTTAATTAATCATTAAGATAACTTTTTTAAAGTGATTTTAGTAACCCAAAGATCAAGAAAACTTTAAGAAAACTATGGCATGATTTTTGATCTATAGATTTAATTTAATTGTTTTCAAATTTAATTAATCATTAAGATAACTTTTTTAAAGTGATTTCAGTAACCCAAATATCATACGCGATTTTTTATTTTCATTAGACAATGCGAATATATAAAAATTAGTTTCACAAAATTTTGCAATAGATATTGTATTGATACTTGTATGATAGTGCTCTAAAGATTTGATTAGTTTTTCTGATTGAACGTCAAATAACATTTTTAAAAAATCGGTAAGCGAATTTCCGTAATAATGCTCTTATTTCTGGCGAGGCTTTTCATGTTGGGAAAAGAGTTTTTCTCGAATTTCCGTCGTATCTGAGAGTTGCAATAGGCGGCTCTTCTAGTATTCATAACCTCATGTGATCCGCTTAGAACGTTTTCGCCCCATTCCATGACAATCCTCTTAGGCCTGAAACTACAATACTTAGACCGTTGTAACTGTATAGCTGAGCCAGAGATCACCTATATCCGGCCGAGTGAGGATTTCCCCCAACTTAGAGCTTGTAAGCGTAAAAGATTCAGTATTAACAAGAATAAAAAAAAAACGAAAATGTTAGGAGACCAACACCTTAAAAAACTCTATTATATCAAGTCCGTAAGCCACCCCAAGTCAGAGAAATATGTTACACACACACTTAGTAATTTCTTGACGCTTTTTCGGATATTTCTCCAGTTACTAAGTAATTATTAATTCAGAAATTGCTTATTAACCTAGGATTCTGAAAAATTTTATATTGTGGGTTAATACTTCAAAGAAGTGACTCCATTCTATTCACATCAATTATTGTTGTAAATGAGGAGTTTGGTGGATTTTTATAATACATTTTCATTCAACGAAAATTCCGAACAAAATAATTCTACGTTGTTAATTGACAAAAAAAATATTACTATTATATTGCAATATTGGTTATATTACATATACTATTGTTAACGCCCACAGCGTTAATTTATTCTATTTTTTTATTTTAAATAATAATTTATTTAATTCCTCGCGCGGGCTCATTACCGCGTATGGGGAGCGTCCCACGGGTGGCGGATGTGGGGATGGTCGGTGGAAATTCCTTAGAAGTTCCTCCCGGCTAAGTCCGATGGACTCGCTGACCAACAATGAGAGGGGCCCTCCAGACTTGCTGGAGGGAGGGGACCTCCAGACTTGCTGGAGGTAGGGGCCCACCAGACTTGCTGGAGGGTGTGACGTAGGATTGAACGCCCTACTCACATATCTTTAGTTCACCAAACACCACAAAAAGTCATGGATCTCCCTAAGGTAAAACGCTCATTATCCGGAGGTAAACTAGTCCCCCGTTCGGGTCTCCGGGTGGGGACTGCTTTAGGGGATTCATGCCGCAAGTTGAAATATAGGGATTTAAATATTGGTACGTGGAACGTAAGGAGTTTAAACACAGCAGGGGGGCTAAAATCGGTCGCGAATGAGGTAAATGGGTACAATTTGGATGTCGTGGCTCTGCAAGAGGTTCGCTGGCCAGGGGAGGGCTCGATGAGGGAAGGAAAGTACACTATTTGGTACGGAGGAAGCGGGAATCATTGTTTAGGTACCGGGTTTCTAATTAGGAGTAGATTACTATCCGCTTTGAGGGACGTACAATTCTTTAGTGATAGAATTTCGGTAGCTACATTTCAGGGACGTTGGTTTAAAATCGCATTAATAAACATACATTGTCCGACCGAAGACAGTGACGATGAAGTCAAAAGTGAATTTTACGATAAACTCGAATGGGTTTATGATAAACTACCGCGAAACTACATGAAAATAATTGTAGGTGACGCGAACGCAAAGGTAGGAAGGGAAGAAGTTTATATTCAGACGATTGGTAAAGAAAGTTTGCACGAATATAGTAATGATAATGGGATCCGTCTGATAAACTTTGCCATCTCGAAAAACCTGGTAATTAAAAGTACGACGTTTAAACGTAAGGATATTCATAAATATACTTGGACATCGCCGGATTCGCAAACACGAAATCAAATCGATCATGTCTTGATACAACACAGCTGGCAAAGCAGTATAATCAATGTACGGTCTTATCGCGGAGCAGAATGTGGGTCGGATCATGAATTAGTAATCGCGAAACTTCGACAAAAACTTAATATAAAAAAGAGAAAAGAAAACCGTTTCGATTTTGAGAATTTTAATTTGGAAAAATTAAAAAATCCATCAATTAGAAACCAATTCGAGCTAGATGTTAAGAATAGGTTTGAAGCTTTAGAGCTTCCTGACGAGGACCACGAGGATATTGACAAGTTATGGGTAGAGATCAGGGATAATATTAAAGCGGTCGGTAACTCGTGTCTAGGAAAAAAGGAAAATAAGAATAACAAACCGTGGTTTGATGAAGATTGCTTAAACATGTGCGAAAAAAGGAAAGCCGCTAAATTAAAAGCTCTAAATAATCCTAGCGAAGACAATCTGGAATACTTCCGAATCTCAAAGAACGAAACGACAAAATTGCTCAAAAATAAAAAAAGGGAGTATCTTAAAAATAAAATAATTGAAATAGAAACTAATAGAATCGAAAATAACGTAAGAGACATGTACAAAGGTATAAACAGATCACGTAAATATGTAGGGCCCGTAACGTCTGGAATTAGGGATGATAATAACAATATTCTGACCGATCCGGTTGACATATTGAATAAGTTTAAGGAGCACTTTGACAATATTTTAAATACGGGAAATTATGATCTGTGTCCTCCTTCTGAGTTCCAGAGTGCTGAACCGTTGATAGAAGGACCAAGTAAAGAGGAAGTTGAAGTAGCTATCGGTAAATTAAAATCATATAAAGCAGCGGGAATCGATAATATTCCTACTGAACTAATTAAGGCATGCGGGGAAGCTGGAGTTTCTAAAATACATCGGTTGGTTGAAAAGATCTGGGTGAACGAGAAATTACCTGAAGAATGGAAAGAATCTATTCTTATTCCGATTCACAAAAAGGGTCCGAGGACGGATTGTAATAACTATCGAGGAATTTCACTCCTTCCGGTATGTTATAAAATATTCACTGTAATCTTAACCAGTCGAATCACGGAATACGCCGAGGAAATTATCGGAGACTACCAATGCGGATTTAGACGGAATCGTTCGACTATTGATCAAATATTTTCTTTACGGCAAATATTAGAGAAAAAATTGGAGTATAACGGTATTGTTCACCAGCTGTATATAGATTTTAAAAAGGCTTACGATTCTATTGACCGCCAGAAACTGTATAATATTCTAATCGAGCAGGGAATTCCAAAAAAACTAGTAAATCTAGTCAGGATGTGCTTGACGGAGACAGTCAATAAAGTTAGAATCGGTAATAATTTGTCCGAAAAATTTGAGGTTCGTTCGGGCTTAAAACAGGGGGATTCTCTTTCGCCTGTCCTGTTCAATTTGGCATTAGAACATGCCATTAGGGAGGTAATGCGTACCGAAAAAGGGTTGGATCTGGGTGGGACAACATCCGTGCTGGGCTATGCTGATGATCTGGTACTGTTAAGCGAAGACGTTGAAACTATAAAACTAAATACGACAACGTTAATGAAAGCCGGTAAAGAACTAGGACTCGAAATAAACGTGGATAAAACAAAATATATGGTTAGCTGCAAAAATGGCGATACTACTGGTGATATCGATATAGATGGTAATATGTTTGAACAGGTAGATAAATTTAGGTATTTAGGTTCTACGATAACTAGAAAAAACGAAATTGAAGAAGAGATTAAAGTTAGACTGAAGGCGGGGAATGCTTGTTATTTTTCTGTGACAAAACTACTCAGTTCGCGCCTCTTGTCCCGAAACTTAAAAATTAGAATCTATAAAACAATTATCTTGCCTACAGTTCTTTATGGATGCGAAACTTGGCCGCTTACATTAAGGGATGAGCAGCGTCTTAAGGTTTTTGAAAATAAAGTATTGCGTAGAATATTCGGACCGAAGAAGGATGAGTTAACCGGAGAGTTCAGACGGTTACACAACGCCGAATTGCGTGAGCTATATCCGGGTAATATAATTGAGGTAATTTCATCGCGGCGAATCAAATGGGCTTGTAAAGTTGTTGGTCTTAGTAACGAGAGAATTCCTAAAAGGTTAATATTTGCTGTGCCGAATGGTAAGCGTCGGAGGGGTAGACCGAAGCGAAGGTGGGAAGATTGCATTAAAGCTGATCTGAAGGGACTGGGTTTGGACGGCGAACGGTGGAGGGAGGTGTGTAACAAGCGATTGGTGGTGTCGGCATCGAACCTTCGGGTTCGCTAAGCCTTATTATTATTATTATTATTATAATTTATTTAATTAAGGATTTAGTTTATTTCATCAAAATGAAATCAATTATTAATTATATGTATTCATAGGCCCATAGCTTATATTGTTTAAAAAAGCTATAGAATGGTTCATAGTTTATATATATATATATATACATATAATTGTTATGGATAGTAGCCCTAGCTATAAAAAAGACCTAGGTTCAAGAGACCTCTCTCGTGCTCGCCGCTGCCCACTTGCAGCTTGATTATATGAGCGAGCGGTCATGTATATATATATAGATATAGGTAAGATTGTTATGTAAGGGTTATCAGACTTCAAACGATTCTTTAACTCACTAAAAGAATTAATTAATTTATAAATGATATGTGTGATATAAACAAATAAAAGAAAATACAAAACAAAGTATTATTACCTAAAAGAATTGAATTAAAGTCCTTATCTTAGGGTCCTTTAGCACTTTACAATCATTAACCCAACTTTTAAAACCAATACACAAATATTGTAACCTTCTCATATTCTAAAATAGCACCATGGCTCACTAAATATTAGACAACATATTTATATATATATATATATATATATATATATATATATATATATATATATATATATATATATATATATATTTAAGTTAACTGTATAGGATGTATATAAGATTATTCTTTAGATAAGCTAAATAATTGTTTAAAACACATGTTGTTAAAACACATGTTAATATAGAGAATTGATATAAAAACAAAAGTTGAGGTTACAAGAGTGTTGTATTAATACAGTGTAGAAAACTTATGTAAGAGTTCGAAATAAAACCACTTCATTCCCACAAGCTGTGTTGTTATTTCTTCAGTCGAATCATAACTGGTGGCGAAACCCGGGAGATTTCTGAGGTATAGTCAAGTTCATTTAAGTAGTTAGTGATCTCAAAATCTAAAGATATACGGTACATAATTATGGGAGAAGAAAAACTAGCAAAACTTGAATATGAACTGGCTCAGGCTGCGGTAAAACACTCGAAGTTAGAATCTGAGCTGACCAAGGCGACAGACACTATGCAGCTAGAACTATTGAAGATACGAACGCAGAATTCAGCGTTTATCCATGAAGTAATTAGTCAACTAGAACCTTTTACCGGAGTAATAGGCGATCTTGAACATTTCATCAAGGGAGGTGATCAGATAAAGAATCTGATAGTGTCCCGAAGAGAAGAGGGTACACTACTGGATTCCGACGTGAGTCTTCTCGAGACGTCTCTAATCGGTCGTATATCGAGGCGGGTTTTAAATGCCATTCAAGGCGATTTGACACACTCCTGGGATACGCTAAAAGTAAGGCTAAAGAAATTATATGGCGAAGGAAGATGGACCCCGGAAGAGGATGTATATTATTCGTAAGGAACGAAGAAGTCAAGGGCAATCCAAGGGTGAATTTGCTGAAAAACTGCTTATTGCATATAACAGACTTACTGAAAAAATGGTAGAAGCCTGTGGCCAATCAGAGGGAGCCCAAAAATTGGAGTTCATAAGGAGTGTCATAAAAGTGCAACTCAACCACTACGTGGATCGTCCAGGCTCGCTTCCAAGAGACCGGGATTTCATAGAGTGCGCCCACGATCTTATTGATGCCAGAGAGCGTAACGAAGCCCGTTTTGAGAATCCGGAACCAGAGTGGACAAAGGTAAAATCACTGAGGAGAAGACACCAAAGTCCTCTCAGGCAGTCTACCAACACCGGAATTTCGAAAAGCGCTCAGGTAGAGGCCCAGATGAAAGGAGGAGGAAACCAGAACGGCGCTGCTACGAATGTAACCGAACCGGCCACATAGCAGCCCAGTGCAACCTCACAAGGTGCTACGAATGCGGTAGGCGAGGCCATCTTGCAAGGGAATGCCCAAGACGCAACCCACGAACAAATAGGAGGGATCAGCAACACGAACGAATGGAGGTCAATAATCAGGATTGGAGCGGCAGGCGGCCAGACAGCAGGAGCGGCAAGCGTTACACCAGCGGGGACTCTTCGGAAGAAGAGAGCGTCTGTTCTGAGCGCAGCAGCCCGGCTACGAGGAAACCCGAGGTAAGTAGTGGGAGTCCTTGGAGGGGAGGTCCTTCCGTAAAAGAAATAACGCCGGGGCGCAACCGTGCAGATTGAGGATACGGCAACGGGAGGCGCACCCAATCGAGTACTTAAATAATCTATAATAGTGGGACATGCGGACGGTGGACTAGGTTGCCCGTGGCGAGGTTAAGAGATTCGAGAATAAAATTTTTAATCGATACGGGAAGCACTAATTCATTAATAAGTAAAAGAGGGGCTGAGAAACTGAGTATTTGGGGCGAGCGCAAGCTGTGTAACTGCTTCGTGTCCACGGTTAGTGGTAAATGCCAAACTTTAGGAGAAACTTCATTGAACCTCTATAAATTAGCAGGGATAAATTCGCGGATAAAGGTTCACGTCATCGAAGAATTAATGCCGGGATACGATTTAATTGTAGGATGTGATATCCTCCAGCGAACGGGTCTAAAGATGAGAGTTAGCCGCGAATCTTGGAGTTACATTATAGGAAAGCGACAATACCAAACCACAACGGAGGGAAATAGCGAAACTATCAAAATCGGGGCAATAGAGTGCGTAAAGGAAGCGATAGCACAATTGGTAGAACAGAACAAAGAACTGTTTTACCGCGAAAATGAGTTTTTACCGACCACAGGGAAAACTGTACATCGTATCCATCTAAAAACGGAAGCCCCAATATATGTTAAGGATAGGCGATATCCTCAAGCTATGAGGGATGTCATCGGGGAGCAGTTAGGGGAACTCCTTCAGCAGGGAATAATCAGACCCAGTAACTCTCCATTTAATAGTCCATTATGGGTAGTCGAGAAGAAGCAAGGTGGGCAGGGCGAAAGGGCGAAACAGTATCGAGTGGTAGTGGATTACCGGAAGTTAAACGAGGCAACAAAAGACGAGCGGTACCCCCTCCCGCGGGTCGAAGACATACTCGATCGCCTTTCGGGTGCAACCGTTTTCAGTACGTTAGACCTCAAGAGCGGGTATCACCAAGTTAAAATGGCCGAGGATGATGTAGAGAAGACGGCATTTTCATGGGAGCGAGGCCACTTTGAATTTGTTCGGATGCCATTTGGGTTAAAGGGGGCCCCACTAACCTTCCAGCGCCTCATGGATGAGCTACAGAGGGGACTGGGCGAAGACTTTTCCCAGGTTTACATGGACGATTTAATTGTCTTTAGTAAATCTGAAGAGGAACATGTAAACCACCTGCGACAAGTCTTTAACAGGTTACGTGAATTTGGACTTAAATTATCACGTGAAAAATCCGAATTTGGATTACGCGAAATCCGTTTTTTGGGCCACATAGTCTCAAGGAGAGGGGTGCAACCAGATCAGGAGCGCGTAAAAGCCATCCGAGAAGCACCATTACCTAAAAACGTTCGAGGGGTCAGGCGGTTTTTGGGAATGATAAATTACTACAGAAAATTCATTCCTGGTATAGCGGAATTAACGCACCCATTAACCGAAATTTTGAAAAAAGGGAAACGATTTCAACTAAGCGCTGAACATTTAGCAAGTATCAAGAAATGCAGAGAGATTCTTACCACGAGACCGTTGTTAGCAGTTCCTGATTTTAATAGAATATTCAAAATTAGCACGGATGCAAGTGAGGTCGCTATCGGGGCGGTCCTATCACAGAATTTTGAAGAAGGTGAAAAACCCATAGCATACGCGGGCAGGAAACTAAACGATGCTGAAAGACGATACAGCGCTATAGAACGAGAGCTTCTAGCAGTAGTGTGGGCGGTAGAACATTTTCGTCCATACGTATACGGGAGACGGTTCGAGTTGTTAACTGACCACAAACCTCTAATATACCTAGGTACACTTAAAGAATCATCAGCATGGGTATCGCGATGGAAAGAACGTCTCGCGGCATATAACTTCAATACGGTGCATAAAAAAGGAGTCGAAAATGTCGTGGCAGATTGGTTATCACGAGATTTAATAGTGAATGCAATCGAGGAAGAAAATACTCCCGTGGTTCCGTTAGCACTAAGATCGCGAGAATGGACGCAAAGTGAGCCCGAAGGCTCACCAGTTGACAGTGAATCGGAGGAAAACGTCATCTCGACGGATAGACCCCAGGAACTACCTGAAATAGATGAGATTGTCAATGATAAGAAACTTCAGATAATAATTAAGTCAAAGCTGGATTCTGGGACGGAAACGCGGAGGAGCGTGTATGAGGGTTTGGCAACTATAATAGTCCGTACGCCTGCATCAATAAACGAAGCCGAACTGGAACGAATCTTCGCGGAATTCAGCAAACCGGCCGCAACTGTTACGTGTATTTAGGAAATCGGACAATCCTGGACAAATTAAAGAGGTTGTGGAGGCAGGAAAGGGTAGGAATGGGGTATCCCTTAATTCGATGTTTAAGGCAAGTGGAGACGATCGCCGATCCAACGGCGCAATTAAAACTTGTTACTGAACATCACACGGGGAAAACGAACCATAGGGGAATAGAAGAGACACTGCGTGCGTTAAAATTATTATACTACTGGAAGAATATGGGCCGAACCGTACGTGAGTGCATTACGCAGTGCGAAGTATGCCAGCAAGCAAAGTATGATCGCCAACCCCCGGTAGCACAGCAGGTAGCCACACCCACCGCGACTGAACCTCTGCGATCAGTACAAATTGATATATATTCAAATGAAGGGCAATCGTGGTTAACGGCGATAGATACGTTCAGCAAAATCGCAATGGCCTACCCCATCGAAGCGAAAACACCTAGGGCAATATGGGAGAGAATATTACAATGGTGTGCGACGTACGGTGTACCCGACGATATCGTATCGGATTGCGGAAGAGAATTTGATAATTCACTAATTCGGGACGAAAGCAAAACGTTGGGTATCACGTGGCGGACTTATTGAACACTCCGCATCATATTAAGGGTAGAGGCAGTGTGGAACGGCTACATAACACTTTAGGGGAACACCTTAGGTTATTTAAATTGGGACGAAATCTTGACCCATACGACGCTATGCCGCGCGCGGTGATCGCATATAATAACACGATACACGCAGCGACGGGATTATCCCCCGTTGAAATCGTTTTTGGCCAAAGACGGCGTGACAGAGGTGACTTAATCACGGCCAATAGTACTGACCTAAAGGCGAATCTATTCAGGGCGAGAATAGATCGTCAATGGACGTGGGCAAAGATTAGAGAAAAGATGATCAGAAAAAAACAGACTCGAGTGGATAGAGCGAATAACCGATCTGTAGTTTATAAGAAGGGTCCGTTGGCGCTGGGTACTGTTGTATACAGCTGCGCGTTATGAGGGTCCCTATAAAGTGATAACAATAAGAGAAAACAATTTGTTTACCATCCGGGACGTAAAATATCCATTTCGGTCACGAACGGTTCACTTAGAAGAACTTCGCGTACCCCATATAGTGTCGGAACTCGAGCCGGGCGGTTACGCTCAGCACAAGACGTCACGATAATAAGATTGTATTATTTTTACGTGTAATTAAGAATAATTACAATTATTGTGAGAGTCAAAAATTGAAACATTCAGATTTATTTTGTAAACCTATTTGTGATTATTCTATTAATTATAAGTGTATTACGTTTAGAATAATTTGTAGACTAAGAATTGGACATTTCTGTTTCTATTGCAAATTAAGTGATGTCATTAAGATCAGTGTAACCTTTTTATTCTATTTTTTTTTTGTTACAAATAATTTTTATTATTAAGTTAAGTTAACCTTTCTTTATTTTTTTTTTCTTTTGCTAATATTTTTTTTAGTTCCTCCATACGAAGGAACTGGAGGGAGGGAGTTAACTGTATATAGGATGTATATAAGATTATTCTTTAGATAAGCTAAATAATTGTTTAAAACACATGTTGTTAAAACACATGTTAATATAGAGAATTGATATAAAAACAAAAGTTGAGGTTACAAGAGTGTTGTATTAATACAGTGTAGAAAACTTATGTAAGAGTTCGAAATAAAACCACTTCATTCCCACAAGCTGTGTTGTTATTTCTTCAGTCGAACCATAACTTATATATATATATATATATATATATATATATATATATATATATATATATATATATATATATATATATATATATTATGTAATTTACTACCGTTATTACTTAAAAACTTTTGCTGATGACACCGCCATTCTATCATCCGACTCAGATCCCAACATAGCATCCTTAAATCTCCAAAACCACCTCACCTTGATTGAGCACTGGTGTAATAACTGGTGCATTAAAGTTAATGAATCTAAATGCCAACATATTACCTTTACACTCCGACGCAGTTCCTGTCCACCAGTACACTTTAATTCCATCCAGCTTCCTTACTCAGACACAGTCCGGTATCTTGGCTTTCATTTAGACCGAAGACTAACGTGGAACCCACATACTAGACTCAAAAGACAAGAACTCAACCGACGATACGGCCAGCTATACAGACTACTAAACAGAAAATCCAAACTTTCTATTGAAAACAAATTACTTATCTACAAGACAATACTGAAACCTATATGGACATACGGACTTGAACTGTGGGGGACAGCAAAAGCTTCTAACATCAAACGTATTCAATCCTTTCAATCTAAAGTCCTTCGAACAATAGTTGATGCTCCGTTCTATGTAAATAACAAAATCCTACACCATGACCTTAATATCCCATTTGTCCTAGACCTTATTCCAGAAAAATTCTCCAAATTTCACCAGAACCTTACCTATCATCCAAATCCCCTTGCACAATCTCTATCCAGCACCACCCATCCTTACAATCCTCCTCGAAGGTTGAAGCGGCAGTGGCCCAGAGACCTTTTGTAAATAAGCATCTATTGGAGTTTTGGCAATGGCCAGATCCTCCACTCAAGCCCGAGTGTGTATGATTAGGTTAGTTCTTTTGTTTATATACATTTATTTTATTTTATTGTATTTATTTTTATTTTATTTTATTGTATTTATTATTATTAAGTTTCTGTATTATTATTTTTTTTTTTATTGTAAATAGAGTGTGAGTGTGCTTTCTCTGAACACTATTATAAATGTCCTTGATGTGACAGAATGTAATATTTCTAAATAAACAAATATAAACAAAACTATTACTTAAAATATTATTTTTCGGTTGTAAATTTTAATGCAATATTGTTATGAGATTTTAATTGACTACTATCTACTATACGATAGGTTAAAAGTTGTCACACTAGCTGGAAATGGATAATGTTGTGATTTGACAAAACAGAAAATTCATCAAATTATTCACTAATTTAATTTTCTAAAATGTTACATGATAAATCGCTTTTTTTAACGAACTGCTGGATCAATTTTAAAGTTTGATTGCTAAAATTATTCGGTGATATCCCGTGAGAGTTTTGAAAGCAACGTGACGCGATTGTTTTTTAAAGGGAATTTAAGCTTAGCGGTAAATTTCGAATTAATTACAGGATTAGTTTAAGTTTGAAGGTTGGAAATATTCATTTAGACCCCGTAAGTGTTTTGAACACAAAAACTCTAACCATTAATTGAATAAAATGTGTTTAATAAATTTGCTAAAAGGTGTGTAAAGATTATGCGAGCGAGTGGTTGGTGCAATTTTTAAAGCGCTCTCAATTTTAATTAATTTAAATGTTTCAAACCTTAAATTACCTCCCGCGAGTGTTTCGAAAGAATTTTAGCTCAAAATTCTGGCAAATTGCCTTGTAAAATGTGTTTAATCAATCCTCTAAAAAGGTGTTATGCAAGCCTAAACGATGTTTTGAGCGGATGGCTTAGCGGATATTTAACTTTGACCGCTGCAATAACTCAGTGAAATCCCGTGAATTTTTTAAAACAATTTGAACACTAAACATTGAAAAAAATGTTTCATAGTTTAAGAATCTTAATTAATTATTTATTTGGAAAGATATCATGCTGTGAAAATATTTTTTTGAATATTTTAAATTCTGAAAATGTAAAAAAAAAATGCTTAAACCAAAAATACGAAATTTGGTAAAATCTATCCACCCATATAATTCCATATTAATTTAACATGTTGGTTGAATGAATGGCTAATTGACATGGACAGTTATTTGAGCTTGGCGAAGCAGTCGAACGCTCACCACCCCCCTCAAAACTGAGGACTCGGATCTTGACACGGACCGATAGATGGAATGAAATCTATTTCCCTCCAGTCGTAATATGTAGTGAAAGCACCCGACTATTACATCAAGTTTAAATATTCTCGTATACGTCAATTTCCGTATCAATTACCAATTTGTTTAAGTAGATATGATAAGTACATTCCCTTAGAGTGGATATGAATTTCCAATTTCACTAGTCCGTTTTTTTTTTTTTTGTTTTTTTTTTTTTGTATTAGATACTCTTTTTGCTGAAATTTTCAGCTTTCAAACGACTTAAACAAACATTTTTTTTTAAAATTCAAGTATCAATTTTATTCGAAGGTTATATTGAGCAGTTTTTTATTATGTAAATAATGAGAGATAGTTAATTATTTTAAATAAACAAAATTAAGGGAAGACATTTTGAACATTGAGCATCTAAATCATTTTTAAGACCATTCAATTATACAATGATAAAAACAGTTTAATCAATATCGTTATATCTATTTTTGAGAAAACTGTAAAAATGTGTAAAATAGATGGTTTAAGTTGCTCTTCTGTTTAGACGATTTTAAGAGAAAAGTTTCATCAACGTCTCGGGCATACGCCTATCTTTAATATGTATTTTAAGTTTCGTATGACTTTTCGATTTTAAGCTAGACTGTTAACACACACAGATTATTTTGTATATATACAGGGTGTTTCAGGCTTAAGTGGTGAAGCTGAAAATATGAACTCAAAACAAGAAAAAATGTTGTTATGAATTATTTTCGATATATTAAGTAAATAATTCATTGTTATGAATTATTTTTGTTATATTAAGTAAATAAAACTTATTTATTTGTTCCAACTACTTTATTAATTAAACATTCAATTCATATTAAATGTTGTTCAACGTGATTTCTTTGACCATTAAGACAGGCTCGGCATCTTTCTTCAACACCAGCAGTGGCAGAACGGTACTGGATATGTTTTACAAAATTCAATTATCCTTCTTCGTAAGGGATTAAAGTCATTGGCTCGGGCTAATTAATAAAGTATTAGAGCAAATAAATAGGTTTTATTTATCTCATATAACGTATATAATTCATATCAACGAAAATCTTTAGGTGTGAATATCTCCTAAAAAAGCGTTTGCGGACATACCTTCAGTGGACTTTTTTTTTTTCTGGTTTGAGGTGCTTATTTCATTTTTGAAGTTCGGCCACTTATCCCTGAAACACCTCGTAGATAAGTGATAGGGACGCATTGAAAATATATTCTCTTCTACGAAAATCCATAATTTCTTTAACATTAAATTACATATGATGATTGTAGGGAATCGTTTTCGGAATTGCTCACGAAGAGAATCAGCAACTAACACTGCTCGACACAAAAACATTAATCACCTTCAAACAAAAGGCAAAAAGTGACTGAGAGAGGGAAAATAATCCGCCGTTTTAGAGTTGGGCAGTGAAAGAAGCGGAGGGTGGGTGGGAGCTGGTGGAAGTTTCCAATCATTAATAACTTATTCATTAAAAATGCAGTTTATTACTCATTCCTGTTTTAACTAAATTGAATTAAATATATGCTAAATTTAAAGTAAAATGTGTGTAAAGTATAAATAATAATTCGCTAATTTAATCAAGTGAATCAAATTATGAAAAAAAAACAACAACTGAAGAATAGGTCTATTTTAGAACAAAATCGCAATAAAACAAAAGTATTTAGTTGGAAATTGCAAATTTATTTTGTATCTATTGTAGAATATTTGTGTTTTAAACTATCCATGATATGGGAAATAATATGTTTTGTCTTGAACACACAGGCAGGAGTAAGCCTTTAATCCTCATCCCTAGACACCCCCGCTTTACATTCACAACAGTTAAATGCTAAGTGATATTAGCAAAATAGAGAAATGATTCTTAGTTTAGAATTGTACATTATTTTTTGAGGCCCTCAATGTTGATGTATTAAGAACGAGTGTTATTGGATTGTAAATTTGGTTTTGCTGTTTAAGTTAAAATCTGAGGAGATATATTAATTTTTTTTATCTGTTGTTAAATTTATTGTACTTTTGATTTTAAAAAGAGTTATTTCTCTATTCGGATTTATCTTTATGGGGTAATACAAGTGAAGTGTAAATCGCTGATATGAATACTAATGTAACACCGTAATGAATAAAAGAAACGGAAGAGGTGATAAGAGCCCTAACGGTGAAAGCCATTAAAGGAGTAATAAATTGGGAAGAAGAAAAGCAATAAAAGAGTGAGTTGTAAGCTAGCCTAGGAGATGTCATCTTTCCTCAGCATCTTCAGAGGAGGTTTCTCAATCTAAATTTTAAACAGTGTTGCTCTTCCTCTTAAGCACTAATGTTCCATTAAAGATTCAGGCATTGAACGACACAGGAGCTATACTTAGCGGGGCAAGTTGGATAGCTCCGTGCTAAATAATTTCCTCCTCTTCAGAAATTTAAAGTCGTGAGGGTGTCTCCGTTTTTAAAACCTTCTCATTTATCTCCTTTACAAATAAAAATTAGTGCTAAGTAGATAGTTTACCATACTCACCAATGGCATTTTCTCCTTTTTAATTATTTCCTTTGAGTATCTAACAACCCACCTGCTACATCGTCTCTCACAAGTATCTTAATTATCAGTGAATTTGTGAACTGTTATGTTAAAAAATCAGTGTAATTAACAATTATATAGTTTTATTATATAAGAGCGAGAAGATGTTCAGCTGATCTGCAATGGCGAGACACTTGAGGTGGTGACTGAATATACCTACCTGGGGACCGTAATTAGTAGTTCTGGTAAGATAGACGCCGAAATATCAAGTAGAATATGTAAGGCGAATCAGGTGTATTACCAGACTACTAATAGCATTATCGGTCATCGCGAAGTAGACAAGAAGACCAAAATGCACGTATATAAGTCTGTTTACCTACCTACACTCACCTACGGCGGAGAAAGCTGGACAATGCTAGACAGGCACTCTAGTCGCATAACGGCAGCAGAAATGAGGTTCCTTCGCAGATCTGTTGGCAGAACTAGAAGGGATCGCATTAGGAATGAAAGCATTAGAGAGCAGCTAGGAGTTGCCGAACTTAAAACTACTTTAGAAAGACGGCAACTCCAGTGGTTTGGACACGTCTGCCGCATGAATGAGAATTTGAATCCTATAAGGATATTAGAGGCTCGACCCACAGGAAGGAGACCACGCGGACGCCCCAGACTCACGTTCCAGGATTACATTCAAAGGATTGGATGTAAAAGAGGCAAAACCCTTAATGAGATGAAGCGACTAAGCAGGGACCGGGAAGAGTGGCTGCACTGGTTGAGGCTCCTCGACGCTAATTAATGGCATAAGAGGAAGACAAAGAAGAAGAAGATAGTTTATTCTTGAACAGAACCATAAACAAGGTGAGTAACCGTTTGTTTATTAAGTTTGAACAATAGTGTAAACAACCATAGAATTAGATAGAGTGGCCTTTCTTATCTGCATCCCCCCACTTGGAGCTCAGCAGTCTCAGTACCTGTCGAGTTATCTAAGTAGCTGGTTTATATCACTCGGCCCTCTACCGGGCTGCGTAATTTTTACGTAAAAAAAAAAAAAAAAAAAATTCAATAGTCGTTGACATGAAATGCGATATTATCATATGATAATGTCTAGTAAGAATAAAAGATCGAGAAGCCTAGGCAATAATGGCTCCCTCAATTCGCCAGTAAAACAAGTCTAGGCGTTCTAACAGAAAAACACCACCATCTACACCTTACAGACCAAATGAACCACAATCTGGTACCTCAACAGAAATCATGACCACCGAAACAAACATTGAAACAGATGAATCACCATTTTTTACTCCTAACCCATACCAACTACTATCTAATACTCCAGAAGAAACTATGAAAATACCATCAACCCCCAGAGAGCCAAAACCACCTCCAATATATATAAAAAATTCCGTTATTTTGCCAGCATTTAAATAAATTACTTGACAATGGTAAATGCACATGTCAAAGTCGAATCAATGACACCAAGTTAATGCCAAATTCCCCTGAATCATATAAAAAAATAGTAAAA
This sequence comes from Nezara viridula, assembly GCA_928085145.1. Lineage (NCBI taxonomy): Eukaryota > Metazoa > Arthropoda > Insecta > Hemiptera > Pentatomidae > Nezara > Nezara viridula. The sequence goes on along the minus strand of OV725078.1, from coordinate 193,061,214 downwards.
TACTTGACTGATACAAAGGCGGAATTCCATACATATCAGTTATTCCAAGAGAGAGCACTAAGAGTAGTTATAAGAGGCCTCCACCCATCAACTCCACCTGAGGCAATCAAAGAAGAATTGACAGAACTGGGTTTCAGTGTCCGCCAAATTGTCAACGTATGTAAAGATAACAAAGAACAACCAGGTACAAACAACAAAATTGCCCTACCAATTTTGTTTTTATAGACCTAGAGCGCACCACTGGGGTTGATAACATCTATAAATTAAGAGGCCTGTACTATACTAGTATAGTTGTCGAAAAACCATATGCAAAACGGGAAATAGTCCAATGTCATAATTGACAATCATATGGCCATACTAAAAGCTATTGTCACCGCTTACCGTGATGCGTGAAGTGCGGACATCAACATAAGTCGGAAGATTGCAGTAAGTCCAAGGAAATTCCTGCGGTATGCGCATTATGCTATAAAGATCACCCTACAAACTACAAAGGATGCCAGACATATAAAATCTTAAAATCAAGATTACAGACAGCACCTAGACATGAAGAGACTTACAGGACTCCCAGACCACCAAGGCAACACTCAAGATTTGCAAAGAAAGAAGTCTCCTATGCTCAAATGCTAGGAGGACTAGAACACCATTCTCAACCTCAGGCCCTGCCGCAAACTCAGCCACTACCTCATGGTTCACCACCCGAACATAATAACAGCTAAAAGTTCAGTCCTCACCAAATATCCTACATTCTTCCCCCTAACAATTCCTATGACACTACCAGCCTCCTTACATCACTCCGAAATCAAATCCCTCATCACCCCGCTCATCACCTTACTTACAAACGTCATAGCCAATCTTATTGCCAAGAATTCCTTCAATTTCCTCAATAAAACCCCTTCTCCTTTCTCCTTTGGAATGCGAATGGTGTTCGAAATCACATTAACGAACTAACCTTTTTTCTACAGGACAATAACATAGACATAGGCCTAATAACTGAGACCCGACTAACTAACAAAATACAGTTCAACATACCTGGCTACAAGATATATTGAAGTGACCACCCTGATGGAACAGCACACGCTGGCACTGCTGTCATTATCCACCAATCCCTCTCCCATCATTTGTATCCCCTACCATTTCACGATTTCCTACAAACCTCAGCAATAACTATCCAAACTTCACTTTTTCCTGCTACAGTTGTCGCAGCATACTCTCCACCTAAAAAATCAATACCTGAGCCTAACTTAATTTCCTTTCTTAATTCCCTAGGATTCCACTTCCTTATAGGTGCAGACCTTAATGCCAAACATCAGCAATGGGGAGCCAGAACCACGAATTCCCGCGGGCGAACATTGCTGTCTGCTCTTAATTCCCATAATAGCAACATCCTTTCTCCTGATACTCCTACATACTAGCCAACAGATCCTAACCGTAATCCTGACCTCCTTGACTTCTTCATTCACAAAGGTCTAGGACCGCTAAATTTTTCAATTTCACGGCTCGATGACCTTTCCTCAGACTATAGTCCGCTAAACCTAACCCTTTCCGCATCGCCTATCCCCAAATTATCTCCTCCCTCATTCATCAGAGGACCAGTCAACTGCAAACCTTTTCCGCCAAACAATAACAAATGCAATAAACCTCAGAGTACCTCTAAAAACCCCTCAAGACCTAGATAAAGCAGTGAGTTCCTTCACCACCTTGATCCAACAAGCAGTCTGGACTGCATCCTCACCACTCCCCTCCAAAAAATCCCTCAAAAAGAATCCCTTGCCCGAAAACCTTATTGACCTTATTAAATCCAAACGCCAATCTAGGACCCTCTGGCAAAGAACCAGGCATCCTGATGATCGGAAATTATATAATTACTTATCCAAACAGGTTAAAAAAGAACTAACGACCTTTAGATCCCAATCCTACAATTCCTACCTTTCTTCCCTCTCTACCGATGACAACTCCCTCTGGAAAGTGACCAAAAAAATCCTTAAATACCAATCTATTTCCCACCCACTCCGACGAGATGATGGAACCTTGGCTTCGTCAGATGATACTAGAGCTGAAGAATTTGCCAAACATCTATCCAAAACATTCACTCCCCACACCGAATTCCATCAAATCCACACTGCTGAAGTGAAAGAACTCCTCTCTTCTCCGATTCCTCTCTCCTTGCCTCCTAAAGCTGTCAACCCCTCTGAGGTCAAATTCCATATAAACAACTTGAAACCTCGAAAATCCACTGGACACGATCTCCTTACTTCCCAGATCCTTAGACAACATCCCAAAAAAGCAATCATGTTCCTCACATACCTGTATAACTGTACCCTCCTCACAACTCATTTTCCTGTCATATGGAAACAATCCGTTATTATCCTCTTCCCTAAACCAGGTAAACCTGTTAATAATACCTCATCCTATAGACCAATAAGCTTACTTCCGATCCTCTCGAAAATTTCTGAAAAAATCCTTCTCAAACGTATCCTACCCATTCTCGAAACCCACAATATCCCCTCCCATCAATTTGGTTTCCGCTCAAGACATTCCACTGTTCAACAAGGTCTCCGCGTTGTTGACCATATATCCTCTGCGCTTGAAAACAAGCATTATTGCACTAGTGCCTTTCTGGACGTAGCGCAAGCTTTCCACCGGGTGTGGCATGATGGCTTGCTTTTCAAGCTCAAAACTCACTTACCCCAATCCTTGTATCTAGTCCTCAAATCCTACCTCTCAAATCGTTCCTTTCAAGTCCGCTGCGGCACTGAATTATCCAACTATTATCCAGTTGAGGCTGGTGTTCCACAAGGCAGTGTCTTGGGCCCAGTTCTCTACATCCTTTTCACAGCTGACATTCCAACCCATCCTAATACCCTTCTATCAACATTTGCTGACGATACCGACATCCTGTCTTCCCACCCAGACCCTGAAACAGCATCCCTAATCTTCAAAGACACATCTCCCTAATAGAACAATGGTGCAACAATTGGCGCATCAAGATCATTGAATCCAAATTCAAGCATGTCACCTTTACCCTCCGACGCAGATCCTGTCCACATATCCTTTTCAACTCAGTACCTCTTCCCACCTCAGACACAGTTCAGTATCTTGGATTCCTTTTAGACAAAAGACTAACATGGAACCCACATACCAGACTTAAAAGACAAGAGCTTAACCGACGACTTGGCCAGTTATACAGACTACTTAACAGAAAATCTAACCTCTCAATTGAAAACAAACTATTAATATACAAGACCATACTGAAACCCATCTGGACCTACGGACTTGAACTGTGGGGGACAACTAAATTATCGAACATCAAACGCATCCAATCCTTCCAGTCTAAAATCCTTCATATAATAGTCAATGCTCCTAATTATGTTACGAACAAAACCTTACATCATGACCTTAATATCCCTTATGTCCTTGACGTTATTCCATCCCGATTTTCAAATTTTCATCAGAACCTAACCTATCATCCTAATCCATTAGCACAATCCTTATCCAGTTCCAGTCATCCCTACAATCCTCCTCGAAGGTTGAAGCGGCAGTGGCGTCGAGATCTTTTGTAAAAACGTCATTAGAGTCCTGGCAATGGCCAGCTTCTCCACTCAAGTCATGAGCGTATGTGGCTTTAGTGCCCTTTCTCAGTCTCCATTGGATTCCCATCCTAGTGATGCGGCTGAGAGAGAAGCGCTGGGATCTCTTGGAGTCTTGCCTTGTCCTCCACACGTGGGGGAAAAGGCCCGACTCGGAGCTTCCTCGGCTGACTGTAAATATTGTAAATAAGTTTGAATGTGTTTTTATTTATTATTATTTTTTATTTTATTTATTTATTTTTTTTTAATTTAGTTTTTATCTAATATTGTATCATGATCATACAACATTTATTCATGTCATTCAACAGTTATACATCATTTATTCTGTTACTCCAAGTTTTATTTTATTTTATTTTCTTATAATATTGGTGTTCTTTTATTGTATATATGGTATGATTGTACTTCATTCATCATAAATACTCAGTGCCCTTAATTGAGGCAAAATGTATTTTTTTCTCAATAAAAATTGTTCATAAAAAAAAAAAATTATTTCCTTCATACTATGACTTCAGATGTTACCGTCACCTTCCTTCCCAGCATCGTCAAAAAATACTCAGTGTTCTTTTACCTCAAATGTACCAATAAATACTGCACATGCATGTTTTAAACATTTTATGAACAATAATATTGTATATATTGGCAGAGTAGATTATTGAACAAAAATGTGCTGATTGTGAACTCCTAATAAGAAATTTAATCTTAACAATAATCATAATCTCTAGGGTGACAAATATGACCATTATGGAAACTTTGGCATAAACCGAAGTTTATTATAACTGTTTTTTAATTATAAGAACAAAAATAATTTTTTTTTAATTTATGATATTTAGATCTATTTAAAAAATATATATATATATATTCAGTAAATGTGATAACAGAAAATGATAACATGAAAACACTTATTGAGAAACTAGCCACTGGTAGGCAACTTTCTCAATTTAGTGCTACCTTCGCCATCGTAACGTTTTATCTTGGATATCGGAATCCAAGAATCAAAATATTGGTAAAATTGGTGCTCAATTAAATGGCAGATTAAATTTCTCTGTTTTATGGAAATACTTTTAATGAAAGACGACTTGTTTTAAATTAATTTCCCAAAATGAGCCCCTTTACGTTAGCAGTACTGCATGCTAACATAAGTGTCTTTATGATTTATACTGAATGTTTCAATTGTATACAAATAGAATCAAGTGATGATCTGAGGTGGTGTCTTCAAAATATTTCAAAACTTAATATTTTTTATACCAAATCTGAGAACCTCATCAAAAACGAAAAGTCGCATTAAAGTTAAATTACATATTTAAGATCTGTATATACCTTGAATGCTACAGCAACTTTTCCTTCAAAATCGACTTACCGGAGGTGGCATTTTATATAATATATTTAACTCATTTTTACGATTTTCTAAAAAACGGCTCTAACGATTTTGATCAAACTCAGTATATCAGTGTATTATTAAGCAGTTTTTAAAAATGATGTAGCTTTTATTCTCATTGGTTTTCTCTAACAGGGCTTAAATGGCTAATTTTCAATATTAGCTACCTCTAAAGTACCTCTATTTTTTTTAAAAATAATTAAGCATTTCACATTTATCTTTAATATGAATAATTGTTATATAGAAAATAGGAAAGAATTTAATAAAGGAGAAATAAAGACTGTAACGGATAATGGTTGAAATGGAGGAACCAAAGGAATACGAGCGTACCCGAGCTCGCCCGAAAGATTATAACAGTCTTCCATAAGTAACGTGTGCTTAATATCATACAGACTTCGACAATATTATGTACATATACATATGCGTTTTTCTTAGATGATATCGTTGGTATTGTTTAATATTTAATTGTATAGATTAGTACGATATATTACAGTTCTGCGCACGCGTTAGCCCTAGTTAAACATACGTCAGGTCGTCTCTTATAAAAATCTCAATTATCAGTGGCAGTATACAAGTTTAATGTGAACAATTAGTGTTATCAGTTACATTAACAATTACGTTTGATACTGGACAAAAAAATAAGGTGAGTAATCACTTATTTACAACACAAGAGTGAACAGTGTAAATAGACCTTAGTTTAGTTAGATAACGGCCAGCCATATACATCGTTAATCCCACTAGTGGGCTAGATCCTTCCGTCCGAGGCAGAGCTGTGCTCTCCATGCGCGCGTCTATATTTTCGTGTTCAATAAAATTTTTTTTTTTCCTTGTTTCACTTTTATCAATTTTTCTTTTAAAAATTAATATGAAATGCGATATTATCACATGCTAATGTCGGGTAAGGGTATAAACACTAGGTCCAGGAGCCTCGATACTACAATGAGTTCTCCCATTAAAAAAAAAGACAAGGCGTTCGAAAAGAAATAGTTCACCAGCCACACCAGGGAGCTCCATAGAAGAAGTGGAACCCCAACATGGCTCCTCACAACAACCCAGCAATTATGAGACAACTCAAGCTATGGGTGAGGAATCGCCGTTTTTCAACTCGAATCCATTTCAAGTGCTTTTAAATATCAATAACGAACAAATGGAAGCAGCATCCACTTCCAGAGAACCCAAACTCCCACCAATATTTTTTAGAAATATTAAAAAATTTCAATCTAGTAGGTTCAGGAAAATATGTATGCCAAAGCCGCATCAATGACACTAAGTTAATGCCCGACACTCCAGAAACTTATAGAAAAATTATAAAATATTTATCTGGCACCAAGGCTGATTACCACACGTATCAACTGCGTCAAAAGAGGGCGTTCAGGGTCGTTATCAGAACAATGCACCCATCTGCGCCAACAGATGCTATAAAAGAAGAGCTCATGGGTATGGGATTCCATGTTCGCCAGATAGTGAACATATTCTAGGAGAATAGAGAACAGCCTGGAATAAAAAATAAAATACCTCTTCCACTATTCTTCGTTGACCTTGAATGAACACCCGATGTCGAAAACATCTACAAGGTCACACGCTTTTATTATACAAGCGTTGTTGTAAAAAAGACCTACAGCAAGCGCGACATCGTTCAATGACATAACTGCCAGGCTTATGGCCATACGAAACGGTATTGTCATCACATTCCTAGATGTGTGAGGTGTGGTGAGCAACACAAAACAGAGGACTGTAGGAAGTCTAGAACTTCACCTGCAGTATGCGCTTTATGCCACCAAGGTCACCCAGCCAACTACAAGGGTTGTCAAACATACAAAGATTTAAAAACACGAATGTACGCAACGCCTAGAGAAGTAGGGATATCCAGGCCACCAAGACAACACTCTAGAACAGTGAATGGAAGAGTGTCCTATTCTCAGATATTCAAAGGAAACACTGTAAACACTCAATCTCAGGCCCTGCCTAAGAATCTAAACCTTAAGAATTCACACATCAGCCTCAAGAACCATATCCCTCCATCCCTGAACGTAGGTTAAATAACCATACATTCATTCCTCCTCCTTCCAATTCCACTGACCTCACAAGCCTAATGACATCTTTCCTTTCCGAATTTAGATCTCTCATTACCCCTCTTATTTCATTACTTACCAATGTTATATCCAACCTCATTCCACTGCCAAGAAATCCATAAATGTCCTCAACCAAATTCCTCTCCATTCTCCATTGGAATGCGAATGGTATTCGGAACCACATCAACGAACTGACAATCTTATTACATGACAAAAACATCGACATAGCACTAATAACTGAAACTCGAATAACCAACAAACGACAAATCAACGTGCCCGGCTACATTATTTATCGAACCGACCATCCTGATAGAACAGCACATGGTGGCACTGCCATAATTATCCATCAATCCGTTTCCCATCATTTGTTTCCCTAACCAAGCCATAATTTCCTACAATCCACAGCCGTAATAATCCAAACACCCCTTTACCCAATAACACTAGTTGCGGCATATTCCCCGCCTAAAACACCCATTTCCGAATCCCAAATAATTTCCTTCCTGAATTCCTTAGGACACCACTTCCTCCTAGGTGCAGATCTAAATGCAAAACACCAGCAATGGGGAGCCAGATCCACAAATTCCCGAGGCGAACATTGCTATCTGCACTTAATTCCATCGCAGCAACATCCTTTCACCTAATACACCCACATACTGGCCAACAGATCCCAACCGCAATCCCGACCTTCTAGACTTTTTCCTCCACAAAGGTCTAGGATCACTACACTGTTCTATTTCAAGGTTTGATGATCTTTCCTCAGACCATAGTCCTCTAGTCCTAACCGTTTCACAATCTCCCATTCCCAAATCATCCCCACCTTCATTTATCAGGGGGCCAGTTAACTGGAACCTTTTCCGTCAAATACTGGAAGATAATATAGACCCCAGAGTTTCCTTAAAAACACCTGAAGACCTCGACGATGCAGTGCATTATTTTACTACCCTGATCCAGCAAGCGGCTTGGACTGCATCCTCACATGATTGTCCCAAAAAATACCATAACATAAATCCTTTACCTCAAGACCTACTGGACCTAATCCATAGCGAACGTTACCAGGCCGGATGTCTGATGACCGGAAATCGTATAATTATTATTCCAAACAGGTGAAAAAGAAACTGGATACCTTTAGAACCCAATCCTACAATTCCTACCTCTCCTCATTATCCGCTTGTGATAATTCCCTCTGGAATGTAACCAAAAAAATCCTTAAATTCCAGTCCATTTCCCATCCACTTCGCCGTGATGATGGTTCCTGGGCTTCGTCAGATGCGAATAGAGCAGAAGAGTTCGCTAAGCATCTATCTTACACATTCACCCCTCATCCCGAACTCCATCCCACCCACACTGCTGAAGTTGAAGAATTCCTCTCTTCGCCAATTCCTCTCTCTCTACCTCCAAAACCTGTTAACCCCTCTGAGGTTTAATTCCTTAAAACCCCAAAAATCCCCTCGATATGATCTCCTCACTTCACAAATAGTCAGACAACTTCCCAAAAAAGCAATCATATTCCTTACCTATCTATACAACTGCATCCTTCGTACAACCAACTTTCCTTTGGTGTGGAAACATTCCATAATCATCCTGTCTCCAAAACCAGGTAAACCTGTTAATAACACTTCATCCTATAAACCGATAAGCTTACTCCCGATCCTCTCAAAACTCGTTGAGAAAATTATTTTCAAACGCATCCTACCTATAATCGAATCCCACAACATCCCTTCTCATCAGTTTCGATTCCGCTCAAGACATTCCACTATCCAACAAGGCCTTCGTGTTGTGGACCATATATCTTCTGCACTTGAAAACAAGCATTATTGCACTGGTGCCTTTCTTTACGTAACGAAAGCTTTTGACCGGGTGTGTCACGATGGCTTGCTTTTCAATCTCAAAACCCATTTACCCCAATCCTTATATATAGTCCTCAAATCCTACTTCTCAAATCGTTCATTTCAAGTCCGTTGTGACACCGAATTCTCCACTTACTATCCACTTGAGGCTGGTGTTCCACAAGGCCCAGTTCTCTACATCCTCTTCACTTACGATATCCCTTTAAATCCCGATACATTTCTAGCTACATTTGCTGATGATACTGCCGTCCTATCCTTCCACTCAGATCCTCAAATAGCATCTCTAAACCTTCAATCTCACCTCTCCTTGATTGAGCAGTGGTGCAACAACTGGCGCATCAAAATCAATGAATCAAAATGCAAACATATCACCTTCACCCTGCGAATCAGATCCTGTCCGCCAATCCTTTTTAATTTAATTCCACTTTCCTTAATCCTACTCAGACACAGTCCGTTACCTTGGCTTCCTTCTAGACAAAAGACTAACTTGGAACCCACATACCAGACTTAAAAGACAAGAACTTAACCGACGATATGGCCAGCTGTATAGATTACTAAGTAGGATATCTCATCTTTCGATTGAAAATAAACTTTTTATCTACAAGACCATACTGAAACCTATCTGGACCTACGGACTTGAACTGTGGGGAACTGCTAAACATTCGAATATCAAACGCATCAAATCCTTCCAGTCCAAAGTACTTAGAACAATAGTCAATGCCCCATATTATGTCACAAATAAGACCCTACACCATGACCTTAACATCCCATTTGTCCTCGACATCATCCCAACCAGATTCTCAAACTTTCACCAGAACCTTATCCATCATCCAAATCCTCTAGCTCAATTCCTACCCAGCTCCCTTCATCCCTACAATCCTCCACGAATGTTAAAACGGCAGTGGACCCGAGATTTCTTGTAAATATGCTTCTGGAGTTCTGGCAATGGCCAGCTTCTCCACTCATGTCCCGAGCGTCTGTGGCTCTAGTGCCCTCTTTCAGTCTCCATTGGCTTCTAATACTAGTGATGCGCTGGAAAAGTGCACTGGATCTCCTGGAGTCTTGCTTTGCCTTCCTCATGTGGGGTAAAAAGCCTGGCTCGGAGATTCCTGGGCGAAGGTATATATTGTATATAGGTATGATTGTGTTTAGAAGTTTCTTTTTATGTTATTGTTAACTTTTTTTTCTTTTATTTACTTTCTTCATCAGTATTATTTATTTACTTTTTATATTTATATTTATTTCTCTATTATTTGTATATATTGTTTGAATGAGAACTCTTAGCCCTAATACTTATAGCCCTCCAGCAGTGGCTGATTGTGTTATTATTCAATAAATAGATTAAAAAAAAAAACTACGATATAAAAATTAAAATGTTTATATATACGGATAATTAAACAATTACAAATACCCGCAATGAAATATAAATAAATATAGCGTTTATAATTTTTACTTTCACTTCTCCTCTGTCTGAAAAATACTTATTTCTGCTAAAAAGATTGTGGTAAGTGAAAGTCGTGTGATGCGCGCACCAGATTTTTTTTTAAGTTATGAAACTTTCCTTTTAAATATTTTAATAAAATCAAATTTTGCCAAAAATATTTTATTAATAACTTTTAGATATAAATCTTTGGTTCCGTAACTATTTAGTCTAAATTGTTTAATATCGCTAACCACACACACACACACACACACACACACATGCATTCATATACAACACCTTGTATTTTGGTTAATAATAAAGAATAAACCATCTCATATCCCCTATTATCTGTTATTTTTGCGAAAGTTTTGAGAATTTCTAGATGAAATTTGGTAGGTCTTTGATATTGTGATTAAAGTTTCTTTTGGTGGCAAATTCGAAATCTTCTCAATGAAAGGATATAATCAAGAACACAATTTTCAAACTATTTTAATATTGACGATTTTACGATTCGACCCTTATTAAAGGAGTTAATTTCGAAGAAAAAGCCAAAAGACAGTTTTACAGATTATCTATTATCGATTATTAATCATTCTATTATATATTACTAATAGTATATTACTACAATATCTTATTTCATTTCATAACATAGCCATTAAAGTTAGAAACTTGCATAAATTTATATTAAATGTAATAGAGGATAATTGTTCATTATTATTTTTAAAAGTACATGGGTATAATTAGGAAGAATCATTTTTTTTAGGGAGGGGCATCACTAAATTAACTTAAATTATTTAGGCGTTCCTTTGCGGGTCTACTGATCTCGTAATCGATTCCCGTTTAATAAAACAGAAATTAAATTTTTACCTCATCCACACTCGAACCTGGGGTAGGGATTGGAATTCCAGAGTATATTAAAATGTATTAAATCATCATTTATCTATTAGTTTTAACTTTAGAGAAATGCGATGAAAGGAAGAATACTTAGAGCGTGCATCAGGAATTATCCTTAACACTTTTATAAGAAACTAAACCAAGGAGGCGTGCAACCTAAATAAAAACACAAAAAAAAAAACTATTAGTGGGCACAAATTAACTTTTGGTGGAATGCAACGGGAAATCTCGAAAACCAAAGAATTAAAAATGAAAGAATCGTTTAACTGATGAAAGTTGAATGAAACAGTCCTGCAAATATTGAAGTGAAAAAATTAAGCTGGTTCGGATTTGTAAGAAGAATATCTGCATGGAGTTTACCAAACAAAGTATGGAACTAGAAGTAAAAGGAAGAAGAAAAAAGAGATAACAAAGGTCAAATGGAAAGATAAGTACAAAAACTTTAGCGGTTCAACCCATCTCGGAAGACGAAGTCTTGGGGGGAGGGGGAAGAATAGAAAAATATTTTAAAAGTGGAATGTGGTGACCAAGCGGGCTAACGCGTTTGCAGAGCACCTTGTCGCCAACCCGATAACCGAAGTTAGAGATAGAAAAGTAATGACGGGAGTAGAAGAGTTGAAATGCCGGGACTTTTAACTCGGCCCCGCCCTCTTCCCCACCCCAAGCAAAACCTTGTGTTGCCAAAAATTAACGGAAGGGGAGACAACAAATATTAAATTGTAATAAAAAAGAAATCCTCGCGCGTGCTCATTACCGCGTATGGGGAGCGTCCCACGGGTGGCGGATGTGAGGATGGTCGGTGGAAATTCCTTGAAAGTTCCTCCCGGCTAAGTCCGATGGACTCGCTGACCAACAATGAGAGGGGACCTCAAGACTTGCTGGAGGTAGGGGCCCACCAGACTTGCTGGAGGGTGTGACGTAGGATTGAACGCCCTACTCACATATCTTTAGTTCACCAAACACCACAAATAGTCATGGATCTCCCTAAGGTAAAACGCTCATTATCCGGAGGTAAACTAGTCCCCCGTTCGGGTCTCCGGGTGGGGACTGCTTTAGGGGATTCATGGCGCAAGTTGAAATATGGGGATTTAAATAATGGTACGTGGAACGTAAGGAGTTTAAACACAGCAGGGAGGCTAAAATCGGTCGCGAATGAGGTAAATAAGTAAAATTTGGATCTCGTGGCTCTGCAAGAGGTTCGCTGGCCAGGGGAGGGCTAGATGAGGGAAGGAAAGTACACTATGTGGTACGGAGGAAGCGGGAATCATTGTTTAGGTACCGGGTTTCTAATTAGGAATAGATTACTGTCCGCTTTGAGGGACGTACAATTCTTTAGTGATAGAACTTCGGTAGCTATATTTCAGGGAGGTTGGTTTAAAATCGTATTAATAAACATACATCGTCCGACTGAAGACAGTGACGATGAAGTCAAAAGTGAATTTTACGATAAACTCGAATGGGTTTATGATAAACTACCGCGAAACTACATGAAAATAATTGTAGGTGACGCGAACGCAAAAGTAGGAGGGGAAGAAGTTTATATTCCGACGGTTGGTAAAGAAAGTTTACAGGAATATAGTAATGATAATGGGATCCGTCTGATAAACTTTGCCATCTCGAAAAACCTGATAATTAAAAGTACGACGTTTAAACATAAGGATATTCATAAATATACTTGGACATCACCGGATTCGCAAACACGAAATCAAATCGATCATATCTTGATACAACATAGCTGGCAAAGCAGTATAATTAATGTAAGGTCTTATCGCGGAGCAGAATGTGGGTCGGATCATGAATTAGTAATCGCTAAACTTCGACAAAAACTTAATTAAAAAAGAGAAAAGAAAACCGTTTCGATTTTGAGAATTTTAATTTGGAAAAATTAAAAAATCCATCAATTAGAAACCAATTCGAGCTAGATGTTAAGAATAGGTTTGAAGCTTTAGAGCTTCCTGACGAGGACTCCTTCCGGTATGTTATAAAATATTCACTTTAATCTTAACCAGTCGAATCACGGAATACGCCGAGGAAATTATCGGAGACTACCAATGCGGATTTAGACGGAATCGTTCGACTATTGATCAAATATTTTCTTTACGGCAAATATTAGAGAAAAAATTGGAGTACAACGGTATTGTTCACCAGCTGTATATAGATTTTAAAAAGGCTTACGATTCTATTGACCGCCAGAAACTGTATAATATTCTAATCGAGCAGGGGATTCCAAAAAAACTAGTAAATCTAGTCAGGATGTGCTTGACGGAGACACTCAATAAAGTTAGAATCGGTAATAATTTGTCCGAAAAATTTGAGGTTCGTTCGGGCTTAAAACAGGGGGATTCTCTTTCGCCTGTCCTGTTCAATTTGGCATTAGAACATGCCATTAGGGAGGTAATGCGAACCGAGAAAGGGTTGGATCTGGGCGGGACAACATCCGTGCTGGGCTATGCTGATGATCTGGTACTGTTAAGCGAAGACGTTGAAACTATAAAACTAAATACGACAACGTTAATGAAAGCCGGTAAAGAACTAGGACTCGAAATAAACGTGGATAAAACAAAATATATGGTTAGCTGCAAAAATGGCGATACTACTGGTGATATCGATATAGATGGTAATATGTTTGAACAGGTAGATAAATTTAGGTATCTAGGTTCTACGATAACTAGAAAAAACGAAATTGAAGAAGAGATTAAGGTTAGACTGAAGGCGGGTAATGCTTGTTATTTTTCTGTGACAAAACTACTTAGTTCGCGCCTCTTGTCCCGAAACTTAAAAATTAGAATCTATAAAACAATTATCTTGCCTACAGTTCTTTATGGATGCGAAACTTGGCCGCTTACATTAAGGGATGAGCAGCGTCTTAAGGTTTTTGAAAATAAAGTATTGCGTAGAATATTCGGACCGAAGAAGGATGAGTTAACCGGAGAGTTCAGACGGTTACACAACGCCGAATGGCGTGAACTGTATCCGGGTAATATAATTGAGATAATTTCTTCGCGGCGAATCAAATGGGCTTTTAATTAATGTCCATAAATAAAATAACTAAAATGTGAATCTAAAGGTAGGTATATAGCTCTCTGACCGCTCCTTTCGAGTTCGCTGTGGAACAGAATATCTACTCCGTTAAAGCCGGTGTTCCCCAAGGCAGCGTCTTGGGTCCCGTGCTTTACATCCTCTTTACTGCTGACATCCCTGTTCATCCCGATACTTTTCTTGCAACATTCGCTGACGACACCGCAATCTTATCATCCAACTCTGATCCCGAAATAGCATCCTTAAATCTCCAAAGTCACCTCACCTTGATTGAGCACTGGTGTAATAACTGGCGCATTAAAGTTAATGAATCTAAATGCCAACATATTACCTTTACACTCCGACGCAATTCCTGTCCACCAGTACTCTTTAATTCCATCCAGCTTCCTTATTCAGACACAGTCCGGTATCTTGGCTTTCATTTAGACCGAAGACTAACTTGGAACCCGCATACTAGACTCAAAAGACAAGAACTCAACCGACGATACGGCCAACTATACCGACTACTAAGCAGAAAATCTAAACTTTCCATTGAAAACAAGCTACTGATCTACAAGACAATACTGAAACCTATTTGGACTTACGGACTAGAACTGTGGGGATCATCAAAATTTTCTAACATCAAGCGCATCCAATCCTTCCAGTCTAAAGTCCTTCGAACAATAGTCGATGCTCCTTTCTATGTATCCAACAAAACCCTACATCATGACCTTAACATCCCATTTGTCCTAGACCTTATCCCAGAAAAATTCTCCAAATTTCACCAGAACCTTACTTACCACCCAAATCCTCTTGCACAATCCCTATCAAGCATCTCCCATCCCTATAATCCTCCAAGAAGGTTGAAACGGCAGTGGTCTCGCGACCTTTTGTAGATTATATAAATTGGAGTTCTGGCAATGGCCAGATTCTTCACTCAAGACATGTGTGTATGTGGCTAAAGTGCTCTCGACCAATCTCCGCTGGCTTTAGTACCAGTGACGCGGTTGGGAGAGTAGCGCAGGGTTCTCCTGGAGTTCCCTCGCCTGATTGTATATAGGTATGCATGTGTTTTTTTTTTTTTTTTCCTTAGTTTTAATTTTCTTATTTTTTAGGTTATTTTATTTTATTGTCTATTGTATATACTTTTGATTATTATTTTGTTCTATTTATTTTATTTTTTTGTACATATGGTGTGAATGTCATCCTACCTCACTATAACCAATGTCCAACAGACAGATTGTTATAATACTCAACAAAGAAATTTAAAAAAAAAAAAAAGGTAGGTATAAAAAAAATAAGCAATTGTGGGATAATTTAAATTTCATTGGTTTTTAAAAATATATAAAAGAATATGTAATTATAATATGTTATATTAGTGATACTAATACTTTCAACACTGTTTTTCATTTATTTTACAGTCTTGAAGTTTTTTTCAAATCATTTACTTTTAGGATTACAAACTATGTAGATGTTTTATTGCCTTAACAAAACTTCTCCATCTCTAATATGTTTCAACATTAGAAAAATTAATTTATAGTTATTGAATTTATTATAAACAACTTTGAGTAATATAAAATTGTATGCAACGTTAATGAAATTTAAAATTCATAGCCTACGCCAACTTCCGAGCAGTGGTGTAATATATCACGACCTTAGACAATTTTCACAAGTAGATTGATGAATCCTTTCTCCATCATTTAAAACAAGCCTAAACCATTAGCACTTCATTCAAAAATTTTAAATCTTTTTGAAAATTTTTAACTTTATGTAATTCGAAAAACTCATTCACAAAGGAAAGTTAATGATAAACCAATCAATCGTCTTTAAATCTTTTTCGGTTCTGATTTTGAAATTACTTCTATTGTCTTTGTGAAAGTATTTGTGAGAAAACAATTCAAAAAATCAAAGCGGTAATTGCCTGCTATCAGCTCATTCATGAATTGATTTAAAGGATCTGTGAGAGTTCAACCTCTATAACCTCCTTTCAGAAAATGCAACTCGGGAAGAAGTAAATTAAAATATGTAAGAAAAAAGTGTACTGGTGGAAAAAACATTAATCAAATAATTACAAAAGATAACTATCACAAAAATTAAACAAGATAAAAATTAAATAGGATACCATATTTTATAATAATAATAACTTAGCAATTTTCACATTAATTGTTCAAAATTAAAGATACAGCTTGCATTAACAACAACTTTTCTTTAGAAGTTTTATTTTATTTATTTCGAATATAATAATCTGTCACGTGGACAATAATTATAGTGATACATGAACATATTCACACCATTTCTTTAGAAGTAAAGATACATAATCGTAATAAGGCTTAGCGAAACCGAAGGATCGATGCCGATACCAACAAACGATTACTACATTGTTCCATTGACCGTGCCCCTCACACCGGGAGCCGCACAGGAGGCTGTCTGAGCTGTCTGAGAGCGCTACAAAAGTCGATACAAAGGAATTAATTCATTTTTTATTCAAAATTGTATCAACTTAATTTGAAAAGGGTACTTAATTTCGGAAATGTATTTGTACCTCATTAATAGATAAATTTAGAAGATTTTTAAAAGGTGAACTGAAAAATCACATTTTATTGAAAATAAATGTGTGTGCGTGTTTACATCTAAATGTGTATACACACGCATATACACACACACATATACAAATATACACCCACACAAACACACACACAAAAGCATACAATTAAAAACATAAACAAAATATGGACATTTAGTTTTTGTAACTTTATTTATTTATTTTTTTATTTATTGAGTATTACAACAATCGATCACTGATTTATTAACTAAGTTAAGTGTATATGTTTATTTATTTTTTAAATGTATCTAATTAAAATGAAAAAATGTATGTAACTGATTTCTATGGAATATTATGTAATTGAGCTAGGTATATAATATATATTTTGAGGAGGCCCAGTCTCGGTGACGGGATGTAGCGCCATATATGTATGTATATAATATATTTTTTAAAGAGAATACTTGAAGATAACTGTTATGAAATATTTTACTATGTGGATGGAGGGTATAGATGGAAGTAGATGCAAATTTTTCTAGGAGTAATAGACCTCATGGCCTAGAAAAAAAGTTCATATAAACATTCTCAGGAGAAAAGTAGGAAATCCACGTTTAGTGTTTTTTTAAGTGTTAAAGTCAAGTTTTTTGATGAATAGGAAGCGATAACTAAAGAAATATTTAATTTATGTAATCGATGATTTTTTTCACTGTAAACAAGATAAAATTCCTTCAAATGAAAATAGAGCTTGCCATTGTTAAAACCATTTAGGGAGGACTTTGGAACGGCTAAACTTAGATAAGTTCGGTTTTTAAAAAAATCATATATTATTAGCGATTTTGTATCATTATCTAACTGTACGACAGATACCACACTTTTAGCAAAACTTCTTCATTTAATAAGCTTCAAGTCCGTATAATTAAATTGAGGCTTATTAGGCAATTCTTAAAATTTACCTCAAGTTGTGTAAAGAAATGATGTCAATTGCTAGTGTGTGAATAGTGCTCGTGTATTCGGAAAAAATGACTACAATTAACTGTTGCAAAGCTTTTATTTATTGTTTTTTCATGATTTGGAATTTGTTTTAAAAAACATAATTACCTAAATATACTTTTTATTTTTAAATAAAGAAATTATAATGATAACGATTTTTCAAATATTTATCATGTAAAGTGAAATTTGTATTTTTCTCCTAAATCTCTTTCATAGCAGTTGATCCGTATTTATAAATGGGAAATTTAATGCTTCAAATTACCTAAAATACCTAAAATACCTAAAATTACGTTTCAAATAAAAAAAACTGCTGATTGCTTCAATTATTTTTATAAAAATGTAACATAAAATTCATTCAGGACTAGAAACATAAAATTTGTCACTTATAAATACGGATCAACTTCTTTGAAAGAGATTTAGTAGAAAAAATACAGTTTCGTCAACATATTACATGAAAATTATTTAACAAATCATTAGTATTATTTTTGTATTCATTAATAAAAAGTGTATTCATGCAATTATTTTTATTATAATATATCTCAGATCATGGGAAAACAAGAAATAAAAGCTTTGCAACAGTTAATTGTAGTCCTTATGTGGCTTAGTGACCTGTCTCAGTCTCCACTGAATCCCCATCTCAGTGATGCGGCTGAGAGAGAAACGCTGGGATCTCTTAGAGTCTTGCCTTATCTTCCACACGTGGGGGGAAGGACCCGACTTGGAGCTCCCGCGGCTGACTGTAAACATTGTAAATAAGCATGAATGTTTTTTTTTTTTCTTACTTATTCATTTTTTTTTAATGTGTGTTGTATCATATTTCTATTTCATCTGTTTTACTAAGCCTTCTTTTTCTAATTTTTGTTATAATTTCTATTAGTTTTGTAATTGTGCATATTGTATGAACGAGTTTCTTGTATCTCAAATACTCAATGGTCTTGATTGAGGAAAAAAAAAAAAATTGTAGTCAGTTTTGTTGAAAACACAGGTACTTTTAGGTGACAAGTGAAACATCACATTTGTTTAGCATGTTAAAATGTTAGAATGTTAAAAGAAAAAGTTTTCCTGAATATGAGATATCTGCAGTACATTTGCATAATCAAAAAATAAAAATAAAATAAAAAAATCGCTAATAATATCTGATTTTTTTAAAAAACCGAACTTATCCATGTTTAGCCGCTCCAAAGTCCTCTCTAAATTGTTTTAACAATGGCAAGCTCAATTTTCGTTTGCATAAAATTTTATCTAGTTTACAGTGAAACAATAATCGATTACATAAATTAAATATTTCTTTAGTTATCGCTTCCTATTCATCAAAAAGCATGACTTACTTAAAAACAATAAACGTGGATTTCCTACTTCCAAGAAAGAAGTACACATAAATAATTACCCACTTCGCAGCAGAAAAGTAGGAAATTTAAGATTTCTGTTTAAAAGTTCCGTTGAAAAAAGTCAAAAATTATTTGTTTTTGTTTTTTTTTGTCTCCCTTCAACTGTACTACAGTTACCCCACTTCTAAAAAAACTTTCTCGTTTATTTACACGTTGGCCGCGGTTACGGTCGCCTGGGTCCGATATTGATCGCGATTACAGAACGGCCGGGATTGTTTCGAATTTTGTCTACCTTACGAAGTCTCTAAAATGGTAATTTTTAATAATATTTGAATGGGAGTTGGATGGATGTAAAGATATGAGTGTACATAATCATTTTATGTGATAAAAATGTTTCGGACACCATACCAAACTGATAAAAAATTATTTCCCTACGATGTCACCCCCCGGGATCAGTTATATATTTCTGCCGTGACAGGATAGTGCACATGCATGGTCTTTTCTTTAGGCTTCTATCGCTCAGTAAATCTTGAGAATTCATCTTAGACTGTTCCCCTTGCTTATTTAACATGTATAAATAATAAATAACATACATATAAATAATGTAAAAATTATATTTTGAAAATGGGGAGCCAGAACCACGACCTCTCGCGGGCGAACATTGCTGTCTGCACTTAATTCCCACAATAGCAAAATCCTTTCCCCTGATACTCCTACATACTGGCCAACCTATCCTAACCGTAAGTCCAAATTCCTAGACTTCTTCATTCACAAAGGTCTAGGGCCGTTAAATTATTCAGTTTTACTGGTTGTCGACCTTTCCTCAGACCACAGTCCGCTAAACCTAATCCTTTCCGCATCTCCTATCCCCAAATTATCTCCTCCCTCATTTATCAGAGGCCCAATCAACTGGAATCTTTTCCGCTAAACAATAGCAGATGCAATATACCTCAGAGCGTCCCTAGAAAAACCTCAAGACCTAGATAATGCAGTGAGTTCCAACACCACCTTGATCCAACAAGCAGTTTGGAATGCATCCTTGCCACTCCCCTTCAAAACATAACGTAAAAAGATTCATTTGCCCCAAGACCTTACTGACCTAATTAAATCCAAACGCCAATCTAGGACCCTCTGGCATATATAGGAACCAGGCATCCTGATGATCGAAAAATTTATAATTATTATTCCAAACAGATAAACACAGAAATACCTTCCTTTAGATCAGAATCCTACAATTCTCTTCCCTATCTACTAATGACAACTCCCTCTGGAAATTGATCAGAAAAATCCTTAAATACAATTTTCTTTCCCACCCCCTCCGATGCAATGATGGAACCTGGGTTTCGTCAGATGAGGCTAGAGCTGAAAAATTTGTCAAACACCTATCCAAAACATTCACTCCCCACCCCAAACTCCATTCCACCCTCACTGCTGATGTTTCCTCTCTTCTCCTATTCCTCTCTCCTTGCCTACTAAATCTGTCAACCCCTCTGAGGTCAAATTCCTTTTAAACAACCTAAAACCTCGAAAATCTCCCCAGATCCTTAGACAACTTTCCAAAAAATCAATTATATTCGTCACATACCTATCACTTTCCTCTGATATACAATCACTCCATAATCATCCTGTCTACAAAACCAGGTAAACCTGTTAATAACACATCATCCTATAAACCGATAAGCTTACTCCCGATCCTCTCAAAACTCGTTGAGAAAATCCTTTTCAAACGCATCCTACCCATAATCGAATCCCACAACATCCCTTCTCATCAGTTTCGATTCCGCTCAAGACATTCCACTGTCCAACAAGGCCTTCGCGTTGTTGACTATATATCCTCTGCTTTTGAAAACAAGCAATATTGCACAAGTGCCTTTCTGGACGTAGCTCAAGCTTTCGACCCGGTGTGGCATGATGGCTTGCTTTTGAAGCTCAAAACCCACTTACCCCAATCCTTATACCTATTCCTCAAATCCTACCTCCCAAATCGTTCCTTTGAAGTCCGCTGCGGCACTGAATTCTCCAATTATTATTCAGTTCGGGCTGGTGTTCCACAAGACAGTGTCTTGGTCCCATTTCTCTTCATTCTCTTCACCGCTGACATTCCAATCAATCCGGATACCCTTCTAGCATCATTCGCTGACGGTACCGCCATCCTGTCATCCCACTCAGATCCATATTCAGCATCCTTAAACCTACAAAGACACATCTCCCTATTTGAGCAGTGGTGCAGTAACTGGCACATCAAAATCAATGAATCCAAATGCAAGTATATGACCTTTACCCTTCGACACAGATCCTGTCCACCTATCCTTTTCAACTCTGAACCTCTCCCCGTCTCAGACACAGTTCGGTATCTTGGATTCCTTTTAGACTAACTTGGAACCCACATACCAGACTTAAAAGACAAGAACTTAACCGACGATTTGCCCCGCTATACATACTGCTTAACAGAAAATCCAATATCTCAATAGAAAACAAACTATTAATATACAAGACAATACTCAAATCCATCTGGACCTACTGACTTGAACTGAGGAAGATAACTAAATTTTCGAACATCAAACGCATCCAATCCTTTCAGTCTTAAGTCCTCCGTTTAATAGTCAATGCTCCTTATTATTTTACAAACAAAATCTTACATCATGACCTTTACATTCCTTATGTCATTGACGTTATTCCATCCCGATTCTCAAATTTTCACATGGACCTAATCCACCATCCTAACCCCTTAACACAATCCTTATCTAGTTCCAGTCATCCCTACAATCCTCCTCGAAGGTTGAAACGGCAGTGGCCTCGAGACCTTTTGTAAAGACGTCACTGGAGTTCTGGCAATTGCCAGCTTCTCCAATCAAGTCATGAGCGTTTGTGGCTTTAGTGCCCTCTCTCAGTCTCCACCGGACTGGTAATGCCGGCGACGAGGCTGAGAGAGAAGCACCGGGATCTCTTAGAGTCTCGCTTTGTCCTTCACACGGAGGGGAAATGGCTGGACTCAGAAATCTCTTGCCTGATTGTAAATATTGCAATTAATTATGAATGTTTTTCTATTTATTTCTTTTACTTATAATTTATATAATTTTGCTACGAATTTCTGTATTTAATTTAATTTTAACTCTAAGTTACATTTCCTTGGTTTATTCTATTTTTTTTTCCTTTGTTATATAGATGTTTTTTTTATTTTTATTGTATTGTATATATGGTATAAATATGCCTCACTCAGTTTTTTTACTCAGTGCCCTTAAGTGTGGCAAAATGTTTTATTTCTCAATAAAAAGATATATACATATGAAAAAAAAGGATCAAATTCCAATATCTATTCGTATTTGATCATAATAAACAAAGGAGAGCAGATTACAATGGTTCCTAAGGACGAGTAAATATTCAATTCCCTCTTCTCGATCAATAATGATCAGTTGGTTTAAATCTATCGGTGACCAACAACTGATCGAGTAAACGTAACGCCTAGAACCAATTCCTTTGCTAATTCGATCTATGCATAATGCACATTTAAATTTCTTGTATTTTAGCGATACAAATACAAAAACTAACTGAATAATCTGTTACTTAAAAAAAATTTAAAATTTATAACAAATTATGTTTTATTAAAACATAATTTACGTTTATATTTATATGGATATTATAAAAAATTGTACTAAATTACAAGATATATTTACATGTACTGTATTATTTGTTTCAGGTAAGTAACCGGAAACATTTTGACACGCATATGGCTTATCTTAACACCAGGTTTTTACTACTTTTTATTTTAAAATTTTCATTTTTTAATTCTTTATTAATAAATATTATAATCTGTCACATTTAAGGACAATAGTAATAGTGATAGAAGAATAGCTCATTCGTCCTTTATACAATAAATAAACAGCAAAATAATAATACTAAAAGTAAATGTTGATAAACCAAAGAAACTAAACTAATCAAGATAACAACTTAAATACACACATGCTTTGAGTTCAGAACTTTATTGCCATTGACAATTATTTTTTTATTTAAAAGTTTATTTGTACAGAAGCTTTTGGTCTCCATGCACCATATAATGCTTATTCATCTCTATAATTATAATACTCAAATTAGTGTAAATTAACAGTTAATTAATAACATTAACAATATATGTATTACATAATTTTTGAAATGTCATACAATTATTATCAGATCATGCCATACCTTTTGAAAAATATAAATGATAAGAACAGTGTCATTGTTCTTCGTCTCATGTTAGCTTCCTCCGAAATAGGACTTCTCTTTGTCCAACACCATCTTACTCAGTGCTGAGGATTTACTGTCAGCACCCCCTATATTATCACAACTATTTGGTAACTAAAGTTACCCTACCATATTTAGTTTAGTATTATTTGAATTTTTGTGGATAGCTATCATTTGTGAATAGTGTTGTGGGATGTGGGCCGCTTCCTATTTTGAATTTAGAACATTTTTTGATTTATATGAAGTATTTTAATATTTTCGAAATCTATTTCATGTCTGTGGTGTTTTGCATGGTTTGATAAAGCGGTAACTGTTTTTGAATTAGGTTTAAGGGTACTTTTGTGGTTATATATTATGGTTTTTATATTGGTCGATGTCATTCCTAAATATGATTCATCGCAATTTTTACACGGGATATCATAAATTAAATTTCTAAGTTTTGGATTGGTGTAGGGTCTTTTTTCTTTGACAGTTAGTTTCGTATAGGATGGCTGGGTTTGAGGGCGAATTCCAAATCCTCTATGTCTAATTTTTTTAATGTTTTATTATATGCCAGTTTGTTAATGTACGTTAAGAATTTGAATTTTTCTTATTATTTTTTTATGGAAACCGGTTGGAGTTTATTACTATTATTTGAATTTTGCTTTGTTTCAGTCTATTTTGTATTACTTAATGAGCTAGTGTTGAAGAGTTGTTTTAGACTGGTTTGGGTTGGGGGCCGATACGTATTTAAGTTGATAGTAGGTTCATTACCATCTCTATTTTCTGTAAAGCTATTGTGTTATTTGCAGTACGTTTTTTAGTTACTGTTGGTAATTCATTTTGTTTATTTACTACCTTGTTATTAATTTATGTGGGTAGAAACTATTTTTTAGTATATTTTTTTTTATTTATTTATTTAGAGTTATAATAATCTGTCTCGTGGGCAATAATTATAGTGATATACGAACACATTCACAGCATATATACAGATAATATAAAATTAACAAAAGTAAAATAATAATCAAAAACTATGTTGAATAAAAAATAAAATAACCTAAAGATAAGTAAAATAGAAACACAGTCATACCTAAATACAATCAGGTAGGGAACCCCAAGCCTAGCTTCTCCCTCCAACTATAGAAGGAAAAGCAGGACTCCAAGAGATCCCTGCGCTACTCTCTCAACCGCGTCACTGGTGCTAAAGCTATGGGAGTTTGATCGAGAGCGCTTTAGCCAAATTTCAGTATAATAAATATTAGTTGCTTAATATCTTTCATATATATATATATATATATATATATATATATATATAGTCTATAATTTTAATTACTTTATTAATCAAATTGCTACCATTAACGATTTGCGTTTTAGAGTGATTATAATAAAAATTGAGGATATTTTCTGATGTCATTGATTTTCTATACCATTTAGAATATAATTTCTGTTCCTTTTTAACTATTGTTATATCCAGATAATTTATACTATTATTATTTTCTATTTCGTATTTAAATTCTATATTTGGATGGATTGAATTAAGATTATCGAACAATGTAGAATGATCTTCATGTCTAAGGATAGGTCGTCGATATATTTTACGATTAATAAGAGCTTTGTATTTGTTTGTTTTAATGTTTTTTTCGAGAATGTAATTGAGGACTATAGCTGATAGATTTAGCGATAATGTCCTGTTTTTGAAATGAAAAATATCCATTTTTAGTGCAAAGTCTAATTCCTTCCAGATATATGGTTCTACTTTTTATTAGGGTTTGTTGTTCGATCTTATCCCAAATATCAGATATTAGTTTGTAGACCATTTTTAATGGCATGTTTGTAAAAAGTGATTTTACATCATAACTGTACATCGAATATCCATCCATTATATAATTTAGGGAATTTAATTTGTTTTTTAAATCTATTGGGTTTTTAACATCAAAAGGATTATTGCTACAAAACTGCTTCAGGCTTGGGTTCAGGAATTTTGACAACTTGTAATAGAAATAGAAATAGAAATAGAAAAATAACTTTATTCTGGGACACAGTCCCTTGAGAATAACAAAATAGAACAAAATTAATATATTACATCTGGCCAAAATAAAATCAATCGAAAAAAAGAAATAATGTAAAAAAAATATATAAGGTAAAAATTCTATATACAAAACAAACTAAACTATATACAAAACCATTAATACTATGACAAGACACTTAAAGCTGTTTGCTCTTATAGACCAGTATACACTTTTACGAAAAAAATAAAGAATTAAAAAATAAAAATGTATCAAATTCTCTATTAAAATCAGCTCGAATGGTTAGCAACTATCTGACTGTTTTTGGGATAGGAATTGGAATAGGAGGGTTTTGAATGTGGATATGGATGGGGAATGTCGAATTTTGATAGGGAGGGAATTCCAGAAATTGACAGAGCGAACAATAAAGGAATTTTGGAATGAGGCAGATCTGTGAGAAGGCATGTGCAGGTTAGAAGGTCGAGATCTTGTGGACAGGGAATGGACTGAGGATTTGAACTGGAGAAGGTTGTAGGCGTAAGAAGGACGATGGTTGTTGATGATTTGGTAGAGGAACGTACCTAGGAAATATTGTCTTCGGAAGGAGGGGAAAAGCCACTTTAACTCAGCGTAGTGGTGAGAAACATGGGAGTATCTTGGGGCCCCGATCACAAATCCTACGCAGCTGTTCATTAGTCTTTTCAGTCTATCACGGAGCTCCACAAAGAGGCCATCATACACCACACAGCTACATTGGGCCTTTAGTACCGTCTGCTATTGGTTGACAAGGTTCGTCTTATTTGTTTGTTTTTTATCAGACCGTGAATTTTTGGTGTTTGCAGGTAATTGTTTATCAGTTTAAGTCTAGTTTTTTTATCTATAAATTTGAACTTTTCTAATTTATTAACATAATCTGTGACCATTTTATTTAGATCTTTTCCGGGGTCATGCCTAACGCTTTTTACACGTCTTAGTCATTTAATAGATCTAGCGAGTTTTGCGCATACGCTAGTTTCTAACTACCAACCTGCTTATCGTCTCCCACAAAGTGATTTAATTATTAGTTAATTAGTGAACTGTGAAATAAAAACAGTACCAGTTAAACAGTTTTCAATTCACTATCCAACTCAACATAAACACAGTGAGTAACCGCTTGTTTATTAACATTAAGACAACTGTGTAAACAACGATAGTTGATATCAACGGGTTCTGCGCATGAGCTTGATTTGAATGCCCACATTTTACGTCGTGTCCCACATTTTTTAGTAGAATAAGTGCTCAGTTTTACTTTTAAAAACTAGTTAGGCTGACATCAAAACAACAACAATGGACTAACACCACAGTGAGTAGTGTTGTTATTTACTGTATACTATTACAGACAGTGAATTTAGTGGTTTAGCTTCTATAGGCTTTATCTCTATAGCCATATCAGCTGACGGCTCCCCACTCCGGTTGTGGCTCAGCCACGTAACTGACTGGTCTACAGTCGGTGGTCCATTTATTATAAGAACACGCAGAAATAGTTTTATTCTATTTTTTTTCTTATTTTTTTTTATTTTTTATATGCGATATTACCACCAAGTGATGTCAACTAAGCGGTCCTATTCAGTTGGCTTTACCCCTCGTAATTCACAGCCTAAACAGAAAACACTTCGCAGTAAGCGACCAACACCCCCCGGAACTCCCCCAGCGAACACTCAAGTATCTGTGTCTCAACCACTGCCAAGTACGTCTTCACAAGAAATGGAATCTCCCTTTTTTACACCTAATCCATACCAGGTGTTTGAAAATGACAGGGAAGAGATGGAAGATGCACCTATACCCAGAGAACCACGCCCACCTCCTATCTTTGTCAAAAATTTGAGAAATTTCCAGTTGTTGTGTACTCAACTTAATAAAATCTGCCCAGGAAGCTATACATGCCTAAACAGATCCAATGATACAAAAATAATACCGGCCACACCTGAAGCGTACCGAAAAATAATAAAATATTCAACAAACACAAACGTGGACTTTCACACATACCAGTTGAGACAGGAAAGAGCTCTACGAGTTGTAATAAGAAATTTACACTCCTCAACCCCAACAGAAGTGATTAAAGAAGAGTTAACAGCGTTAGGGTTCAAAATACGTCAGATAACCAACGCATTAAAAGAAAATAAAGAACAACCGGGTGTAAAGAATAAGATCCCATTCCCCTTATTTTTCGTCGATCTAGAGCCATCGCCTGGGATCGAAAAAATATACTATGTGAATTAAATTTTCTACACCAGCGTAAAGGTCGGAAAACCGTACCTAAAAAGAGAGTTCATCCAGTGCCATAATTGCCAGGCATATGGCCACACCAAGTCTTATTGCCACCACTTACCACGCTGCGTGAAATGCGGTAAAACACACAAGTCTGGCGAGTGTACCAAACCAATTACAGAAGTCTGTGACCAATTACAGAAGTCTGTGCCCTATACCTGGAAGGCCATTCAGCCAACTATAAAGGCTGCCAAATTTATAAAAATCTTAAAGCGATATATATGAAACCCAGGGATCCTGATGATACACCTAAACCAAGAAGAGGACCCGCTAAAATTGTGAACTCTAAGGTTTCTTTTGCCAAGCTACTTGGGGGTAGAGACCCGACTAATGAATGTGAGGTCCTGCCGCAAGAACAAACTCAACCCCAATCTCAATATCCTCTCCCACCTAATGTTCCTAATCAACAACATCAAATTCAATATGTTACAGATCTAACCAGTTTATTCACATCCTTTCTTTCAGAGTTTAAATCCCTTGTTACCCCACTGATATCACTTCTCACTAACCTAGTATCTCACCTTATCTCTGCTTTAAAAAAATTCTTAAATGACTTCCATCAAACTCATATCCATTCTTCTTAGGAATGCGAATGGTGTTAGAAATCACATACACGAACTAACAGCCTTACTACAAGACAAGAACGTAGATGTAGCCCTAATAACGGAAACTCGACTGACCAAAAAACAGGACCTAAAAATACCACAATACATAACTTACCGTACCGACCATCCTGACGGTAGAGCACATGGCGGTACTGCAGTCATTGTGCACCAATCCCTCTCCCATCACCTACTCTCACTGCCTACACACGATTTCCAACAATCCACCGCAGTCTTAATCAAAACCTTCTCCTTTCCTATTACCGTTGCATCAGCGTATTGCCCTCCAAACCAATCCATCACCAATACCCAATTTAGTTCCTTCCTCATTTCCTTAGGACATCATTTCATCTGGGGTGCAGACTTAAACGCCAAGCATCAACAAAGAGGTTCAAGAACCACGAAGGTCTAACATTGCTGTATGCACTCAACTCCCAAAATTTTACCCTTCTTCCACCCAACTCACCTACCTACTGGCCCACTGATCCTAACCGTAATCCCGATATCCTCGATTTCTTTATCCATAGTGGTTTAGGTGCTCTCAACCATTCCGTTGCCAGTCTTGACGAGCTTTCCTCAGACCACAGCCCATTAATACTCCAAGTTTCACTAGCTCCGTCCTTCATCAGAGGCCCAGTTAACTGGAAACTCTTTCATCAAATCCTCTCCGATAAAATTGACCTCAGAGTAACCCTGAAAACCCCTGAAGACCTGTACAATGCAGTTCATTCCTTCACTACCAAAATTCAAGAAGCAGTCTGGACTGCTTTCTCCCCTGATCACTAGTCAAAAATCCTTAAGAAACATAATTTACGTCAACACCTCCTTGACCTAATCCACATAAAACGCCGTGCCAGATTATCATGGCAACGTACCAGACATCCAGCTGACCGCCACTCCTACAATTATCACTGTAAAAAATTAAAACAAGATTTAGCCATCTTCAGATCCCAATTATTCAATTCCTACCTCACCACACTCTCAGCTCATGATAATTCCCTTTGGAATATCACCAGAAAAATCTTCAAATCCCATCATATTTCCCACCCTCTTCGACAAGGTGATAGCTCCTGGGCAGCATCTGATGAAGATAAAGCCGAGGAGTTTGCCAAACACCTTTCCTATACTTTCACTCCTCATCCGTAATCTCATCCCAGCCACACAGTAAAAGTAGAAGAATCTCTCTCAATAACTATCCCACTCTCCTTACCACGTAATGATGTTAATCCCTCCGAGGTCAAATACCTTTAACGGAAAATCACTCCTCGCAAATCTCCTGGATATGATCTTCTAACCCCACAGATCCTTCGAGAACTTCCATCCAAAGCCATCATATTTCTCACATATATAAACAATTGCATCGTACGAACTACCACTTCCCTCTTTTATGGAAACATTCCACCATCGTCTTCTTCTTGAAACCAGGCAAACCTTCCAACAATACAGCATCCTCTAGACCAATTAGCCTACTCCCAATCCTCTCAAAAATTTTTGAAAAGATCCTACTGAAACGAATCCTACCTATAATCGAATCCTATAACCTTCCTACTCATCAATTTGGATTTCGTTCCCAACATTCCACTGTCCAACAAGGACTCCGAGTTGTTGACCATATATACTCAACCATAGAAAGTAAGCAGTATTGCTCGGGTGCATTTCTGGACATAGCGCAAGCTTTTGACCGGGTATGGCACGCCGGAATACTCTTCAAGCTTAAAATCCACCTACCACAGTCCTTACACCTAATACTCCGATCCTATTTTTCCGACCGCTCCTTCCGAGTTCGATGTGGCACCGAATTCTCCGACTGTTACTCAATTGAGGCTGTCGTTCCTCAAGGCAGCGTCTTGGGCCCCATCCTTTACATTATCTTTACTGCTGATATTCCCATCTATCCCAATACCCTTCTGACAACTTTCGCTGATAACATTGCTATCCTTTCTTCCAACTCAGATCCTGAAACAGAGTCCGCAAACTTACAAAGGCACTTCTTCCTAATTGAACACTGCTGTAAGAAATGGCGCATCAAGGTAAACGAATCTAAATGTAAATACATTACCTTCATCCTTCGGCGTAATACCTGCCCACCAGTTTATTTTAAATCCATTCAGCTTCCTTTCTCAGACACAGTCCGATATCTTGGCTTTCTCTTAGACAGACGACTAACATGGAATCCACATACTAGACTTAAAAGACAAGAACTTAACAGACGATATGGCCAGCTATATAGACTACTGAATAGAAAATCTAAACTTTCTGGTGAAAACAAATTACTGATCTACAAGACAATACTGAAACCCATCTGGACTTACGGACTAGAACTATGGGGAACAGCTACTTTTTCTAACTCATTCAATCCTTTCAGTCCAAAGTCCTCCGTACAATAGTCGATGCTCCCTTCTACGTAACCAATAAAACCCTGCATAATGACATTAATATCCCATTTATTCTTGATCTTATCCCAGCCAAATTTTCTAAATTTCACCAGAACCTTTCTCATCACCCAAAACCCGTTGTACAGTCCCTATCAAGCACCACCCATCCCTACAATCCCCGTCGTAGGTTAAAGCGGCAGTGGCCACGAGACCTTTCGTAAATATGGATATTTTGGAGTTCTAGCAATGGCCAGATTTTCCACTCAAGTCATGAGTGTCTGTGGCTGTAGCGCTGTTACTCATCCTCCGCTGGTTTTAAATACCAGTGAAGTGGCTGAGGGAGAAGCGTAGGGATCTCCTAAGCCTCCCTTTTCCCTCCACATGTGGAGGGGACAGGATTGGTTCGGAGATCACCTGGCAAATTGTAAATAATGTATATAGGTATGTTTTATATATGATGTTTGGTTTACTTTTATTTCTATTTTTACTTACTTATGTGTATGTATATATATTTTTTTCTTTCTCTTTTGTTCTTTTTTCTTATTCTTTTGTTATTACTTTATTTATTTATATTTTTGTATATACGGTATGAATGTACTCTCTGAACTCTATTATATGTGTCCTTAACTGTGACAAATTGTAATATTTCACAATAAGATGTTTCAGAAAAAAGATATATACGATAGGTAGAGGCTATAGCCATCTATCATTGCCCCCCTCTCCCTTCAGTGGCCCTACGGCCTTCAAAGGGAGCACAAGCGTTACGAGGTGGCCTCTACACAGTTTACGTAATTATTTACGAACTAAACACTTTTAAATTTATCATTCTATCAACATGAGATGCGATACTATCACATGCTAATGTCATGTAAGAATAAAAGATCCAGAAGTTTAGGCAATAACAGCTCTCGCAGCTCACCTGTAAAGCAAAAGCCAAGGCGTTCTAATCGAAAAACACCACCTTCGACATCTGATAACCCGAGTGATAATATAAATGAGCCACAACCGGGTACATCTTCAGCCAATATTATGATCACCGAAACCATGACTACAGAAAATAAAACCACTGAAATAGATGAATCTCCATTTTTCACTCCTAACCCATATCAATCGCTATCATTAGAAGAAACCATGGAAACACCACCAATCCCTAGAGAGCCAAAACCACCTCCAATATTCATTAAAAATATAAAAAGTTTCCCTCTATTTTGCCAGCATCTAAACTTATCTACATCTAACATATAAACTACTCGACAATGGCAAATACATAAGTAAAAGTAGAATCAATGACACCAAGTTGATGCCAGATTCCCCTGAAGCATACAAAAGAATAGTGAAATACTTAACTGAAACAAAGGAGGAATTCCATACTTTCCAATTATTCCAAGAGAGTGCTCTACGAGTAGTGATAAGAGGCCTCCACCCTTCAACTTCACCTGATGCTATCAAAGAAGAATTGACCGATCTAGGTTTCAGTGTTCGAAAAATTGTGAGAGTATTTAAATAAAATAAAGAACAGCAGGGTACAAATAATAAAATATCATTTCCGCTATTTTTTTGTAGATCTAGAGCGTACCACTGGGGTCGAAAATATTTATAAATAAGGGCGTTTATACTATACCAGTGTAAATGTCGAAAAACCTTATATTAAAAGAAAAATAGTCCAATGCCATAATTAACAATCTTATGGCCACACTAAAAGCTATTGTCAACGCTTACCGCGCTGTGTGAAGTGCAAGCAACAACACAAGTCAGAAGAATGCAATAAGTTCAGGCAAACTCCTGCGGTGTGAGCATTATGCCATAAAAACCACTCAGCAAACTACAAAGGATGCCAGACCTATAAAATATTAAAATCCAGGATGCAAACAGCTCCTAGAGAGGAAGAGACATCTAGGATTTCCAGACCACCAAGGCAACCACAAGATTTGCAAACAATTAAGTCTCCTATGCTCAATTGCTGGGCGAAACAGAACAGCCAATTCAATCTCAGGCCCTGCCGAAAACTTGACTACAACCTCTTGAACCAACCTACAACCAAAAGTCCAGTCGTCAACAAATCTATGTTCCTCCTCATAACAATTCCAATGACCTTACCAGCATCCTTACATCATTCTTCTCCGAGATCAAATCACTCTACTCCCCTAATCTCTCTACTCACAAATGTCATAGCTAATCTTATCCCACCGCCAATCATATTCCTCATATACCTATACAACTGTATACTCAAAACAACTCATTTTCCTCTGATATGGAAACACTCCGTAATTATTCTCTTCCCTAAACCAGATAAATCTGTCAATAATATCTCATCCAATAGACCAATAAGCCTGCTCCCAGTCCTCTCAAAAATCTTTGAAAAAATCCTTCTCAAACGTATCCTACACATCCTCGAAACCCACAATGTTCCCTCCCATCATTTTGGATTCCGCTCAAGACAACCCACTGTTCAGCAAGGCCTTCGCGTTGTTGACCATATATCCTCTGCGCTTTAAAACAAGCAATATTGCACTAGTGC
Source organism: Nezara viridula (assembly GCA_928085145.1). Classification (NCBI taxonomy): domain Eukaryota; kingdom Metazoa; phylum Arthropoda; class Insecta; order Hemiptera; family Pentatomidae; genus Nezara; species Nezara viridula. Next base: position 193,028,133 of record OV725078.1, on the reverse strand, counting down.
CTTTCTGGACGTAGCGCAAGCTTTCGACAGGGTGTGGCACGATGGCTTGCTTATCAAGCTCAAAACCCACTTACCCTAATCCGTATACCTAGTCCTCAAATCCTACATTTCAAATCGTTCCTTTCAAGTCCGCTGCGGCACCGAATTCTCCAATTATTACCCAGTTGAGGCTGGTGTTCCACAAGGCAGTGTCTTAGGCCCAGTTCTCTACATACTTTTCACGGCTGACATACCATCCGATCCCTTCTAGCAACATTTGGTGACAATACCGCCATCCTATCATCCCACCCACACCCTGAAATAGCGTCCCTAAACCTACACAGACATATCTCCCTAATAGAGCAGTGGTGCAACAATTGGCGCATCAAAATGAATGAATCCAAATGCAAGCATGTCACCTTTACCGACGTAGATCCTGTCCATCTATCCTTTTCAACTCAGTACCTCTTCCCATCTCAGACACAGTTCGGTATGTAGGATTCCTTTTACACAAAAGACTAACATGGAAACAACATACCAGACTTAAAAGACAAGAACTTAACCGACGATTTGGCCAGTTATACAGACTACTTAACAGAAAATATAACCTCTTAATTGAAAACAAACTATTAATATACAAGACCATACTGAAACCCATCTGGACTTACGGACTAGAACTATGGGGAACAGCTACTTTTTCTAACTCATTCAATCCTTTCAGTCCAAAGTCCTCCGTACAATAGTCGATGCTCCCTTCTACGTAACCAATAAAACCCTGCATAATGATCTTAACATCACTTATGTCCTTGTTGAAGGAGGTGGGAGCTGCTCCCCCCTCCCCCCTCCTGGCTCCTTCCATGGCACATTCTGTCAGAAATTCTTGGGTATGGGGCAAATGAAGAAAAACAATATTTTTATTTAAAATTACTTCAATCACAATTGGATTCAATATTTTTTTCTCAACCCCGTAGTTTTAACTCATAATAAATAAAAATAATAATGAATTAACTGAAGATGTTATCTATTCAAATTATTAATAATTAATTGAGTTATTAACGAATATGGTAATAATTGAGAGCTAAGAGGCTTGGCGAATGTTATTGTCAGTGAAGCTGTTGCTTGGCCAAGGAGATATTGACATATAATACAAACAAGGGGCTGTGTAAACCGCGAGTATGGATTGTAAACAAGATCAAACCGCCCGTGTGTCCTCTCCTATCTCTCTCTCCTTGTTCAGGAAATTGTAAATATATTACTCTATTGTTGTTATTCTATAAAATTTTCGAAATAAAAATAAAATTTTCAATTCATTTTGTTCTTTTTATTGGCGCCACTGCTAGAGGTATCCTTCGCATTATTCGAAAAATGACGCAATGTAATTTTTAGACTTTATTACGGTTTCGTAATGAAAAATAAACTTCATTCCGGTTTTACTAATTGTTTCCTCTATAATTAATTGATAAGCTTCTTTTCAATGATTTGACCATAGAGTTTAAACTCAATAAAAATATCGTTGTAAAGTAACTTTGTCTCATTACAATTGTTCTATATTTAACATTAAAGAGTAGCAAGTGTCATGGCCGCTAGTGCAATTCAAGTTATACGTCGCTCTGCCTTTGATACGATCTAATGTGCTTATTATAAAATACTGCTCTAAGACTTTTTCAACAGTGACTATATTAATAGTTTTATATCTTTATATTCACATATGATCAGGTGAGTGACTATTTGTTAACAATGAAACAGTTATAGATTAGTGCTCGTTTGGTTAGCCCATGTGGCTAGTAATTCCCTTGCGGGTTTTATCTTATCTGCGATAAGTTCAAGCCAAGGCTCGGCAATGTGTACAATAACATTCTTCAGTGTTATTCTCAGTTCGAATCCAAGACATTTAACTTCATTTGTTTTTTCTATATATTTTCTTTTTTTTTTCTTTCCAGAGAAATTTCTTTCTTTCATTTCTTTTATTTCATCTTTTTCTTTGATTATTTATTTTTTGGAAATGAATTATTTTATATTTTATTTTATATCTGTATATATTTATGTAATTAATTTTGTAAATAGCTTAGTGTTTAAGAAGTTATCTCATAAATTTTAATTTTAATATTTAGGTTTATATATATATACATATTTTTTTTTCTTTTTCTTAATTTTCTCTAACACTTGTCATGATGGATCTGGATAAGAACACATCATGTGAAGACACGGAGGATGAGACACCCTTTTCGGAAATTAGCGAGACCGACTCGCAATATTTGAAAAGGCGTACACTCCAAAAGCGTCTCCGAAACTCAGTTCCCGGATCGGGACAAAACTCACCTAATAAAAAAAAAAGAAAAAGAAATCAAATAAGCAGCCAGAACAAGAAAAATCTCCACCGAGAACTAGGAGCAAATCTAATGCCACTCAATCAGAGCCAACTGCACCAAAAACATCAGAGAGCAAAAACTCAATTCAAGAAAACAACTTATCTCACAAGTCTCCGCAGCTTCAATATTTTTCTGATCCTGAGCCGCCTCCAATATTTGTTTCAAAAATTAAGAACTTTATGTCGTTTGGTCAACAAATTGCAGATTTGATCGGACAGCCAAATTTTCGATGTTACTCGAGAGTGAACGACATCAAAATTAATACTAATTCTAGAGACAATTATAAAAAACTAATCAATTTCTTAACAACCAACAACTACGACTTCCACTGTTACCAATTAAAACAAAAAAAGTCGTATCGAGTGGTCCTGAGAGGACTACATTCAACCACACCCATATCTGCTATCAAATCGGGCCTGGAAGAAATCGGTCATAATGTCAGGAACATAGCACCTGTACTACATCCTAGAGAAAGATATCCGCTACCATTATCTTTTATAGACTTGGAACCAGCAAAAACCAATGTTGAAATATTCCAGGTTCAACGATTGGTTTACTCAATAGTCCGTTTTGAGGAACCGAAACAGAGGCCTCTAATTGTACAATGCACTATGTGTCAAAACTTAGGCCATACAAAGGCCTATTGTTATCACGAAGTCAGATGAGTTAAATGTGCCGGCCTACACGCTTCAGACACTTGCCAGAAGCCAAGAGATGAGCCTGCCACGTGTGCTCTTTGTGGCGAAGCCCATCCTGCGAGCTATAGAGGGTGTGAAGTGTATACAAATCTTTACAAACAAAACTCACGAAACTCAGCTGTGAAAAATCTTGGATCTGCTCAGAAAACTTACACTGAGGCACCTGAAATTGAAAATCAGGAAATTTTCCCAGCATTGCCGACTTCACCTTCCCTCGTCATCCAACAACAACCATCCATCTCTACAGCTAAGGACTCACCTCACCAGAATCTCAGAAATTCCCACTCCCAGTCTTCCATCAGTAAGAAGCAACCTCAACGTCAGGCGCCTCAGGCCTTCCATTCCCAGCCCAAAATCCCTAATACTCAGCCTCAACCTCTTCGCCAGAAAAACCCCTCCTCATCATTTACCCTTAAGAGTCAAACTCCCGCCAGAGCATCCACATCCAGCTCCATTCGTTCCTAATCCCAGGATGAACCCCCCCCCACAAGTCCAACAGAATTTAGATCCTCCTCCTCCTCGTACCCCACTACGGGCCCATCCCCCACCCAACATTCCTAGTCGCATAACCTACCCATCACAACCTCCTGATCCAAACCCACTTCCCAGCCAAGCACCATCCGACATCAACACTATCTTATCGTCATTCCTGATAGATCTTCAATAGACTATCAAACCGCTCATAACCCTTCTAACCAGACTCCTTTCCGAAATCCCGCTTAGCTTCCCTCGATGAACTCAAAGTCCCTAGCTATTCTCTTATGGAACGCTAATGGACTGCAAAACCACCGTGACGAACTAGACATATTTCTCCATGACAATTATATTGACATTGCCCTTCTAACAGAAACTAACTTCACCCAACGGACACATTTCTACATACGTGACTACATCACCTATAGATCTGACCACCCAGACAACACTGCCCACGCCGGTTCTTGCATCTTTATCCACAAATCTTTACCCCATTCCCTTATTCCTTCTATTCCAACAGATGCCATTCAGTCAACTTCTGTAATCCTCTCAACTCGTCCTTTCCATCAAACACTTTCAGCTTTATACTGTCCTCCTGGCAATTCCCTCTCGTACAGCCTACTTGAATCCTTTTTACAATCCCTCGGATAGCGCTTTATTGCTGGAGGAGACTACAATGCTAAACACCAACGATGGGGTTATCGATCATCCAACTCCCGTGGTAATACCCTTTCACAAGTTTCTTCTTCCAACAATTATTCCATCCTCTCGCCCATGAATCCTACTTATTTTCCAACATCCCTCAAAAAACGTCCCGATATCCTGGACATATTTATCACCTCCCAGATTTCCTCCTCCCAAACTATAATCAAATCCCTGGATGACCTTTCTTCAGACCATAGTCCAGTTCTGCTTTCACTACATTCTGACTTTGCTCCTAAACCATCACTTCCTAAACTGATCACTGGACGGGTAAACTGGGACAAATTTCGTGATGATTTGGAAAACAAACTAGACCTCAAAATCCCGCTAAAGACAAAAGAAGACATTAATTGTGCCATAGAAAAACTGACATCATCAATAACAGACAGTATAAATAATAACACATTTATCAATAAGATTAACTTCCCACAAAATACTAACTTGCCACAGCATATTCGTATCTTATTACAGGAAAAACGCAGAGCAAGATCGAAGTGGCATAGGACTAGATACCCAACAGATAAATCGCATTACACCCAACTGACTAACAAACTGAAATCAGAAATAAGAAAATACAAAATTCAAAATTTACTAAATTTTACTGAAAAACTTACAACTACTGACAAATCATTATGGATAACCACCAAAAAACTTCTCAATTTTCAAGACTTTAATCACCCACTACTTACTGATTCCCAAACCTGGTCCAAATCCGACGAAGAAAAAGCCCAACTATTTGGTCAACATCTCTTCCAAACTTTTAACCCACATCCCGATATCCTTAATTCAACTCACATCAATTGTATTGAGGCAGAACTGGATATTCCTCTCCAAATGTCTCTGCCACCCAAAGCATTTCATCCCATAGAAATATCCAACATCATTCGAAAATTACCTTCCCGTAAAGCTCCTGGACATGACCTAATTACATCCCAGATCCTAAAACTTCTTCCTCGAAAAGCCATCCTATTCCTTACTTACATATATAATGCTGTACTCCGTTCTACATATTTTCCTGATCTTTGGAAACGATCTATTGTTAAAATGATCCACAAACCCAAAAAAACACAAGAATACCCATCCTCTTAATGTTCTATCTCTCTTTTACCCATCATGGGCAAAATCCTAGAAAAACTCATCTTAAAACGCCTGTACCCTATATTAAATTCTAAACACATAATCCCAGATCACCAATTTGGTTTCCGAACTTCCCATTCTACTATACAGCAATGTCATCGTGTGGTAGACGTAGTCTCCTCTGCATTGGAGCGCGGAATGTACTGTGCGGGAGTCTTTCTCGACGTTGAACAGGCGTTTGATAGAGTGTGGCACCCGAGACTGCTGTACAAACTCCGAAAATTCCTACCACCTACATACTTCCTCATTATCCGTTCCTACCTTACTGATAGATACTTTAAAGTAAATCACAATAACGCCTATTCATCCCTTTTTTCCCAGTCTGCTGGTGTTCCTCAAGGTAGTATCCTAGGTCCTATCCTCTATACAGTTTATACATCTGACATCCCTACCTGTCCCAACACTGTCATCACCACATATGCCGATGACACATGTATCCTATCAGTAAACAATGACCCAGCAATTGCATCCCAAATGCTTCAATCACACATCATAAATCTAGAAGAATGGTGTCAAAACTGGAGAATTAAAATAAACTCCAATAAAGCCCACCAAATTACCTTTACCCTTCGTCGTAAACCAACCACTTCCTGTCCTACAGTTTCCTTTAACAATACTCCACTTATCCCTGTTGAGCAAATCCGATACCTAGGACTCCTCCTGGACAAACGACTAACTTGGAATCCTCATACTAGACTGAAACGACAAGAAACCGCTCGACGTTTCCGATTACTTCAGCACTTACTAGACAAACGCTCTAAACTTCCCATTAATTACAAAAGACTTATATACTTGACTATAATAAGACCTATTTGGATTTACGGAGTTGAACTATGGGGCTCCACTAAACCATCGAATTCCTCTCGCATCCAATCCTTACAATCCAAAATCCTTCGTAAAATCCTCAATGCTCCTTACTTTGTCATTAATAAAATTATCCATAAAGATCTTAATGTTCCTTATATTTCAGATCTGGCCCAATCCAGATACCTATCCTTCCATAATAAACTTCAGAATCATCCCAATCCTCTCGTTTCTAACCTTGCTTCCTCTTCAATTTCTGATAACCCTCCGAGGCGTCTGAAAAGAAGATAGCCGCGTGATCTCCTAATGTAGTCATATCATTAGAGTGCTACCATTGGGTAGTTACTCAGCAAGTGTATTTATGTCATTATATCAATTATGTCCAATTTACTTGATGTATTTATGTAATACAGTTGTAAATGTCATAAAAAAAAAAAAAACATTAAAGAATCCCAAACTATGATACACAACAGCGTTATCTTTTTTAACACTTTCAATTTTTAACTTGATAATTTAATGTATCAATTATAAGATGAATGAACACGATCTGAGTTTAACAAAAATAATTTACGATCTGTTGAGGAGGACTTTACACCAATGGTATAGTTTTAATAAAGGACGCTTATATTGAAAAAAAATTTTAACTAAAAAACAAATATTGATACTTATCCAAATTACTTGTTTTGTTTTTTTAAATATAATTTTATTTGTTGATTTTTTTGTTTAGTTTCAGTTTTTTTTCTTTTTCTTTCCTATAAGTAAAATATAGTAAGAAAATGTAAAGTGGTATTTACTAGTCTGTATAGTTGGCCGTATCTTTGGTTAAGTTCTTGTCTTTTAATTATAGTATGAAGAATATGAGGGGGTGGGAAATATGATACGATTTTTTTTTTTTTTTTTGGTATTCCAAAGGGAATGGTCATGAACAGAGAGGTAAATAAGGTATGCATTAAAGGGTTGGGATCTGAAGGGTGATACTTCCTGCTTTAATAGTTTACAGTAATAATCTTAGGAGCGACGATCTGTGGTATGTTTGGTACGTTGCCATAATAATCTGACGCCACGTTTAATGAGTATATTATATATGGTCTATGAGGTGTTGGGGTAAGTTATTTTTCTTAGGGGTTCTTAAGGAATGATTTGGAGAAGAATTTGTCAATAATGTTGTTGAATGTTGGTGGTGAAGTAATGCAAGTCATTGTCAACGTCTGCTTGGGTTATAAAGTTTATTTTGAGGTCAATTTTATCGGAAAGGATTTAATGAAAGAGTTTTCAGTTAACTGGGCCTCTTATGAAAGATGGTGAAGAGAGTTTAAGAATATGAACTAGAGATCGTTGGAATAATGGCCAATGGCATTCGGAAAGTTCGTCAAGTCGGGTAAGGGAATGATTTAGGGGACCTAAACCACTGTTGATAAAACAATCGAGGATATCAGGATTGCAGTTAGAATCAGTGGGTAAGTAGATGAGTTGGGAGAAAGAAGGCAGTACTTTGAAGAGTTGTTTAGTGGTTAGTCCAGTTTCAGTAATTAGTGCCAAATCAATGTTCTTTTCATGTAATAAAGCAGATAGACAATTCATCTGTATGATTTCTGACACCATTTTTAAAGAGAATGGATAATTAATTTAAGGATTTTTTAAAGGAGGGACGAGGTGAGATACGAGATTCGTAAGTAGTGATATAGGTAGGGTAACACGGGATTTGAAGTGGTAGAGAAAAGACGCCAGTAAACTGGTAAGATCGGTGACATTTAAAGTAGGAAGAATTAGATGTTTGTGAGGATGTTGATGGTTATGTATGGTTTGGATCTTGAGGATGGGGTTAGGTTGTTGTTGCGGCAGATCTTCACAATTATCGATTTGATTCTTACCTCCAAGTAGATAAGAGAATGAAACACAAGAGTTCACTATTCTAGGAGGTTCTTATGTTGGCCTAGTTGTCTCGTCTTGAATATGGGTCATCTGGTTTAGAGTTTCTTGTAGATTTGGCAACCGTTATTGTTTGCCGCATGTTCCTCCAATCATAAGTCACAAACTGCAGGATGTTGTTCGCCCCATTTTGCGCTACGCGGCATGTGGTGGCAATGAGCCTTCGTGTGGCCGTACGCCTAACAATTGTGGCACTATACGATTTCTTTCTTGGGATAAGGCTTTTCAATTTTCACGCTTGTGTAGAATGATCCGGTTACCAGGTTAGTAGGAATTTATTTTTCACTCCTGGCTTCTTCTTATTCTACTTAAAACGTCAGTTACCTGGCATACTTTGCAAACCAAGCGTCGTTGGTTCCTCTTTTATCACTTCAGGTGGGGTCGACTAGTGAAAATTTTTAATAACCATGCTTTCTTCGGCTTCAGGTGGTACGTGTGAAAATGCACCTTCGTTTCTGATAAATATTTGACTATTTTTCGATAGATTTGAGCAGTGTCTCGTGTTACATTTACGCGTTAAGCTTCCTAAACATTTACGTAGTTTATTTATACCTTTGTACATGCCTCTTACATTCTTTTCAATTCTATTAGTTTAATTATTTATTTTTTTTATTTTTAAGATACTCTCTTTTTTATTTTTTAACAATTTAGTAATTTCATTCTCTAAGGCTCGGAAGTATTCAATATTGTTTTCGCTAAGATTATTTATAGCTTTTAATTTAACAGCTTTTCTTTTTTCACACATTTTTAAATCAATCTTCATCAAACCACGGTTTGTTCTTTTTTTTTTATTCTTTCCTAGACACAAGTTACCGATCTCTTTAATCTTATATCTGATCAGTACCCATAACTTATCTATATCATCGCAGTCCTCGTCAAATGGTTCTAAAGCATAAACCTATTCTTAACTTTAAGCTCGAATTAAGTATTAATTTATGAATTTTTAACTTTTCCAAATTAAAATTCTCGAAATCGAAACCGTTTTCTTTCTTTTTTTCTATTTTTTTTCTAATTTTTATGATTACTAATTCACGATCATACTCAAATTCTGCCCCGCAATAAGAACTTACATTAATTATACAATTTTTCTACTTACGTAGTATTAAGACGTGATCGATTTGCTTTCGTTTTTGCGAATACGGTGATGCCCAAGCGTATTTTTGAGTTTGTTCTATCGCTAAATTTATTTCCCATAACAAAACTGGCACCTAAACAATGATTTCCGCTTCAAACAGTGCTGTTAAGGGTATATAACAAACTTTCCATTTGAATTAATTGAAGTCTAATGGTTGAAACTACACTGCTGCCGCTTGTGGACATACTGAAGATAACTCTCAGATGTTATGAACATATCTCCATTAATGAAACATTGATGCTCACTGATTTTAATGATTTTTTCATAAGCATGGAGCAGTAAATCTAACTGGCTAGGTAAGGGGTCAAAAAAAGAAGAGAGAAGAGTCATGAAGATTGAAACATAGAAGAAAGCAATAACATCAAGTATGATCCGCAACCTACCTAAATTTAAATCTTGTATCAAATCACAAATTATAATAAAGCAATCAATTTTACCTTACAATTTATTTATAGTATACTATCCTCTTTAATTTTACACTCTTTGGCAATAAAATAGTTACCATCTATTAGAGTATAATTATTATGCCAATATCAAGGACACTAGTAGAAGGGATTGGCATAATAGATAAAATAAGTTTATTCAACTTCCCTTATGGATTCTTCTCCTGATCAGCGAACCTCTTGCAATGCTACAATATGTAAATTGTACCCATTAACCTTATTTTTTTTTATCATATTTCTTTTTTTTATTGAATAATATTACATTCTGTCTTAAAGGACATTTATAATAGTGTTCAGAGATCACATTCACACTTTATGTAAAATAAATTATACAGAAAAATAATATATATACTATCAATAATAATAAAATAACCTAAAAAAAAATTAATAAAAAGAACATCTTATAAAGAACCTTATTTGCGACCGATTTTAAATCACCTGCTGTATTTAAATTTCTTACGTTCCACGTCTCTATACTTAAATTTCCAGTTTTCAATTTGCGCCATGAATCCACTAAAGCAGTTCCATTCCGGAGACTCATACGTGGGACAAGTTTCCTACCGGATTTCCCTTAGGAAGATCCATGACTGTTTGGTATTTGTTGAACTAAATATATACATATATATATATATATATATATATATTATATATATATATATATATATATATATATATATATATATATATATATATATATATATATATATATATATATATGAGTAGGGCGTTCAATCCTACCTCACACCCTCCTACAATTCTGGATGGCTCTTTGATTGTTGGTCAGCGAGTCCATCGGACTTAGCCGGTAGGAACTTCCGAGGAATTTTGCACCAACCATCCCCACATTCGCCAATCGTAGGATGCTTCATTATTTGACAAGTCAGCACGGGGACTCATAATATTAGTCAGAACTCATGATATTACTTTTTAATGTGTAGATTTGTAAAAACGGTACTTTTTTTAAAAGAGTTTATTTAACAATATATATTACAGCTAATTTTCTTGAGTACATTAAAAATTTTAAAAAAAATTGTAAATCCAAAATTTTATAACAACAGCTACAATACGAAAACTGAAAACAAGCTGGACATGTGAGAGAAGAGTGTTGAAAGAAAACTCACTAAAAAACAAATCTTCTTTTTTTTTGTTCTTCCCTACCTCGCCTTTTAGGCTATACGGGATTTTCCCGGGCCGGGGGGGGGGGGTGAGGGCGGGGAATTTAAAATCCCCTCCGGCACCGGGACGCTAACTCGTACTTTTTATATCATCTCAAATCTCTGTTATCCGGTTGCCAGGCAACTAGCGGTGCTGTGCACACGCTTTAGCCTATTCGGCCACCCCGCCCTCCTATAAAAAACAAAGGTGTTAAACCTTAATTTTAAGCAATTATAATCGGGTAATTGGTCACTAACCTTGCGAGTGGGCGCATTACCGCGTATGGAGAGCGTCCCACTGGTGGCGGATGTGGGGATGGTCGGTTCAAATTCCTTGGAAGTTCCTCCAAGCTAAGTATGACGGACTAGCTCAATAACAATGAGAGGGATCCTCCAGACTTGCTGGAAGCACTGGTCCTTTAGCAAGTCTAGAGGGTGTGACGTAGGATTGAACGCCCTACTCACATATCTTTAGTTCACCATTCACCACAAATAGTCATGGAATTCCTTAAGGAAAAATGCTCACTATCCGGAGGTAAACGATTCCACCGTTCGGGTCTCCTGGTGGGGACTGCTTTAGGGGATTCATGACACAAGTTGAAAAATAGGGATATAAGTATTGGGATGTGGATCGTAAGGAGTTTGAATTCAGCATGATGGTTAAAATCGGTCTCGAATGAGGTTAATGTGTACAATTTGGATATCGCGGCTCTGCGAGAGAATCACTGGCCAAGGGAGGGCTTGATAAGAGAAGGAAAGTACACTATTTGGTACGGAGGAAGTGGAAATCATTGTTTAGGAGCTGGGTTTCTAATTAAGAATAGATTGATATCCGCTCTGAGGGATCTACAATTCTTTAGTGATAGAATTTCGGTAGCTATATTTCAATGATGTTGGTTTAAAATCGCGTTAATAAACATACATTGTCCGACCGAAGACAGTTACGATGAAGTCAAATGCGAATTTTACGATAAACTCGAGTGGTTTTATGAAGAACTACAGCGGAACTCCATAAAAATAATTGTAAGTGTCGCAAAAGCAAAGGTGGGGAAAAGTTTATGTTCCGACGATTGGTAAAGAAAGTTTGCAATAATATAGTAATGATAATAGGATCTGTCTGATAAACTTTTCCATCTCGAAAAACCTGATAATTAAAACTACTACGTTTAAACTTGAGGATATTTATAAATATACCTGGACATCACCGGGTTCGCAAATAAGAAATCAAATCGATCATGTCTTGATACAAAATAACTGGCAAAGCAGTAAAATTTTAATTTAAAAAAATTTAATTAAAATTGAAAAACTTAATATAAAAAGAGAAAAGAAAACCGTTTCGATTTCGAGAATTGGAAAAATTAAAACATCCATCAATTTTATCTCAATTCGAGCTTGATGTTAATAATAGGTTGGAAGCTTTAGAACCTTCTGACGAGGACCGCTAGGATATTAATTATTTGTAGAAATCAGAGATAATATTTTTTTTTATCTATTTATTGAATAATAATACAATCAGCCACTGCTGGAGGGCTATAAGCATTAGGGCTAAAAGTTCTCATTCATACAATATATACAAACAATAAAGAAATAAATATAAATATAAGAAGTAAATAAATAATACTGATGAAGAAGGTAAATAAAAAGAAAAGAAAAAACAATAATAATAAACAAATAAAATAAAATAAAAACTTCTAAACACAATCATAACTATATACAATATATACATTCGCCCAAGAATCTCCGAACCAGGCTTTTTTCCCCACACGTGGGAGGCAAAGCAAGACTCCGGAAGATTCCAGCGCCACTTTTCCAGCCGCATCACTAATATTAGAAGCCAGTGGAGACTGAAAGACTGCACTAGAGACGCTCACAGACGCTCAGGACATGAGTCGAGAAGCTGGCCATTGCCAGGACTCCAAAGGCATATTTACAAAAGATCTCGAGACCACTGCCGTTTCAACCTTCTAGGGGGATGGTATGGATGCTCGGAGCTGGATAGGGATTGGGCTAGAGGATTGGGATGATGAATGAGGTTCTGGTGAAAAATGGAGAATCTGGATGGGATGATGTCATGGACATATGGGATGTTAAGGTCATGGTGTAGGCTCTTGTTTGTAACATAATAAGGAGCATTGACTATTGTTCGAAGGACTTTAGACTGGAAGGATTGGATGCGTTTGATATTCGATGATTTAGCTGTCCCCCACAGCTCAAGTCCGTATTGCTTGTTTTCAGTGCAGAGGATATGTGGTCCTCAACGCGAAGGCCTTGTTGGACAGTGGAGTGTCTTGAGCGGAATCCAAACTGATGGGAAGGGATATTGTGGGATTCGAGTATGGGTAGGATGTGTTTGAGAAGGATTTTCTCAAAGATTTTGGAAAGGATCGGAAGTAAGCTTATCGGTCTATAGGATGATGTATAATTAACAGGTGTGCCTGGTTTAGGAAAGGGGATAATTATGGAGTGTTTCCATACCAGTGGAAAGTGGGTTGTGCGGGGGATGCAGTTGAATAGGTATTTAAGGAATATAATTGCTTTTTTGGGAAGTTGTCTGAGGATCTGGGAAGTAAGGAGATCGTGTCCTGGAGATTTGCGAGGTTTTAGGTTCTTTAAAAGGAATTTGACCTCAGAGGGGTTGACGGCTGTAGGAGGTAAGGAGAGAGGAATCGGTGAAGAGAGGAATTCTTTAACTTTAGCAGTATGGGAGGGATGGAGTTCAGGATGAGGAGTGAATGTGTACGATAGATGTTTAGCAAACTCTTCTGCTCTATTCTCATCTGACGAAGCCCAGGAACCATCATCACGGCGGAGGGGGTGGGAAATGGATTGGAATTTAAGGATTTTTTTTAGTTACATTCCAGAGGGAGTTATCACTTGCAGATAGTGAGGAAAGATAGGAATTATAGGATTGGGATATAAACGTAGCCAGTTTTTGTTTTACCTGCTTGGAATAATAGTTATATGATTTCCGATCATCAGGATGCCTGGTTCTTTGCCAGATGGTCCTAGAGCATCGTTTTCTATTAATAAGGTCCAGTAGGTCTTGGGGTAGAGGATTTATTTTGCGGTATTTTTTAGAAGGATCAGGTGAAGATGCAGTCCAAACTGCTTGTTGGATCAAGGTAGTCATAGAGATAATATTTAAGCGGTCAGTAATTCTTGTCTAAGAAAAAAAGAAAAGAAAAATAACAAACAAAGGTGTGATGAATATTGCTTAAACAAATGCAAAAAAGGAAAGACCGCTAAATTAAAAGCTCTATATAATTCTAGCTAAGACAATATGGAATACTTCCAAACCTCAAAGAATGAAACGACAAAATTGCTCAAAAATAAAAAGATGGAGTATCTTAAAAATAAAATAATTGAAATAGAAACTAACAGAATCGTAAACAACGTAAGATACATGTACAAAGGTATTAGAAGATCACGTAAATGTTTGATTCTGGCAATGGCACAGTTTTCACTTTCCTTTTGTAGTTATTACTTGCCAATGGTGCATCTTATCGAGTCTTGCTGCGTCGGGTATGACAGTTGCAGCTCTTCTTTTTTCCAAGACTGCAATTGTTGGTGTCCTGGCTCCACAAGCTCTTTTAGCTCCTCTTACAGCAGAATATCCAGTCCAACTTATATTCGAGATTGTTTTAAAGTCAAATTTATTTTAGGGGTGTCCCTTTTAACAACAGATGTGCGTTGGGAAAAAAAGATTGAGTAAAATTAAATAAATGTTATTATTTTGCTCAGCTGAATTGTGGTCTTGAAATTTTCTTTGTTTATAGGATCTTTCACCATTGGAAGTTTGTTTGTTTACTTAGGCTTTAAGACGTAAAACCCCAAGTTCATCAACGCCTGTGAGTCAGTTATGTTTGTAAACTCTTTAGAGGAGAAACAGAAAAAAAAAATGAACAATCAAAAATTAATAATAGATAGATGTAGTGGTATATGTAAAATATATTTAAAAACATATAAAAAATGAAATATATTAAAATAAATACAAAAAAGAACAATAAAATACAAATTATATCTATTTTTATATTTTATTTAATAGTCTATGGATTTTAAGAAATTTTATCACGGTTCCCATGTTTGATTCGTCGTTGTTTGATACTACCGATATATCCGGTTTTAGAGATAATCGATTTAGGCTTGAAGTATAATAAGTGCATTCTTGGAAAATATGGTTGACTGTGAGAAGGCTATTGCAATGCTGATAATTTGGTGTTGGCTGCTTAGTAATGACATGTACATGGGTTAGGATCGTGTGTCCTATTCTTAACCTGGTCACGGCGACTTCCTCTCTACGAATAGGGCGGTTTGATGTGATCCAGGGCTTAACTGATTTTTTAAGAACATTTAATTTGCTAGGCGGGTTTTCGTACCACATAGACTGCCAACTATCCAATATTTCTTTTTTGGAATTAAAACTCATTTCTGGAGAGGTAAGGATAGGAGTACCTCGGTCTCATTACCGGCTATACCCACGTGACTGAGAACCCATATAAAACAAACCGATTTACCTAAATTTTCCAGAGTGTGAAGATATTTGTGTATTTTATGGAAAACTGGATGTTTTGAGTACATATCATTTCAACCTTTTAATGAACCCAAGGAGTCGGTTATCAAGAATATCGAAGCTGGAGTTATTGACATACACAAGTAGAGGGCTGAAGATATTGCGTGAAGTTCGGCTGGTATATGCTGTTCAGTCTATGTAATTTATTGTATGCGTGGAGTTATGGGTAACAAACTAACAAGCCGTAGCATCATCGGAATTCGAACCATCAGTGTAAATTAAAAATGGGTCCTGAATATTTTGTAGTAGCCGGGAAAATTCGGTTCTGTACTCGTAATGTGAGGTATTGTTTTTGAGTAATCGAGAGAGACGGAGCATCCTTTTTGGGGGTTTGTGAAACCAAGGTGGAATTTGGTTTTCTATATTGAATAAAGGTAAACTCTTAGGGGATTCAGCTGCTAAATAAATTCTTTCTGACAATGGGAGTGTGGAATTTGTTTTGTTTCTAAAAGCGTTTGAAAATTTAGTTTAAAAATGTAGTTGTGAGTGGGATGTTTATTTTGGGGAAGTAGCCTTGAAATGTAGTTAACGGCCAGTTTTTTCCTTCTAAATAAAAGAGGGGGTATTCCGTCCTCAGAGCAGAGACTAAGGATGGGACTTGTTCGAAATGAGCCAGTTGCTATCCTAATGTCTGTATGGTGGACTGTATCGAGTTTGTTTAGGATCCGATAGCGGGAAGAACCATATATAAAGCACCCATAGTCTAATTTCGAACATACCAGAGCTTGATACAGTTTTATTAACGTAAGTCTGTCTGAGCCCGAGGAAGTGCCGCTTAGATATCGCAAGATAGTTATTTTTTTGTAATGGCTGTCTTTAGTTCAGAAATGTGTGGTTCCTAAGTTAGTTTTCGGTCAAAGATCATGCCCAAGATTCTATGTTGTTTCGAGTACGGGATTATGGAATCTCCGAGGTAGATTTCGGGTGAGTTAGGGGTACTTCTCTTTCTACTGAAATACATGCACTTAGTATTTGCGGAAGAAGATTGGAGACCAATGGAAAGAGACCAGTTTTTGATTCTATTAGCAGCGTTCTGTAGTTTGTTTCGTATAGTGTAAATGTTGCCAGATCGGCAGAGAATGGCTAGACTATCCGCTAATAGAAGAGGTTTAACACCTCTTGACAAGTTAAGGCCCAAGTCATTTATAGCCAGACAGAACAGAGTTGGGCTGAGAACACAACCTTGAGGGACACCCTTGAACTGATGGTGCTTCTCGGATAATTCTCCTCCTACCTGAACTTTAAAGCGTCGGTGCGTAAGAAATTGTTTAACATCATTGTACATTTGGCCTCTAATTCCTACGGATGATAATTTATTGAGGATAATGAAGCGATTTATATTATCAAAAGCTTTTTTCATATCGAAAAATATGGCTATTGTCTGTTGTGAGTTAGTAAAAGTATATTGCGTTTCTGCTTCTAATGCAAACATTTGATCCAATGAGCATCGACCATTACGGAATCTCGATTGAAAAGGTTGAATTAAATTGTTGTTCTCTATTATTCACATTAACCTTTCATTATTTTACTTAAGCAGCTTGTGAGAAATATAGGGCGATAGCTGGTTGGTAATCGTTTATTGTTTCTGCTTTTCAGGATTTGGATGACCACTGAATCACGCCATTTATTCGGGAACTGTCCAGTGGACCAGACATGATTATAATATCCAAGCAACCACTCCAGTGTATTACCTGGGAGGTTCTTTATCATGTCATAGTGGACCAGGTCAGGACCAGCGGTTGGGCCTTTAACAGTTCCTAATATGTTTTTGAGTTCCCACATTGAAAATGGGAGGTTGTAACATAATAATTCATCATCAATTGTCCTCTCAGGGTCCGTGTATTCCGAGCTTGTATTATTTCTTCCGGAGCTATATATTTCAGAAAAAAAAGTTGCAAATGTGTTTGAGACTGATAGAGGATCGTCGGACAGTCGTCCATTGACCAAAATAGTATAGCGAGAGGAATGAGAAGTTTTAGTGAATTTACGGATTTTGTTCCAAACGTCAGTTGATGTGGCTGAGGAATTAACGGAGCTTATAAATTTTTTCCAGGATTTGGTCTTAGATTGATTGATTATTTTTCTACATATAGCACGCTGTTTTTTATATTCTATTAAATTTTGAGAGGTCATATATTTCTGGAATATTTTGTAGGATTTACGGCGATCTCTAATTTTCTACTATGTAAATCGGGCAAAATCGTCCAGTTTGTAATCGCCAATAACGAGGGATCGCAGATTGACAAATCCAGAGTCGAATAAGTGTCATAACTTGCGCTGAGAAAGGTAGGTTCTTCGGTGTTGAGTAGAAGAAGATTAGTACATGTCTCTTACGTTATTTTCGATTCTATTAGTTTCTATTTCAATTATTTTATTTTTAAGATACTCCCTTTTTTTATTTTTGAGCAATTTTGTCGTTTCGTTCTTTGAGGTTCGGAAGTATTCCAGATTGTCTTCGCTAGGATTATTTAGAGCTTTTAATTTAGCGGCTTTTCGTTTTTCGCACATGTTTAAACAATCTTCATCAAACCACGGTTTGTTATTCTTATTTTCCTTTTTTCCTAGACACGAGTTACCGACCGCTTTAATATTATCCCTGATCTGTACCCATAACTTGTCAATATCCTCGTGGTCCTCGTCAGGAAGCTCTAAAGCTTCAAACCTATTCTTAACATCTATCTCGAATTGGGTTCTAATTGATTGATTTTTTAATTTGTCCAAATTAAAATTCTCAAAATCGAAACGGTTTTCTTTTCTCTTTTTAGTGTACTTTCCTTCCCTCATCGAGCCCTCCCCTGGCCAGCGAATCTCTTGCAGAGCCACGACATCCAAATTGTACCCATTCTCCTCATTCGCGACCGATTTTAGCCCCCCTGCTGTGTTTAAACTCCTTACGTTCTACGTACCAATATTTAAATCCCTATATTTCAACTTGCGCCATGAATCCCCTAAAGCAGTTCCCACCCGGAGACCCGAACGGGGGACTAGTTTACTTCAGGATAATGAGCGTTTTACCTTAGGAAGATCCATGACTATTTGTGGTGTTTGGTGAACTAAAGATATGTGAGTAGGGCGTTCAATCCTACGTCACACCCTCCAGCAAGTCTGGTGGGCCCCTACCTCCAGCAAGTCTGGAGGTCCCCTCCGTCCAGCAAGTCTGGAGGGCCCCTCTCATTGTTGGTCAGCGAGTCCATCGGACTTAGCCGGGAGGAACTTCCAAGGAATTTCCACCGACCATCCCCACATCCGCCACCCGTGGGACGCTTCCCATGCGCGGTAATGAGCCCGCGCGAGGCTTTACGTCAAATAAATCAAAAAAACTTAAATAAGTCGAAACGCAGTGGCGTAATCTTAAAATGAAGGTCATTTTCAAAATCTACAGCTCAGGAAACATAAAAAAACACACTCATATGAAAAATATCCGAAAAACTCAAATAAGTCGAAACGCGGTGGCCTAATCTTAAAATGGAGGTCGTTTTCAAACGTGGCCTATGGCTGGGGCAGGGAGACGGCCGCAGGTGGGAGGTGAGATGGGGCCGGAGGTTGGATCACAGAAATGTTAGGGAGGGGGATCAGTGGTGGGGATAGGGAGGGGGTAGGATTTGTTGTTGCTTGGGTATTTCTAGTATTAGCTTTATAAGTGGTAGCGGGCGCGTACATCTCACGTTATCTTCATGTTTTGCTTTCCCACACTGAATGCATTTACTTTTTTGTTTGCAGACGTTCGAAGGGTGACCGAAAGATAAGCGGTTAAAACAGCTAAGCGAGTTAGGAATATATTTCTGTACCTTGTATGGAATCCTATCTTTATTTTTCAGGAAAGGTAGGAAAGGTCACGATATAAGAATTTGTCAATATCACATTTCCATTTTTTTTTTTTTTTTAATGCGTAATATATCTTTTATCACTGAAGACAATTCATTTTTAATTTTGTCTATCTCTAGAAATTGGCGATCGTAACATCGAATCACTCCTTTACTGTAATTTATGTAAAATTACACATTATATATAAGATCATATTCACATATAGCTCATGACCTCAATACTTATTATAGATTCGACTTTCTTTTTCTCTTTTTTTTTTTTTTTTCTGTTTCAACAGAAACAGATTTTACTGTTAAGAAGAATATACATTTATTTTTTCTGTATTTTTTATTTTTTCTAAAAGGGTTTATTTATGTTTTAACATCGTAAATAGTTTTAAGTATCTTAGTATGGTTTCAAGAGTTTTTTAGATAGATTTTTATATTTTATTTTGTATATAGTATGTATAACCAATATTTTTTTTCTTTTCTTTTCTTTAATGACATATCATTATCTTAATTTGTTATGTTTGTTTTTATCTGGCCCGATGTAAAATTTTAATTTCTGTACTTTTTTGTTATTCTGAAGGGACTTCGTCCCAGAATAAAATTATTTTTCTATTCTATTCTATTCTATTCTAATTTAAGGTATTGTGGGGGGAAACCTGAACAGGAAATCGACCACCAAAATTTTTGCATTTTAATAGTTTTTCTGATTGTTTTCTGTTTTGGTTTCAATAGGTAATGTACCATTTCTTAACTTTTTCACATTTTCTAAGTCTCCTACTAAACCTGAAAGAAACTTATTTACTATGAACGGGGATACTTATTCAAAATTTTGATTATCCCATCTTTCTATTATTAAGAACGATGGGCTAATTGGGATCGCACTATCCGTATTTTCGGGCTTCGAATTTAAGATCTTTGGGCTATTTAAATCTATGGGGTCCCCCAAAGAAATATAAAATAAAACGTAATAAAAGAAAGTAATTAATAAAGAGAAAAAAAATGATAAAATGAAATAAAATAAATATATCCTTATAGTTAATAGAAAAAAATATATATCCTTATAGTAAATAACAAATAATAAGTAAAAAGTTATAAAAAAAAAGAAATTAATAAATGTATTTAATCTTATCTGTGAGCGACTATAAAGGCACGTCTTCTCTCTTCCAATGCTAACACTGAGCTGCACCATTGGAAGTATTACAAGCTTTTCCTTGAGGAGTTTCAAATTTTGAGACTGAATTTTCTTCATGAACTCCAGTGAAAATGAAATCTTCTACTTCATTATCACACATTTTCAATAATTCATTGCTCTGGATATTATTGAAATTTTCTTCTTCAATATTGAAATCTTCCAGTATTTTATTACTTTCATTTTTTCAGCTTTTGCTTCAGCCATTTTGGGACATTTTCTACATTTTTTTCTTCACTCTTCACTCATTCTCGCTCTCTTCTTCATCAGAAGTGATGTTAAAGTTTTTTAGCAAGGCTAAAATATGTTCATCTCGACTTTTATACATATTTTTGGAAAAAAATGATAAAAAAGAAATAATTTAAAATCGTGTACCTCAGGCACATTTGTTGTCGTAGGCCAGAGTGAACGTAAGTACACCATCATTAAAATTCATCTATAAACTTTATTCCTCTCCAGAATAGGAAATGAAACATATAAGAACTTAAATACAATGTTTAAAAACTAATTCACTCATTTTAGTTTATATTTAAATCGAATAACACATTTTTGTTTCCAATAGAAACTTTCCTGGTGACTAATGTGAAACGCTGTGGTAAACAATAGTGATATGATTCAATATATCGTTAATAGTTCGCTTCCAATAACAATAAACCAACTTTTGTCACATATATTATTGTTGAGAAGCTACAGGGGTGTGGACTGTGGCCCAAAAAGATATGAATGGAAGAAGTTGCTCCCTTGTGCATGTAAAATATGGATAATGTCTTTAAAGAAACATTGGACTGTTAAGGCTGTAGGGATGCAGGGAAGCTGCAGTTTCGAAAATACATTTGTTGGTGAAAAAGATATGGGAGTATGAGAAATTACCTGAAGAATGAAAAGAATCTGTTCTTATTCCGAATAACAAGAAGGGTCCGAGGACGGATTGTAATAGCTATCGAGGAATTTCACTCTTTCAATAAAACCCTGCATAATAACTTTAATATCACATTTGTCCTTGTCCTTATCCTTCAAATTTTTTTCCAAATTCCACCGAAACCTTACTTATCATCCAAATCCAATTGCACAATCCCTCTATAGCACAACTCATCCCTACAGTCCTCCTCGAAGATTGAAGCGGCAGTGGCCCATAGAATTGTAAGAATATATTGGAGTTCTGGCAATGGCCAGATTCTCCACTCATGTCATGTATGTCTGATTATAGTGTCTCTGCTCAGCCTTCATTGGTAATACCATTGATGCGGCTGACTGATAGACGCTGAGATTTCCTAGAGTCCTGCCTTTCCCTCCACGAGTGTGGGGAAAGGCTTGGCTCGGAGATCTTGAGTGACTGATTTAACTATTTATTTTCTTAGATTAGTTTATTTTTGTTTAGTTTAGTATCTCTTTGATTATATACATTTACTTAAGTATTATTATGTTGTTGTTTATTATTTTTATTTATTGTACCAGATCATCCGCATAGCCAGGCACGGATGTTGTCCCACTCAGATCCAACCCTTTTTAATTCCGTCTAAATCCGCATTGATGGTCTCCGATAATTTCCTCGGCGTATTCCGTGATTCGACTAGTTATGATTAAACTGAATATTCTATTAACGTAGTGACATAGAAGGGAGCAGAGACTATTATACGGAGGATTTAAGACTGAAAGGATTAGATGCGTTTGATGTTCGAAAATTTAGTTGTCCCCCACAGTTCAAGTTCGTAGTCAAGAGATAAGGTTTGAGTATGGTCTTGTATATTAATAGTTTGTTTTCTATTGAGAGATTGGAACCTTATAAATCATCCGAATCCCCTAGCACAATCTCTATCTAGTTTCACTCATCCCTACAATCCACCTCGGAATTTGAAGCGGCATTGACCCAGAGATCCTTTGCAGTATATATCGTGGAGTTCTGACAATCGCCAAATTCATCGAAATTAGACGTTACAGCATTTAAATGAAAATGACAAAAATAGGGGGGTGGGGGATAATAGTATTAAAACAATTCTGAATAACGAATAAAACTTTTTTTTTTTATACAAACTGTCAAAGGAAATTTATAATAGTGTTCAGAAATCACCTCAAGCTCTATGTACAATAAATAAGAATAAAACAACCTAAAAATAAATAAATAAAAAATAACACATACATACATATATACACTATTTACACCAAAATAATACCAGATTCTCCGGAAAAATATTTTTAAAAAATTAAATACTTAACTAAGTCAAAGTCTGAATTTCATACCTACCACTTGTATGAAGAGAGAACACTGAGAGTAGTAATAAAATGTATCCACCTTTCAACTCCACCTGATGAAATAATTTATAAAGAAAATAATGAACAATCGGGCACAAATAAAAAAACGGCATTACCATTATTTTTTGGGGACTTGGAGCGCTCTCGGGGGGTTTCAAAATATTTATAATCTTAATTGTATTTACTATACCAGTATAGTGGTTGGTTCCACTCAAGACACGAGTTTATGTGGCTAAAGCGATAGAACTGTGGGGGACAATCAAATTTTCTAACATCAAACGCATTCAATCCTTCCAGTCCAAAGTCATCCGTACAATAGTCGATGCTCCATTCTATGTCACCAATAAAACCCTTCATAATGACCTTTATATTCCATTTATTCTTTATCTAATCCCAGACAAATTCTATAAATTTCATCAGAATCTTACCCATCACCCTAATCTATTTTATTTTATTCATTTATTTTTATTCTATTATTACTATTATTTTATTTTATTCCTTCACTATATTTTATTTGGTTCTTATTTAACCTTATATTATTTTGAAATTACCTTATTTTTTTTTTATTTTGTAAATATGGTGTGAATGTGCTCTCAGAACTCTATTATAAATGTCCTTTATTGAGACAGATTGTAATATTTATCAATAAACAAATAATCCAGCATTTCAGCAGGTCATTGTTCACGCTTCTTGAGGGTTGCCTTGGTGGTCTGGGAGTCCTGGAGGTTTCTTCATGTCTGAGTGCTTTCTGTGTTCTTGATTTCAAGATTTTATGCATTTGGTATCTCCTGTAGTTTGCTGGGTGGATGAGATGGCATAGTGAGCACACTGAAAACGTTTGCCTAGACTTGGTGCATTCCACAGACCTGTGTTGCACTTCGCATTCAGAACATTCAGAACTTCACAATTCGAGATAAGCGATGGCAGTAGCTTCTTGTATGGCCATAAGATTGACAATTTTGGCCTTGCACTATTTTCCTTTTGGTGTATGGTTTTCCAACCACTATACTGGTATAGTAAATACAATTAAGATTAAAAATATTTTGAAACCCCCCGAGAGCGCTCCAAGTCCCCAAAAAATAATGGTAATGCCGTTTTTTTATTTGTGCCCGATTGTTCATTATTTTCTTTATAAATTATTTCATCAGGTGGAGTTGAAAGGTGGATACATTTTATTACTACTCTCAGTGTTCTCTCTTCATACAAGTGGTAGGTATGAAATTCAGACTTTGACTTAGTTAAGTATTTAATTTTTTAAAAATATTTTTCCGGAGAATCTGGTATTATTTTGGTGTAAATAGTGTATATATGTATGTATGTGTTATTTTTTATTTATTTATTTTTAGGTTGTTTTATTCTTATTTATTGTACATAGAGCTTGAGGTGATTTCTGAACACTATTATAAATTTCCTTTGACAGTTTGTATAAAAAAAAAAAGTTTTATTCGTTATTCAGAATTGTTTTAATACTATTATCCCCCACCCCCCTATTTTTGTCATTTTCATTTAAATGCTGTAACGTCTAATTTCGATGACATATTTTAAATTAATATATTTTTAAGATAATTAAAAATATTTTACATTTCGTTTATCGCTTCTACCCATTCTAGGCCGTCAATTCAGCTGTTGCTAATTATGTATGTTAGTAAAATAAAAAAAAGTGTAACAATTGTTAAAATAATAAAAAATAATTTCAAACGATAATGATAAAGGAGAATTTTTTTAGAATATTCAATTATCACTTAAACTACAAAATACAATTGACAGAGGTTTTATTCGAAATTAAAATATTTATTCAGCACAAAGGAGAACGTTTGGTTAGCTTCGCTTCAGTTATACGAAAAATTTTAATTAACGTTTTGGAATTTCCTATTGTGTTATGTCTAGAAATCAAACTGTTATTAGTCTTTTGAAAATTCATAATTGTTTTCAATTACAAATCTGTAAGGGTTAGTCTTGCAGAGCGGAACATTAATACAAAAGGTTTCTCTAAATTTCATAAATAATATTGTTATCAATACCAAATAATGTAAACAGTATTTATATAACTATTATATATAACCTCTAATATATATATATATATATATATATATATATATATATACATATATATATATATATATATATATATATATATATATATATATATATTATATATATATATATATATATATATATATATTATATATATATATATATATATATATATTATATATATATATATATATATATATATATATATATATATATATATGTATATATATATATATATATAATGCAAATATTAATAATGATCACAAATAAATTATTATTATTATATATATATATATTATTATTATTAATATATATATATATATATATATTAATAATAATAATAATAATATATATATATATAATAATAATAATTTATTTGTGATTATTATTAATATTTGCATTATAAAATCCTTGTTTGTTGTTCTGTTTCTTATGAGTTAGATGGTAAGTTTTTCCAACCCCTTGCTCCCTGAAGAGAGTTTCCAGCCAAATTGAAGTTAAAAGCCGGTAAGGAAAGCTTTTAAAGTGGCGTAAGATTCATTGCTTGTTAGAGCATGCTTCTCCTTTTAATATCTTTTCATCGAGCGAATTCACTTTTATCTGGCTCACTTGAAATTCTTACTTTATAACTTCAATATTCTTCTTGTGACTAGTAATATAACTGTATTTCTTACTTATCATAATTATATGTCCTGAAATTTTTGAACCAATAAATATAAATGATATAATCCCTATCAAATCTAATAAAAAATAATTATTTTTATATTATCTACACTCCACTATTATCCTTTTCCCAAAACCAGGCAAACCTCCCAATACCTCAACATCCTATAGACCAATTAGCCTGCTCCCAATCCTTTCGAAAATTTTTGAAAAGATCCTTTTGAAACGAATCCTACCCATTATAGAATCCCAAAATATCCCTTCCCATCAGTTTGGTTTTCGCTCTCAACATTCTACTGTTCAACAAGGACTCCGAGTTGTTGATCATATTTCCTCAGCCCTAGAAAACAAGGAATACTGTTCGGGTGCCTTTCTGGACATTGCACAGGCATTTGACCGGGTATGGCACTCCGGACTGCTCTCCAAGCTTAAAATCCATTTACCTCAGTCCTTGTACCTAGTCCTCCGATCCTACCTCTCTGACCGCTCCTTTCGAGTTCGCTGTGGAACAGAATTTTCCAATATCTACTCCGTTAAAGCCGGTGTTCCCCAAGGCAGCGTCTTGGGTCCCGTGCTTTACATCCTCTTTACTGCTGACATCCCTGTTCATCCCGATACTTTTCTTGCAACATTCGCTGACGACACCGCAATCTTATCATCCAACTCTGATCCCGAAATAGCATCCTTAAATCTCCAAAGTCACCTCACCTTGATTGAGCACTGGTGTAATAACTGGCGCATTAAAGTTAATGAATCTAAATGCCAACATATTACCTTTACACTCCGACGCAATTCCTGTCCACCAGTACTCTTTAATTCCATCCAGCTTCCTTACTCAGACACAGTCCGGTATCTTGGCTTTCATTTAGACCGAAGACTAACTTGGAACCCGCATACTAGACTCAAAAGACAAGAACTCAACCGACGATACGGCCAACTATACCGACTACTAAGCAGAAAATCTAAACTTTCCATTGAAAACAAGCTACTGATCTACAAGACAATACTGAAACCTATTTGGACTTACGGACTAGAACTGTGGGGATCAGCAAAATTTTCTAACATCAAGCGCATCCAATCCTTCCAGTCTAAAGTCCTTCGAACAATAGTCGATGCTCCTTTCTATGTATCCAACAAAACCCTACATCATGACCTTAACATCCCATTTGTCCTAGACCTTATCCCAGAAAAATTCTCCAAATTTCACCAGAACCTTACTTACCACCCAAATCCTCTTGCACAATCCCTATCAAGCATCTCCCATCCCTATAATCCTCCAAGAAGGTTGAAACGGCAGTGGCCTCGCGACCTTTTGTAGATTATATAAATTGGAGTTCTGGCAATGGCCAGATTCTTCACTCAAGACATGTGTGTATGTGGCTAAAGTGCTCTCGACCAATCTCCGCTGGCTTTAGTACCATGACGCGGTTGGGAGAGTAGCGCAGGGTTCTCCTGGAGTTCCCTCGCCTGATTGTATATAGGTATGCATGTGTTTTTTTTTTTCCTTAGTTTTAATTTTCTTATTTTTTAGGTTATTTTATTT
Source organism: Nezara viridula (assembly GCA_928085145.1). Taxonomy (NCBI): domain Eukaryota; kingdom Metazoa; phylum Arthropoda; class Insecta; order Hemiptera; family Pentatomidae; genus Nezara; species Nezara viridula. Next base: position 193,001,248 of record OV725078.1, on the reverse strand, counting down.
TATTATCTATTTTATATACTTTTTATTATTATTTTGTTCTATTTATTTTATTTTTTGTATAGTGTGAATGTCATACTATAACCACCTCACTATAACCAATGTCCAAGAGACAGATTGTTATAATACTAAATAAATAAAAAAAATTTATATTGTATTCAATGTTTATCGTAACATATACGAGACCTTCTCAAGCTACGTCACATCAAGTTAATATTAAGTTTGTTGTATTTATATTTTAATTTAAAAATGTAATAATCTGTCATGTGGACAATAATTATCGTGAGATGAACACTTTGGATTGAAAGGATTGGCTGGGTTTAATGTTAGATAATTTAGATGTTCCCTTAAAGTTCAAGTCCGTAGGTCCAAATTGGATTCAGAATTGTCTTGTATATCAGTAATTTTTTGTCAATTGAAAGTTGATATTTTCTAGTCAGTATTCTGTATAATTGGCCCTATGTTCTATTAATTTCTTGTCTTTTAAGTCTGGTATGCCACTGATTTAGCCCGATCTCAGATACCTAACTTTTCATGCTAAACTCCAGTCCCATCCGAATCTACTTGTTTCCAACCTTGCTTCTTCCTCGATTCCTGATAATCCCTCTAGGCGTCTGAAAAGAAGATGGCCTCATGATCTTCTCACCTAGAATTAAATAGGGAGTGCTACCACTGGACAGTATCTCTTCAAGTCTGCTCATGTCATTATTTCTAATGTGTGCATTTTTACTAGTTGTATTATTTATACAGTTGTAAATTTCATTAAATAAATGAAAATAAATAAGTCTGGTATGTGGGTTCCACTCAGTCTTCGGTTTAAGAGAAAGGAATTAAAATGGAGTGGTGGACAACATCTGAACCGGAGCGTGAATATAATGTGTTTGCATTTGGATTCGTTTACTTTGATTCGTCATTTATTACACCAGTGCTCAATCAGGGAGAGATGTCTTTGGAGATTTAAGAAAGGCTATTTCGGAATTTGAGTTGGATGATAGGATGGCGATGTCATCAGCAAATGTTGCCAGGAAGGTATCTGGATGGAAAGGATATCAGCGGTAAAAAGAACATAAGGGACGGAGCCGAGACGCTACCTTGAGGAACACCGACTTCAAATGGGTAGGGATCAGAAAATTCCGTACAACAGCGACATCTAAAGGTGCAATCAGAGATGTAGGGGCGGGGGATTAGGTACAAAGACTGGGGTAGATGGGTTTTCAGCTTGGATAGAAGCCCTACGTGCCATACCAGGCCAAAAGCTTCAGCTATTCAGCTATGTCCAGAAATGCACCCGAGAAATATTGCTTGCATTCCTCCATTGCGTAAATATGATCGATCACTCGGATTCCTTGTTGGACTGTGGAGTGTTATGAACGAAATCTGAACTAATGGGAAGGAAGATTTTGTGATTCTATATATGTTACGATTCGTTTCAGGAGTGTTTTTTCAAAGATTTTTGGGAGGATTGGAAGTAGTCTAATTGGTCTGTAGGACGTCGAGGTGTTGGAAGGTTTGCCTGGTTTTGGAATTATGATAATAATGAAATGTTTCCACAAAAAAGGAAAGTGGGTGGTTCCTAGGATGGAATTGTATTTGTATGTGAGAAATATAACAGCTTCAGGAGGAAGTTGTCGAAGGATTTGAAAGATAAGAAGGTCGTATCCAGAAGATTTACTAAGAGGAAGGTTTATGCGTGATGTTTAACCTCAGAAGGGTTAATTGCTTTCGCGAAGGGGGTGGAATTATAAAGATAATAATTATTTACAAAGATAAATTTTTTTCTGTCACTACTAGATAGAAACCTTCGAGATCTTTCACCGCCTCCAGCCTTCTCCATCCCTGCCTATCTTGGGCTATTTCTTTCCAGTTCTCTGAATGTAGTCCGCCAGATAGACAGACTCCTTTTTATCCAATTGTTATCATACATCTAATACTTCGTGAATGGCTTCACCTTAATGTAGCCTACATATTTTATCTACCAAAATTTTCAGAAATGGGATGTTTTCTCATTAATTTAAGCAGATTCTAAACTTATGTATACCTATTTACTTTCCCCTTAGATCGTAAGATAATTTGATCAGAAATTTAGAAAAAAATATGGTGTTTAAAAATATTGGGCCCTTTGGCATATATAACCTCGTAATTTTGATATGTTGAGGTGGAGAAGTCGTACCAAACGGCCCGGTATTTTTGCAGGCTTTCTGTTTTCTCGATTTTTTCATCAAATTGGTACCTCATTGAAACTAGTAACTCGTTTTTAGTTTTAGATGGGTTTTTATAATTTGAGAATTATGGGTTTGTACCTCCGACTAATGCATCTCTATTGTATATTTATTGATTCGATCTATTCATCTATCTTTTGGCCTTCCGCGTAGCATCTTGCCTACTATTGAGGAGTCCATTTTGGTCTGTAGGTTTCCTGACGGACTGCTCTGTGCTACAAGCCTCTTCTATCTTAACCTCCTTGTTATGACATCATGAAATGTTGATTGACCAGTTTTTGCTAGCAGTTCTTTCTCCGTCTTTCCTTAGTAGTCTGATACCTAGTCGAGAAACGGTGAGAAAAAAATCGACATTATTTGATGAACATGTTAACACATTCTTTAAAAATATTTATAACATTTATATTTAAAAAATGAGAGTATGCAAGTCTCATCTTTCTACCGGTGAAAATGGCGGCTGATTTAATTAATTTTTTTTTTTTTTATCTATCTGTTTATTGAGTAATAATACAATTTGCCACACTTTAAGGACACTGAGTATTAAGGCTGAGAGAGGGACATTCATACCATATATACAATACATAAAAAAAAAAAATAATAATAAATAAGTAAATAAATAAAAAATAAAAATATAAAAATCTATATAACAAAGGCAAAAACTATAATAAACTAGGAAATGTAACTAAGAGTTAAAATTAAATGAAATACAGAAATTCGTAGCAAAATTAAATAAATTATAAGTAATAGAAATAAATAGAAAAACATTCATACTTAAATACAATATTTACAATTAGGTAAGAGATCTCCAAGTCCAGCCCTTTCCCCCACGTGTGAAGGACAAAGCGAGACTCCCAGCGCTTCTCTCTCAACCGCATCGCCGGCATTACTAGTCCGGTGGAGACTGAGAGAGGGCACTAAAACCACAAACACTCATGAATTGAGTGGAGAAGCTGGCCATTGCCAGAACTCCAGTGACGTCTTTACGAGAGATCTCGAGGCCACTGCCGTTTCAACCTTCGAGGAGGGTTGTAGGGATGACTGGAGCTAGATAAGGATTGTGCTAAAGGGTTAGGATGGTGGATTAGGTTCATGTGAAAATTTGAGAATCGGGATGGAATAACGTCAAGGATATAAGGGATGTAAAGGTCATGATGTAGGGTTTTGTTTGTAACGTAATAAGGAGCATTGACTATCATACGGAGGACTTTAGACTGAAAGGATTGGATGCGTTTGATGTTCGAAAATTTAGTTGTCCCCCACAGTTCAAGTCCGTAGGTCCAGATGGGTTTGAGTATGGTCTTGTATATTAATAGTTTGTTTTCTATTGATAGATTGGATTTTCTGTTAAGTAGTCTGTATAGCTGGCCAAATCGTCGGTCAAGTTCTTGTCTTTTAAGTCTAGTATGTGGGTTCCAAGTTAGTCTTTTGTCTAAAAGGAATCCAAGATACCGAACTGTGTCTGAGACGGGGAGAGGTACAGAGTTGAAAAGGATATGTGGACAGGATCTGCGTCGGAGGGTAAAGGTGACATGCTTACATTTGGATTCATTCACCTTAATGCGCCAATTGTTGCACCATTGCTCAATTAGGGAGATGTGTCTTTGTAGATTTAAGGATGCAGTTTCAGGATCTAGGTGGGATGACGGTATCGTCCGCGAAAGTTGCTAGAAGGGTATCGGGATTGGTTGGAATGTCAGCGGTGAAGAGGATGAAGAGGACTGGGCCCAAGACACTGCCTTGCGGAACACCAGCCTCAATTGGATAATAGTTGGAGAATTCAGTGCCGCAGCGGACTTGAAAGGAACGATTTAAGAGGTAGGATTTGAGAACTAGGTACAAGGATTGGGGTAGGTGAGTTTTGAGCTTGAAAAGCAAGCCATCATGCCATACCCGGTCGAAAGCTTGCGCTACCTCCAGGAAGGCACCGGTGCAATATTGCTTGTTTTCAAGCGCAGAGGATATATGGCCAACAACGCGAAGGCCTTGCTGAACAGTGGAATGTTTTGAGCGGAATCCAAGCTTATGGGGTGGGATATTGTTGGTTTCGAGTATGGGTAGGATGCGTTTGAGAAGGATTTTTTCAAAGATTTTGGAGAGGATTGGGAGCAAGCTTATTGGTCTATAGGATGAAGTATTATTTACAGGTTTACCTGGTTTTGGGAAGAGGATGATTATGGAGTGTTTCCATGTCAGAGGAAAGTGAGTTGTGCGGAGGACACAGTTATAGAGGTATGTGAGAAATATAATTGCTTTTTTGGGAAGTTGTCTTAGGATCTGGGAAGTAAGGAGATCGTGTCCAGGGGATTTTCGAGGTTTTAGGTTGCTTATAAGGAATTTGACCTCAGAGGGATTGACAGCTATAGGAGGCAAGGAGAGAGGAATAAGAGAAGAGAGGAATTCTTTAATTTCAGCAGTGAGGGTGGTTAGGGGATGGCATCGAAGGGGATGGGAAACAGAATGGTATTTAAGGATTTTTCTGGTAAATTTCCAGAGCGAATTGTCATCGGTAGATAGGGAAGAGAGGTAGGAGTTGTATGATTGGGATCTAAAGGAAGCTAGTTCTTTTTTTACCTGTTTGGAATAATAATTGTATACTTTTCAATCATCAGGGTGCCTGGTTTTTTGCCAGAGGGTCCTAGATTGGCGTTTGGATTTAATTAGGTCAGTAAGGTCTTGGGGCAAAGGATTCTTTTCACGGTATGTTTTGGAGGGGATTGGTGAGGAAGCAGTCCAGACTGCTTGTTGGATCAAGGTGGTAAAGGAACTCAATGCATTATCCAGGTCTTGAGGGGTTTTTAGGGATACTCTGAGGTCTATTTCACCTGTTATTGTTTGGCGGAAAAGGTTCCAGTTGACTGGGCCTCTGATGAATGAGGGAGGAGATAACCTGGGGATAGGAGATGCGGAAAGGGTTAGATTTAGCAGACTGTGATCTGAGGAAAGGTCATCGAGCCGTAGAACTGAGTAATTTAGCGGCCCGAGACCTTTGTGAATGAAGAAGTCGAGGATATCAGGATTACGGTTAGGATCGGTTGGCCAGTATGTAGGAGTATCAGGGGGAAGTATGTTGGAATTGTGGGAATTAAGTGCAGACAGCAACGATCGCCCGCGGGAATTCGTGGGATTCTCAGTTATTAGGGCTATGTCAATGTTATTGTCCTGTAGAAAAAAAGTTAGTTCATTGATGTGGTTTCGAACACCATTCGCATTCCAGAGGAGAATGGAAAGGGGTTTTATTGAGGGCATTTAAGGAATTCTTGGCGGTAGAATAATGTTAGATATGACATTTGTGAGTAAGGAGATAAGTGGTGTGATAAGAGATCTGAATTCGGAGAGGAATGATGAAAGGAGACTCGTAAGATCATTGGAATTGTTAGGGGGAGGGATGTACATTTGGTGGTGACTGGGCTTTTGGGTGTTATTAAGTTGCGGTGGCGGATTATGAGGTTGAGATTGAGTTTGTGGCAGGGCCTGAGGTTGAGTGGGCTGTTCTATTTCTCCCAGTATTTGAGCATAGGAGACTTGATTATTCGTAAATCTTGTCTGTTGCCTTGGTGGTCTGGAAGTCCTGGAGGTCTCTTCCTGTCTAGGAGCTGTTAGGAGTCTCGATTTTAATATTTTATAGGTCTGGCATCCTTTGTAGTTTGCTGGGTGGTCTTTATGGCATAATGCGCACACCGCAGGTGTTTGCCTGGACTTACTGCATTCTTCCGATTTGTGTTGTTGCCCGCACTTCACGCAGCGCGGTAAGCGGTGGCAATAACTTTTAGTGTGGCCATAAGATTGGCAATTATGGCATTGAACTATTTCCTTCTTGCTATATGGTTTTTCAACAACTATACTAGTGTAGTACAGGCGTCTTAATTTGTAAATATTATCGACCCAGTGGTGCGCTCTAGGTCTACAAAAAATAGTGGTAGGGCTATTTTATTATTTGTGCCCGGCTGCTCTTTATTTTCTTTAAATATATTAACGGTTTGGCGGACACTGAATCCTAGATCCGTTAATTCTTCCTTGATTGCATCAGGTGGAGTTTAAGTAATATTACACTAGTAACTTGAGAATCGAAACGGGGAAGTCATTACGAAAAATGTGGGATTTTTTAAAAACTGTATACATTGGTTGAAAAATGTAAAAAACAAAACTATTAACGCTGGCCACCAAGGACAAACCTTTTGCGGCCATAAAATACAGATCTTTTTTTTCACCTATAACGCTTAAACGGTGCATCGAAGCGCCAGTCATTTTCTTTAAAGAATTAAAGAACGTTAGATTATGCGTCGAACGAGTACCTAAACTTAATAATCTGTTCAAATTCCTCGTCCACTGAGTACTATCAGTTTTAATGTAGATCAATTGTATCTCGTCGAATCGGGATTCGTTATTTCTTTATGAATTCAGGATTTTTTTTACATCTCATTACTCAAAATCCTTCGCTGCTGAGAGGTGGGAAAGAGTCTTATACTAGACTCTTAACAATAACAACTCAGTAGAATAGACACCTATACTGTTGAAATTATAGATATCTTCGTTACTGTTTTCCAGTCATCGCTATTCACTACCGAATTAGAACGGAGAAAATAACTTACACTAAAACATTTTGTGATCAGTTAAACCAGAATTAGATGATCTACGCCTTTTGTCTTATGAGTTTTTCCTCAGAGAATGCGCAGTTTTGCAAGCCGCATCGTCATTTATAGTAATTTGTTTCAGTTTTTGATAAATTTGGTAGAAATCACAGTTGGTAGACCGTGGTTATCGACCATATCACTTGACCAAATTATTAGATTTAGGTACTTGTTAGACGCAAAATTTAACCCTCTGTAATTCCTTTTTATTAATTTTGTTTTTTACATTCCTCAACCAATATATACAAGTCGAAAAAACAAAAACTTTTCCCACATTTTTCGTAATGATTTCCCCGTTTCGATCCTCAAGTTACTGGTCTAATATTCTTTAAAAGCCGTTATTTTTACAGGTAGCAGGACCCGACTGGCAGATTTTCATTTTTTAAAACATAAATGTTCAAAAAATTGCGTTTAGAACTGTTTTGTTTGATCTAAATGCATCGGAAAAAACAAGGTGAAGTCGGAAAATGTTTCAGTTCGAGATTTTCTCTTTTGCGATAGGATTGGAGGTGTAGCCGACTCGCAATCTTCTTTTTTCATTGGCTCCCTTGGCGGAATACATATCCCTATCCCCCACTCCTCCAGCCTCCACATCACCCCTATATCTTCAATCGTTCTCCCAATCAGCATCATTTCCACCATTCTGCTCCTATTCCCTCCTGTATATTTCTCTGCCCATTAAGGAGTATTTGCTTCTGCAACATATTTGATATTGGCTTATAGCGTACATTAACACATATTAAAATGAAATATGTTTCATTAGTTTTATTAACATATTCGTATGTAATTTTTGGTGCTGATATCTGCAATACGAGTAAGGCGTTAAAGAACAAATAACGAAAATACACATTTTACTTGTTTTTTTTTTCATTTTGTCCCATACTTAATTAGGTAAGAAATACATACAAGTGTTAGAGAAAACTCTGCCGAATTTTTCATAAGGCCTTGGTCCGTTTCTATCGTTAGGTTCAAGTTGATTTTAAATTTTAGTCTTTTTGCTGCCTCGATTGTGATCCAGTGTGTTTACTCTCACCATTGCCAGTGCCCATGTGGCAATGGATTTATATCTTCATTCTCTCTATGTTTTCTTATTTGGAAAGTAATTTATTCCCATTCGAAAATTCTTTAGGTGGATGAATGGCCAAAGCCCAAGAGGCCACGTATTCCTGGGACCCCTCGATTAATAAAACCCCACAGGAGGATGCTTGGACATGCAGTACCCATAGGCCATGAATCATCTCAGGTCATTTACATTCAGAAATCTCTTTTTCCATAGCTAAGCCAATTTACCGTGGATATGTCAGTCATGATGCTTGGAAGAGAAACTATCCTTTTCTCCTTTGGGCTACCTTATAGTGACGTCTCCTATGATAGTGTATTATTAGATACTTCAAGTAAACTTTGAAGAAAACGTTTTGTTAATTGTTTTAGCTTAAGTTGATGGGGATATTCGTTTCCCTTCCTTCCTATCCTCACTTCCTTCAATATGTGTAATATTTCCTCTGTTTATTCAGTCCCCAGGAGCATGGGTATGATGAGATCGCTTGGAATGCCTCGGAATAGACCCTTGCATGCCACAGGAATGTTACTTTAATCTGGAGGTCACTAAACACCCAATGTCCCGCCTTAGATATTTATTGATTTTCCTGTTTAAATCTTTCATATTAACCTCCACGCCACAAGATGGGGTATTCCAGCAGCCCTAGACGCTGTTTGCACGATGTATCAGAAGTGGATATATCTTACAGAGATAGGGGTTTTAGTAAGCTCATTACATACGTAAGGTCAGTAACGTGTTTTTTTATATTGTGGGAAAATAAAGCGGCCTGAGCTGCCTTGAGTTGGCCTCTGACTTTCATGGAGTGCGGTTGTACTGTGGAGTTATTCGTACTGTTTCTATATTTCATTTATTTATTTTATTTCATGTATTTCGTCTTGTTTTTCTTTTTTAAATGTAATTAATGAAACCCGGTGAAGAATTAAGTGATTCGTCCGGTGTTTCCCTCACTACTAAAACGAACGTAGACCAACATACGGACGAATCCTGTTCTAAGAAGAGAGTTCATGAAGCTATTGATTCACCTCAATCCCGATCACCAGTTAAAAAAATGGGCAAGTACTACCAGGAAATCGCTCCAATTAAAGTAAGCAATAGCTTTAATCATCTACTGAAATTGACCTTTCATCCGATAAGCACACTACAGCAAGTACTAGTTATACAAATAACCCAAATGTTCAATCCAATGATATTAGAATACCACCGATATTTTTACACAAAGCTAACAATTACATACTTCTATTAAATGGCCTAAATGCATTATGTATCGGACCATTTAATACGCAACTGGCCGGTAACAACACAAAAATGATGCTATCAACCATTGAAGACTACAGAACTATGACTAAATATTACGATGAAGAAAAAATTGAATATCACACATTTTCCTCAGATAAAAATAAATACTTAAACATTTTCATAAGGAAGGTCCCTTATAGCATAACCGAAGATGAATTAAAGGCCGAGTTAAATTCCAAACAGTTCGAAGTTGTTTACGTTTCCATAATATTGAATAAAGATAAGAAACCTACTCCTCTCTGCTCAGTGTCTATTATAAACAATGAAACGGCTAATGACATTTTCAAACTTAACAATTTATTTTCTGCTTTAATTACAGTCGAACCTAAACACAAGAAAAATGATATGCCCATGTGTACCAACTGTCAGAGGTACGGCCACACAAAAAATTATTGTCATTTAGAGCCCCGGTGCGTTAAGTGCAAAGAAAAACACCACTTCTCTAAATGCCCGTTAAAATTCACAGATAAGCCATTTTGTGTAAACTGTAAATTGGCCCATGCAGCTATCTACAAGGGTTGCGTCTATTATCAAAGTATAAAAAATAGAGTAAATTCACCTCTAGAGCCAACTAGTCAAAAAACTGAGAATATTTCTTCTAGACCTGCCTCCAGAATTACTTCAAAACAGTCATTCGCAGACACCATTAGACCGATAACAAAACCATCGGAACGAAAACCTCAGCCCACAGTTAATCAAAACATTGAAATAAACGGCGATAATTTACTGTCAACAATAACTAAAATTATTATTGATGCTATCAAACCGTATTTACCACAAATCATGACACACCTATCTTCGCTCGTAGCTTCTTTATTTACTAATGGACCCTAAAGTAAACACTATCTAATCTGTTACTAACTCGTTCGAGACTAACTGCGCATTATTCCAGATCACGTATTATTTCATTTATTTCCAAATATTAATTTTTCATATATGACTGCAGAACTAAACAAATTAAAAATTTTAAACTGGAATGCGCATGGCATATCATCTCAAAGAAATGAATTTAAAATGTTTCATAAATCAAATTTCATCGACATATCCTGCATAACCGAGACACATCTATCTCAAAACATCACATTTAAAATCCAAGGTTACAAAATCCTACCAAAGGATCGAGAATGTTCGACTGCTTCCGGCGGCGTAGCCTTAATAATTAAGAATAATATTAGCTTCACTGAAAACATTATTGATAATATTTTAAATATCGAAGTCATATCAGTTCGATTACATTCATTTCCCTCTACAGTCGTTACGGCAGTTTATAAACCTCCAAACAAAAAACTACTCCAAGATGAAATTTTAAAACTCTTGCCATCAGGAGACCATTCTTTAGTTCTAGGTGACATGAACAGTAAAAATATCTACTGGGGCTGTCGTAAATCAAATTCTAGCGGAAATATTTTGCTAGAAATTTGTTCTAGGCACAATATTCAAATCCATACGCCAAATGAACCTACTTTTTATAGACCAGGCTGTAATCCCGATATTTTGGATATTGCACTCACCAAAAACTGTAGGCTTCCTCTCTCATCTCACGTTATCACAGCCTTAAATTCGGACTACATCCCTGTATTAATTAATTTTTCAACTGAGCTAAATGTAGTGCCGAAGCGAAAATCACTCATTAATGGAACGATTGACTGGGAATTATACAAAATCTTAGTAGCTGAAAAAATAAATCTGAAAAATAATTTTTCTACTGCCCTTGAAATCGAAGAAAATATAAATAAACTAAATGAGTCTATCTCGAATAGTCTACAGGAAGCAACCGTACGACCTTTCCAGTTAGTGAGGAAAAATTTTTCAAGGAGTTGCCCAAAATCAATTCTGTTAAAAATTTTTTTTATTATTATTAAAAAACACTTTATTCAGAAATATTACAATTTGTCACAGTTGTTAAAAATTAAAGAAAAGAACCATGCAATGAGACAGTGGATGCGCAACAGAGATCCTACTTACAAAAAGACATGGAACCACCTCAAACACGTAATTAAAAAAGAACTGGATGAATGGGTGTATTCTAAATAACAAAATTACGTAAAAGATTTAGACCCAAAGGACCAATCTCTGTGGAAGGCTACTCGGCGTGTACTAAGTAAATTTGAGAAAATTCCTAGTCTGGAAGAGAATGGAGGATACATCATCAGTGACGCAGAAAAAGCTGAAGCATTTGCAGATTACTTTGAGAAAACGTTCTCAAACCCAGAATGCGAAAGAAGTCCGCATTCACCAAATGTTGATGTTAAAGATTATTTAAAATTGCCCCTAACAACTGTACAGCTTCCGATTAAATTCACAACCCCTAAAGAAATTCAAGAACTAATTAGGAGTCTCAAGGTAAAAAAAAGTCCAGGACATGACATTATACCAGTTATTGCTTTAAAAAATTTTCCTAGAAAAGCTCTCGTTTACATTACGTCTATTTTTAATAGCTGTCTACGCACTGGATATTTTCCCGAAACGTGGAAGAAAGCTGAACTCGTAGTAATTCATAAGCTTGGTAAAAACGCTAAACAAGTCAGTAGCTATAGACCGATAAGTTTATTACCCATAGTTGGAAAATTACTAGAGTCAGTCATAAAAAGACATCTTGCATCCTTTTTACAATGTAATAGCATTATTCCTGATTTTCAATTTGGTTTTCAGTATAGTCGTTCCACTTCCCACCAACTGGCAAGATTATCAGAATTTATAGTAAATGGATTTGAAATGAAAAAAACATACTCTTGTCACGTTTTTAGACTTTCAACAAGCGTTTGATAAGGTTTGGCATTGTGGTCTATTGTACAAGCTAAAGAAAGTGGACACGCCCAAATATTTATATGACGTTCTGAGCTCATTCCTCAACGGCAGAACATTTACAGTTAGAATAAATAATATAAATTCAACCTTAAGACAAATCCATGCCGGCACCCCACAAGGTTCTGTTCTTTCTCCCATACTTTTTAACTTTTATGTTCACGACATTATCCAATCCACAAACACCTCCATAGCTATGTTTGCCGACGATACAGCTGTCTTTTCCCAACACAATGATATATTAATAGCCAGAAATACACTGCAGTCTTACCTAGTAAATCTAGAACAATATTTAAAAAAATGGATGATTTGTCTCAACACCGAAAAATGTACATCAAAAATTTTTACTCTTAGACGTCCCTCAGACCCACCTGAACTGATTCTCAAAAATAAAGAACTAAAATGGAACCCAGCTAGTGAAGCAGTAAAATACCTCGGAGTTTATCTGGACCGCCGTATTACGTGGAATTACCATATAAATAATAAACTGACCCAAACATAAGCAAGGTTAGCAATGTTATATCCCATAGTAAATAGAAAATCTAGTTTAAAACCAGAGACATCTGTTCTCATTCATAAAACCATACTAAGACCCTTGCTAATGTAAGGATGTGAAGTCTGGGGAGCCGCTTCAGCTATGAAAAGAAAAAAACTACAATCCTTTCAAAGCAAGGTATTAAGAATTGCAGTAGATGCCCCCTGGTTCATAAGAAACGCTCAACTATATCGAGAACTAAAATTGGAAACAATAGATGAATTCATCAAAAAAAGATTTAAAAAATTCCATACGCAGCTACCAGCAGTTAAAGGTGCAGTGGCCTACAACTTAGGAAACCCAACCTCATCTCGAAGACTGAAGCCCAGACTGATCCAAGACATCATGTTATGAACAATTAATAATTTTTTCTTTATTAATTGTAGTTATTCAATAATTATAATGTATAAATAGTTAGGGGTGTCTTTTGAAAAGACTATACCCCACCAGAACAATTGTTAAAAATCATCAAATTGTTACAACAACCATGTAAGGCCCACCAGGCCGATCTGGTAATAAATACATTTAAAAAAGAGCTGCCTTCACACACCACATTGTGGCTTATGGTTGTAAATTTTTAGATATTCTTTTTAGTGTTTTCATGATTTTTAACCGTTATAAATAATGTTTATCAGTATGTTTTATAATTTTACAAATATTTTTGAAATGGAAGCCAATTAAAAGTTTGTACTTCCATTAAAATACGAAGTCGTTTCACGCACCTCGAGTAGTGTTGCCTGAAATTGGTCTTGGTCCTGCACATATATAAGACCAAGCCCAAGACCAAGACCAGACCCTCCAAGTCTTGCAGTTAAGTCAAACTGAGACCATTTAGCGGATACTCAAGGAGAATCGAAAATTGCCCGCTATAGAGAGATGTCCGTTTTAGAAAAAAATGGAAGAAAGATATGTTAATTTTTTTTTTGTTAATACTTTCTTTATTGAATATTAATACATTAATACATTGAAAGGCATTAATATTAAGGCTACATGATTCATTCACACAATATGTACTGCTATGTTCCTGGCCTCGCGTTTCTACGGCGAGTAGGGGGTTCCAGGAACCGCATTTATTTGTATTTAATAGTTATATTTGTATTCATATCGGTTCCAGAAGGGAACCGATCTACAGAAAAATATATTAATTAGGTATTCAAAGGTAAGATACCACAGACTCCCTATTGTAGTATCCTCAATTGAACCATATAATTTTTATTGGATTTCCTTTCTAAAGGTATCATGTTTATAAATTTACTATTTGTTCTATATCTAACTGGTGGCATGCAAGGTAGATGGTAAAAGTACTACGATGGTTTACTAACTATTATATTTACAAATTCAGCAACCAAAAACATCTATATACAAAATAATAACTAAACCTATATACATAATATTAGTTGCGAATCATACGAGAGGAGAATGCTTGATATTTGATTAAAGTTACATGTGTTATATTGACTCTATTAACTAACAATTTATGATTGTCAACACAAGTTTACATTTGTATAACTAAATGAAGGTTATTACTTAGCTGGTGAGGGGTGTTGTCGGTATCTCTCGCTGTTCTGGCTACCTCTCTGGAAGCTCCGTCGATCTGGTCCTCAAGTCTTCATCTTGCTCCCTCCGGCTGTGTCCTAGCCTGAGTCCCAGCTATCAGTCCCTGTCTTGCTCTCTCGGCTTCTCCTAATCCAGTCTCAGCCTGTGTCCCAGCTCTCCTCCGCCGAGTCCCAAGAGGAAGTGTTCAGTCCCAATTCTATATTTCCCACCTTTTTTCATCCCCCTCTCTTTTGGTAGTCTTTTTCCTGATTGGCTGAATATTCTCAGCCTAAGGGATGACCACGCCCTCTCCCCCAGGCCAAGGTAAAGCAGCAGGTACAGACTTAGGTATTTCTGGTGGAAGGTGTGAAAAGGTCTTTCGGGATCCTGTTTAAACACTCAGTTGTCGGTCTTGGTCGGTGGTTCTTAAAGGTTTTTATTACAAAAGGTTGGGCTTGTTGGTCGTTACCCTCGCTCAGGTAGCCAACCGCCAGATGTTAGCACTTCTGATGTTTATTTATTTATATCTTTAAACTAATTATTCCACCGGCGGTCTTTACAATACATAGCAGTACATACAATTAAGATCAATAATAAAGAAAAATAAATATAAAAAAAAAATAAAATAAGTAAATTGGTATGCCTGTGTACAAAAAAAAAAATGAATATAATAGATAAAAGCTAGATTAAATTAAAGTAAATAAATCACATTCACACCTATGTACAATATTTACATTCACCCAGGGGACTCTGAGTCCTGCCTTATTCCCCGACGTGGAAGCCAATGCAGGACTCTAGGAGATCCCAGTGCTTCTCTCTCAGCCGCGTCACTGTTATTTGAAAGCAGTGGAAACTGATGGAGGGCACTATAGCAACAGACGCTCATGTCTTGAGTGGAGAATCTGGCCATTGCCAGTACTCCAATATATACATATTTACAAAATGTCGCGAGGCCACTGCCGTTTTAGCCTCCGGGGAGGATTGTAGGGATGGCTGGAGCTAGATAGGGATTGCGCTACATGATTTGAATGATGAGTGAGTTTCTGGTGAAATTTGGAAAATTTATCTGGGATTAGGTCAATAACAAGTGGGATATGAAGGTCATTATGGAGGGTTTTGTTGGATACATAGAAGGGAGCATCGACTATTGTTCGGAGGATTTTAGACTGGAAGGATTGAATGCGTTTGATGTGAGAAAGTTATGCTGACCCCCACAGTTCTATTCCGTAGGTCCAAATAGGTTTCAGGATTGTCTTGTATATTAATAGTTTGTTGTCGACTGAAAGTTGAGATTTTCTATTTAATAGTCTAGTTGGCCTATCGTCTATTAAGTTGTTGTGTTGTTGTTGTTGTTTAAGTTGTTGTGGGTTCCATGTTATTCTTTTTTTCTAGAATAAAGCCAAGATACCGGACTGTGTCGAACAGAGGAAGTGGTATGGAGTTGAAGTAACTGGTGGACAGGAATTGCGTCGAAGAGTAAAAGTAATATGTTTGGATTTGGATCCATTTACTTGGATTCTCCACTTATTACACCAGTGTTCAATAAGAGAGAGGTGACTTTGTAGGTTTAAGGATGCTGTTTCAGGATCTGGGTTGGAAGATAAGATGGCTGTGTCATCAGCGAATGCTGCCAGGAGTGTTTCGATAGATGTGACGAAGTAATTTATTTTTCTTTGGAGTTCCAGGGGAATGATCAGGAGAGGAAGCAGTCCAGACTGCTTGCTAAATGATGGTGGTTAAGGAATGTACTGCATTGTCAAAGTCTTCTGGGTTTTCAGGGTTATTCTGAGGTCAATTTGATCGGAAAGGATTTGATGGAAGAGTTTCCAGTTGGCTAGTGATACTTGGAATTTTAATGTACTGTGGTCTGAGGAAAGTTCATCAAGGCGTGCAACGGAATAGTTTAGGGGACCTAAACCACTATGGATGAAGAAATCAAGGATATCGGGATTACAGTTAGGATCAGTCGGCCAGTAGGTAGGTGAGTTCGGGGGAGCGAGATTAAAATGTTGGGAGTTGAGTGCATACAGCAGTGTTCGACCTCGAGAATTCGTAGTTCTTGAAACCCATTGCTGATTCTTGGAGAGTAAGTCTGCACCCAGGATGAAATGGTGTCCTAAGGAATTGAGGAACTAAATTGGATATTAGAGGTGGATTGGTTGGGAGGGCAATACGCTAAAGCTAGGGTAATAGGAAACGAGAAGGTTTTGATTATGATAGCAGTGGATTGTAGTAAATCGTGAGTAGGTAATGGGAGTAGGTGGTGAGAGAGGGATTGGTGTACAATGACTGCAGTGCCAGCATGAGCTCTACCGTCTGGATGGTCAGTACGATATGTTGAGTACTGAGGTATATTTAAAATTTGTTTTTTGGTCAGTCGAGTTTCTGTAATAAGGGCTCTCTCGCAATAAAGCTGTTAGTTCGTCAGTGTGGTTTCTAACACCATTCGCATTCCATAGGAGAATGGATAGGGCTTTGATGGAATTCATTTAAGGATTTTTCAAAGGAGTGATGAGGTGAGAGACGAGATTTGTAAGGGGAGATATCAGTGGGGTGACGAGGGATTTGAATTCGGTGAGAAAAATGCCAACAAACTGGTAAGATCAGAGGGTTGTGATGGAGGAGGAATATAAGGAATGTGATGTTGATGAGGTTGTTGAGAGTTTTGTACATTAGGAGGGAAAGGGTGTTGGAGTTGGGATTGGGGTTCCTGTTGCGGCAGGGCCTCACATTTATCAGTCAGGACTCTACTCCCTAGTAACTGAGAATAAGATAATCTAGAGTCTACTATTTTAGCTGGCCCTCTTCTGGGTTTAGAAGTTTCTTCTGGGTTCCGGGGTTCACGAAATTTATTTTTGATGTTTTTATACATCTGGCAGCCCTTGTTTGTTTATTTAGGCTTTAAGGCGTAAAACCCTAGGGTCATCAACGCCTGTGAGTCGGTTATATTTGTAAACTCTTTAGAGGAGTATTAATAATTAGTAATATATAGAGTAACAAATTAAAATGATATTAAAAACATATGGAAAATAAAATATATCAAAATAAATATAAAAAAGACAGAACAATAAAATAAAAATTATATTTATTTTTATATTCTATTTAATAGCCTATGTATAGTAAGAAACTTTATCACTTTTTTTATGTCGTACTCGTTGTTGCTTAATACTGATATATCCGGTTTTAGAGACAATTGATTGAGACTTGAAGTATAATAAGGGCATTCTTGGAAAATACGATTGACTGTGAGAAGGCTACTGCAGTGCTGACAAATTGGTGGTGGCTGCTTAGTGATGAGATGTACATGGGTTAGGTTCGTGTGTCCTATTCTTAACCTGGTCACGGCGACTTCCTCTCTACGATTAGGGCGATTTGATGTGCTCCAGGGTTTCACCGATTTTTTTATAACTTTTAATTGGCTTGGTGGGCTTTCGTTCCACATAAATTGCCAACTATCCAATATTTCGTTCTTGAGAGGAAAACTCATTCCTGGGAGGAGGGGGTCAGGATAGGAGTACCTCGGTTTGCTAGCGCGAGTGCCTGTTTGGCTGCCGTATCCGCAAGCTCATTACCAACTATACCCACGTAACTGGGAACCCATATAAAACAAACCGATTTTCCTAAATTTTCTAGAGTGTGAAGATATTTATGTATTTTAACGATAACTGGATGTTTTGAGTACATATAATTTAAACCCTTTAATGAACTCAAGAGTCGGTTATCAAGACTATTGAGGCTGGAGTTATTGACATACAGAAGTGGAGAGCTGAGGCTATTGTGTGAAGTTCCGCTGTGTATATGCTGCTTAGTTTATGTAGCTTTATTTTATGTGTGGAGTTAGGGGTAACAAACGAATAAGCTGTAGCATCATCTGATTTCGAACCATCAGTGTAAATTAAAAATGGTTCCGGAATATTTTGTAATAGAAGGGAAAATTCGGTTTCGAACTCGTAAGGTGAGGTATTGTTTTTGAGTAATCGAGTGAGACGGAGCATCATTTTTGGAGGTTTGTGGATCCAGGGTGGGTTTTGGTTTTCAATATTGTATAAAGGTAAGTTCTAAAGGTATTGAGCTGCTGAATAAATTCTTTCTAACAGTGGAAGTTTGGAATTTGTTTTGTTTCTAAAAGCGTTTGAAAATGTAGGTTTAAAAATGTAGTTATGGGTGGGATGTTTATTTTGGCTAAGTAGCCTTGAAATGTAGTTAACAGCGAGCTTTTTTCTTCTAAATAAAAGAGGGTGCATCCCGACCTCAGAACAGAGACTAAGGATGGGGCATGTTCGAAACGCGCCAGTCGCTATCCTAATGCCTGTATGGTGGACTGTATCAAGTTTGTTTAGGAGCCGATAGCGGGCAGAACCGTATATAAAGCACCCGTAGTCTACTTTGGAACATACCAAAGCTTGATACAGTTTTATTAGCAAAAGTCTGTCTGAGCCTAGGTAGTTATTCTTTTTGTAGTGGCTATTTTTAGTACAGAAATGTGCGGCTCATAAGTTAGTCTTCGGTCAAAGATCATACCCAAGAATCTATGGTGGTTTTCGAGTATGGGATTATGGAATTTCCGAGGTAGATTTCGGGTGAGTTAGGCGTGTTTCTTTTTCGACTGAAATGTGTGCATTTACTTTTTGCGGAAGAAAATTGGAGACCAATAGGAAAAGACCAGTTGTTGATTCTATTGACAGCGTCCTGTAGTTTGTTTGGCATAGTGTCAATGTTGCCAGATCGGCAGAGAATGTCTAGATCATCCGCGAATAGACACCTCCGTGGTTTGACACCTCTTGGTAAGTTAAGCCCTAAGTCATTTATCGCCAGGCAGAACAAAGTTGGGCTGAGGACACAACCTTGAGGGACACCGTTGAACTTTTCATGATTCTAGGATAATTCTCCTCCTATTTGAACTCTAAAGTGTCGGTCCGTGAGAAATTGCCTAATATAGTTGTACATTTGGCCTCTAATACTTACGGATTATGATTTATTGAGGGTTATGGAGTGGTTTATATTATCAAAAGCTTTTTTCATATCGAAAAAAATGGCTATTGTTTGTTGTGCGTTGATAAAGCTATATTGCGTCTCGGTTTCTAATGCAACTAAATGATCTAATGTGCATCGACCCTTACGGAATCCTGATTGAAAGGGTTGAATTAAACTGTTGTTCTCTATTATCCACATTAGTCTTTTATTAATCATCTGCTCCATTAATTTACTTAAGCAGCTTGTGAGAAATATAGGGCGATAGCTGGTTGGTAAACGTTTATCATTTTCGCTTTTCAGGATAGGGATGACAACTGAATCACGCCATTTATTCGGGAACTGTCCGGTCTACCAGACCTGATTATAATATCTGAGCAGTGTATTACCTGGGATGTTTTTTATCATGTCATAGTGGACCAGGTCAGGCCCAGGGGTTGAGCCTTTAACAGTTCTTAATATGTTTTTGAGTTCCCACATTGAAAATGGGAGGGTGTAACATAATAATTCATCATCAATTGTCCTCACAAGGTCCGTGGATGCCGAGCCTATATTATTTCTTCCGGAGCTATATATTTCAGAAAAAAAAATTGCAAATGTGTTTGAGACTGATAGAGGATTGTCAGACAGTTGTCCATAGACCAAAATAGTATAGCGAGAGGAAACGGAAGTTTTAGTGAATTTACGGATTTTGTTCCAAACGTCAGTTGATGTGGCTGAGGAATTAATGGAGCTTATAAATTTTTTCCGGGATTCGGTCTTAGATTGATTGATTATTTTTTAACATACAGCACGCTGTTTTTTATATTCTATTAAATTTTGAGAGGTCATATATTTCTGGAATTTTTGTAGGCTTTACGGCGATATTTAATGGCTTCCTTGCAAACATCGTTAAACCAGGGAACAAGCGGTCTTCTTGGTGAGCCTGAGGTCATTGGTATTGATGCTTTAGCCGCCTCGATGATCGTATTCGTGATTGTTTGACAGCCTTTATCGATATTCATTCGATACGGGGGAATTTGATGTGGCGAGGCTAATGAAGATAATAAAGTCCAGTCAGCTCTATTTAGAACATATCTCTGTTTTATTCGAGAGGGATTCATTATTTTGAATTTTATGGGTATTGGAAAATGGTCACTACTATGTAAATCGGGCAAAATCGTCCAGTTTGTAATCGCAAATAACGACTGATCGCAGATTGACAAATCTAGAGTCGAATAAGCGTCATAACTTGCGCTGAGAAAGGTAGGTTCTTCGGTGTTGAGTAGAAGAAGATTAGAAGCGTCTTAACAATTTTCTATTATTTTACCTCGCGTGTTAATGTTTTGAGAGCCCCATAAAGGGTTGTGACTGTTCAGATCCCCAATAAAAAGAACTGGACGAGGCATTTGGTTATAGATATCTAGGAGTTGTTGTGTATCTATTGTACGGTCTTCTGGAAGGTATATATTACAGATGGAAAATGAAAAATCTTAGTGAACTCTGGTTGCAACAACTTGAAGATGAGAATTAATGTTGATTGATTCGGAATATATGGATTTATGTATAGCTATTAAAACTCCGTGTTGGCTGTGGTTTGGGTTTGGGCTATCTTTTCTGTATATATCGAAATTTTTTATAGAAAAATTGTCCTTTATTGTGAGGTGTGTCTCTTGTAAGGCAATGCAAAACGGGTCTATATCTTGTATTAGTATTTTTAAATAACGATTTGTGTGTACCGACATGTTTAGGTATTATAAATAAATATATATATACACACACACATACACAGATATATATATATACACATATATACACACATATATACACACACACATACATACATATACATACAGAGCAACATATCCATACATATATATATATATATATACACGCACATACACACACATATACATACAAACACTGACACTCATATATATACATACATGTTCCCATATATAAACACAAACACATGTAAAAATACAATACATAGGCATACATATATATATATATATATATATATATATATATATGATATATATAAATATATATACACATAACAATGATATAAATATACAACATATTCACACATATACAGCTGCGCGCGCGCATACATACATACCCACACACAGACAATGTGTGCTTGACATTATGCACCCACAAATATATACAAATGCAAAGATACAAATGTACATACCGAAGAAAGTATGCAGATCTACATACTCAAATATACATATCCGCACAGATATTCATATTCGTAAATACAGACATACATACAGTAATACATAATACGCAGTCTTTAAAATACATATTCGTGCATGTAGATACTATCACATATAAAATATTAATAAAAAATAAGTAGAGGAATATATAGACGGAAATGGAGTATCTATTATTTATATGTATTTCGAAACTTGAGCCATATAATAGATCTTCGGCAGAATAAGTAGAGCTATTGTGATGAAAAGTAATTTTTAATATTATGTTGAACTTAATTTGATTTGTAAAGTGCATACAATTCTTATATATGAGTATAAGGGTTAAAAAACAAATTTGTATATAATAGTTTTATAAGTTGCTGAAAGAAGAAATATTTGCGATGGTAGAAATTAGAGGCTGCAGAGGTAATAAAATATTAAATAGTGAGTAATAGTATATATTTTCGTATTGGTCTAGCAATAATAATAAGCTAGAATCGTTGTATGTGATTTTAGAGATCTTAATGGTAATGGCGAGAATAATGGTGTTATAGATAAACATAGGGTCGTACGTACGTACACAATTATATACACACACATACACATATATACATATAAGCGCAATTACATATATACCTAGATATACACGTAGAAAAACAAAAGTACACACGTATACATAAAAAAAAAACATATGCCCCCGTGCCCCATATATACACATATATGTATAGAAATGTATAACAAAGTCATTCACATATGCATACGTGCATGTACACATATTAATATAATAGAAATAAATGTATACTTTATAGATAAATAGGTTTGTAAACATAGAGTATTTGTTTATTATAGAAAAATGAGGTCTATTTTTATAGTAGTAGAATAAGAATAACGTATGATATTTGTTTATGATTGCAGCAGTGAACTTTCTGTAGATGTTTATTGTTATGGCTGGTGGTAATAAGTAAATGCTTCGAGAGTTGTAAATAACACTGTTTTTATTTTTATTGCGGATCATATAGTTTGCTACTAAGTGTAACCTATTGAAATTTATAAGTGATAAATTTTGTCTTTTTTCGGTGATTTCACCGAGTTTTTCGTAGTAAATTTGTAATATAGTTACAAATCATGATAACGGAGAAAATAAGTGATAAAGGTCCTAGATTGCAGTCTAGTAAGCACTTAAAGGTTAAGGTCACTTTTGGACCCAGTAAGAAAACTATTACTTCTAAGACGCTCAAGGCCAAGGAGAATAAAGAAAAAGGTACAGAACTAAATTTAGACGCTGGGCCAAGTGAAGGTACAGGTGAGTGGCATCTAGTGTCCCCGCGCAAGGCTGTTTCTCCGAGAGCACATGCAACTACTGATCCAGAGAGACAGGTTAGTTTCGTATCATCAAATCCATTCACTGTTCTACCAACTGAAGTAGATGCTCAATGTCATAACACTAATCAACCCAGTGCAGAAGTGATTTCGAAACCTCCACCGATCTACATAAAATCAGTGAGTAACTACAAACTGTTATGTGACGAGCTAGTCAAAGAGGTAGGCTCAAACGGGTTCACTTTAAAATCTGGAGCTAATAATGTCGAATTCTTCCGATTGCTACCGACGAATATCGAAGTACCTCAAAGAAAGAAAATCAGAATTCCACACCTATCAACTTCCTGAGGACCGCCCTTTTCGCGTAGTTAAAAAAAACCTTCATCACACTATAAGTTGTGATATAATAAAAAAAGAACTAGAAAAATTGGGTTACCAAGTATTAGGTGTACACAATATCCTACATCCAAGAGCAAAAGCTCCTTTGCCAATATATTTTGTTGATGTACTCAAAAATGACAAAAGTTCACAAATTTATTCATTAGAATTTCTGTATTATACGAAAGTCATTGTTGAAGAACCGAGAAGATGCAATGAAATCGTCCAATGCAAGCGGTGCCAATCCTACGGACACACAAAATCATATTGTAATTTAAAGCCGAGATGTGTGAAGTGTGCCGGATTACATCTGACAGAGAGCTGCAAAAAACCTTTAGACACTCCGCCTAAATGTTTCCTCTTTGAAGAAGCACACCCATCTATAGAGGCTATATAAACTATAGAGGCTGCTCTGTACACAAGGAATTAAAAAAAACTTAGACAGCCCCCAGCAACGAGAAGTCTTGCATTTTACGAGGAACAGAGAACGAGTCAGCCTACCAAGAAAGAAAAAGAAGACTCCTCGAAAATCGTCCAGAATTCAGCAGGTAATCTTGAGCCACCGTTACGACTAAGACTCGACTATATACAGACACAGAACATTGCTACAGAACCAACTTACTCATATAAATTGACGAGACCAAATGACACACTGGAACCTAACCTTCAACCAAACAACATCTCAAACGTCCCAGACATTACAACACAACTAACAAACTTCATAAACGAATTCAAAAACCTTGTTTCGCCCCTGATATCATTGCTTACATAGCTGGTACAGCATGTTCTTCCAAAGCTTACCAAATGAAAGGACTAAGAGTAATTCTTTGGAATGCCAACGGTGTATTATCCCGTAAAAATGAACTCGAAATTTTTCTTAGTTATAACGACATAGACATTGCTTTACTGACTGAGACTCAATTAACAAAAAATATTAGGTTTCATTTACCGTCTTACATCACTTATCGGACTGACCATCCTTCAAATAGAGCTAAGGGAGGTAGTCTCATTCTCGTTAAGAAATCAATCAGTCATCATTTCAATGCTTCCGAGGCCTGTGAGAGTTATCAATGCACTTCAATAGTGGTTAATATATTTCATTTTAATCTTACTACAGCAGCTATATATTGCCCTCCCGGCAAGAATTTATCAATCCAAACATTTGACCAGTTGTTACATTCTTTGGGTAACAGATTTTTGTGCGGCGGTGATTACAACGCTAAGAATCAGGTATGGGGCAGCAGAATCAGTAACTCTAGGGGCAGAGCCCTTCAAAATGCGATTCTTACTCAGAATTGTAAATGCTTATCCCCCTCTTCACCGACATATTGGCCCACGGATGCTAACCGGATTCCTGACGTTTTGGATTTTTTCATTGCCAAGGGAATAAACGTACAGCATTGTGCCATTACTAATCTGACTGACCTATCTTCAGATCACTCCCCTCTTCTTCTAATGGTAGACTCAAAACCTATAACCAAATCTCCCCGACCGTCGCTAACACCTGGAAAAATTGACTGGAACAAGTTCAGATCATCTATTGAAAATTCATTATCACTGAACACTAATATAAGAACACCTGAAGACTTGGACGACGCAGTTCATCACCTCACACAAACAATACAAAATTCAGCATGGACTTCTGACATCTCAAGCAAAAAGACAGACAAACATGACCATAATTACATTTCACCTGAGATAAGATATCTTATCGTACAAAAACGAAAAGCTCGTAAGATATGGCAAAGAACTCGTTACCCATCTGACAAACACAAGTTCAACAAACTAACTCGACAACTTCACGATGAAATAAGACGTTCAAAGACAGAAAATTTTGACAAATTCTTGAATGGTTTAGCAAGTTGTGAGAAACCACTTTGGAATATAACCAAACGGATTATACAGCATCATGACGTCTCACATCCTCTCAGACATGATGATGGTTACTGGGCCAAGTCAGATGCTCAAAAAGCGCAATTGTTTGCTCGCCACCTCGAAGAAACATTTAAACCTTATAATGACATAAATGACATACTCTCTACTACAATTATCCAAAGTCACCTTAGCGTACCCTTACCTATGACATTACCACCAAAATCAATTCATCCTTACGAAGTTCAAAATTTAATTCAGAGCTTGCCTATGAACAAGGCTCCGGTATTTGACTTAATTACGAATTTCATCATAAAAAATTTACCTTGGAAAGCAATTATTTTTCTAACAAATATTTACAATTCTATTTTGAGAATCACACATTTCCCCACTCTCTGGAAATATTCTGAAGTTGTCATGGTCTTAAAACCTAATAAATCTTCAGACTCCCCAAATTCCTATCGTCCGATTAGTCTTCTTCCTTCTTTTTCTAAATTGTTTGAAAAAATTATTCTTCGTCGCCTTGATTCTCTCGATATATTTAAATTTATTCCAAATCATCAATTCGGCTTCAGAAAGCATCATTCAGTTCAACAAGCCGATTGGTAGATTATATTTCTAATTCTTTAGAATCTAAAAATTATTGCCCTGGAGTTTTTCTTGACATTAGTCAAGCCTTTGATAAGATTTGGCATGAAGGATTGCTCTCCAAACTTAAAATATTACTTTCTCCGACCTACTATCTAATATTACTTTCATATCTAACGGATAGACATTTTGTAGTAAAAGTAGGGACAGAAAGTTCTGACATCAAACCTATTAAAGCAGGAGTACCTCAGGGTAGTGTCCTTGGACCAATATTGTTTAATATATATATATATATATATATATATATATATATATATTATATATATATATATATATATATATATATATATATATATATATATATATATATATATATATATATATATATATATATATATATATATGTCTGACCTACCGGAACACAACGACACAATACTGGCAACTTTTGCAGACGATACCGCAGTACTAAGCTCAGATAAAAACCCTGTTCGAGCATCTACCATCCTTCAAAATCATCTGAACGATATTGCAGACTGGGCAACAAGGTGGAAAATTAAGATGAATGAAAAAAAAAAGTGTGCATGTGGTATTCACTCTTAACCATAAACCTTCCCCTGAAATATATTTTAATAACATTCAAATCCCAACATCAGATGTAATTAGGTATTTAGGTTTTTACCTGGACAAAAGACTTACTTGGAAGACTCACATAAGACAAAAACGAATAGAATTAAACAGACGATACGGTCTCTTATCCAGATTACTTGACAGACTTTCAAAATTATCTTTAACTAACAAACTAACCCTTTATAAAGTCTTACTTAAACCTATTTGGATTTACGGCATAGAACTGTGGGACTCTGCTAAAACTTCCAACATTAAAAAAGTTCAGCCCTTTCAGTCAAAAGTGTTGCGAAGGATAGTTGACGCACCTTTTTATGTCGCAAATGACACACTACATAAAGACTTAAACGTACCTACAATTTTAGATACTGCAAAAGAGAACTACATTAACTTCCACCAAAGACTGACTTACAACATGAATCCTCTGACAGAAATCCTTCATCGTACAAAAAACCCGTACAGCCCACCACGACGATTACGTAGGCGTTGGCCAAGAGACCTGCTGATTTGATTTATATCCCGGACGTGATGGGAAGCTGTGAAGCTGCTAAAAAACTTGCTTATTGCAAAGAAATTTGCAGATTGCAAATTTAATCTAATGATCCACATTTTTTTTTGTTTGGTTAATAAATAAATTTTTATTGCTGTAATAGTGAAGTATATGTTTATCGGAATGAAAATATTTATATTTCCAATTTATAATATATGTTAGGGCACGGATTAACATTATACAGATTTGTTTTTTATGAAAAAATAAATAAATAACAATTTTCAATAGTATATTTTGTTTTTAGGTTTTCTTTTTATTACGATTGCCCTGTTTTTTGTTATGTACTATAGTGAACTCTCCTTCCGGAACGATATCTGAGTTTTGGTCAGAACCTACGATCGCAAACGTGGCTTCTGATGATTTTGAAGGACACGCGTCTTGAGAAAAAAGAGAAGGTAGAGGATCGGTCTGACTCCTACAATTTGATCTAGACTTGCGAAAAGACTTCGGGGCCGCTAGGGAGGCGGCTGGCGGCGGAAGAAGGGGGGTCGCTGGTGGCGGAGGCAGGGGAACGGCCGGAGGTGGGGGTGGGAGGGGCCCGGAATAGGGACCAGAGGAGTGTTGGGGAGGGGGATAGGGGGAGGGGATAGGATATGTTGTTGTTTGTTGATGGGTATTTATAGTGTTAGCTGTATAAGTGATATTATAAATGTTTTCTCCAAAAAAATTTTTTTTTTTATTTATTGATGATATTTACAACTGTATAACAAGTAAAAATACATTCAGTAAATGTGAACAAAAGAATATAAAAGCATGAAATCATTTGTTGAGAAACTACCCACTGGTAGCACTCTAAAAATGTATTTACAAAAGGAGATCTCGAGGCCATCTTCTTTTCAGACGCCTCGGAGGGTTGTCAGGGATTGAAAAGGAAGCAAGGTTAGAAACGAGAATGTTAGGATGGTTGGGAAGTTTGTTATGGAAGGAAAGGTATCTGGATTGGGCCAGGTCAGAAACATACGGAACATTAAGGTCGTTATGGATGATTTTGTTTGTGACGAAGTAAGGAGCTGAGAGGATTTTACGAAGGATTTTGGATTGTAAGGATTGGATACGAGAGGAATTCGATGGCTTAGTGGAGCCCCAGAGCTCAATTCCGTAAGTCCAAATAGATCTTATTGTAGTCATGTATGTATATGAGTCTTTTGTAATTGACTGGAAGCTTAGAGTGTTTGTCTAGTATGTGCTGGAATAGTCGGAAACGTCAAGCTGTTTCTTGTCGTTTCAGTCTGGTATGAGGATTTCAAGTAAGACGTTTGTTTAAGTGGAGTCCAAGGTATCGAATTTGTTCAACAGGGATAAGTGGGGTATTATTAAAGGATACTGTAGGACAAGAGGACATAGGTTTACGACGAAGGGTAAAGGTGATTTGATGGGTTTATTGGAATTTATTTTGATCCTCCAGTTTTGAAACCATTCTTCAAGGTTTGTGATGTGTGATTGAAGGGTTTAGAATGCAATTGTTGGGTCGCCATTAATTCAAGGACACATCATCGGCATACGTGGTAATGACAGTGTTAGGATGGGTTGGAATATCAGCTGTATAAACTGTGTAAAGGATAGGACCTAGGATACTACCTTGAGGAACACCAGCGGACTGGGAAAAAAGTGATGAATAGG
Organism: Nezara viridula; assembly: GCA_928085145.1. Lineage (NCBI taxonomy): Eukaryota > Metazoa > Arthropoda > Insecta > Hemiptera > Pentatomidae > Nezara > Nezara viridula. Next base: position 192,973,072 of record OV725078.1, on the reverse strand, counting down.
CATTATTATGATTTACTTTGAAGGATCTATCAGTTAGATAGGAACGGATAATGAGGAAGTATGTAGGGTGTAGGAATTTAAGGAGTTTGTAAAGCAGTCCTGGGTGCCAGACTCGATCAAAAGACTGTTCTACATCGAGAAAGACTCCCGTGCAGTACATTCCGCCCTCCAATGCAGAGGAGACAACATCTACCACACGATGGCATTGCTGGATAGTGGAATGGGATCTGCGGAATCCAAATTGATGATCTGGGATAATGTGATTAGAATCTAGGATGGGGTGCAGGCGTTTTAGGATGAGCTTTTCTAGGAGTTTGCCTAGGATGGGTAAAAGAGAGATAGGACGATAGGAGGATGGGTTTTCTGGTGGCTTTTTGGGCTTATGTATCATATATAGAATAGAATTATATATATACGTAAGGAATAGGATGGCTTTCCAAGGAAGCAGTTTTAGGATCTGGGATGTAACTAGGTCGTGTCCAGGAGCTTTTCGGGAAGGTAACCTTTGAATGACGTCGGATATTTCTGAAGGATGAAAGGCTTTAGGGGGAAGAGACATTTAGAGTGAGATATCCAGTTCTGCTTCAATACATTCAAGGTGATTTGGATTAAGAATATCAAGGTGTGGATTAAAGGTTAAACTTTGTGCAAAGATTTGTGATTTTTCTTCATCGGATTTGGACCAGGTTTGAGCTTCCGTAAGAAGTGGATAATTACAGTCTTTAAATTTCAGGAGCCTTTTAGTGGTCGTCCATAGTGATTTGTCGGTAGGTGTAAGTTTTTCAGTGAAATTTAGTAAATTTTGAATTTTGTATTTTCTAATTTCAGATTTTAGTTTGTTAGTCAGTTGGGTATAGTGAGTTTTATCTGTTGGATATCTGGTTCTATGCCACTTCGAACTTGCTCTGCGTTTTTCCTTCAATAAGATACGAATATGCTGTGGCAAGTCAGTCTTTTGTGAATTGTTGAACTTATTGATAAAATTGTTATTATTTATACTGTCTCTTATTGATGCTGTCAGTTTTTCAATGGCACCATTAATGTCCTCTTTTGTCTTTAGCGGAATTTTTAAGTCTAGTTTGTTTTCCAATTCATCACGAAATTGGTCCCAGTTCACTCGTCCTGTAATCAATTTAGGAGGTGGTGGTTTAGGAGCATAGCTCGAATGTAGTGAAAGTAGAACTGGACTATGGTCTGAAGAAAGGTCATCAAGGGATTTGATTATGGTTTGTGAGGAGGAGATCTGAGAAGTTATAAATATATCTAGGATATCGGGACTTTTTTTGAAGGATGTTGGCCAATAAGTAGGACTCATGGGCGAAAGGATTGAATAATTGTTGGAAGATGAAACACGTGATAGGATGTTACCGCGGGGGTTGGATGTTCGACAACCCCATCGTTGGTGGTTAGCATTGTAGTCTCCTCCAGCAATGAAGCGCGATCCGAGGGATTTGAATAAGGAATCAAAGAGGTTATTAGGAGAGGTAATTACCAGGAGGACAGTATACAGCTGAGAATGTGAGATGGAAAGGGCGAGTTGAAAGGAATACAGAAGTTGATTAAATGGCATCAGTTGGAGTGGAAGGAATAAGAGAATGGGGTAATGATTTATGTTGAAGGATGCAAGAACCGGCATGGGAGGTGTTGTCTGGGTGATCAGTTCTATAAGTGAAGTAGTTACGTATGTAGAAATGTATTCGTTTAGTGAAGTGAGCTTCAGTCAGTAGAGCAATGTCAATGTGATTATTATGAAGAAATAAGTCAAGTTCGTCACGGTGGTCACTTAGTCCGTTAGAATTCCATAAAAGTATAGTTAGGGGCTTTGTGCTCATCGTTGGAAATTGAACGGAATTTCGGTCAGAATTCTGGTAGGAAGAGTGATAAGTGGTTTTATAGTATTTTGCAGGTCCAATAGGAAGGATGATAGAATGGAGGTTAGGTCAGATGGATGTTGATTGAGAATTGGATTCAGGATAGGTTCTTGTGGTGGATTAGAAGTGTTAGCTGAGGGCGGAATCCGTCGTTAGATAGGAAGGTACTTGTGCTGCACTTTTTTTCTGGGCGTTAGGATGCGACTGTTGAGGATGCTACGGTGGTAATTTGACTCGTAAGGGTATATGATGAAGGAGAATTTGCTGACGTGGAGGATGAGATTGGGGATTGTGAGATTAAGGTTTGCATTGGGAGATTTGAGGGGCCTGAATTTGAGGCGGCTGCTTCTTCATGGTGATTGGTGTTTTTCTAAAGTCCTGCTGAGGTTGATCAATTTCTTTTGAAGTAGACGCTAGTTGTGTATTTTGAGTAGACGTTTTTGGCAATTCAGGAAAATTTGACAGATTATCAATTTCAGGTAGATGGGTGACACTTTCTTGGTTCAATTTTACGCTTTTCGAGGCAATGTTCTGAGCTCTCTGCTTATAAAAATGTTTATAAACTTTGCATCCTTTGTAGTTTGCTAGATGTTCTTCACCACAAAGGGCAAATTTCGCAGGCAGGTCTCGAGGTCTCTGACAAGTGTCAGATGCGTGGGCGCCGCCACATTTCACGCACCTGGCCTGGTGATGGCAATAAGTTTTTGTATGCCCCAAGTCTTGGCACTTAGTGCATTGCACTATTATAGGCTTTTGTCTAGGCTCTTCAAATTTAATGGTGGAATATATAAGCCTCTTCACTTGAAAAATTTCTATGTTATTGCTGGCAGGCTCTAAATCGACGAAAAATAGTGGTAAAGGATATTTTTCTGTTGGGTGTAGTAGGCATGAAATGTGCCTAACATTATGACCTATTTCTTCTAGGCCACTTTTGATGAAAGATATTGGGGTGCTTGAGTGTAGTCCTTTTAAAACTACTCGGTATGGCTTTACATGTCTTAATTGATAACAATGAAAATCATAGTTTTTGGACGTAAAGTAATTTATTTATTTAAGTAAGTGCTTTGTAATTTTCTCGAGAGTTTGTGTTTATTTTGATATCATTAACTCTGGAGAAACAGCGGAAATTGGTCTGTCCAATCAGACTGGCAATTTATTGACCAAATGTAATGAAGTTATCGACTTTTGATATGAAAATAGGTGGCGGCTCGGGCTAAGAAAACTCTTGAGGCTCCGGAATCTTGCTTGATATTTTATTAGCGGGAACAGGATTATTGGTGTTAGTGGTGGTTGGTGCAGTTGGCTCTGATGTTATGGTAATTGATTTGCTTCTGGTTTGAGGTGGTGATATATTTTGCTAGGCTGATTGTTTAGTTTTAGTAGATTTACTTTGTTCAGTTGACTTTTTAGATTTATTTTGCTCTGCTAAACGTTTAGGTTTAGCTGATTTATTTTTTTTCTTATTGGGTGAATTAGCTCCCGACCCAGGAGGAGTGTTTGGATGACGTTTTTGAAGTGTTCGTCTTTTTAAATACTGCGAATCTGTTTCGCTAACCTCAGAAAACGGCGTTTAGTCCTCCGAATCTTCACTTGACGAACTCTTATCTAAATTCATATCTTCCATATTATGATAAAAGAGAGAAAAAAAAATATATGTACTCCTAAATATGACAATTAAAAAGATTGAAGATTACGAAATAAACTATACACATAACTATAATCAGAAATAAAATAAAACATTTCTTAGAATAAATATTTAAATAAAAATAAAACAGTCTCTGGAAAAGAAAAATAAATAAAAGAAAGAAAAAAAAAAAAAAAAAAAAGAAACGTAAATATAATGTCTTGGGTTCTTGGGGTCTTGGGGGGAACTGAAGACCTGATGACTGAAGGACGTTAGTAAACAGAGCCCCTGGCCTTGAGCTTATCGGAGTATGATAAGGCACGTAAGTCTCCAAAATTAAATAATGAATTTGTTTGAATACCAATGTCTTTTCGATATAGTTTGAATTTTGTTTTGTAATTTCAGCAAACGATCTAGCAAACTGTGTTGGATTCTGTTCTTTATAATTTTGTTTTTCTTCATTTAAGGATATTTTGTTTATGGTTTGGATGGTTTTTATTTCTTTCTGTGTTATAAAAATAGGACTCCGACGATCTAACGAGTTGTGATTTAGGGAGCAGTTTGCAGAGTGGGCTGGGCGTGTACATCTCACATTACCTTCGAGTTTTGCTTCCCCACATTGTATACATTGTATGCTTTGTTATTTACAAACGTTCGAAGGGTGGCCAAAAGATAAGCAGTTGAAGCAGCATAGGGTTTAGGGATATAATCCTGTACCTTGACCGTATGGAATCTTATCTTGATTGTTTCCGGAATTCTCGGTGTAGGAAATGTGACGATATAAGAATTTGTCAATATTTCATTTCCATTCTTTTTTATTTTAATACGTATTATATCATTTATCGTTGGAGATAATTCTTCTTTAATTTCATCTATCTCTAGAAATTGGAGGTCGTAACATCGAATCACCCCTTTACTGTAATTTAAGGTATTGTGGGGGGACACCTCAACCGGAAATTGTCCACCAAAATTTTTACATTTTAATAATTCTACCGATTGTTTACTGTTTTTGGCTTCAATAATCAATGTGCCATTTCTTAGCTTTTTTACATTTTTTAAGTCTCCCACCAAACCTGAAAGAAACTTGTTTATTAAGAATGGAGATCCTTTTTGAAAATTTTTATCATCCGTTCTTTCTATTATTTAAAAGGGTGGGCTATTTGGGATCGCACCATTAATATTTTCTGCTTCAAATTTAAGGCGACCCCGAGATCGTTTTCGTTTAGCCGTTGGGCTATTTAAATCTATAGGATCCCCCACAGAAGGACAAAATAAAACGTACTATAAGTAATTAAACCTCGAGCGGGCTCATTACCGCGTATGGGGAGCGTCCCACGGGTGGCGGATGTGGGGATGGTCGGTGGAAATTCCTTGGAAGTTCCTCCCGACTAAGTCCGATAGACTCGCTGACCAACAATGAGAGGGGCCCTCCAGACTTACTGGAGGGAGGGGACCTCCAGACTTGCTGGAGATAGGGGCCCACCAGATTTGCTGGAGGGTGTGACGTAGGATTGAACGCTCTACTCACATTTCTTTAGTTCACCAAACACCACACATATTCATGGATCTCCCTAAGGTAAACGCTCATTATCCGGAAGTAAACTAGTCCCCCGTTCGGGTCTCCGGGTGGGGACTGCTTTAGGCCAGCCCAAGTTGAAATATAGAGATTTAAATATTGGTACGTGGAACGTAAGGAGTTTAAACACAGCAGGGGGGCTAAAATCGGTCGCGAATGAGGTGAATGGGTACAATTTGGATGTCGCGGCTCTGCAAGAGGTTCGCTGGCCAGGGGAGGGCTCGATGAGGGAAGGAAAGTACACTATTTGGTACGGAGGAAGCGGGAACCATTGTTTGGGTACCGGGTTTCTAATTAGGAGTAGATTACTATCCGCTTTGAGGGACGTACAATTATTTACTGATAGAATTTCGGTAGCTACATTTCAGGGACGTTGGTTTAAAATCGCATTAATAAACATACATTGTCCGACCGAAGACAGTGACGATGAAGTCAAAAATGAATTTTACGATAAACTCGAATGGGTTTATGATAAACTACCGCGAAACTACATGAAAATAATTATAGGTGACGCGAACGCAAAGGTAGGAAGGGAAGAAGTTTATATTCCGACGATTGGTAAAGAAAGCTTGCACGAATATAGTAATGATAATGGGATCCGTCTGATAAACTTTACCATCTCGAAAAACCTAATAATTAAAAGTACGACGTTTAAACATAAGGATATTCATAAATATACTTGGGCATCACCGGATTCGCAAACACGAAATCAAATCGACCATGTCTTGATACAACATATCTGGCAAAGCAGTATAATTAATGTACAGTCTTATCGCGGAGCTGAATGTGGGTCGGATCATGAATTAGTATTCGCGAAAATTCGACAAAAACTTAATATAAAAAAGAGAAAAGAAAACCGTTTCGACTTTGAGAATTTTAATTTGGACAAATTAAAAAATCCATCAATTAGAACCCAATTCGAGCTAGATGTTAAGAAAAGGTTTGAAGCTTTAGAGCTTCCTGACGAGGACCACGAGGATATTGACAAGTTATGGGTAGAGACCAGGGATAATATTAAAGCGGTCGGTAACTCGTGTCTAGGAAAAAAGGAAAATAAGAATAACAAACCGTGGTTTGATGAAGATTGCTTAAACATGTGCGAAAAACGAAAAGCCGCTAAATTAAAAGCTCTAAATAATCCTAGCGATGACAATCTGGAATACTACCAAACCTCAAAGAACGAAACGACAAAATTGCTCAAAAATAAAAAAAGGGAGTATCTTAAAAATAAAATAATTGAAATAGAAACTAATAGAATCGAAAATAACGTAAGAGACATGTACAAAGGTATAAACAGATCACGTAAATGTGTAGGGTCCATAACATCTGGAATTAGGGATGATAATAACAATATTCTGACCGATCCGGTTGACATATTGAATAAATTTAAGGACCACTTTGACAATATTTTAAATACGGGAAATTATGATCTGTGTCCTCCTTCTGAGTACCAGAGTGCTGAACCGTTAATAGAAGGACCGAGTAAAGAGGAAGTTGAAGTAGCTATAGGAATTTTTTTTTTTTTAAATCTTTTTATTGAGAAATAATACATTTTGCCACATTTAAGGGCACTGAGTACTAAAGCTGAGTGAGGCTCATTCATACTATATATACAATGCAATAAAAAAAAAAAATAAAAAAAAATAAATAAAAGAAATATATATCTATATAACAAAGGTAAAAACTATAAAACTAAAGAAATGTAACTTGAATTCAAATTAAAAACAAAATAATAATAATAATAATAAGTAAAACAAATAGATATATAAAAAAGAAAAAAATACATAATTAATATATAAAAAAGAAAAACATTCATACTTTATTTACAATCAGCCAAGGGAGCTCCGAGTCCAGCCCTTTCCTCCCCGTGTGAAGGACAGAGCGAGACTTTAAGAGATCCCAGCGCTTCTCTCTCAGCTGCTTCACCGGCAGGAGTCCAGTGGAAACTGAGAGAGGGCACTAAAGCAACAGACGTGAGTGGAAAGGCTGGCCATTGCCAGAACTCTAGTGACAGTCTTTACAAAAGGTCTCGAGGCCACTGCCGTTTCAACCTCCGAGGAGGGTTGTAGGGGTGACTGGAGCTGGATAAGGATTGTCCTAAGGAGTTAGGATGGTGGATTAGGTTCAGATGAAAATTTGAGAATCGAGATGGGATAACATCAAGGACATAAGGGATGTAAAGGTCATGATGTAGGGTTTTGTTTGTAACGTAATAAGGAGCATTGACTATTATACGGAGGACTTTATACTGAAAGGGTTGGATGCGTTTGATGTTCTAAAATTTAGTTGTCCCCCACAGTTCAAGTCCGTAGGTCTAGATGGGTTTGAGTATGGTCTTGTATATTAATAGTTTGTTTTCTATTGAGAGATTGGATTTTCTATTAAGTAGTCTGTATAGCTGGCCAAATCGTCGGTTAAGTTCTTGTCTTTTAAGTCTGGTATGTGGGTTCCAAGTTAGTCTTTTGTCTAAAAGGAATCCAAGATACCGAACTGTGTCGGAAACAGGGAGAGGTACAGAGTTGAAAAGGATATGTGGACAGGATCTGCGTCGGAGGGTAAAGGTGACTTGCTTGCATTTGGATTCATTTATCTTAATGCGCCAATTGTTGCACCATTGCTCAATCAGGGAGATGTGTCATTGTAGGTTGAAGGATGCTGTTTCAGGATCTGAGTGGGATGACAGGATGGCGGTATCTTCAGCGAAGGTTGCTAGAAGGGTATCGGGGTTGGTTGGAATGTCGGTGAAGAGGATGAAGAGAACTGGGCCCAAGACACTGCCTTGTGGGACACCAGCTTCAATTGGATAATAGTTGGAGAATTCAGTGCCGCAGCGGACTTGAAAGGAACGATTTGAGAGGTAGGATTTGAGGACTAGGTACACGGATTGGGGTAAGTTAGTTTTGAGCTTGAAAAGCAAGCCATCATGCCACACCCGGTCGAAAGCTTGCGCTACGTCCAGAAAGGCACTGGTGCAATATTGCTTTTTTTCAAGCGCAGAGGATATATGATCAACAACGCAAAGGCCTTGTTGAACAGTGGAATGTCTTGAGCGGAATCCAAACTGATGGGATGGGATATTGTGGGTTTCGAGTATGGGTAGGATGCGTTTGAGAAGGATTTTTTCAAAGATTTTGGAGAGGATTGGGAGCAAGCTTATTAATCTATAGGATGAGGTATTATTAACAGATTTACCTGGTTTTGGAAAGAGGATGATTATGGAATGTTTCCATGTCAGAGGAAAGTGAGTTGTGCGGAGAATACAGTTTTATAGGTATGTGAGGAATATAATTGCTTTTTTGGAAAGTTGTCTAAGGATCTGGGAAGTAAGGAGATCGTGTCCAGGGGATTTTCGTGGTTTTATGTAGCTTATAAGGAATTTGACCTGAGAGGGGTTGACAGCTATAGGAGGCAAGGAGAGAGGAATAGGAGAAGAGAGGAATTTTTTAACTTCAACAGTGAGGGTGGAATGGAGTTCGGGGTGGGGAGTAAATGTTTTGGATAGGTGTTTGGCAAATTCTTCAGCTCTAGTCTCATCTGACGAAGCCCAGGTTCCATCATCGCATCAGAGGGGATGAGAAACAGAATGGTATTTATGTATTTTTCTGGTCAACTTCCAGAGGGAATTTATGCTGCGACAACTGTAAGAGGAAAAAATGAAGTTTGGATAGTTATTGCTGAGGTTTGTAGGAAATTGTGAACTGGTAAAGGATACAAGTGATGGGAGAGGGACTAATGGATAATGACAGCAGTGCCAGCATGTGCTGTTCCATCAGGGTGGTCAGTATATATCTATATATCTTATAGCCAGGTATGTTGAACTGTCTTTTATTTGTCGGGTCTCAGTTATTAGGCATATGTCTATGTTATTGTCCTGTAGAAAAAAGGTTAGTTCGTTGATGTGATTTCGAACACCATTCGCATTCCAAAGGAGAATGGAGAGGGGTTTAATTGAGGACATTTAAGGAATTCTTGGTGAAGGGATAAGATTGGCTATGACATTTGTAAGTAAGGTAATGAGTGGTGTGATGAGGGATTTGATTTCGGAGAGGAATGATGTAAGGAGGCTGGTAAGGTCATTGGAATTGTTAGGGGGAGGAATGTAGGATATTTGTTGAGGACTGAACTTTTGGGTGTTATTATGTTCGGGTGGTGCACCATGAGGTAGTGGTCGAGTTTGCGGCAGGGCCTGGGGTTGAGTATGCTGTTCTAATTCTCCTAACATTTGAGCATAGGAGACTTCTTTGTTTGCAAATCTTGAGGGTTGCCTTGGTGGTCTGGGAGTCCTGGAAGTCTGTAATCTTGATTTTAAGATTTTATATGTCTGGCATCCTTTGTAATTTGCTGGGTGATCTTTATGGCATAATGCGCACACAGCAGGAGTTTGCCTGGACTTATTGCAATCTTCTGAGTTATGTTGCTGCCCGCACTTCACGCAAAGCGGTAAGCGGTGGCAATAGCTTTTATTATGGCCATATGATTGGCAATTATGACATTGTACTATTTCCTGTTTTGCATATGGTTTTTCGACAACTATGCTAGTATAGTACAGGCGTCTTAATTTATAGATGTTTTCGACTCCACTGGTGCGCTCAAGGTCTACGAAAAATAGTGGTAGGGCTATTTTGTTGTTTCCACCTTGTTACTCTTTATTATCTTTAGATACATTGACAATTTGGCGGACACTGAAACCAAGTTCTGCCAATTCTTCTTTGATCGCCTCAGGTGGAGTTGTTGGATGGAGGCCTCTTATCACCACTCTTAGTGCTCTCTCTTGAAATAATTGATAAGTATGGAATTCCGCCTTTGTATCTGTCAAGTATTTTACTATTTTTCTATATGATTCAGGAGAATCTGGCATCAACTTGGTGTCATTGGTTCGACTTTGACATGTGTATTTACCATTGTTAAGTAATTTATTTAAATGCTGGCAAAATAGCGGACAATTTTTTATGTTTCTTATAAATATTGGAGGTGTTTTGGGCTCTCTGGGGGATGATGGTATTTCCATTGTTTCTTCTACGGTATTCGATAGTAGTTAGTAAGGGTTAACAGTAAAAAAAGGTGATTCTTCAATTTCATTGTTTGTTTCGGTGGTCATAATTTCAGTTGATGTACCGGCTTGAGGATCATCATTTGGTCTATCAGGTGAAGATGGTGGTGTTTTTCTGTTTGAACGCATAGGCTTTTGTTTTACTGGTGAATTACGAGAGCTATTATTGCCTAAGCTTCTTGATCTTTTATTCTTGCTAGACATTATCATATGATAATAACGCATATCATGTCAACGACTATTGGAAAAAAGAAAAAAGAAGAAAAAAAAATGTTTTTTTTTTTTTAATAATACGTAAAAATTACGCAGACTGATAGAGGGCCAAGCGATATTACCTAGCTTACTTAACAGCTCGACAGGCACTGAGCCTACCTGGCCCTAAGTGGGGGGACTATAGATAAGAAATGGCCACTCTATCTAATTCTATGGTTGTTTACACTATAGTTCAAACTTAATAAACAAGCGGTTACTCACCGTGTTTATGGTTCAATTCAAGAATGAACTATATAATTGTTCAATAGCACTATTTTTTAACACAACTGTTCACTAATTCACTGGTAATTATGATAATTGTGAGAGACGATGTAGCAGGTGGGTTGAAAGATACTAGCGCATGCGCAGAACAGTCATCGGACAATTAAAATCTTATAAAGCAGCGGGAACCGATAATATTCCCACCGAACTAATTAAGGCATGCGGGGAAGCTGAAATTTCTAAAATACATCGGTTGGTTAAAAAGATCTGGGTGAATGAGAAATTACCTGAAGAATGGAAAGAATCTATTCTTATTCCGATTCACAAAAAGGGCCGAGGACGGATTGTAATAACTATCGAGGAATTTCACTCCTTCCGGTATGTTATAAAATATTTACTTTAATCTTAACCAGTCGAATCACGGAATACGCCGAGGAAATTATCGGAGACTACCAATGCGGATTTAGACGGAATCGTTCGACTATTGATCAAATATTTTCTTTACGGCAAATATTAGAGAAAAAAATTGGAGTACAACGGTAATGTTCACCAGCTGTATATAGATTTTAATAGACTTACGATTCTATTTACCGCCAGAAACTGTATAATATTCTAATCGAGCAGGGGATTCCTAAAAAATTAGTAAATCTAGTCAGGATGTGCTTGACGGAGACACTCAATAAAGTTAGAATCGGTAATAATCTGTCCGAAAAATTTGAGGTTCGTTCGGGTTTGAAACAGGGGGATTCCCTTTCGCCTGTCCTGTTCAATTTGGCATTAGAATATGCCATTAGGGAGGTAATGCGTATCGAGAAAGGGTTGGATCTGGGTGGGACAACATCCGTGCTGGGCTATGCGGATGATCTGGTACTGTTAAGCGAAGACCTTGAAACTATAAAACTAAATACGACAACGTTAATGAAAGCCGGGAAAGAACTAGGACTCGAAATAAACGTGGATAAAACAAAATATATGGTTAGCTGCAAAAATGGCGATACTACTGGTGACATCGATATAGATGGTAATATGTTTGAACAGGTAGATAAGTTTAGGTATCTAGGTTCTACGATAACTAGAAAAAACGAAATTGAAGAAGAAATTAAGGTTAGACTGAAGGCGGGAAATGCTTGTTATTTTTCTGTGACAAAACTACTTAGTTCGCGCCTCTTGTCCCGAAACTTAAAAATTAGAATCTATAAAACAATTATCTTGCCTACAGTTCGTTATGGGTGCGAAACTTGGCCGCTTACATTAAGGGATGAGCAGCGTTTTAAGGTTTTTGAAAATAAAGTATTGCGTAGAATATTCGGACCGAAGAAGGATGAGTTAACTGGAGAGTTCCGACGGTTACACAACGCCGAATTGCGTGAACTGTATCCGAGTAATATAATTGAGATAATTTCATCGCGGCGAATCAAATGGGCTTGTAAAGTTGTTGGACTTAGTAACGAGAGAATTCCTAAAAGGCTAATATTTGCTGTGCCGAATGGTAAGCGTCCGAGGGGTAGACCGAAGCGAAGGTGGGAAGATTGCATTAAAGCCGATCTGAAGGGACTGGATTTGGACGGCTAACGATGGAGGGAGGTGTGCAATAAGCGATTGGTGGTGTCGGCATCGAACCTTCGGGTTCGCTAAGCCTTTTTATTATTATTATTATAAGTAATCAAAATATCAAGTAATAAAGAAAAAAAAATAGATGAAATGAAGTAAAATAAATATATCCTTATATTTTATATAAAAAAAATAAATATAACCTTATAGTAATTAAAAATAAAAAGTAAAAAATTATAAGAGAGAGAAATTAATATAAATGTATATATTCTTATCTGTGAGCAACCAGAGAGGCACGTCTTATCTCTTCGAATGCTTACACTGAACTGTGTGGCAGCCCTTGTAATTAGCAGGATGTCCTAGGCATAAAGCAGTTTTCAATGTCTTGCACTCACCAGTCTTGTGTGACTCTCCGCATTTCACGCATCTTGGGATGTGGTGGTAGTATGTTTTTGTGTGTCCATATGTCTGGCAATTGAGGCACTGTACGATTTCTCTTTTGGTATATGGTTTTTCAACCTTGACACTTGTATAATATAATCTGTTGATTTCATATATTTTTTCGACTCATGCTGAGGGTTCTAAATCGATGAAAAATTGCACATAAGAAACATAATCATTTTTATATAGAAAAAAGAATAGTAATTTGTAATTTTTGTTTAGACTAGCATAACTATTTTGTTTTCCAAATTTTTATTGATAGATCTTCATCCTTCAAAATGAAATTGTTTCTAGGGCAACAAATTTGTAGGAAAACTTCTTTAATATTCACTCAGAGATTGTTCGAATTGTTCGAAATTATTGTGCGAACGCAGGAGGGTAAAGATACAAGCCTGGTGAAATCATCCATGTTACTGCAACAACTCGAAAGAAATTATTTCTTTGCATTGGAATTTCTATGTTTGACCCGCTGTTGCAGAAGTCGTTATTTCTTTCGAATGTCTAAACACCAAGTTTTAATCGAGTGGATAAGTTGCGAATACTGAACTTTCTGATACTCTCATTAATTCTGCTACTTTTTCTTTGAAATTTGACCTGAACCATATTGACATATTACAATCAAATGTTTATAAATGACAACAAAGAGTTAAGACTCTAAATTCTATTTTAAAACCGAATTTCGCGGTATACATGATGGAAGTAAGGGACAGTAAAGTAAGTGGATTAATGTTCTCAGAATATGAGCTTCACAATTACCGGATATTATTGGCTATAATGCCATAAATCCGTTATTTTTAATCAGATTTCCTTGTTTATCCGTTTTGTGGCGAAACTATTATGCCAGAAATGAATATATTAAACAAAAATACAAAAAGAAATGACAGTGTGGTAGATAACGTCAGATATCTTATTATAAAATTTAGTTGTTTTTTTTCAATCATTAAAAATTCTTGTTTTAGCTAATAAATACTTTATATTTATACGCCAAATAATAATAAATAATAATAATAACAATAAGGCTTAGCGAACCCGAAGGTTCGATGCCTATACCACCAATGGATGTCCACATTCTTCCATCCACCGGACTCCGTCTAAACCCAACTCCGCCAAATCAGACCTAACGCAATCTTCCCACCTTCGCTTTGGTCTACCCCTCGCACGCTTGCCAGTCGGTAAAGCGCAAATTAACGAACTCGTACAACAGTGAAGATTTTGAAATATACTTTTATTGTGAAATATAAAGTTATATTGACATAATCTTAGTGCACTTCTTACAAACTAGCCTTGTGAGGTCTAAACTAATGTTACATAAATTACATCTAGTGAAATATTTACAGATAGAATGATGGAATTGAATGGAATGAATTTCTCTATTATTAAGGGCAGTAATATAGCCCAACTCTGGGGTGGGGATAGGATTGGTCGGAGGAGGAGAGGGGGTGATGGGCGTTATCTTGGTTTCTAGGAACCAATTAGGGGTAGGTGCCGGTAGGGATACTGGACAAAGGATATTCAGAAGTAAAATAATAAAACTTCTCTAAGGGCGGAAGCCTTGACAGTTCAAAAGGAATCCGATGGACAACTGCCTGATATTTGGGGTTGTGACATTGACAGCTTTTAGAATCAGGGCGGATGCACGTCACATAAGTATACCACATGGTCAAGATGCCCACTTCCAAACGGACTTATTCCCACGGACAAGGGTCACAGGATATTATAACTCAGTGGTCAAAGCGAGCGTGCTTAATTGGAAAAAGATGTGCCTGAAACCAAGGCTACCGCAATATTCCAAGAATTGTATTTACAACGGCTATTGCCTTTTATCTCCTCCGTTCTACAAGTGCAAAGTCTCTTGCAGCACTCAACTATACTGTTGGTTCAGTCGTTTAATTTCGTTATACCATGCTTGGGCCCTTCCATCAAATTCAGGGGGGGTAATCAGGTTGTGAGGGAAGGATAGGATCCATAGGTATGTTGTTAACAATTACATTTTTTACAATATTTTGTGACTACTTATATCTATAAATTTCTAACCCATCTTTTTTTTTTTATTACTGTTTTGACGGTTATTTATATTATAACATCTAATATTTCTATTGAATATTAATTTTAATAACATCAAATTTTCTTTGTTTTCTCGATGACACTAGAATAATAGATGAACATGATCATTATTATACCAAACAACAAGTAAACTTACTACAAATGGAAAATGATAAATAAATGCAATAGATATAATATTTCTATTCAGTCTATAGCATAGCTGATTCATTCCCAATTTATGTTATCTAATAGTAATATAATGTATCTACTATTGCTTTAAAACAATAAATAATAATCAATTAATATTATAATATTTAGAATATATTTATAACTTAATAAACTTGTACATGTTAACTTAGTTTCATTTCTAAGTTTATAATGTAATTTAATGAAATACATAATTTTCTTTTCTTAATCATTTCACTTTTAGAGGTAGAAACGCCTCTTTTTTTTTTCATAATTTATATATAAAAGTACAATAATGTAATTTGTTATGACAATAGAAAACATTACAGTTTTTTACACCAATGGGTATACAATGAGATTATGATATATGGTTATTTGTTATTCTTAATTACTTCTTGCTAATATCATAGAATAATATTGATATTAAATTATTTTTTTTTTTTAACAGGAACAATTAGACAATAGCTATTTCTATATCGAAAACAGTATTCTTCATTTAATAATATGTAACAATAAATAATTTAATCTAACTTTATTTTATTATTATATATACCTTCTTTTTTTTTAAATTAATAATTGTTTTGTACTATGTAACTAATTAGTAATTACTATCATCCTTATTTTCCTTTCTTCACTTAATTTAACAAGAATTAATTTAGCTAAAGTTGTTAATTGTATTTATTATTAATTGGTTACATTGTATAAATTACAAGTTTTCAATGGATTCAACAAATTAATAATACTTTTATTTTATTTCTTCTCTTAACTGATTATTTATCTCATTTCAAGAAATAAACCAATTTCATTACAGGATTTTATCTCCGATTTTAATACCTGTAAAATTAAAAGTAGGATAAAACATAAACCTCATTTTTAATTATAATTCCATACATTATACCAATCAGTTCTGTTAATTTGTTTCTTTTTTTTTCTCTTTAAATGTTTTAGTTATATTTCCTTCTACAAAAGTCAAACAAAAATCCCCCCTTTTTTCTTCTTTCTTTTCTTTTTAATATAATATAACAATATGATCATTCAATTCTTGGAGTAACAATATCTTGAATTCACACAAATGCTAATATATATATAATTATTTATTTTAATGTTAATCCAGGAATAATATTATATTTATTTTATTTACTATAATTAACTCAAAAGAAAAATTAAATCAACGGTTTAATGATGAATATGATTTTTAATTTTTAATCTTATGTTTCTATAATAAAATGAAGAATGTGAAACAATAAAAAGTTAAATACCCTTGATAATTTTATTTAAAAATTATATACAATCCAAAATGCCATGCCAAGTATTGAAAAGTAATGTTGCAGTACATTTACTACTAATTCTTCTTACTATGTTTTATATTGATGACTTAAACTTTATTTTTTATTTTATTTTTTTCAAAAATAGGATCTAGTTTGATCTTAACTTTTAATTTTTTTCTTGCCTTATATTAATTATAAATGGATTATAATTAAATTAAATGATGTTTATTAATAAAATATTGATTATTAATAATATAGTTTGGTTATAATTAAATTAAATAACTATTGGTAATATTAATTAACGTGGATTGATTATAATTAATTGATTAGTATTAAACTAATAACGAATATCATTAATATAAATTGATTATAATTGAGCTAATTGATTACAATTAAATTAAATTAAATGGTTATTATTAAAATAATCACTATTATTATTATATTTAATATATTATTATTAAATAATATTATTATTAATTGATTAGAATTAAGTTAAACCATTATAATTTAATTAAATGATTATAATTAAATTAAGTAAATAATTGATTATAAGTAATATATATATATATATATAAATGAATGATGATTATCAAACTTAAAAAATAAATAAAATGATAATGATTCCATTGATCCATAAAAATCAATGATTCTCTTTTTCTAGTTTTTCTTAAATTATTTGTTTATTTTTTTTTTTTTTGCTTTTCTTATTATTCTTATTTGTTTATTTATACCTATATTCAAACTTTATATTTTTTCAATTATATTTGTTCCTAAGACCAATTTATTTTTAATCGTTTGTATATTTTAAATAAAGTTAATGAATACATTGTTTGAATTTCAATGAACTTTTTGTAAAATATCTGGCTAAGTTTTTCATTTATGCGTACTTGTTAATTATTTATTCTTGTCTAAGAATAAAGTTTATTTTTTACTTATTTATTTATTTTATTATTATAACATATCTTATTATAACACATATTTAATATTCTCTTTCAGGTTGTTTAAATTAATTTTTAATAATTTTTTTTATTATTAAACATTTTCTTTTCATCAAACAATTTGATTCAACATTTTTTTTTTTTAATTTTAAGGGTTACATTACTTTTATTATTTTTTTTTTATTTTTTTTAAATTTATTTATTATATTTTTTAAAATAATTAATAAATATTTTATTCATAATACCTTTTTTTTCTAATTCTCTAATTTTACTAATTCTCAATATTTTTCTTCTAAGCAATAAAAATTAACATAATTTTTAAGTGCAGGCAAACACATTAGTTGATATAAACTACAAAACAGTTCTCAAAAAATAAGTTTTGAAACCACTCCATACATATATATATATATATATTTTTTCTAATAATTATAATATAATTTAATATTCATAAAAAAATATTGCCAAAAGTAAATGAAAAAATAAGAAAAACTAAAATTAACCTATAAAAAAAAGTTTTGATTTTATTTTATCTCAATTATGACCAAAGAAGTTAAACAAGATGATCACAAGATAATTTTTTTTTCTTTTATATATCTAGAATGTAGTTAAATTTATTATAACTTGTTTTTTTTCAATATTTAGTTTTCGTTGTTTATATTAATTTTAATTTTATCATTATTAAAGTGTTTATGTTTTTTATTTATTTTTATTAATAGTCTGTATCTCCTTTTTTTTTTTCTTTCTTTTTTTCGGCTACGTTTATTCGCTATAGAATTTCTATCTGGTTTCAACATCCAAAAATAAATTGAATTATTGCCGAACGGCCATTTATGATTTTTTTTTATATTTTTGTTTTTAATTTTCTTATAATATCACTTAAAGCGATAACCTTTTCTTTTTTCCTAATTTTATGTTTTTTTGTTAATTGCCTCTCTGTAAAAAGTGAATCATCACTTCCTATATAAAATTTTAGATGTTTATTGGTAATATTTGGCTGTTTATATTGATCAAATATTAACTTTCATACATCATCTTTTAAATTACTAATCGTCTTTTCTTTTAAGTAATCCATGTTTTCTACATTTATAGCAATGATATTTATACTATCATGATCAATAGAATTTTCCGCTTTACGAATTAATTTTTCTTCACATAAAAGAACTTGTTTTGTAATAGGTCCGGTTGTACCCAATTCTTCAACTAATACCGTTGGCATTGACACAACCTCTTTCTGTACTATCTCTGTAAAATTAACTTCTGCATTTAGTAATTCTATTGGATAAAGAAATAATGGGGATTCAATAACAGTTGTCTAATTATCTAAGATGCCTTTTTCCGGAATAGGAATATCATTATTAATATTAATATTATATTCAGGAGGATTTCTTTCCTCCATTTGAATTTTTAGTTGATTATCATTTTTTTCTGATTTTATTGGGCATTCAAATATTTCATCTGGTTCTTTTTTATTCTTTTTGACTTCTTTTTGCCCTAATTTTTCATTTTTTTTCGCCGTCTACGACTGAAAAATTATCGCTTATAAGGGGTTCTTTGTAAAAACTATTGGTTTGATTATTTATTTCGAAATTTTCCTCATTATTATTTTGAATTGACTGATTAAAATCTTCGAAATCTACTTCTGGAGTATTATAAGAAAGTTCTAAAAAGTGTTCGGTTAAATAAAACTGTTGAAGTTTTTCTTCTAGTTCCCGAATTTTTCGATCTTTAGGATCTTCTTCGATACTAGAATTGATTTTAACCGGTTGTTTTGGGTTTTTATTAATTGGGGAATAAAAATGCGTGTGTGAATTTGATGGGGATTGTTTAATTTTACTGTTGAAATGTGTAGTTTGGTGTGAATTACGATGATAATTTTGCGGAATCGGTTCTTTAAAATAATTGCTTCTACGCCTAACATTACAGAATGAATTTAATTTATTAAAATGAAATTTTTGATCTTTTGAAGACCACTTTTTGTAATATTGAGGTGAGGTGTAAGTTTCATTTTTATTATAGTTACTTATGTGATCGTCAGAGAGTTTATTTATCGCCTTTGAAGCGGGTTTAAATGGAACTGGTTCATCAAAAAGCAGCTGATTTTCAGTTTCTAACAAAACTCTCAAATCATCTAAACTTCTTAACTCCTCAATTCTTATCATTATATTAACTCCGACATTAATAGGCATATTGGCACAAAACTGATATAATATTTGCCGTTCGAATTGTTCTATTATTAATTCTTTATTAATTATACTATCGGTATTGTATCGGTGCTTTCTTAGGTTTCTTGTATTATCCAACCTTTGAAGAAATTCCAACGGTTCTTCATTGTGTTTAATTTTTATTTCAATTAAATCTAATTTTAATTGTTCAATTGATTTCGTATTACTAAATGTATTTTGCAGATAATTTATTAAATCTCCAATTTCGTTAATCTGATAATTAAATTTAATGTATTCTGCTCCTTCGGTGAGGTGAGCAAATGCCTCATTTAATAAAATATTTTCATTATATTCTTTGAATGAATTATTCTTAGAGCATAATTTATTATTTAATTTCCTTAAGAAATCTATATATTTTTTTTAATATTTTAATTCGCCATTAAAACAAGGCATGTTAATATAATATTTTTCTTCAATAGGTAACGATTCCATTATTATTATTTTATTTACTAATTTATTTAATTTAATTTCAATTTAAATCTTTCAATTTAAATTATTTCGTAATTTTATTTTATTTTTTTAATATATTATTTCAATAAATATATTATTAACCATAGGGTTATTCGTTTACCTTTATTTAATTTAATTTCAATTTAATCCTTCAATTTAATATTATTTCATAATTTTATTTTTTTAATATATCAATTCAATAAATATACTGATAACCATAGGGTTATTCATTTACCTTTTATATGATATAGAAATTCAAAAATAATACATAAATATAAATATACATAAAAATAAAAGTAAAAATCTTGATCTTACTGATCTTCTTCTTGGTATCTGGGAGCAGTAGACCAATTGAAGATATCAGTTTCAAAATACCTCGGTTGAGCGATTTTTTGAAACTGGAATTTCCCTGAAGAAAAATTGGTACCTCTTGTTGAGTGGGCCAATTTCTAGACCTTGGAAAAGTGACTAGCGGTGACGAGCAGATACCTTGGGAAAGTGAGTCTTCAAGTCAACGTTCTTCAGTGTTCGGTTCAGCGTAGATAGTAGAATACCTAATTAGTAATTAGTGAAAACTCGATGCTAGCTGATCCTGTTCTCGGGCGCCAATTAACGAACTCGTACAACAGTGAAGATTTTGAAACATACATTTATTGTGAAATATAAAGTTATATTGATATAATCTTAGTGAACTTCTTACAGACTAGCCTTGTGAGGCCTAAACTAATGTTACATAAGTTACATCTAGTGAAATATTTACAGATGGAATGATGGAATTTAATGGAATGAATTTCTCTAATATTAAGGGCGGTAATATAGCCCAACTCTGGGGTGTGGATAGGATTGGCCGGAGTAGGAGAGGGGGTGATGGGCGTTATCTTGGTTTCTAGGAACCAATTAGGGGTAGGTGCCGGTAGGATTACTGGACAAAGGATATTCAGAAGTAAAGTAATAAAACTTCACTAAGGGCGGAAGCCTTGACAGTTCAAAAGGAATCCGATGGACAACTGCCTGATATTCGGGGTTGTGACATTGACAGCTTTTAGAATCAGGGCGGATGCACGTCACATAAATATACCACATGGTCAAGATGCCCACTTCCAAACGGACTTATTCCCACGGACAAGGGTCACAGGATATTATAACTCAGTGGTCAAAGCGAGCGTGCTTAATTGGAAAAAGATGTGCCTGAAACCAAGGCTACCGCAATATTCCAAGAATTGTATTTACAACGGATATTGCCTTTTATATCGCATATTAAATTTTTAGGAATTCTTTCGTTACTATGCCCAACGATTTTAAATGCCCGTTTTATTCCCTTAACATAATCACCTCAATTATATTAACCGGATACAGTTCACGCAATTCAACGTTGTGTAACTGCCTAAATTCTCCGGTTGACTCACTCATGTAAGCGGCCACGTTTCTCATCCATAAAGAACCGTAGGTAGGATAATGGTTTTGTAAATTCTAATTTTTAAGTTTCGGGTCACTAGACGAGAACTAAGTAATTTTGACGAAGAAAAATAACAAGCATATTTATACCCCAAATAAGATAATATAATTTATATTTTTCTATCTTAATAAATTTGAAATTTGGTTCATTCTACTGAAAAACTAGTTTCTCCAAAACTGATCGATTTTTTATTGTAAATTTCAGAAAATGTCAAGATTATTAGACTTTCCGCGAGGAAATTGGTATTTTCTTTTTATACTTGTACATGAAACAGGATTCAGAACTTCAACATAAAATTCAGTATCAAATTATTTCATTTTAGCTTATTTTTTAAAGGCTTTTATTAACTCATACCCGTTAATTCTCGTCCACGAATCGTTCTTTATTTTCCTTATAGTTCTTCATTCTTATAATGGATACTTTTTTTACTGTACATCCAACCGATTTTTTATCACTCCTTTTGTAATTTATTTGAAATATAACTTATGACACAGTACTACATTAACGTTCATTGTTATTATGGTCATAATAGTTGTTATCATTTACTAATAATTTAATTATATAATTAATTATTTAAGTTCATCTTCGAGTAACAGGAATTGAGAAACGTCGACAAATATTAATTGCAAAGGGTCTCCAGTCAACGGTGGCAACTATTGTTTGTTAAATTATTGATTTACACATCTCAATGAAGGTTTTCCAACAATTTTCAAAGAATAAATGGAATCTAAAAATTTGCAGTGGAAGTAATACACAGAATTCCCATGGAACTTCCAAAATTACATAAACTGTTAAATGGTTCCCGATGAGCATAATAAATGTTGTTTTTTTGGTATTTCTATCCTCTAAAAATTGGAAAACCATTTTAGTGGACATTAACAAATATTTAATAATAATTTTGTGAAAACTAAAATTATTGGTTAGCCCAATTCAGGCTACATTATACATATGTTTCAATACTTTAATTAAACTCAACAACAAAATCTGGCCGTGGATAGCTCAGATCTGATTGTGCAATGGAAGTTTTATTTCAGGGAAGAACATAAAAAGTGTTATATCCATTTGGTACCACTTTGTGCAGTCCGTTATGGAGAAACTTTTGAATCAAAATCTAAATAGAATACTAATGAACGTGAAGGACGCGCGGCAATTGTTCATAATCTCTAAGTGCCCAAAATAATAACCCTTAAGTACCTAAACTACTAATCAACGCTTTTATGATTTTTATGTGCGAATCTAACATATGTGCTAAAAACATTAATCAATTAATTGTAAAATCATATGTATTTATGCTTTATGAAATTTATTTTTTTTATAATTTTTTATTTCTTAAAGACATTTACAACTGTATTAAATGAATACATCTAGTAAACTAGAACATAATGTATATAATGACAAGAAAAACACTTGCTGAGTAACTACCTAATGGTAGCACTCTAATGATATGTTTACATTAGGAGATCACGGGGCCATCTTCTTTTCAGACGCCTCGGAGGGTTATCAGGAATTGAAGAGGAAGCAAGGTTAGAAACGAGAGGGTTGGGATGATTCTGAAGTTTATTATGGAAGGATAGATATCTGGATTGGGCCAAATCTGAAACAAAAGGAACATTAAGGTCATTATGGATGGTTTTATTTGTAACAAAGTAGGGAGCATTGAGGATTTTACGAAGGATTTTGGATTGTAAGGATTGGATACGAGAGGAATTCGATGGTTTAGTGGAGCCCCATAGCTCAACTCCGTAAGTCCAAATAGGCCTTATTATAGTCAAGTATATGAGTCTTTTGTAATTAATTGGAAGATTAGAACGTTTGTCTAGTAAGTGCTGAAGTAATCGGAAACGTCGAGCGGTTTCTTGTCGTTTCAGTCTAGTATGAGGATTCCAAGTTAGTCGTTTGTCCAGGTGGAGTCCTAGGTATCGGATTTGCTCAACAGGGATAAGTGGAGTATTGTTAAAGGAAACTGTAGGACAGGAAGTTGTTGGTTTACGACGAAGGGTAAAGGTAATTTGGTGGGATTTATTGGAGTTTATTTTAATTCTCCAGTTTTGACACCATTCTTCTAGATTTATGATGTGTGATTGGAGCATTTGGGATGCAATTGCTGGTTCATTATTTACTGATAGGATACACGTGTCATCGGCATATGTGGTGATGACAGTGTTGGGATAGGTAGGGATGTCAGCTGTATAAACTGTATAGAGGATAGAGCCTAGGATACTACCTTGAGGAACACCACCAGACTGGCTTTATGAAATTTAAAATTATACGGCTCTAACGATTTTAATGAAATGTTGTTCTAATTTTCTGCTTAAAGTCTTTTAAATGCTCGATATTTTTGGTGAATTCTCGAGATAATTCAAGAAAAAAAGTAATAAAGAAAAGAAAATTGTTTTGGGGAGCTAACTCACCACTTATACACCTATCGGTTTTCAACGGATCTAAACGTTTCTGAGCTTGTTTTGAAGCTTATTTTTTGAAAGGTCATTAAATTTCTGACAAAATTGTTTCTGACAAAATAGTATATATTGTTCTTTACACGCTGATTTGAATGGTGGTTCACTTGCCCGTTTACATTGCTTGTTTCATCCAAGGAATCGTTTCCTAATGATTTCACTGATCGGTTTTTAGGAAAATGAATCTATTTCAATTGTTTGTTTTTTTTCTAATCGACACATAAAGTTTTTTTTTAATATATAGGAAAATCTTCTGAGTGGATACAATCAATTTTTAATTAAAATCATTGGGAACAATATGTAACTCTACAACTCTTTCATTCCACATAATCGGAGGGATGGAGGATGGTTATCAGTACCTTTCATTATTCTTAATTTAGTTTTACTTTATTATTGTACATAGATGTGAATGTGTTTTATTTATTTTTTTATTATTCGGCGAATCTGTTATTTTACTTATCTTGTATATTAGTTCATCTTTTTCTTTATATATATATATATATATATATATATTTTTTTTTTTTTTTTATTTGCTTTCCTTTCTTATGTACATATTGTGTGAATGAATACTATAGCCCTAGTACCAATGCCATTCAGTGTGGCAGACTGTACAAATACTCAATAAAAAATCTAAAAAAAAAAAAGTTTTATTTTACAATGTTTACGTCAACTAAATAACTAAATGTGGTTATTTAGTAGAATTTTTCTAAGATTTAAAGTAGCATATTAATAAAGACCAATAAGCTGATAGTTAACCTCAAGACTCGTGCGATCCTCTTGCGCAAGACCAAAACCAAGGTTTGTTGATCCAAGACCAAGATCGCCTCGGTCTCTTCTTGGTCTTGCGTTTGGGCAACACTAGAGCAGCCTCGAGCCATGCGATTACGTTGTACTTTTCGTGCGAACATTTTCATTCGCTTTAATGCATTTTCAATGTAAACTAAGAAATTTAATTCGCACTCTAATCAATTTCGTAATGATTTGAACTAATTAAATTAAATTGGAAAATTTGTGAAATCGGTTGAAAAAATTATCAATTTCACTGAAAAAACTATAGCTTTTCATTTATAAATCACCATGTAATTATATGAATTAAGAATTGCTGGAGGATCTAAGGAAGTTCTTAAAAAAGTAGAAGAAATCAGTTGAATCATAACTATTACGTAAGTATGTTAACATGCAATATCATGCAGAAAATTTTGCAAGAATTGAATGGAAAAGAGCTTCAACATATTTTAGAATGTTCGTAGTTATTATATAATGGTAGCTATAAAATAGTATTCCTTGTTCAAAATATGAAAAAAATGTTAGGGGGGTTGAAAGACCCCACCTTGTGGCATATGTAAGTAAATTTCAGCTTCTGGTCTGAAGGATAAGATTTCTTTAAAGGATCTTATATTTCTTCTACTTGGGTGCCACACTCGGGCGGAGCTTTCTTGTAAACATCACTTTTTTTTATTCATTTATTTTTCGTTGTCACGCTAATTAAACTTAAATGGAGGTATATTGATTGTATTAGATGTCAAAAATAGCTTATGGCATTGAACTTTTCATCAAGATTTCAGTGCATAATAATTTTATTCATTACAAGATATTGATTATATATGAAAACAAAAGTGTTCACCTTATTATCAGCAGTTAAGCTACAACCATAATTCAGTCTAAATCTCTAACTTAGTCTTTACCATTAACAATATTAATATTTAATCGTTCTACATCATTAGAATTTTCCTTTTACATTTTTACTACATATATACAGAACTTCAGTATTGTTGAGAAAAATAGTTTATCCTAGTTAAGTAAATTAGTAAACTAAAAATAGTTAGGTAAATAAATAAATTAGGGTTGGCGTAACGTATGGTTCAATGCAGATTGATTTTTTATTAAGCTAATAGATAGAGAACTTTCAAAGTTTGATTAGAATGCTATAATGAAAGGAGAGCTCTAGAGGTTTAAGGTAAGATAACGAAACTTATATATATATATATATATATATATATATATATGCATCTTAAGTTTCGTATTATATATATATAATTTAAAGATCTATATTTTGTCATAAATTGGTGCAATAATTAGGTCGTTCTTTGGGCAAAAAAGGTCGGAAAAAAAGTGTATAAGAGTCTGTAAACTCAGTGTTTTTAGGGTAGCGTCTCAAAAAGTCTGCTGGTGTCATTATTCCTGATTTGATCATATTTAGTAGTTGTATTTATTTAATAAGTTAGTAATTTCAGTAAAAAAAATTGATAAATTAAAAAAAAAAATTTTTTCATTATTTTTCTATGCGGAACCTCATAGATCTTAATAGCCCCAAGGCAAAAAGAAAACGATTTCGTGGTCGTCTTAAATTATTACATTCTTAAATCAAGAAAATTCAAGCTAACAAATTAGCCCAACGTTAGTTGGTATACTAGTGACATACGATTATGTTTTCTATTGATCAATTCTTTAACATCTTAGTGAGTGATCTAAAAGATATGTTAAAAAAAAAGAAATGGAACACTATCTATTTAAAATTTCGGTCATCAATTTCCCATCCAGGTGTCTCCTCACAACACTCAGATCTTTAGTAAAGAAGTGATTCCCGACAATTTCTTGAAATTTATTACATTAAAAATGAGCTATCGAACCAAACAAACTACAAAATTCGTATTAAAGTTTTAAAAATGGTACTAAAATCTTTGTCAACTCACGTATCATCACAATTTAAGAAAACAAAAAACAATACAGGGTGTAAATAAAATTCATCTAAATGATGCCAAGAGGCAAAATCACTAGAAAAGTATATAAATAGCAAAATAAAAATTTTCATTGTCCCCTTATGCTTACACGTAAAATTTTATGTACTTTACATATAAAAATATGGTTAAAATTATACTACACTCTACTTTATATTAAGATAGATCTATATATTTACCAACGTTTTATCTCCGGATATCAAGTTGCAGAATATATATAAATGAGAGCTACTCAATTTTCTTTGAACTCTTCCTGGGATACTCTCAGCTTCTAGGAAAAGGTCCACCAACTATAGAAACTGAAATAGGAATAGAAAATAACTCCATTGTGCGACAAAGTCACTTGAGAATAACAAAATAGAAAACAATTGAAAGATTATCTCTGGCAGAAATAAAACCAATAGAAAAAAAATATAAAGAAATTTTAAGAAGGACGGTGATTGCCGATGATTTGATAGAGGAACGTACCAAGGAAATATTGTCTTCGGAAGAAGGGGAAAAGCCACCTTAACTCATACACGGTGGGCCAGACCCCCTTACCGTGCACCCCCCCCCCACATCCCTATAAATTGCATATCGTTGTGTTCCTTGTAACTATTTATTAAAAAAAAGCCAATGTTCCCACAAAAAAAAGTGAACGCACTGCCCCAAAATGGCGTCCAAAGATGGCGGATTGACGACTTTGACTTTAGTTAGTTTTTTGGTCACTGAGAATCAGCATTTGGCTTAATTTCCTCATAGTTGGTCTTTTATTAAAGCTGAATAGTCATAGAATAATAAACCATGAAGAAATATTAAAAAATAATTGGCTTAGGCTATGAAAAACACTACTAAAGTCAATTTTTTTAACAAAAAAATTTTCAAGTTAAAAATCAAGCGTCATTTGTAATTAAACGGCCTACAATAACGCAAAACGTGCTGAAATAAACCATCTGGAGAATATATTTTTCTTTCCAAAACGCTGATTATTTTTTAAAAACTTTTAAACAGTTCCGTAGAAAATGCACTTATGCGGCAGAAAAGCGGTACTGGCGTGGGTGCCTACAGGCCTCTACCACACCATTCAGTACACATAAATGGCTTAGTTAAAGTGATATAATAACATTTTTGGTACATTATATTGGTTTTATTAACGAACAAATATTAATGCAATAATTTAATTGTAAAAAAAAAAATTAAAATTTTTTAATAAAATTTATTATTATTTTTTTTATTTAACCTTCTTTATTCTACACGTAGGTCGTTTAAGAAGACCTTGATTGTAAAAATGATATAATTATAATAATAAAACTTAATTAAAAAACTTTGCTAAATATCTTGATTTTTTTTTATTTAACGTTTGCAATTTAACACTGTGTTTTGTATATTTACTGATTCTTAAAGGTAATTAAAATTTATATATACTTCCCAGGAAATGAGTCGTATTAATACCTGTTTTATAAACTAAAATAATATATACCTAATCTGAACTATATATAATGAATAGCTGCTGGGTTGTATAGTAAAACTCATATATCACTAATTAAAAAATTAATTTTTATTTCCTTTATTTTGTGCGGAAGTTGGACTATATCATAAATAAATAGGAAATTTTATTATTGAATGAATTATTCTCTCTGCACAAAGAAAGATAGAAACGGTGACGCTATAAGTTCTTCTATAAACCAGAACTGATTGTTTGGATTTGGTCTTGAAATGAGGAAAAACGCGAAATTGAACTCAGAAAACTTGAAAAATACATTAAGCGAACGAGAAAGGAAGTGCCAAAACCTTGGAAAAGATAAAAAGGACCAGTATCCATTATATAGCTAAACGAATGTATAGTAGACAGATGAAGAGAATATTTCAAGATGTTGCTAAAAGGGGGTCAATTGCAGTTTGGATGATATTAAGTGGACGATGTGGGTTTATTGTGGTGAAAACCACTTTATTTTTGATTCCTACTGAAGGTGCACACTGGGACTATCTTCACTTTGAAGCAGGATATAGAGAGGTATATCGAGTTATAGCTCCATAGCTCTTCTTCTGTTTAGTGCATTTGCAAAAGATTTTTTAAGAAATCTTATATAAGTTATAGCTCGTTATTGTCCAGAAATTGCGGAATAAATTTTTCGGAAGTTGTACCAATGGTTTATTTCAGCATGTTTTGCGTTAATGTAGGCCGTTTAATTACAAATGACGCTTGATTTTTAACTTGAAAATATTTTTGTTAAAAAAATTGACTTTAGTAGTGTTTTTCATAGCCTAAGCCAAATATTTTTTAATATTTCTTCATGGTTTATTATTCTATGACTATTCAGCTTTAATAAAAGACCAACTATGAGGAAATTAAGCCAAATGCTGATTCTCAGTGACCAAAAAACTAACTAAAGTCAAAGTCGTCAATCCGCCATCTTTGGACGCCATTTTGGGGCAGTGCGTTCACTTTTTTTGTGGGAACATTGGCTTTTTTTTAATAAATAGTTACAAGGAACACAACGATATGCAATTTATAGGGATGTGGGGGGGGGGGGGTGCACGGTAAGGGGGTCTGGCCCACAGACTATCAGTGTAGTGGTGAGAGACATGGGAGTATCTTGCGGCCCCAAGTACAAATCTTACGCAATTGTACATTAGTCTTTATGTACATAAAAAATTCTCTTCTTTAAAATTTAAAATAAATGTATTTGTTATTCAGTTAACAAGGTGCTTTATTTATGAATCCTAATAGTTTTGATTAGAATGAGATTGATTGGATAAAACGTTTCCTTCTCTAACAAGCCAGAGAAAAGGTACATTTTTGGCTGAACGCCCTCCCTAAAAAATGGTAAAGCATTATCATGTCTTATGAAAAAATATATTAATAACTAATAATTTTTCTCTAATACTATTATTGTTAGTGTAATTACATTTAATAGGACTTCAATAATCACTTAAAAGCGATTTAATTCTGGGACTTTTCTTTTTCTTCCAAAGTAATTATCGTTATTTAAATAAAAAAAGGCTTTCGGGCTGAATCCCACACCCCCCCCAAAAAAATCAGCTAGATCTGCTGGTAAAGAGTCTGCTAAACATCTATCCTACACATTCACCCCTCATCCCGAACTCCATCCCTCCCACACTGCTGAAGTTGAAGAAATATTCTCTTCACCAATTCCTCTTTCTGTACCTCCAAAACCTGTTAACCCCTCTGGAGTCAAATTCCTTATAAACAAATTAAAACCCCGAAAATCCCCTGGATATGATCTCCTCACTTCACAAATCCTCAGACAACTTCCCAAAAAAGCTATCATATTCCGTACCTATCTATACAACTGCATCCTTCGTACAACCAACTTTCCTTTGGTGTGGAAGCATTCCATAATCATCCTGTTTCCAAAACCAGGTAAATCTGTTAATAACACGTCATCCTATAGACCGATAAGCTTACTCCCGATCCTCTCAAAAATCTTGGAGAAAATCCTTCTCAAACGCATCCTACCCATAATCGAAACCCACAACATCCCTTCTCATCATTTTGGATTCCGCTCAAGACTTCCACTGTCCAACAAGGCCTTCGTGTTATGGACCATATATTCTCTGCACTTGAAAACAAGCATTATTGCACTGGTGCCTTTCTGGACGTAGCGCAAGCATTCGACCGGGTGTGGCATGAAGGCTTGCTTTTCAAGCACAAAACCCATTTAGCCCAGTCCTTATACCTAGTCCTCCAATCATACCTCTCAAATCGTTCCTTTCAAGTCCGTTGTGACACCGAATTCTCCACTTACTATCCAGTAGAGGCTGGTGTTCCACGAGGCAGTGTCTTGGGCCCAGTTCTCTACAACCTCTTCCCATATCCCTTTAAATACCGATACATTTCTAGCTACATTTGCCCCAGTTCTGCGCATGCGTTAGCCCTAGTTAAACATACGTCAGGTCGTCTCTTATAAAAATCTCATTTATCAGTGCCAGTATACAAGTTTAATGTGAACAATTAGTGTTATCAGTTACATTAACAATTACGTTTGATACTGGACAAAAAAAATAAGGTGAGTAATCACTTATTTACAACACAAGAGTGAACAGTGTAAATAGACCTTAGGTTAGTTAGATAACGGCCAGCCATAAGCTGCAACAGTCGTTAATACCAGTGGGCTAGATCCCTCCGTCGGAGGCAGATCTGTGCTCTCCAAGAGCGCGTCTATATTTTCGTGTTCAATAAATTTTTTTTTTTCCTCTCTTCACTTTTATCAATTTTTCTTTTAAAAATAAATATGAAATGCGATATTATCACATGCTAATGTCGAGTAAGGGCAAAAACACTAGGTCCAGGAGCCTGGATACTACAATTAGTTCTCCCATTAAAAAAAAGACAAGGCATTCGAAAAGAAACACTCCACCAGCCACACCAGGGAGCTCCATAGAAGAAGTGGAACCCCAACCTGGCTCCTCACAACAACCCAACAATTATGAGACAACTCAAGCTATGGGTGAAGAATCGCCGTTTTTCACTTCGAATCCAATTGAAGTGCTTTCAAATATAAATAACGAACAAATGGAAGCAGCATCCATCCCCAGAGAACCCAAACCCCCACCAGTATTTGTTAGAAATATTAAAAATTTTCAATTGATGTGTAATCATTAGAATAATCTGGTAGGTTCAGGAAAATATTTATGCCAAAGCCGCACCAATGACACTAAGTTAATGCCCGACACTCCAGAAACCTATAGAAAAATCATAAAATATTTATCTGACACCAAGGCTGATTACCACACGTATCAACTGCGTCAAGAGAGGGCGCTCAGGGTCGTTATCAGAAGACTGCACCCATCTACGCCAACAGATGCTATAAAAGAAGAGCTCACGGGTATGGGATTCCATGTTCGCCAGATAGTGAACATATTTAAGGAGGATAGAGAACAGCCTGGAATAAAAAATAAAATACCTCTTCCACTATTCTTCGTTTACCTTGACCGAACACCCGATGTCGAAAACATCTACAAGGTCACACGCCTTTATTATACAAGCGTTGTTGTAGAAAAGCCCTACAGCAAGCGCGACATCGTTCAATGCTATAAATGCCAGGTTTATGGCCATACGAAACGGTATTGTCATCACATTCCTAGATGTGTGAGGTGTGGTGAGCAACACAAAAGAGAGGACTGTAGGAAGTCTAGAACTTCACCTGCAGTATGCACTTTATGCCACCAAGGTCACCCAGCCAACTACAAGGGTTTTCAAACTTACAAAGATTTGAAAACACGAATGTACACAACGCCTAGAGAAGAAGCGACATCCAGGCCACCAAGACAACCCTATAAAACAGTGAACGGAAGAGTTTCCTATGCTCAGATGTTCAAAGGAGACACTGTAAACACTCAATCTCAGGCCCTGCCTCAAGAATCTAAACCTCAAGAATTCACACATCAACCTCAAGACCCATATCCCTCCATCCCAGAACGTAGGTTAAATACTCACACATTCATTCCTCCTCCTTCCAATTCCACTGACCTCACAAGCCTATTGACATCTTTCCTTTCCGAATTTAGATCTCCCATTACCCCCCTTATTTCGCTACTTACCAATGTTATATCCAACCTCATTCCACTGCCAAGAAATCCATAATAATCCGAATCCCAAATAATTTCCTTCCTGAATTCCTTAGGACACCACTTCCTCCTAGGTGCAGATCTAAATGCAAAACACCAGCAATGGGGAGCCAGATCCACAAATTCCCGAGGGCGAACATTGCTATCTGCACTTAATTCCCATCGCAGCAACATCCTTTCACCTAATACACCCACATACTGGCCAACAGATCCCAACCACAATCCCGACCTTCTAGACTTTTTCCTCCACAAAGGTCTAGGATCACTACACTGTTCTATTTCAAGGTTTGATGATCTTTCCTCAGACCATAGTCCTCTAGTCCTAACCGTTTCCACATCTCCCATTCCCAAATCATCCCCACCTTCATTTATCAGGGGGCCAGTTAACTGGAACCTTTTCCGTCAAATACTGGAAGATAATATTGACCTCAGAGTTTCCTTAAAAACACCTGAAGACCTCGACGATGCAGTGCATTCCTTCACTACCCTGATCCAGCAAGCAGCTTGGACTGCATCCTCACCTGATCGTCCCAAAAAATACCATAACATAAATCCTTTACCTCAAGATCTATTGGACCTAATCCATAGCAAACGTTGCTCTAGGACCCTTTGGCAAAGAACCAGGCATCCTGATGACCGGAAATCGTATAATTATTATTCCAAACAGGTAAAAAATTCAATTCCACTTCCCTACTCAGACACAGTCCGTTACCTTGGCTTCCTTCTAGACAAAAGACTAACTTGGAACCCACATACCAGACTTAAAAGACAAGAACTTAACCGACGATATGGCCAGCTGTATAGATTACTAAGTAGGACATCCCATCTTTCGATTGAAAATAAACTTTTAATCTACAAGACCATACTGAAACCTATCTGGACCTACGGACTTGAACTGTGGGGAACTGCTAAACATTCGAATATCAAACGCATCCAATCCTTCCAGTCCAAAGTACTTAGAACAATAGTCAATGCCCCATATTATGTCACAAACAAGACCCTACACCATGACCTTAACATCCCATTTGTCCTCGACATCATCCCAACCAGATTCTCAAACTTTCACCAAAACCTTATCCATCATCCAAATCCTCTAGCTCAATCCCTATCCAGCTCCCTTCATCCCTACAATCCTCCACGAAGGTTAAAACGGCAGTGGCCCAGAGATCTCTTGTAAATATGCTTCTGGAGTCCTGGCAATGGCCAGCTTCTCCACTCATGTCCCGAGCGTCTGTGGCTCTAGTGCCCTCTTTCAGTCTCCATTGGCTTCTAATACTAGTGATGCGGCTGGAAAAGTGGCACTGGGATCTCCTGGAGTCTTGCTTTGCCTTCCACATGTGGGGGAAAAAGCCTGGCTCGGAGATTCTTGGGCGAATGTATATATTGTATATAGGTATGATTGTGTTTATAAGTTTCTTTTTATGTTATTGTTTATTTATTTTTTTTCTTTTATTTTCTTTCTTCATCCGTATTATTTATTTACTTTTTATATTTATATTTATTTCTCTATTATTTGTATATATTGTTTGAATGAGAACTCTTAGCTCTGATACTTATAGCCCGCCAGTGGCTGATTGTATTATTATTCAATAAATAGATAAAAAAAAAGAGCTACATTTGCCGATGATACTGCCATTATATCCTCCCACTCAGATCCTCAAATAGCATCTCTAAACCTTCAATCTCACCTCTCCTTGATTGAGCAGTAGTGCAACAACTGGCGCATCAAAATAAATGAATCAAAATGCAAGCATATCATTTTCACCCTGCGGCGCAGATCCTGTCCACCAGTCCTTTTTAATTCAATTCCACTTCCCCACTCAGACACAGTCCGTTACCTTGGCTTCCTTTTAGACAAAAGACTAACTTGGAACCCACATACCAGACTTAAAAGACAAGAACTTAACCGACGATATGACCAGCTGTATAGATTACTAAGTAGCACATCTCACCTTTCGATTGAAAATAAACTTTTATTCAACAAGACCATACTGAAACCTATCTGGACCTACGTACTTGAACTGAGGGGAACTGCTAAACATTCGAATATCAAACGCATCCAATCCTTCCAGTCCAAAGTACTTAGAACAATAGTCAATGCCCCATATTATGTCACAAATAAGACCCTACACCATGACCTTAACATCCCATTTGTCCTCGACATCATCCCATCCAGATTTTCAAACTTTCACCAAAACCTTACCCATCATCCAAATCCTCTAGCTCAATCCCTATCCAGTTCCCTTCATCCCTACAATCCTCCACGAAGGTTAAAACGGCAGTGGCCCAGAGAACTCTTGTAAATATGCTTCTGGAGTCCTGGCAATGGCCAGCTTTTCCACTCATGTCCCGAGCGTCTGTGGCTCTAGTGCCCTCCTTCAGTCTCCACTGGCTTCTAATACTAGTTATGCGGCTGGAAAAGTGGCACTGGGATCTCCTGGAGTCTTGCTTTGCCTTCCACATGTGGGGGAAAAAGCCTGGCTCGGAGATTCCTGGGCAAACGTATATATTGTATATAGGTATGATTGTGTTTATAAGTTTCTTTTTATGTTATTGTTTATTTATTTTTTTTCTTTTATTTTCTTTCTTCATCAGTATTATTTATTTACTTTTTATATTTATATTTATTTCTCTATTATTTGTATATATTGTTTGAATGAGAACTCTTAGCCCTAATACTTATAGCCCTCCAAGTGGCTGATTGTATTATTATTCAATAAATAAATAAAAAAAAAAAAGGTTCCAACCTAACTTTAATTCTGCTGTCCATGAGACAGATTGTAATATTTTTCAATAAATAAGCTTAACAAGAAAAAAAAAATTGCTAATGTAAAGCGTTTTTCGTTTTGTATAGCTCAATCATCTAAGTCGATTTATCTTAGTATAGTCAATCTTTTATTATTAAAGAAAATGTTTAAAAAAAAAAAAAAAGATGTGCTAGTGGCCTCTAATATGTCATTATTTCCATCAAACAATTTTCTGATTGTTTGATTTTCAAACATTTCACTAAAATGTTTTATTGTAGTTAAGTTATAAACGGAAAAAAATTTAATGTTCTTGATCATGGATTTGTAACAAACTACAAAACAATGTTCAATTTAAGCCGTTCC
This sequence comes from Nezara viridula, assembly GCA_928085145.1. Classification (NCBI taxonomy): domain Eukaryota; kingdom Metazoa; phylum Arthropoda; class Insecta; order Hemiptera; family Pentatomidae; genus Nezara; species Nezara viridula. Next base: position 192,938,047 of record OV725078.1, on the reverse strand, counting down.
TTAATTTATAGAAAGAAGATTCAATACTGAACTGGTAAGGCGATCTATGGAATGCCGTGATGTGAACGCAAGTAAAGTTTTGCTCATAAAAGTCTTGAGCTAAAAGTTGTAATGATTGTGAGGGAACGTTTCTACATTAATTTTCATATCATCTAACTTTGAGACTTCCTATCTGTTTTCAATTTATTCCTAATCCCGGTAACAATCTAGAATATATTATCTGTTTTGTTAATTAATTTATTCATAGCGGGATCGAGAGTGCCATTTCTCCGAAGCACTCTGATTTTGTAATAAAAAAATATGAATTGTAATTGATCATTTACAATAAGAGGTTATCTAATAAACCTGGAATAAATTATAGAATAAACTATTTATTGTTACGGATAAATGACTAGGAAAAATGAATTAATATTTTTAAAATTTTGAATTAGTTTGAGAACATTTGAAATTATGTTGCTTACTTTTTTTTTTTTTTTCCACATTACAGTAACTCTGTAATGGGTGCATATATTTCTATGCGTACCATCTTGAGACATAACGCGTATTGAGCTACATAGTTATTTTAAGTAACATAGTATTGATATATTACAGTTCTTTGAATAATTTGAAAATAAAATAAATAAATGTATATAACAAATTATAGTAATCTAAGTAAAAAACTAAATATAACATACAATAACTGAAATAATAAACAACAGTGATACATTAGAGATTAGGTAGTGAAAAGTAGAATATTTACAGCAGAAATGTGATATGGTAGGATAAAAACAAATGATAAAGATTTAGGACAAAAATTGAGGGTTACAGAGTATGTACGGTTTGGTAAAACAACTGATGTAGAAAATGTTGAGAGATGGTTAGGCAGCCGTTGGATCATTAAGCTCAGAGAAATCAATTCTTTCCACAAATGCATCAAATTATGAGAAATATTTTTCAATCAGATCCTTCTTTGAAGGCGGCCATTGGTCTCCGTTCACCATGACAGCAGAGATCAATTTGTATCTGTATTTATCCAGTCTAGTGCAGTCATACAGGAGGTGGTCGTATGTTTGCTCACTGTTGCCATCACATTTGCAAATTTTGTTGTCAGTTAACTTGAATCTGAATAAATAGCTTTTGGCTGCTCCGTATCCTGTCAAAAATTGTACTAGTTAAGGAGATAATTTTTTTAAGTTTGATTCTCTCTCCTAAATTTTTAATGTATTCGTAAGTGTGTCTGCCTTTTGTTGATGTCGCCGAGATTTGGTCCCACGCTTGTCTTGTTGCTGTTGTTAGAAAGTGTTTAACCGCTCTGGCCGGTGCCTTGTTAAATATTATCGGGAGTGCGTTGTCCCTTGCCGCAGCCTTAGCCGCTTCGTCCGCTAGCTCGTTCCCCAAAATGTTGCTTACTTGTTTTGTAACAAAATAATTAAAATGAATTGAAACAAAAGGAAGGTTACATTTCGGCGTTGAAATTGTTACATATCACTTTTCATTACATATTACTTATTCATAGTTCATTTCAAATTATTTGATTTTACATGGAGAAATAAATTGAATTTCTGCCTACTATCTACTGATGAAGAGCTAATGTTGACGATGGATTTTAGACAAGAAGAGAGGAGAGGATTTGATGATGTTGTTCTGGCTTCATGGGAGCCGTGCGGTTGACATCCTCCCAGCCAATTAGCAATCTCTCTCTTCACTGTTTCCATCTATATCCATAATTATAATTACCCATCCTAATTAATTGTTTCCTATCAGAAATTATACGATGCCACTGTTTACAATTCAACTATTTTATATTAATTATTTTCTCAATTGCAATGAATCATCCTATAATGGTCAAAATTCAAAAAATCAGCACTCCATAAGAATTACAATAAACTACTACTTGTCTACCAAGTAGCAAAAAAGGGGATATTTACTTCCCTGATCAGAAGTATTAATTTTCTAGAAATCAGCAGTTATCATCAAAGCATACAGAAATATATATATTTCTAAATATTTTTTTTTTTTGTTTATTTAATGGAATTTACAACTGTATACATACACAACAAGTAAATATGCGCAAATATAAATAATGGCATACAGGCTTGAAGAGTTACTACCCAGTGGTAGCACTCTATAAATAATTTTAAGTAAGAAGAACACGAGGCCATCTCCTTTTCAGACGCCTAGGAGGATTATCAGGAATCGAGAAAGAAGCAAGAGTGGAAACAAGCGGATTTGGATGGGAGTGAAGTTTATCATGAAAGGATAGATATCTGGCTCGAGCTAAATCAGCGACATATGGTACATTAAGGTCTTTATGAATGGTTTTATTTGTGACAAAGTATGGAGCATTGAGGATTTTGGATTGTAAGGATTGGATACGATAGGAATTCGATGGTTTGGTGGAGCCCCAAAGCTCAAGTCCGTATGTCCATATAGGTCTTATTATAGTTATGTAGATAAGTCTTTTGTAATTAATAGAAAGTTTGGAGCGTTTGTCTAGTAAGTGCTGGAGCAGTCGGAAACGTCGAGCAGTTTCTTGTCGTTTCAGTCTAGTATGAGGATTCCAAGTAAGACGTTTATCCAAATGGAGTCCTAAGTAGCGGATTTGCTCAACAGGAATAAGTGGAGTATTATTGAAAGTTACTGTAGGACAAGACGTCATAGGTTTACGACGGAGGGTAAAGGTGATTTGATGGGATTTGTTGGAATTTATTTTTATTCTCCAATTTTTACACCATTCTTCAAGGCTTGTGGTATGTGATTGAAGAGTTTGAGATGCAATTAAAGGATCGTTATTAACAGATAGCAAACATGTGTCATCGGCGTAAGTGGTGATGACAGTGTCAGGATGGGTTGGGATGTCAGCTGTATAAACTGTGTAGAGGATGGGACCGAGGATACTACCTTGTGGAACGCCTGCAGGTTGAGCAAAAAGGGATGAGAAGACATTACTTTGGTTTACTTTGAAGTATCTATCAGTAAGATAGGAGCGGATAATGAGGAAGTATGTAGGGGGTAGGACTTTTCGGAGTTTGTACAGAAGACCCGGGTACCAGACTCGATCAAACGCCTGTTCAACGTCGAGAAAGACTCCCGTGCAGTACATACCGCGCTCCAATGCAGAGGAGACTACATCAACCACACGGTGACATTGTTGGATAATGGAATGCGATGTGCGGAATCCAAATTGGTGATCAGGGATAATATGATTAGAGTCTAGGATGGGATACAGGCGTTTTAGGATGAGTTTTTCCAGGATTTTGCCCATGATAGGTAACAGAGAAATAGGACGGTAAGAGGATGGGTGTTCGGGTGGTTTTTTAGGTTTGTGTAACTTTTTGACAATAGATATTTTCCAAGAATCAGGGAAATATGTGGATCGGAGCACAGCATTGTATATGTAAGTGAGGAATAGGATGGCTTTCCGAGGAAGAAGTTTTAGGATCTGGGAAGTGATAAGGTCGTGTCCAGGAGCTTTTCGGGAAGGTAATTTGTTGATGATATTAGATATTTCCGAAGGATGAAATGCTTTAGGTGGAAGAGTCATTTGGAGTGAAATATCCAGTTCTGCTTCAATACATTCAATTTGATGTGGATTAAGGATATCAGGATGTGGATTAAAGGTTTGGAAGAGGTATTGACCGAATAGTTGAGATTCTTCTTCATTGGATTTGGACCAGGTTTGGGATTCAGTTAATAGTGGATGGTTAAAGTCTTTAAACTTTAGTATCTTTTTTGCGGTCGTCCATAGAGATTTGTCAGTAGTTGTAAGATTATCAGTTAGGTTAAGTAATTTTTGTGTTTTGAATTTTCTAATTTCTATTTTTAGTTTGTTAGTCAATTCGTTATAGTAAGTTTTATCTGAAGGATATCTAGTCCTATGCCATTTCGATCTTGCTCTGCGTTTTTCTCTTAATAAGATTCGAATATTTAATGGCAAGTTACTATATCGTGAGTTATTGCTTTTATTGATGGAAGTGTTATTATTTATACTAATAGCTATTGATGTAGTGAGTTTTTCTATGGATTTGTCAATGTCTTGTTTTGTCTTAAGCGGAATTTTTAAGTCCAGTTTATTTTCCAAATCGTGACGAAACTTGTCCCAGTCTACTCGTCCTGTAATCAATTTCGGATGTGAGGGTTTAGGAACGAGATTTGAATGTAATAATAGCAGAACTGGACTATGATCTGATGAAAGGTCATCCAGGGATTTTATTGTGGTCAGGGAAGAGGAAATCTGAGAAGTGATAAATATATCTAGGATATCAGGACGTTTTTTAAGGGATGTTGGCCAATATGTTGGATTCATGGGCGAGAGGATAGAATAACTATTAGAAGATGAGACATGAGATAGGATATTACCACGGGAATTGGATGTTCGACAACCCCATCGTTGGTGTTTTGCATTGTAGTCTCCTCCAGCAATAAAGCGTGATCCGAGTGATTGGAATAAGGAATCAAGAAGGCCATGAGAAAGGGAATTTCCAGGAGGACAGTATACAGCTGATAATGTAAGATGGAAAGGGCGAGTTGATAGGATTACCGAGGTTGATTGAATGGCGTCAGTTGGGGTGGAAGGGATTAGGGAATGAGATAAGGATTTGTGGATAAGGATGCAAGAGCCTGCGTGGGAAGTGTTATCTGGATGGTCTGATCTGTAAGTGATGTAGTCAGTTATGTAAAAGTTTGATCGTTGTGTGAAATGAGTTTCCGTCAGGATGGCAATGTCAATGTAATTGTCATGAAGAAATATGTCTAGTTCGTCACGGTGGTTTTGTAGTCCATTAGCGTTCCATAAGAGAATAGCTAGGGACTTTTTGTTCATCAAGGAAAATTGAATGGGATTTCGGAAAGAAATCTGGTTAGAAGGGTTATGAGTGGTTTGATAGTCTGTTGAAGGTATATCAGGAATGCTGATAGGATAGAATTGATGTCGGATGATGTTTGGCTTTGAAGAATCTATGGATTCGGATCAGGAGGAGGTTGTGGTTGGTAATTTGTGCGATTAGGGTTATTGGTAGGGGGTTGGGTCCGTTGTTGGGTACGAGGAGTTGGTTGAAATTTCTGAGGTACATATGATGGTGGGTTCATCTGGAGATTTGGATGGGATTGTGCTGGATGCGGATGCTCCGGCGGAAGTTTGACCGTCAGGGGAAGATAATGAGGGGGGATTTGTTGACGTGGAGGTTGATGCTGAGGATTAGTGATTTTAGGTTTGGATTTGAAGGTCTGAGGCGCCTGACGTCGAGGTTGCTGCTTGATGATAGTGGTTTGGGAGTGTTGCTTGGTGGATTCTTGTTGAGGAAGGTCCGTTGATACAGTGGTCGATGGCCGTTGTTGGACGATTTGCGGTGTTGACGGCAGTACTGGGAAAACATCCAGATTTTCAATTTCAGGCGGTTCTGTGTTACTTTTCTGAACAAGGTTCTGGCTTCTTACTGCTATATTATGGGATCTTTGCTTGTGGAGACTTTTATAAACCTCACAACCTCTATAGCTCGCAGGGTGGGCTTCACCACAAAGAGCACATATCGCAGGTTCGTGCCTTGGTTTCTGATAAGTGTCTGATGCGTTTGAACCTGCACATTTCACACATCTGGCCTCGTGAAAGCAGTAGGCTTTGGTATGTCCAAGATTTTGACAGTTTGTGCACTGCACTACTATGGGCTTCTGTCTAGGTTCCTCAAAACGGACTGTTGAGTATACTAATCTCGTTACCTGAAATATTTCTGAATTGTTTTTTGCTGGTTCCAGATCCACGAAAAATAGTGGTAACGGATATTTTTCCCTAGGATGTAATACGGGTGAAATATTTCTGACACTGTGGCCTATTTCTTCCAATCCGATTTTAATAGCGTTTGTGGTGGTACTTGAATGCAGACCTCTCAAGATTACTCTATGCGCTTTTTCCTGTCTGAGTTGATAGCAGTGGAATTGGTATTTTCTTGATGTAAAATGCTCGATGAGTTTTTTATAGTTTTCTTTAGAGTTAGTGTTAATTTTTATATCATTAACTCTTGAATAACATCGAAAATTAGGCTGTCCTATCAAGTCAGCAATTTCTTGCCCGAAGGACATAAAATTTTCAATTTTTGATACAAAAATAGGTGGTGGTTCTGGATCCGAAAATGTTTTTGGCTCCTGAGTTTTATTTGATGAAATATTGGTAGTAACAGAATTACTGATTGAGGTGGATGGTGGAACTGTTTCTAATTTGTTGGCTGCAGTGGTTTTACTGCGGGTGTTTTGAGTAGATTTGCTATTTTCAGATATTTTTTTTGATTTGATAGCTTTATTTTTTTTCTTAGTAGGTGAGTTACCCGCCGATCCAGGGGCAGAATTTCTATTGCGCTTTTGGAGTGTTCTTCTTTTTAAATATTGCGAATCTGTCTCGCTTATTTCGGAAAATGGTGTCTCTTCCTCCGATTCATCACCCGACGTATTAACAAGATCCATGATAACAAAATAATTAAAAGTCTATAAAAGTTATAATGGAATTAAAATGGAAATAAAAGAAATTAATTCTTAAAACTAAGTTATTTACAAAAATATTTACAGGTAAAATAAAACATTTCTCAATGTACATAAATAAATAAAACTAAAAGTCTCAAATAAAAATAATTGAAAAAAAAAAAAGTTCTTAGATACGAACTCGATATCACTCGAAGGAAGGAATGTTGGTACCAGGCGTTGACCGTGAATCTATCTTGATATGATAAGACCCGTAAAGGGAATTATCGGCCAGCTGAGCTGTTTCTACCGAACGTATATCAATTAAATAGTCAACATAATTTTAATAAATGTCTCTCACCTCAATATTTTAATGTGGAAATGTTCAAATGTACAAAAGCACACTGTATAGCAGCAGAAATTGAAGCATTAACCTGATGAAAAGGAAACAACGACAGAGCGATGCAAGCATACGACTGTAATTGCGGCCATGACACTTGGTACTCTTTCTAAATATTAAAAACATTTTTTTTAATAATGTCCTATTCAAATAGAAGTAGTTTCAATACTTTTCAAATAGTTCAATAGTTTCAATAGTACAACAATACTTTCTTTCTTTATTTTTTCCTACGCCTGTTTACTTCGACTTTTTAAGTCATGAGTCTTCTTATGCAGGTTGGAGCTGTTAAAGGCGACGATAGTCATAATTTTTTCTCTCTTCTTCCAGATATCCAGGGAGAACGTAGTTTACTAACCGGACGCAATCACATTTCACTCCCCAGCTACAATACATAAAAATCATAATAATTTAATTACAAACATTCAAAAGATAATGTAAGGAATATATACGTTGAAAAGGTTGCCATGTATACAGGGTGGTTCAGAGTTAAGTGACCAAACTGAAAATATTAATTGAAGACCTCAAAACAAGAAAAAAATTCCTGTGAAGGTATGCCCACAAACGCTTTGTTTAGGAGATATTCACACCTAAAGATTTTCATTGTTACGAGTTATTTAGGTTGTATTAACTAAATAAAACTTATTAATTTGTTCCAACAACTTTACTAATTAAACGTAAACATTAAATTCACATTAAGTGTTGTTCAAAGTTATTTCCTTGAGCATTAACACACGCTTGGCATCTTTTTTCAACAGCAGCAGTGGCAGAACGGCACTGGATATGTGTTATTGTTTCACAAGATTCAATTATCCTTCTTCGTAAGGAGTTAAAGTCATTGACGGGACTTGCATAGACTTTTTGTTTAATGTCACCCCAAACAACAAAAGCCTAAGAAATTCCAACCATAAGCGATATTATTGCTGCATTTTTTTTATTATCAACAATATACACTGACAGGCAAAAAATTCCACCCACTTGATTTTTCCATGTTTTCATCTAAAAATATTTCTGTAAGTTGTATTTGTATATAATACATGTATTTGTATATATGTATTTAGATAATACTTAGTATTTATGGAATTTTATAATCTTTTTTACCTTTAATAATCAAAATGTGATTGGGTAAGAAAGATTAGAGAAAAAAAAATTGAAAAACGAACCATTATTATTCTAAAAGAAATTAATTACATCATCGTTTAGTAGAGCGTGTTTCCTCCTCTTGCCTTCACTACTTCTTGAAGACGCCTCGGCATACTTTCCACCAGTCGGGAAATGTCCCTTTGCTGGAGGATAGCCCATTCCTCCCGAAGAGCCCTTTCAAGGTCCTGCAGTGTATCAGGAAGTGTTGCACGCGCTCTTATTCGTCTTCCGAGGTTATCCCATAAATGCTCAATGAGGTTCACATCTGGAGAACGCGCTGGCCAGGCTAAAACCTCAATATTGTTCTGTTGAAGGAATGTCTGCACTATGCGGGCGACATGTGGGGGTGCATTAGAATAGAACGATAGCCGATTTCGTTGAGGATAGGCAACACATGAGGTTCCAAAATCTCATCTACATAGCGAATGGCCGTCAAAGACCCTCCAAGAACAACAACCAATTCTGTGCGGCGCTCCATTGAAATCCCAGCCCACACCATTAAGGAACCACGTTGGAAAGGTTGCCTCTGGAAAAAATTAGAGACTGCATTACTTTCGTTTCTTCTTCTCCACACCCTTTCACTCCCGTCTGGAGATCGAAGAGCGAATCTTGACTCATCTGTAAAAATTACAGTACTCCATTCGTCCATAGTCCAATGGCTGTGTTCTCTAGCAAAAGCCAGCCGTGTTACTCTGTAAGTTCTGGTCAACTCTGGTCCTCTTACTGGACGAAAAGCCATTAATCCATACTCATTTAATCATCTCCGAGCGGTATGTTCAGAAATTTGCACACCTCGAACTTCTTCGAGTTGATGAATCGCTTGAACAACGGTAAGGTGCCGGTTTTGTGAAATTCTCAAAGTCAAAAACCGGTCATCTCGTGGTTCTGTTACCCTAGGCCGCCCAGAACCGGGCCTTCTATTGTAAGAACCAGTTTCCCGAAAACGCCTTACGGCGTCTCGTGAAGTTTCATATGTAACTCCGATGGCATTAGCAGCAAATCTAATGGAACGTCCAACATCAATAAGTGCCACACCACGCACAACATCCTCAGCACTAGGCACAAGAGGCATTTTTTAACTTGATATTGAAAAAAATTAAAAGCCGGAGACTAAGAAATGTGCTTTAAGAAACGGCACTGAACTAATGATACCGAATAATCATTTTGATTTCATAGAAAGTAAACATTGGAATATAGAATCATTTCATTAAATTAAGGATTAAGGGTTATTGTCCTCTATATTAACATTCCTAATTGAAAAGAAACAAAAAGATTACCTATTTATTCATTAAAAACAACAGACCAATCCGAAGCAGAAATATTTTTAGATGAAAACATGAACAAATCAAGTTGGTGGAATTTTTTGCCTGTCAGTGTACTATTATCGAGAAAACCTATTCAGTATACATATTTAGAGTAGCTACACACATTAAAATACCTAAGTTGATTATTAACTACCTCTCATCCGGAATCCAATCTCACCCATACCATAACAGTAGAAGAATTCCTTACATCACCCATTCCACTTTCCATTCCAGCAGTTAATCCTTCTGAGGTCAAACATCACTTACAAAAACTTCCTCTCCGTAAATCTCCTGGATACGACCTCCTTACCTCTCAAATCCTTCGACAACTTCCTCCTAAAGGTGTTATATTTCTCACCTACTTATATAATGCCATCCTAAGAACCACCCACTTTCCTCTTTTGTGGAAACATTCCACTATTATCCTGTTTCCGAAACCAGGCAAACCTCCTAACACCTCAACGTCCTACAGACCAATTAGCCTACTTCCGATTCTCTCAAAAATCTTTGAAAAGATCCTTCTGAAACGAATCCTACCCTTTATAGAATCCCAAAACTTTCCTTCACATCAGTTCGGATTCCGTTCACAACACTCCACAGTCCAACAAGGAGTCCGAGTGGTCGATCATATTTCCGCAGCATTGGAAAGCAAGCAATATTGCTCGGGTGCATTTCTGGACATAGCTCGAGCTTTCGACGGGGTATGGCGCGCCGGGCTTCTTTCCAAGATGAAAACCTATCTTCCTCAGTACTTATACCTTGTCCTCCGTTCCTATCTCTCAGATCGTACCTTCCGAGTTCGCTGCGGTAGTGAATTATCGAATTGCTATCCAATTGAGGCAGGTGTTCCTCAAGGTAGCGTATTGGGTCCCGTCCTTTACATCCTCTTTACCGCCGATATCCCTGTCCATCCCGATACCTTCCTGGCAACTTTTGCTGATGACACCGCCATTCTATCATCCAACTCAGATCCTGATATAGCATCCTTAAACCTTCAAAGACACCTCTCCCTAATTGAGCACTGGTGTAATAAATGGCGAATTAAAGTAAACGAATCCAAATGCCAACACATCACCTTCACGCTCCGACGCAGTTCCTGTCCACCAGTACACTTTAATTCCATTCAGCTTCCTTTCTCAGACACAGTCCGGTACCTTGGCTTTCTCTTAGACAGACGACTAGACTTAAAAGACAGGAACTAAGCCGACGATACGGACAACTATACCGGCTACTAAACAGAAAATCAAAACTTTCCATTGAAAACAAGTTACTGATCTACAAGACAATACTGAAACCTTTCTGGAATTACGGACTTGAACTGTGGGGAACAGCAAAATTTACTAACATCAAACGCATCCAATCCTTCCAATCAAAAGTCCTTCGAACAATAGTCAATGCTCCTTTCTATGTAACCAACAAAACCCTATACCATGACCTTAATATCCCATTTGTCCTAGACCTTATCCCAGCAAAATTATCGAAATTCCACCAGAACCTTACCCATCATCCAAATCCCTTTGCACAATCTCTATCCAGCACCACCCATCCATATAATCCTCCAAGGAGGTTAAAACGGCAGTGGCCCCGCGATCTTTTATAGTTTTTAAATATTGGAGTTCTGGCAATGGCCAGATTCTCCACTCACGACTTGAGTGTATGTGGCTAAAGCACTCTTGCTCAATCTCCACTGGGTTTAGCCCTAGTGACGCGGTTGAGAGAGGAGTGCAGGGAACTCCTGGAGTCATACTTTTCCCTCCATAGTTGGAGGGACAAGTCTGGTTTGGAGTTCTCTCGCCAAGTTGTAAATATTGTATATAGGTGTGCATGTGTTCTTTTTATTTATTTATTTTTAGGTTATTTTATTCTTATTTATTGTATATATATACTATTTTTCTGTATAATTTATTTTATTTAATGTACATAGAGTGTGAATGTGATCTGTTAACACTCTTATAAATGTCCTTGAGACAGATTGTAATATATTTCAATAAATAAGCTTATAAAAAAGAGGATTATTAACTAATTGGAAAATAATACACCCCAACAGTTGCCTGATAGTAAAATCAACTCATGGCCACTATAGTAAAATCAACAACCAAGAAAATTAAAATTGATCCACAAACTGTGTTTTGTTTTATTTTTTATTCAAACATTTCTTTATTAATAAACATTCTTAAAGTATCTCACGACTATTTCTTTTTGTTTACAACATATTTTTAAATTGCAATAGACTATAATATATAGCAATATTTTAATTATTAAAAACCTAAATTATATTTTAATTAATATGTTTGGTTGACATTTTTATTCATCTATTTTATTATATATTTTATTAGTTTTTTTATTGTTATTTACAACTTTATACATATATAATAAGTAAATCTGCCAAAATTATAAAAATTTGTAAAGAAACTACCCATTGATAGCACTTCAAAACTTAAATTTAAATTATCTTGATAATTGGTAATTGGTTGACTGTCGTGGATAATGAAGAGAAAAATAGTTGGGGTGGTCAGTCAAAAAGGAAGGCAGAAATAAATTATAATATTTATTTTTTACATATGCCGACGTTTCGACCTGAAGTTCAGGCCTTCATCAGGGCTAAGAAAATAACCAGATAACAAGGTATGAGAAACATAAGTAATGATGGTAAAAAAGATAATAAAAAATAAAAAAAATAGAAAAATAAAATAGATAAATATAAAGTAAAATGAAATTGTTAGAATAATGACTAAGAGCTAAGAGATAAATAATAAAAACCGTTACAAAGTGTGGAATGATGAAGTAGGCATAATCAAAAAGGGTGACAAAAGTGTTACAATGCGAATCTTAGAATAAAATGTAAAACATAAAAAAGAAATATGAAGTTATATAAGTAATGAAAATAAATAGTAAAATTAAAACATTGAGAATGGAGTAGTTAGATAGAAAATTGAGATATTGTAAAGTCTATCAAGATGTACAGACAATGTATAATATAATACAGAGTTAAAAACAGAGAAAAGGAATGAAAGGAAGGAGGGAAGAAATTGAGAAAGCTGAAATAAGAAAGAAATAAAAGAAGTACTACCTGTCTCCTTAAGCGTCGCAGGGAGAATAAAAGTCGTTACAAGGGAGGGGGGAGAGAAGAGATGTGTAGGTGGCGTCATCTCTAACGGTTATCCGACGAAGTTTGAACTAAAGCGCTGGAAGTGTAAATAGGTACGAGAGATATATTACTCAGAAAAATTATGGGAAATTGAACGAAAGTTAATAGAAAGTGAAAGAAAAATAACTATTGAGTAATAAGGGAGAAAAATTGAAATAAAAATATATCATATATACAAATATATATATATACCTATATACATATACATACATACACATACACACACACACATACATATATATGAATATATATAAGGAAGTTGTCAGCAAAAAGGAAAGGAATATAACTATGGGTGTTTTAATAAATTCAGAATTTGGGAGTAGGCTAAAGAAAAGTTCTGTTTGTCAGATTTTAGATTCACTGTCTTTGGTTGAAGCTGGATGTGGAGGGTTTCAGAAATGAGTCGCTTGTCATGGTTGAGAACTGTGGCAAGGATGGATGTTTTGTCGAAATCAAATGAAATAATTTTACCGCTTCCAAATTATCCGAACATTCTCTCTCCCTCAATCATTCATTTGATTTCGACAAAACATCCATCCTTGCCATAGTTCTCAACCATGACAAACGACTCATTTCTGAAACCCTCCACATCCAGCTTCAACCAAAGACAGTGAATCTAAAATCTGACAAACAGAACTTTTCTTTAGCCTACTCCTAAATTCTGAATTTATTAAAACACCCATAGGTATATTCCTTTCCTTTTTGCAGCCAACTTCCTTATATATATTCATATATATATGTATGTGTGTGTGTGTGTGTGTATGTGTATGTATGTATATATATACAGGTGTGTGTATATATATATATATATATATATATATATATATATATATATATACACACCTGTATATATAGATATATATATATATATATATATATATATATATATATTTGTATATATGATATATTTTTATTTCAATTTTTCTCCCTTATTACTCAATAGTTATTTTTCCTTTCAATTTTTCTTTCACTTTCTATTAACTTTCGTTCAATTTTATATAATTTTTCTGAGTAATATATCTCTCGTACCTATTTACACTTCCAGCGCTTTAGTTCAAACTTCGTCGGATAACCGTTAGAAATGACGCCACCTACACATCTCTTCGCTCTCCCCCTCCCTTGTAACGACTTTTATTCCCCCTGCGACGCTTAAGAAGACAGGTAGTACTTCTTTTATTTCTTTCTTATTTCAGCTTTCTCAATTTCTTCCCTCCTTCCTTTCATTCCTTTTCTCTGTTTTTAACTCTGTATTATATTATACATTGTCTGTACATCTTGATAGACTTTACAATACCTCAATTTTCTATCTAACTACTCCATTCTCAATGTTTTAATTTTACTATTTATTTTCATTACTTATATAACTTCATATTTCTTTTTTATGTTTTACATTTTATTCTAAGATTCGCATTGTAACACTTTTGTCACCCTTTTTGATTATGCCTACTTCATCATTCCACACTTTGTAACGGTTTTTATTATTTATCTCTTAGCTCTTAGTCATTATTCTAACAATTTCATTTTACTTTATATTTATCTATTTTATTTTTTCTATTTTTTTTTATTTTTTATTATCTTTTTTACCATCATTACTTATGTTTCTCATACCTTGTTATCTGGTTATTTTCTTAGCCCTGATGAAGGCCTGAACTTCAGGTCGAAACGTCGGCATATGTAAAAAATAAATATTATTATTTATTTTTGCCTTCCTTTTTGACTGACCACCCCAACTATTTTTTTCTCTAAATTTATCTTGATTTAAAAAACATTAATTTACCGATTTTGTTTGCTTCTTTTTTCGCTCCTTCCTAATTCACTTCAGCTAACCCCTGATAACTTGTATAAAGCTTAAAGAGTATTTATTATTTTTAGACTGGTAAAATACTGTTTTAAAAATATTTATCATGTTGTATAAAAAAGGTGTTATCTTAGCAATTTTGGAATGGCTAAGATATTTGAGGTGGACGTTTAGCTTTTACTGAATTAAAGAGAGGTTATTGCGGGCGGTGTGACTTGTTGGTCGGGGAGCAGGCTCACCTAGCTCCTATATAGTCTTCCATTTTATTTCACATTCTACTTCACACTGTCTTTTACAATCGTAGAAAAATGGAACGTGTACAGATTTTGTAGGCCATAGGGGGAACCTTGTACATAAATCTTTTTCTGCAACAATTCAATTTGCATTGTTACGTTTTAAAATTTATTCAATTCAATTTTATTAATACGTTAGGGGAACAAGTTAGTTCCGTGCCTGCCTATCTACCGTTTTTATTTGTTATTTAAATAAACAGGACAAACAGAATCGTGTAGCATCAGAGAATGATAATTGAATTCCATCTTCCTACAAGATTAACTTTGTTTTAGAGAAATTTTAAGCTTTTATGTAATTAAAAGTATTTTTTGTAATGCTAATATTCAAAACTAAATCATTAAATTGAAAATCCTTCTTCGTAAACCAACGAATGCCTGTCCTACAGTTTCCTTTAACAATACTCCACTTATCCCTGTTGAGCAAATCCGAAACCGAGGACTCCACCTGGACCAACTTTTTTTTTTTTTATTTATTTATATTTTTTTTTTTATTATATACATTACAACATGTCATACTGATAAACTACATGTTTATGGTTGCATTAACCTTACACATGACATAATGGTGGTTTGAATACTACTTAGAAAATGGAAATTAATTTTTTACAGTAGGAAAAATCACATAAAAACCTACATAAGATGTATATGAAAAAACAAGGTTACAATCATTAAAAGTACAAGAAAAACTAAATATAATTTATGTGCAAAAGGAAACTATATATATATATATATATATATATATATATATATATATATATATATATATATATATATATATATATATATATATATATATATATGTATATATATATGTATATATATAGATATGTATTATTATTTGTACTATTATTTTGTACATTATTGTTATTCTGAAGGGACTTAGTCCCAGAATAAAGTTTTTTTTTCTATCTATCTATCTATCTATCTATCTATCTATCTATCTATATATATATATATAGATAGATAGATATATATATATATATATATATATATATATATATATATATATATATATATATATATATGTGTAAATATATATATATATATATATATATATATGTGTAAATATATATATATATATATATATATATATATATATATATATATATATATATATATATATATATATATATATATATATATATATATATATATAGATAGATAGATAGATAGAAAAAAAAACTTTATTCTGGGACTAAGTCCCTTCAGAATAACAATAATGTACAAAATAATAGAATATTACTGGCCTGAACGTTGAAACAATAAATAAAATTGATAAAATAAAATAAAAAGTAAAGAAAACCTTAGGTGCACAAGCTATATACAAACAGATAAAACTATGTACAGAGCATTTAAAATTATGAACAAAACAATTAAAACTATGAACGAATCACTTGAACTATGAACAAAATTATATTTAAGGGTTGAACAACATAAACATACACTTTGAGAAATGAAGAACGAAAAAGAGATACAATGAGTTCATTTCATAAAAAAAAAAAAAACTTTACTTGAATATATATATATAAAAATAAACAGTTACTTATAATTGAATAAAAAAAAAAATAAAAAAAAATGTATGTATTGAAATTCCTACGTCGATAGTAGGAAATGCATGTACTATCTCTTACCAAGTGTTATGATTATATGATTGCTACACAATACATATATAATATCAATAGTTAGCTGGTATCAGACTGTTTTTGGAACAGGAATTGGAATAGGAGGTTTTTGAATGTATACAGGGAAGGGGCATGTCGAATTTTGATCGGGAGGGAATTCCAAAAGTTGACAGAGCGGGCTATAAAGGAATTTTGGAATGAGGCAGATCTATGAGAAGGGATGTATAGGTCAGAGGGTCGGGATCTTGTAGTGAGTGAATGGATTGAGGACTTAAATTGGAGAAGGTTGTAGGCATAAGAAGGACGATGGTCGGTAATGATTTGATAAAGGAAAGTGCCAAGGAAATATTGTCTTCTTAAGGAGGGGAAGAGCCACCCTAACTCAGTGTAGTGGTGGGAGACACGGGAGCGTCTCGGGGTTCCAATTACAAATCTTACGAAACAATTCATAAGTCTTTTGAGTCTATCACGCAGTTCCACCGAGAGGCCATCGTACACCACACAGCTGTAGTCAAAGTGGGGAAAGATGAGAGAGGAAACTATGAGTCTACGGGTATTTTGGGGTAGAAGATGGCGGAAGTGATGGAATAGTTTGAGGGTAGAAATTGCACGGCGGGATATATGAGAGATATGGTGATTCCAGGAAAGGGTTTGATCTATGAGAAAGCCTAAATTTTTAACAAAGGGATAGAAGGTGATGGGGTGGTTGTTTAGATAGAGTGAGGGAAAGTTGGTGTGGGATCTAAGAAGGGGCTTGGAACCAATGAGAATGGCCTGAGTTTTGGCAGCATTTAGCCTTAATCCATTTAAGTTGGCCCAGGCACTAATTCGATCTAAATCTTCTTGAATTTTGGCAAATGCCACCAATAACTCAGCGGGAGAAAAGGATAAATAGATTTGAGAATCGTCGGCATAAAGGTGGTGGGAACAATGGATAATTGAATCATTTAGGTCATTAATATAAGAACTGAAAAGAAGAGGAGACATGCTTGAACCCTGTGCAACTCCTGAGGATAAAGGAAGGTAGGCAGATAGAGGTTGATTAGGTATGGAAACTGCTTGGGTTCGTTGTGAGAGGAAAGACTGGAACCAAGAGATGGAACTATTGGAGAAGGATAATGATTTTAGTTTGTTGAAAAGGATGGAATGGATAATGGAATCGAAAGCTTTGGAGAAATCAAGCAGTATAAGTATGGTTAGTTTTTTGTCATCTATTGCAGTCTGGATATCACTAGTAATTTTAATCAGAGCAGATTGTGTAGAGTAGCCAGGACGGAAGCCAGATTGGAGAGGATCGAGTTGGTTGGATTGTTCAAGGTAGTTGGAAACTTGGGATTGCACTAACTTTTCTAGGGGTTTAGAAAGATTGGAAAGGATTGATATTGGGCGGAAATCTTCGGGAGAGGATGGATTAGGCTTTTTGTTTAAAGGAAGGACAATGGCTTTTTTCCAAGAGGTCGGGAATATTGAATTCTGCAGGGAGAAATTGTAGATGAAAAGGAGTGCTGGGAGGATTTCAGGGAGACATAATTTTATTAGTTTGATAGGAATGCCATCTGGGCCTACGGAATTGGAACGGGATTTCATTATAACGGTAATAAGGTCTGTGGGAGAAATGTCAGAAAAATAAAAATTATTGTCGTTAAAAGGTACCTCTGGAGGAAAGCCGGAAGGGGATGGTAAAGAAGAGGTGGAAACCGATATAAAGTGGGAGTTTAGGTCATCAGGTGATATTGGGAAAACTGAGGAAGGGGATCTAGAAGGTTCACAGAGGGAAAGCTTACGAAGTAGAAGCCATTTTGATTTGATATCAGGAGCTGAGGAAAGGGCTTCGTGAAAGTAGTTCGCTTTCGCTTGTCGGATCCTTGTCTGTGTCGTGTTACGAAGCACTCTGAATATTTGATAATCATCTGCAAGCCTAGTCCGTCTGAAGCGTCTGCGTGCAGCGTCGCGTCTCTTCTGCAGATCCTTAATTTCCTGACACATCCAAGGAGCAGGACGATGACGGAAAGTGGAGGTTTTCAGAGGAGCGTGGGTATTGAGTATATTGAGAAGATTGGTGGTGAGAATATCAACCATGGTGTCGACAGAGGAGCAATGATATATTCCATTCAAATCCAATGTTACTAGATCAGGTAATATTTTTTCTCGAGTAAGGGTATCCAGTTGGCGGAAAGTGATAGTTCGAGGATGGATTGGAGGAGTGCGGATATTATACGTTATTTGTATCAGATCATGAGATGAAAGAAAGGATACTGGCAATTGAGAGGCGGAGAGGAGGTTTTGTGCTGAGTCGATGATGTAGTAGTCTAGCCAAGTGTCAGATCTGGTGGTGTGGTGGGTGGAGGAAAAAGGAACGATGAATAGGTGAAGTGAGAAAAACAGATTTTCTAAATAGGATTTGTCATTGGAGTTTGAGAGGAAATTGGTATTGAGGTCACCGGAGATAATTATTCTGGGATAGAGGGGAACGAAGTTGAATAGAGTTGATTCGAAGGACGGGTCAAATGGCACGAGAGGAGGGCGATATACCACGGCGTAAAGGATAGGAGAAATATTACTGAGAATTTCTACTAAGAGGTATTCTACATGAGGATGATCGGAAGATGGGGAGCAATCGAGGATTCGGGTCTTTAGGCTATTGTGGACAAACATGGCTACTCCACCGCCAGTCCGGTTTACCCGGTCATGACGGAGCAGGATGTAATTAGGCAAGGAGACTGAAGATGAAGGAATATAAGGTTTGAGCCAGGTTTCGGATATTGCTATGATATGATAAAAGTTTTGGGTAAAGTATTGCAGGAATTCGTCATAATGGGCAGAAAGTGATTGAGAGTTAACTTGACATGTGATTAGGGAACTAGACATACAGTGGATTTGGAGAGAAACAGTCAGTGTTTGGTAGCGAGAAGACAAAACGAGTAGAAAGTACAGAAAAGCGATTATCGTACATGAAACTAAGTGAAGAAAAAGTAATATTAACATTAAAAATAAATAAAGAGAATGTACTTGAAAATAAATAGATTGATGAGTGACGGTGTAGAGATAGCACTAAGAGAAGAAGTAAGACTATTTTAATGAGGCTAAGGGGTTGACGGCTTCTAGGTAGTCAGTCAAATACATCTAGATCCGAGGCCTGTTCTATCAGGATGACTCTATGTCCGTCCTCTTTTCGACACCGCACCTTTCCGGAAGCAAACCACGTATATTTGATTTTTCCCGCCGCTCTCTTCTGCCGGGCTAGCCAATAGAGGTGTCTGTTTGTGCGAGTCATCTCTTCACCCAGATAAATTCGGTGGCAGTCATTTTCCTGCCAACCGATATCCCGCGTGGAGAAATCCCTCTTCACTTTCCTTTTCGTAATTAGATCATCTCTAATTGATTGCCTGACAAAGCGTGCGATAACAGGCGGTGGTCGCGAGTCATCTTTTCGGCTTCTGCGGCGATGTACGTTGTCCAGGTCCTCCACACTAAGCTTGATCCCCAAGCTTGCTCCTATACTGGTCACCAAAGCAGCGGGCGTTTCGCCCGGTCGCTCCGGTATACCGCGGATCTCCAGTGATCTACTCAATAGTCCTTGCTCTGCGTTATTCAAGCGAACCTCTAATTCGCCCACTCGGGATTTGAGTGCTTTGTTTTCTAATAGTATTTCCTCAAACTTTTTAGCTTGACCTTCCAGATGTTTTTCAATCTTCGTCAGTCTTTCGTTTAGTTCAAAACTGAGCTCTCCGTATTTATCTAGTGCTGTTTTCATGTTTTTTATATCTTCGTTCACGGTAGCGTCTAAACGATTTACTGCCGCAAGTATTTCTGAGGGGGACGGCTCGGTATTTTGTTTTTTCACCTGTTCGCAGTTAGAGCAAACCCATGTTTTTTTAATTATTTTTAATGCTTCGGTGTCTTTATCATTAAGGTTGACGCACCTACCATGAAAAATTATTTTACACTTAACGCAGTGTATATTGTTCTTATCTTCGCGTGCGATAGAGTTGTTGCAAATATTACACTGCACCATTTTTTAAATTTATTAATGAGAATTACTTCGCAATTAAAATATAAATAAATACCAGGACTGTTGACGGTAGTAAACAACGTCTAATGCTGGTCTAATGCTGTTAGGATTAGTAGACGCCTGCCAGCTCGTTGCTCCCAGAACTCTATCAATCTCGCTGCGTTTTCTTTACTCCGATTATTGTGAAGATCCGACACTTAATAGCTTGATTAATAATAGTGTTTTTTTAAGAAAGAGAAGAAAAAAAAAACTGAACTTAACTGAACTGAAAATTAAATTAAAGTAAACTGAGTCTATTATATGAACGAATTACACCGATGTACACACCAGGGCGTCTCAGGCCAGACTGATATCATATATATATATATATATATATATATATATATATATATATGAAAGGTATAAATAAATAAATATCATAAGTGCCAACATCTGGCGCTACCTGTGCGAGGGTAACGACCTACAAGCCCAACATTTAATAAGTGGTAATAAAAACCTTTAAGAACCACCGACCAAGACCGACAACTGAGTGTTTAAACAGGATCCCGAAAGACCTTTTCACACCTTCCACCAGAAATACGTAAATCTGTACCTGCTGCTTTACCTTGGCCTGGGGGAGAGGGCGTGGTCATCCCTTAGGCTAGGAATATTCAGCCAATCAGGAAAAAGACTACCAAAAGAGAGGGGGATGAAGAAAGGTGGGAAATAGAGAATTGGGACTGAGGACTTCTTTTTGGGACTCAGCGGAGGAGACTTCTCTTTGGGACTCAGCGGAGGAGATTTGATAGATTTTTGACCGCAGGGTTGATAGATTTTATATAAGGGAGAACCTTTTTAATGGAATAGCTGTAGTGCATCCATTCATCACTAAGTGTGATTGATAATAAATAATTAGGAGAAGATAAAGAAACCTTCTATAACTATACCTCCAGAGTACTGAGGTAGTATGTGTATGGATCCAGAAGTTAAAGATTTAAAAATTATAATGGTAAATGGGGCTGAAGTAATATACTTCATTATTATGATGTGCACATGACTACATTTGAGGCAAATTAAACGGTTTATAGCGGCCACGTGTAAGAAATGGATGATTCATTTGTAATTGAAAATCATAAGATAGGAATATTAATATTCATTGAATAGAGTTTGTAGAATATAGAAAACGAAGTCGCCTGAGGTTCATTCAACATTTCAGCAAAATATAAAATAAGTACCCGATAGTGACATTAAAATGTTTTTCACGAACATTTGCCAGCCCATTGCTTAAAAACAAGTTTTGACTTCTCCTTTTGGAGAGCTAAAGGTATATATAAATTAAAATTGTGTGAATGATGAGAATGCTATGAGCTTCTACACCAAAGATATGACATTAAAGCTTAAAGGTAAAAGCTGGTACAAACCACTTAGAAACCTAAGGTAAAATTTTTGTTTTTATTATAGCGGTTACCACACAAGGTAGTAACACTGAATGAATAATATGTCATTGTTGTATTATGTGTGTAAATATAGTTGCCTAAAATTGCACCAGAGATAACTTGAATTCCTTTGAAGACTCTTTTTTGAGAGTATAAATAATAATTATATAAATAGTGTAAAGATAATGTGAATGTTAAGAATTCGAGGAAATGACACTATAAAATCTTGGCTAAATGAGATGTTAGTAAAGGAGGAAAAAACATAGTTCAATGAGAGTAATGTAATGAATGTCAATGTGTATATATATAAGTATATGTTTTGTTTTGTATTCCACTAAACAGATAGATAAACTATAAAGAATTACGAGTAGTGGTATTGATATATTGCAGAATTGGTAAATTTAAGATATGTAAGTAAAATTGAATTACTGGTTGTGTAAAAGCATATTTTTTCAGTATTTCCAGTAGTTAATGTATAAATTTGTGTATATTTGAGTTAAATCTCATCCTATATTGTTTACTTTAAATAAATGTTTACTTTTCATTCTGAGATAAGATAGAGGAAGCCTATTGTAAAGGTATTGATGTATAATATTTAAAGAAAAAATCAAATAAATTTAAGTTTATTTAATTTTTTCTTTTCCCCAAGACTAGGAGAATGCTATGTATTGTAAAGACCGCCGGTGGAATAATTAGTTGAAAGGTATAAATAAATAAATATCATAAGTGCCAACATCTGGCGCTACCTGAGCGAGGGTAACGACCCACAAGCCCAACCTTTTGTAAGTGGTAATAAAAACCTTTAAGAACCACCGACAACTGAGGGTTTAAACAGGATCCCGAAAGACCTTTTCACACCTTCCACCAGAAATACGTTAATCTGTACCTGCTGCTTTACCTTGGCCTGGGGGAGAGGGCGTGGTCATCCCTTAGGCTAGGAATATTCAGCCAATCAGGAAAAAGACTACCAAAAGAGAGGGGGATGAAGAAAGGTGGGAAATAGAGAATTGGGACTGAGACTTCTTTTGGGACTCAGAGGAGGAACTTCTCTTTGGGACTCAGCGGAGGAGACTTCAAGCGGGGGAGTCGAGGGAGGAAGACGAAGACAGCCGGAGAGAGCAGATGGACGGACTAGACGCTGAAGGAGAGCAGAGACAGGGAATCCAGATATGACGGCTAGAAACCCTAGAAACACTATGAAGGACCAGCTAAGTGGTAACAAGCATTTAGTTATACTAATGTAAATTTGTGTTGGCAACCATACATCATTAATTAATATAATCAATATAACACATGTAACTTTAATCAAACATCAAGCATTCTCCTCCAGTATGATTCTCAACTATTCATTATGTATATAGGTTTAGTTATTATTTTGTATATAGATGTTTTTGGTTTTATTTAAGCTTGTAAATATAATAGTTAGTAAACCAACGTAGTACTTTTACCACCCACCTTGCATGCCACCAGTTAGATATAGAACAAATAGTAAATTTAAAAACATGATACCTTTAGGAAGGAAATCCAATAAAAATTATATGGTTCAATCTAGGATACTACTGTAGGGGGTCTGTGGTATCTAACATTTCAATACAAATATAAGTATTAAATACATTTTAATACAAATAAATGCGATTCCTGGAACCCCTTACTCGCCGTAGAAACGCGAGGCCAGGAACATAGCAATATATATATATATATTTACAAATACAATACTTACTCACACAACACACACACACACACACACACACACATATATATATATATATATATATATATATATATATATATATATATATATATATATATATATATATATATATATATATATATATATATATATATATAGATAGATATATACACACACACACACACACACACATATATATACATACACACACATCCTATAAATACAATTTGCTGATTGGGGTGATTGAGTTTATTGTCACTTGTTTGGCGATAGATATGAAACCGTTAAATTTTCACAAATCAACTGATTGATTTAGACGTTTAGTAGTATGTGTTTAGTCCGTCTGTGTGTATACCGTTTCAAAGATGTTTTGTCATAGTTACCTATTGTTCGGATCATAGGGTTTTCAGAAGTTGGTGTAAGCTCAAAAAATCTCTGTGTTTTAAAATAAATATATTTTTTTATTGTGGGAAGCTGTAATTCTGCTAGCATAATAGATACTTTGGTATAACGTGGATAGTTGTTTATGATTCTCATACACATATTTTGAATTACTTCGATCTTTTTGTAATTAGTCTCGCATGTATAACTCCATACTGGGGCAGAATAAGTGATTAAAGGGCGGATTACTGTTTTATATAAAATTAGTTTATTTTTTGTATTCAGTTGTGAATATCTATTAAAATATGGTGACATTTTGCTGATCATGTTTTTTGCATTATTGCACTTGTTGTTGATATGTTGGGTAAAATTTAGGGACCTATCAAGTTCTAGGCCTAAATATTTCACGGAATTGGACCAAGAAATCTGTACTTCTTTTATGTGTATAATATTGTGGTTTATGCGTGGTCTTCTTTTTGTAAAAATAATTGCTTCAGTTTTTTGATCATTTATTTTTATTTTCCATTTTTCAAAATACTTGCAGAGTTTTATGAATTGGGATTGTAACCTGTTAGTTATAGTATCGATTCTAAAAGAAGAGGTGTAAATAGCTGTATCATCTGCATATAAGGAGTATTCTATTGAAGGAATGGAAGGGAGGTCTGAGATGTATAGGTTGAATAGTGTAGGAGAAAGACAGGAGCCTTGAGGGAGACCTGCAGATAGGAAATGGATTGAGGAATGGTCATTCTTTATTGTAATGCAAAAGGATCTATTGTTGAGATATGTGTGAAGGAGGTGGATTATGTAAGGTGGGAATTTATATAAAATGAGTTTATGGATAATACCCTCATGCCATACTGTGTCAAAAGCTTTTTCTATGTCTAGGAGGAGCATACCGACGTGTTTCTTTTCATTGAACGCTTTGGTAATATAGTCGGTCAGTCTGGCTAGTTGGGCTACTGTTGACTACTGTTTTCTGAACCCGAATTGCTCGTTAGATATCAAGCTATTTTGAGATATATGGCTCAGGATTCTTTTTAGAAGTAGCTTTTCAAAAAGTTTTGAAATTATATTAAGTAGACTTATTGGTCTGTAACTACTAACATCTGCTGGGTCTTTGTTTGGCTTCGGAATCGTTATGATTTTTGCTGTTTTCCAAGCCGTCGGAAAATATCTAAAGCGAAGCATACAGTTATACGTCTTTGTTAGGAATAAAATAGCCTTCTTGCTTAATTTCTTAATGGCAATTGGAGGTATAGAGTCTGGACCGGGTGATTTTTTAGTTTTTAACTGCTTTATAACCTGTTTCACCTCTTTGAATGAGATTAAAGGGAATGTATTTGCAACGGGTTCTTTGAGAAAGCTTTTTACGGATTTAATGATAGTTCGATTGTGGTTGTTGGTGCCTAGATCAGCCGAAATATTAGATGCTAATGTGAAATAGTTTGCCATGGCTTCTGCCTTCTCTGTATTAGAATAGGCGAAATGGTTTGCTAGTTTGATTGGAGGGATATGGTGGGGACGATTTGATAGAATTTTGTGTATTTTCCAAAATTGTTTACTACCAGGGGACAGTTCCCTAAGAGTTTCCTGCCACTTTAAGTTCCTCCAACGGTTTAAACGAATTTTTAGGTAGGCATTTAATTTGTTAAAGAGGCATTTATACTTTATGTAAAATATTTTTGGTTAGGGCTAAATCAATAATGCTAGATTTGAATTTTTTCTGAGTTGGTATGTAAGTTGGCTCGTTTGGAGCATGCAATTCAATATTTTTCCGTGATATAAAATTTAATAATAATTTTCCATTTTTATTCGTATTATGGCAGTTCCATTGTAAATTTTTTGCATTTAAGTCCCCGAAAATGAGTGTGTGTTTACCGATATTAAACATAACTCTAAGGTCATGTGTATTTATTTTATTCGATGGGATATAAACTGCAAGTGTGTTAATAATTTTGTTTTTGACCTTAAGTTGAATTGCAGTCGCTTCCGCGTATTTTAAATTATCAATCGGCCTGTAAACGTGTGATAGATCTGAACGCACCAGTATTATAACCCCCCCGCCTGCTCTGTTCCTGTCCTTTCGGTAAACAGTGTAGCCAGGAACCGAGAATCTGTCTTGAGCAGATAAACGAGTTTCGCTTACTGATACTATATGAGGTTGATTTTGATGTAGAAATTGTTTGAATTCTATATCATTTCGACGAAGTGTTTGGGCATTCCACATCATTAATTTTAAATGTCGTCTACCGTTGTTCATTATGAATAAAAAAAAAAATTACATAATCTCTAATATATAAGCAATAGTAAAAAAATAATGATACATAAATGGAAGAAACAAAACATATAGGTAAAACTATGTGAATATTAATAAGTCGTCAGAATGATTTAATTTAAGATATATAAGGTGTTGTATTGTTTTTGTTTAAGTATTAAGACATGTTTTGCTTAACATAAACAATAGCAATTTAGTATACATAGGTTCGGAAGTTGATGTGAAAGTGTTGACTGTTTTCGTGGTAGCTGTGTATTTACATTTGATTGTACTCACTTTAAGGCCAGTAGTACACAGAGGAATATTGTAGTTAAAATATACAATATGGGATATTAAACTAATAGATAAGAAAATATTACATAAATAACATCTTAATCCTATTTTAAGCATTTTAAACTTTTGACTGTTAATCAATTAATGATAATAACCCTTCTATTACAATAAATATTTTTGACATGATGTCTTCTGCCGATTTTACTTCAGAAACAATATTTTTAAATTTATTGATTATTTTATTTAAGTTAAAAAGTTTGAAAATGTTTTTAAATTCTTTCAAACATTCAGTAATTGATGGTTCGTTATTAGAAGGATTATGTCAACTAATATTGTCTGAGAATGTTTTTTGAAACCATTTTGAGTCTGTTTTTGGTAAGGAAGGAAAATCATTTTGTCTTGGCTTGAATATTTTTTTTTGTGAAGGGTGGATGGTTGGTCGTTGTTTACTGAGCTTCAATTGCTGGTTTCATATGAAGTGTGGGCATTTTTCGTAATTTGAGAAATGACTTTCATTGCAGTTACTGCACTTCAGGACGAAGTCTTCGCGTATGATATTAGGGCAGTCTCTTGATAAGTGTTCCTCGGAGCGCTTAAGAAGACGGGGTTTTTTGAAGCAGTTTCGAGCTACGTGATTATATTCTTGTCATAAAAAACATTGCGTCAACACTTTTTTGCTCACATATTTTTCCCATGATATAACATTATCACAGTATTTTATGTGATTAAGTTGTACCAATTGTTCTTTATTATTTAGTATAATGATTGATAATGGTATTTTTTTTTCAACACCATTTTTTAGTCATTTGAAACATTTTGTAAATCTCTAAGCCTTGTTTGCTTAGATCGGCTTGAATGGTTTCGATAGGATAGTCCGGGGGCATGCCTTGTAATACCACTTTAGGCTTAATCTCATGTTTAGGAGTATAGGTATCGAAATTATGAGTAAGTATTTTAAGTTCATTTTTAACGTTTATGAAGTCTTCATTATTATATACATAAAAAATAGTTTTATTTCCACCATATTTGATATTTATATCTTTTATTGAATGTTTAAGTTTTGTAATTATTTCCTTGTGATTTGAGAAAGAGGAATCAACTACTATTGGGGGAAATTTTTGTAATTCAGGATTTGTATTAGTTTGGGCAGAGATCTCTTCATCTTCTTCCTCATCGGAGAAAACCGAGTAACTATTTTTAATAGGAATGTTATATAAGGTTGACTCGCCTCTTCTTCTTTTAGGAGCTAAATTTGTCTGTCCATCTTTTTCTGAAGTGCTAGAAGTTTCTTCTTCGTCTTCCGTGTTCACTTTGCTCCCCAAAGGGGCATTCTTACTTGAAAGATTGTTACCGGAAATAATATGAAAGTTCTAAGTTGATCACTATTAAATAAATTCGTATTATAAATAATACTAACTAAAAACTGAAATAAAATTAAAACGAAACAAAACAATTAAAGCAGAGGTTATAGTGTATTTACTTGGCGGCTGCTAGAGTTAGACTGCGACTAACTTGGAATTCTCATACTAGACTGAAACGACAAGAAACCGCTCGACGTTTCCGATTACTTCAGCACTTACTACACAAACGCTCTAATCTTTCTATTAATTACAAAAGACTCATATACTTGACTATAATAAGACCTATTTGGACTACCGGAGTTGAGCTATGGGGCTCCACTAAACCATCCAATTCCTTTCGCATCCAATCCTTACAATCCAAAATCCTTCGTAAAATCCTCAATGCTCCTTACTTTGTCACTAATAAAATTATCCATAAAGATCTTAATGTTCCTTATGTTTCAGATCTGGCCCATTCCAGATACCTATCCTTTCATAATAAACTTCAAAATCATCCCAACTCTCTCGATTCTAACCTTGCTTCCTCTTCAATTCCTGACAACCCTCCGAGGCGTCTGAAAAGAAGATGGCCCCGTGATCTCCTAATGTAGTCATATCATTAGAGTGCTACCATTGGGTAGTTACTCAGCAAGTGTATTCATGTCATTATATCTATTATGTCCAAATTTACTTAATGTATTTATGTAATACAGTTGTAAATGTCATTAAGAAATAAAAATTAAAAAAATAAAAATAAATTGAACTGTTTTGAAGAAATGTTTTCTTAAAAAATAAAATATACTAATAAAATATTTTCGTCTTATTGCACATATTTTTCTTTAAACAGTGTAAAATTTGTATTTTTGATTTTTCAAAATAATAACTGATTAATGAAGTACTGTCCTTAAGAAAGGAAATACTTTTTTTTTTAATTAACCAGGAAACTATGCCACATTTTTAATCCAGTCCTCTTTTCTCAGATTAGATTATGCTAATTAAGTAAATGAATTCAATGTTACAAAAGTTGAATCATTTAGGTCACAAAGTTGAAGCATCAGCTTTCCTTTCCAAGGTCCAATCGATTTGTTTCTGTGAATTGGTTTTAATTATTTTTTTTTTCTTTTACGACGATACAAATTATCTAGGCATTGAATATAATTGAAAGTTATACGTTTTCCTGTAATTATTATCTTATTTTATTTTATGTGTTTAAAAATAAAAATAATTCTTTTTAATTAGGCGACTTAAAAATACAACATTAAAAAATATGTATTCTAACTGCTAGATAATAGTTACACAATAAAGGAGTATATTTTAATATAATATTTTATTATGATATTTTTAAAACTTAAATTTTACTAGCAGTTATTATTTATTTGCAATTTTAAAATTCACTGTAGTATTGAATAGCACATTATTTATTTCACTACTTTACCAATAATGACCGAAAAAAATGACAAATCTAACAATAACCAATTTTCTTCTTCTTTAGAATAGTCAAAACCTTATTACTATTATTATTTATCTTTTATTAGGTGTGATTCTTTTTCTTAATTTCTGGAACAAAATAAGAGATGGCATAGTAGCCCTTAAATGATTTTTATGATAAAATTAACAAACATTGTAAATAATAATAATATGTTTATGTTAAATTTATGACATGAATGCTTAGCTAAGCTCCCTTCCAGGTTGATGCTAATCAGGCTGATACTTGTATTTTTGAAGTGGGTGCTTTTTATGTTGGTACAAAAGCCTAATGAGGGAAGAAGGATTAATTTCTCCTCACACGCCTTGTTTTTATTACACGATAATTAATTAAAGTATACAAGAAGTGCCGAGAGGGGAAACAAAGCATTTCTTTTTTAAATGGAAATTTTATAACAAAACATTTGTTTCCCAATTATTTAAGGTATAAACATCAGTGTTACGGGATGTCACGGTCATATTTTTTTTTTTATACCAACGAAAAAGATCGAAGTTGGACAAAATATATGGGTTCTGAGAACTGGAGGACCAGTTCAAGAAGCGGTTGTTGCCTCTGTGATGTCTGTAGCTACTGCAGGAGGCGGAGAAAATAAATTTATTAAAGTGGAATGGAAGGCAGTGGATCAGCTGATGAGAAGGTTGTCTCCTCAACTCCTCTCTCAGTTTTTACCAATTTTATAGCGGAATCTCTCTGATTATTCACGTGATACAGTTAAAGTGTATATCAGAGCAGTTGATATTTACTGTTGGCATCTTTTTTTTTGTTATTTTAAGGAAAAAAAAAAAAAAAAAATTTTTTTTTTTCTTTTTTTTTATTTATTTATTTATTTTTCTCTTATGATATGCGGTATGATCAGCAAGTGATGGCCAGTAAGGTGCCCAAGAGGTCTCGGTCAGACGGAGTTAGCTCACCAGCCAAACAAAGGACTCGTCGCTGCCTACGAGAAATACCTCCAGTGACCAAAATGAACACTTCAGAACCAGAACCTCAGCCCCAACCAGGTACGTCTGCACAAGAAACGATTGAAGAATCACCTTTCTTTACTCCAAACCCCTACCAAGTGCTTCAAAATGACAAAGAAGTAATGGAGTCTGCAGCAATACCCAGAGAACCAAAGCCTCCTCCGATATTTGTGAAAAATATAAAAAATTTCCAGATGTTCTGCACCCAACTAAATAAAATCTGCTCTGGCAGTTATTCATGCCTTAACAGGACCAATGACACCAAGATAACACCTGATTCTGCAGAAGCCTACCGAAAAATAGTGAAGTACTTATCAGAAACAAATGCGAATTTTCACACTTACCAGCTGAGGCAGGAAAGAGCTTTACGAGTGGTGATAAGAAATTTACATTCCTCAACCCCCACTGAAGTTATTAAAGAAGAACTAACGACGCTTGGTTTCAATGTACGCCAGGTAACAAACGTTTTGAAGGAGGACAGGGAACAGCCAGGATTACGAAATAGGATCCCACTACCATTGTTTTTCGTGGACTTGGAGCCATCACCAGGTATCGAAAAAATATATGATATCACAAGAATATACTATACAATGGTGAAAGTTGAGAAGCCATATCCCAAGAGAGACATCGTGCAGTGCCATAATTGTCAGACCTATGGCCACACGAAGACATATTGCCACCATCTGCCGCGTTGCGTGAAGTGCGGTGAACAGCACAAATCTGTAGAGTGCACCAAACCTATACAAGATCCAGCAGTATGTGCCCTATGCTTGGAGGGACACCCGGCCAACTACAAAGGCTGCCAAATTTACAAGAATCTCAAAACCAGACACCAGAAAAACCGGATTCAAGATGAAGCACTAAGAACAAGAAGAGAGAGAGAGCCTTCCAGAATTGTAAACAATGATGTATCATTCTCCCAACTACTTAGAGGTAAGACTTTAACCGATAAATGTCAAGCCCTGCCACAACAACAACCTCAAACCCAACCTCAAAATCCTCTTCATCCTAATATACCTAACCACCAACAACAAATTCCTCATATTCCTCCTCCTTCAAATGCAACAGATCTCACAAGTTTGTTAGCATCTTTCCTCACCGATTTCAAATCCCTTGTTACTCCACTCATATCACTCCTCACGAATCTCGTATCTCACCTCATCCCTCCTTTGAAAAATCCTTAAATGACTCACATCCCTAAACCCATATCCATTCTCCTTTGGAATGCGAATGGTGTTAGAAATCATACAGACGAACTATCTACTTTACTACTTGACAAGAACATTGATGTGGCACTAATTACTGAAACTCGACTAACCACTAAACAGCACTTCAATATACCACAATACCTGACATATCGTACTGACCACCCTGACGGAAAAGCACATGCCGGTACTGCTGTAATTGTACACCAATCCCTCTCCCATCACCTACTCCCATTACCAATACATGATTTCCTACAGTCCACCGCTATCGTGATAAAAACCTTCTCCTTTCCGGTCACTCTTGCATCAGCGTATTGCCCTCCTAACCGATCCATATCCAATGCCCAATTCAGTTCTCTCCTCGACTCCTTAGGACATCACTTCATCTTGGGTGCAGACCTAAATGCCAAGCACCAACAATGGGGTTCCAGAACCACGAATTCTCGTGGCCGAACCCTGCTGTCTGCACTCAATTCCCAACGTTTTCACCTCCTTTCCCCCAACTCTCCTACCTACTGGCCCACAGATCCCAACCGTAATCCTGATCTTCTAGATTTCTTTATCCACAGCGGCTTAAGTCCCCTCAATTGTTCCATTACACGTCTAAATGAACTTTCCTCTGACCATAGTCCTCTAATCCTTAATGTTTCACTTGAACCTGTTCCCAAACCTTCTCCACCGTCATTCATTAGGGGCCCAGTAAACTGGGACCTTTTCCGCCAAATAATCTCCGATAATATTGATCTCAACATATCCCTCAAAACTCCCGATGACCTTGATAGTGCCGTAAATTCCTTTACTACCACAATCCAACAAGCCGCCTGGACTGCCTCCTTTCCAAAAGACTCCTCCAGAATTCCTATAAAGACCATTCTACCCCAACACCTCCTTAACCTAATCCGCACCAAACGCCGTGCCAGATTATTATGGCAACGATCCCGACATCCTACCGACCGCTGCTCCTATAATTACTACTGCAAACAATTAAAACTGGAATTAGCCACCTTCAGATCACAATCCTTCAACTCCTACCTATCCTCCCTCTCTTCTCGCGACAATTCCCTTTGGAAAACCACAACAAAAATCCTAAATCCTCACCGCATTTCCCATCCTCTCCGACGAGGTGATGGCTCCTGGGCAGCATCTGACGAAGATAAAGCTGAGGAGTTCGCCATTCACCTATCCAATACATTTATTTCACATCCGGAATCCCATCCTGCCCACACCGTAACAGTAGAAGAACTCCTTACATCACCAATCCCACTTTCCTTGCCCCCAAAAGCTATTCATCCTTCCGAAGTAAAATTTCAATTAAAAAAACTAATCCTCCGTAAAGCTCCTGGACATGATCTCCTTACACCTCAAATCCTTCGACAACTTCCATCCAAAGCAGTCATATTCCTTACATATATCTACAATTGTATCCTACGCACCACCCACTTCCCTCTGTTATGGAAACACTCCACTATTATCCTTTTCCCAAAACCAGGAAAACCTCTCAATAGCTCAACATCCTATAGACCAATCAGCCTACTCCCAATCCTTTCAAAAATTTTTGAAAAGATCCTTTTGAAACGAATCCTACCCATTATAGAATCCCAAAATATCCCTTCCCATCAGTTTGGTTTTCGCTCTCAACATTCTACTGTTCAACAAGGACTCCGAGTCGTTGATCATATTTCCTCAGCCCTAGAAAACAAGGAATACTGTTCGGGTGCCTTTCTGGACATTGCACAGGCATTTGACCGGGTATGGCACTCCGGACTGCTCTCCAAGCTTAAAATCCATTTACCTCAGTCCTTGTACCTAGTCCTCCGATCCTACCTCTCTGACCGCTCCTTTCGAGTTCGCTGTGGAACAGAATTTTCCAATATCTACTCCGTTAAAGCCGGTGTTCCCCAAGGCAGCGTCTTGGGTCCCGTGCTTTACATCCTCTTTACTGCTGACATCCCTGTTCATCCCGATACTTTTCTTGCAACATTCGCTGACGACACCGCAATCTTATCATCCAACTCTGATCCCGAAATAGCATCCTTAAATCTCCAAAGTCATCTCACCTTGATTGAGCACTGGTGTAATAACTGGCGCATTAAAGTTAATGAATCTAAATGCCAACACATTACTTTTACACTCCGACGCAATTCCTGTCCACCAGTACTCTTTAATTCCATCCAGCTTCCTTATTCAGACACAGTCCGGTATCTTGGCTTTCATTTAGACCGAAGACTAACTTGGAACCCGCATACTAGACTCAAAAGACAAGAACTCAACCGACGATACGGCCAACTATACCGACTACTAAGCAGAAAATCTAAACTTTCCATTGAAAACAAGCTACTGATCTACAAGACAATACTGAAACCTATTTGGACTTACGGACTAGAACTGTGGGGATCAGCAAAATTTTCTAACATCAAGCGCATCCAATCCTTCCAGTCTAAAGTCCTTCGAACAATAGTCGATGCTCCTTTCTATGTATCCAACAAAACCCTACATCATGACCTTAACATCCCATTTGTCCTAGACCTTATCCCAGAAAAGTTCTCCAAATTTCACCAGAACCTTACTTACCACCCAAATCCTCTTGCACAATCCCTATCAAGCATCTCCCATCCCTATAATCCTCCAAGAAGGTTGAAACGGCAGTGGCCTCGCGACCTTTTGTAAATTATATAAATTGGAGTTCTGGCAATGGCCAGATTCTTCACTCAAGACATGTGTGTATGTGGCTAAAGTGCTCTCGACCAATCTCCGCTGGCTTTAGTACCAGTGACGCGGTTGGAAGAGTAGCGCAGGGTTCTCCTGGAGTTCCCTCGCCTGATTGTATATAGGTATGCATGTTATTTTTTTTTTTCTTTTCCTTAGTTTTAATTTTCTTATTTTTTAGGTTATTTTATTTTATTGTCTATTGTATATACTTTTGATTATTATTTTGTTCTATTTATTTTATTTTTTTTGTACATATGGTGTGAATGTCATCCTACCTCACTATAACCAATGTCGAACAGACAGATTGTTATAATACTCAATAAAGAAATTAAAATTAAAAAAAAAGTGGAATGGCCTGACACAGAAGGTGTGGTATTGGGAAAGACGGTGTCGATTGATGATGTCTTTCATAGATTGCCAAATGATCCGCTGAATGTCGCAGAGGTACTTAGTGAGCGGCAAAATGAAGCTCTACGCCCTGATGATAAAGTGTTTCTGATATGGTGGCTTTCTTTTAAGGGCGAACGAGGTCGCGGAACCCACATTGCAAAAAAACATCCCAGGGAGGCGAATAACAATACATTGAGGGGCATAGTAAAGAACGTGATAGGTCCTAGGAATGGAGAGGGTGAGTCATCAAAAATAAAAGAGGACATTGTTGAATGGTCTGCTATGTTCAAGAACCTTTTAAAGCAAAATATAGTAAATACTGCGGATTTTGATGAGGCCGTAGGCAAGTTCCTAAAGTTCTTCAAAGTTATCAATGCCGAACTGCCAGGTCCCCAGCACCCAGCCGTAAAATTTTATAGGATGAGGAAAAAATATAAAATGAAAATGGCTGACAAGGGTGCTGGACAAGTTTCAAATCCTCAGAGGGCAAACAAAGCAGACAGGAGTCGTCGGCAGGAGCAGTATCAGTATGAGGTTGCCCCATATAATTATTATAATAAAGGAAAAAAGGTTGTGCAAACTGTGATGAATGCCGACGCTCCAAAACGGTGTCCTCTAAAAATGGCCGAAATCGGGAGGCATTATAAAGACCTCTTTGAAAGCGAAAATCTCTGCGGGCGTGCGGATTACGAACAGTGTGCCCCGATGCCAAATTTGCTGTCCATTTACATAAAAGCTGTCAAGAAAGCCATTAAGTCAACGTCAATGGACACATCGCCGGGGACTGATGGAGTTCTGATCCGCACAATAAAATATTTTGATGTATCAAACATTATCAAAACGATTGCAGAGATAATGCTGAAGGTGGGCTATGTTCCGGAACCACTTCGTCAAGGGCGCACAATATTAATATATAAGGACAAAGGTGATATAAATAATATCTCTACCTGGAGACCGATCACCATATATTCGATTGTGTGCCGAATCATAGAGAAGGTTCTGGACCACGAATTAAGAAAGCAGGTCACCTTCCACAAGAGTCAGAGAGGCTTTATAAAAGGTCTCCCGGGAACGCACGGTCAACGGGAGGATTATCGACGCGCTCTTAAAAGATGCACAAAAAATGAAAAATGACTGTGCGATAGTTTTCCTCGACGTTGTCGGTGCTTTTGACAATGTTGGCCACAAACACATCGTGAGCTCCCTAGAAGCGAGAGGTGTCTCACCGAATCTTACAAATGTCATATCGGCTCTCCTTAGCACGAACACCATAAAGATTAATAACGGTGTCCATGCAACTAGCCAGATCAAAATGCTGCGCGGTGTGCCCCAAGGCGGTCCCCTGTCGTCTTCACTCTTCAACCTGGCCATCGATCATCTCTACCGCGACCTGTGCGATGAGGACTTTTCCAAGAAATTTGGATACAAATTAAGGAATGAGCAGGATTGTGTGGTCCTCACAGGTTTCGCGGATGACCAGGCTGTGTCGGTGCGAGACAAGGGGGCTGCAGAAAGAGTGATTGACAGCATCCAGAGGACATTTAAAGAAATCGGTCTGGCTATAAATAATCAAAAAAGTATGGGCATCGTTGTAAATAAAGGAGAGCTGGAAACTACGGCGCTCTCCCTTGAGAATGGTGAGTACATCCAAACATTGAGGAATGGAGATACGATTAAGTAGAAGAAGAAGAAGATCTTGATCGAATCAATGCCTGGGCAAATGTAAATGGATTAAAGTTAAATGCTGCCAAAACTCAGGCCATCGTCATTGGTTCCAAGCCCCTCATTAGATCCCATACTGACTTTCCCATATTACACCTTAATGACCAGCCAATTTCCTTCTACTCCTCTGTTAAAAATTTAGGATTTTTCATAGATCAAACCCTCTCCTGGACCAACCATATTTCTCACATTTGGCGTCGGACAATCTCTACCCTTAAACTATTTCATCGCTTCCGCCATCTCCTACCTCAACATATCCGTAGACTCCTAATTTCCTCTCTCATCTTCCCCCACTTTGACTACAGCTGTGTGGTGTATGATGGCCTCTCGGTGGAGCTCCGTGATAGACTGAAAAGATTAATGAATAGCTGCGTAAGATTTGTTATTGGTGCCCCGAGGTACTCCCATGTCTCTCACCACTACACTGAGTTAAGGTGGCTCTACCCCTCCTTCCGAAGACAATACTTTCTAGGTACGTTCCTCTACCAAATCATCAACAACCATCGTCCTTCTTACGCCTACAACCTTCTCCAGTTCAAAACCTCAGTCCATTCCCTGTCCACAAGATCTCGACCTTCTGACCTTTACATGCCTTCTCACAGATCTGCCTCATTCCAAAATTCCTTTATTGTTCGCTCTGTCAATTTCTGGAATTCCCTCCCTATCAAAATTCGACATTCCCCCTCCATATCCACATTCAAATCCCTCCTATTCCAATTCCTATCACAAAAACAGTCAGATACTTGCTAACCATTCGAGCGGATTTTAATAGAGAATTTGATATATTTTTATTTTTTAATTCTTTATTTTTTTCGGAAAAGTGTATACTGGTCTAAATAGCTTTAAGTTTCTTGTAATAGTATTAATGGTTTTGTATATAGTTTAGTTTGTTTTGTATATAGAGTTTTTACCTTATATTTTTTTTACATTATTTCTTTTTTTCGATTTATTTTGTTTTGGCCAGATGTAATATTTTAATTTTGTTCTAATTTGTTATTCTCAAGGGACTGTGTCCCAGAATAAAGTTATTTTTCTATTTCTATTTCTATTTCTATTAAGTATTTAGGATGTACATTCTCGGGAGAGCTACAATTCAACGAAGATTTGGTGACTAAATTGAATGATAATTTAAACAAGCTGGTAACCTCTTGCTTACTCAAAAGCAGAAACTTAACATTGTCAATCAATATCTGTTCCCGGGTCTTACATACCCTCTCCAAACTGCGCCCCTAACAAAGCTGCGTCCTGCTATCCCGGAGGGCATCGACATTATGATTCGCAGGAGAGTAAAGGCCATTATTGGAATCCCTGCGAATACTTCCACAGCGATGTTGTATGCCCCCAGGAGATACCGAGGATTGGGATTAATCCGCTGCCAATGGCAGGCTCCTCTTCAACATTGGTCCATTGCTCAGCAACTGTCCCATGTACCAGATGCCCTTTTTCAGTCTACCTTCGATTATTCGGCTGAAATTACTGAATGTGCCGAGAGATTGGGGGTTGATCAGGGTCATCGAAATGTGAAAGCTCTACGGCAGTCGCTACGAGAAAATGCATTTGAGGAATGGGCCAACTGCAGGTGGCAGGGTATTGGTGTTCGCCATTTTAAAGAGACCCCGAAAGCGAATAGATACATTTACGAAAAGCAAGTACTTTCTGGGTCTGAATGGTCGAATGCCCTAAAACTAAACATTAATTATGCACCCCTGCGTGGAGTCCCAGGAGTCAGCGGACAGGTCGGAGAAGTTGGGTCCCTCTGCTGTAAATGCGGCAGAGAGTCTGAAACACCAGCCCATGTGCTGGGAAAATACCCCAACAACTCCCTCCTCATAACACGTCGTCATCACCGGGTCAAGTTCGAGTTGATGAGGCTCCTTAGGGAAAGGAAATTCACCTGCTTTGACGAGGTATATTGCATCGATAGTGAAGGCTCTACGAGATACGCGGATATCGTCGCATTTCCCAAGACAGGAAGGACAGCGCTGATCTTGGATCCAACTGTCCGCTTTGAGAGCAATGACCTCGATCAGACGGGTGAAGTGGAAAGGGAAAAGAAGAACACGTACGATAAATGTATCCCTTTCCTAAAAGATAAATTCCGTGAGACCTTCGGAGAGAGAGGGTTCACCGTGAGAGGCCTCTGGTTTGGGTCTCGCGGAACTATCCCAAAAAGAACAAGGAGCTTCCTCGAGGAACTAGGTGTCGAAATTAAGGACGTAGCGAGGTTGGCTGAAAATATAGTCCTCGACTATAGGAATCATTCACCACCGCGTGCATGGCTAGCCCGAGAGTTTTAATTTATGTATTTATTTATTTATTTAATGAATAATTGAAAACAATAGAGATAAAGAGAGAGAAGTGAGAGAAAGGGAAACTAAATGTTACAAAAAAAAAAAAAAGCATGAACAATGAAAGGAAGGAAAAAGGAACAAAAGAATGGGAAAAAAAATAAAATAATAAAAATGTATATATATGTATATACACTATATGTATATATATACATATATATATATATATACTATTTTACTAATATTAACTAATACTTCTGTATATTTATATATATGTTCATATATTGTCCTAAGGATAGAAGAGTATGCTGTGTATATAGCAACCCAATATAATTGGGCAGCAATCCTTTATAGTTTATATTTTATGAAAATAAAGTGTTTATCTCTATTTATTTATTCTTATAAATATATATTAAAATTACCCTCATTTTTAATTTATAATATTCATTATTCAGACTTATACTGTATCCGAGTAATATAATTGAAATAATTTCATCGCGGCGAATCAAATGGGCTTGTAAAGTTGTTGTACTTAGTAACGAGAGAATTCCTAAAAGGCTAATATTTGCTGTGCCGAATGGTAAGCGTCCGAGGGGTAGACCGAAGCGAAGGTGGGAAGATTGCATTAAAGCCGATCTGAAGGGACTGGGTTTGGACGGCAAACGATGGAGGGAGGTGTGCAATAAGCGATTGATGGTGTCGCCATCGAACCTTCGGGTTCGCTAAGCCTTTTTATTATTATTATTATTATTATTACTATTCATTATTATAATATTTCCTTATATTGTACTTACAAAGAAGACAATTATTATGTATGGCTGCAAACACTTTAACATCAATTTTATTACTCAACCATACAAGGTTTCGGCTAATAAGGTATCAAGTATTGTAAATACAAGCGACCATTAGTTTTATTTTTCTTTTCTTTCCATAGCTCCTTTGGAAATTTTTCACAGAGCGATGTAGCCATTATTTCATCTTGGATATCATTGAAACCGGATTCCGAATATAATCATGAACCTATGTAAATTTCATATGTCTCCTGCATTTTCTAACACTGCCTCAGAGATACTTGAAATAAGGGACCAGTCCATAGATAACGAAGGGGAACCCTTAAAATATCAGGATAGTTTAATATATTTTCAGATTAAGGAATATGGATATTTAGTTGAAGTACTCAATTTAGAGTTGAAAATTGCTCTGGTGATAGCCGAAACGTTGTCTAGATAAAATAAAATATAAGTAAAATGTTGGTTAAAATGAACTTTAGATAGATAGAAAAAAAACTTTATTCTGGGACTAAGTCCCTTCAGAATAATAATAATGTACAAAATAATAGAATATTACTGGCCTGTACGTTTGAAACAATAAATAAAATTGATAAAATAAAATAAAAAGTAAAGAAAACCTTAGGTGCACAAGCTATATACAATACAGATAAAACTATATATAGATCATTTAAAATTATGAACAAAACAATTAAAACTATGAACGAATCACTTGAACTATGAACAAAATCATATATATAAGGGTTGAACAACATAAACATACACTTTATTAATAAAAATGAAAACCTGAAGACACCAAATATAGGTATAATTGGCAGAATAAAAAAGAAATAAGGGGAAGAGATAAATACTTGACTTTTTTTTCCAAATTAAGAAAATAAAAACTTTTTATAGTACATA
Organism: Nezara viridula; assembly: GCA_928085145.1. Classification (NCBI taxonomy): domain Eukaryota; kingdom Metazoa; phylum Arthropoda; class Insecta; order Hemiptera; family Pentatomidae; genus Nezara; species Nezara viridula. The sequence goes on along the minus strand of OV725078.1, from coordinate 192,898,077 downwards.
TTTAAATATATCTGTACTGAATAATAAATCTATATTGTGTGAGATTTGTGTAGAGGAATTTTAATTAATTCACATTGTTCTCAAAGATAGGTAATTGCTTTCCAGTGTAATTAGCTCTCCAGCAAGTTTCGGAGTAATGAGAGCCTACAGAGGGCAAGTAGTCCTCCACTTTCTTGGAGTTGCCGGACCGTGGCATGAAGCTCGGATATGAGCTAGCCAAATTAGTTCCGCCCGAGTTGAAAATGCCCTTCAATTTCCTTAAATCTGTTTGCCATTTTTAAAATTTTATAATAACATTTTCTTTCTGGTATTCCATGAATTCAACATAAGAAAACTCCAATAAGAGGGAATAAGTTGCTTAATACAGCTCCTGAGAATTAAATATTGTAACCCATTTTGATTACGAAGCTCATAATTATTCATAAGAGAATTCGACAAAGATGATAAAGTTGCCTATGAAAAAAAGTAACTATTAAAAATGTTTTTTAATGTTGAATGAGATATATAACGCTAGGCTAGAAAACTACTTGCTTAAAACATAACATTACATCTATTCAGCATCACACTTTACATATTTGAACTGTGTAATGCTGGATAGTTTCTTGAATCAACTGGTGTGTCATGTTTTTCTACCAAAAAAGATACACATAGCAAATAATAATAATTATCAGCCAATAAAGAAAATTGAAACAATAAAAACATATTTAGAAAACAACTTATTTGAGTTCAGTAGTTAGATTCTATACCAATCTTTTCGTGACACTATATTGTATTTTTATTGCTATATTGTTTATATAATTTTAGATGCTGAAGAGGGATACAAAATATCCTTGAAACGTTAAAATTAAAATACCAAAAATAACTCTATAAATTAAGTATTAATTTTTATTAAATTTGACCTGCAGACAAGAAGTAAATAAAGAATAAATAATGACTATAAACAAATAAATAAAATTAAAACCATAAAAATATATTTGAAAATTACTTATTAAAGTGAAGTCAATGGAGATTTTTTCTAAAAGTCTTTCATGTCACTATATTTCTCTATGTCACATTTATTTCATGTTATTTTTATTCGACAGTTGCAATGTCATAAATAAAAAAAAACTTGTAAAAAATATCTAAAATTACCAGTTATTTTTCGCACAAATAAACAAAATCTGTTCTGGCAGTTATTCTTGCCTCAACAGGTCCAACGATAAAAAAATAACACCAGAAACTGCTAAAACCTATCGAAAAATAGTGAAGTACCTATCAGAAACGAATTCGATCTTTTATACGTACCAGCCTTGGGCAGGCGAGACCGTTACGAGTACTGATAAGAAATTTATACTCCTCAACCACAACTAAGTGATTAAAGAACCTCGGCACTTGGTTTCAATGTACGTCAGCTAACCAACATAACAAGAAGTAGCCAGTGTTAAGAAATAAAATTCCACTATCATTGTTTTTCGTGGACTTGAAGCCATTAATAGGTATCGAAAAAATACACGATAAGCAGAATTATGTTACACAATAGTGAAAGTAGAGATACCATGCCCCAAGAGAGAAATTATGCAGTGACATAATTGTCAGGCCGCAAGAAGACTTATTGTCACCATCTGCCTCGTGGAGAGAAATACGGTGAACCGATTCAAGGTGCTAGAGTGGACTATACTTGGAGGGACACCCGGCCAACTACAAATGCTGCCAAATTTACAAGAATCTCAAATCCAGACACCAGAAATACCGGATTCAAGATGAAGCAGTAAGAAAAAGAAGAGAACCTTCTAGAACAGAGAGTCACATAGTTCTAGAACCTTCTAGAACAGTGAACAATAATGATTCGTTCTCCCAACTACTTAGAGGTAAGGACTTATGCGATAAATGTCAAGCATTGCCTCAACAACAACCTTAACCCCAATCTCAAAATCCTATTCATACTAATAAACCTACCATCAGCAACAAATTCTTCATATTCCTCCTCCTTCAAATGTCACACATCTCACCAGTTTTTTTAGCACCTTTCCTCACCGATTTCAAATCCCTTGTTACTTCACCCCTATCTTTCCTCACAAACCTTGTATCTCACCTCATCCTTCCTCTAAAAAATTCTTCTTTGGAATGCGAATAGTGTTAGAAATCACGTTGACGAACTACCAGCTTTACTACTGGGCAAGATAATCGAGGTATCACGATTTACGGAAACTCGACTGACCAGAAAACAGCGTTTAAAAATACCTCAATACATAACATACCATACTGACCATCCAAACCTTAGAGCACATGCCGGTATTGCTGCCATTGTACATAATCCCGTTCTCATCACCTGCTCCCATTACCGACTCAAGATTACCTACAATCCACCGTCATCATAATCAAAATCTTCTCCTTTTCCGTCCCCATAGAATCAGCATATTGCCCTTCTAACATACCCATATATATTGCCCAATTCAGTTCTCTGCTCAACTCCTTAGTACATCACTTCATCCTGGGTGAAGATTCAATTCCCAACGTTCTAGTCTCCTTCCTCCCAACAAACCTACCTACTGGCCTACCTACAGATCCTATCCGCAATCCCTATATCCTTGATCGTTTCATCCACAATGGCTTAGGACCCCTGAATTATTTTCTTACCTGCTTTAAAAAACTTTCCTCTGATCATAGTCCATTATTACTCCAATTATCTCTAGCTCCTATTCCTAAGCCTTCTCCACCATCCTTCGTCAGAGGTACAGTTAAATGGAAATTCTTTCACCAAATCCTTTCCGACAGAAATGACCACAGAATATCTCTGAAAACCCCAGAAGACCTTGACAATGCCGTACATTCCTTTACCACTACTATTCAACATGCAATCTGGACTGGATCCTTTCCAAACCACTCGTCAAGAACTCCTAAGAAAAACAATAAATCTTAAGATCTCATAGACCTAATCTACACCAAACGCCGTGCCAGATTATTATGGTAACGTACTAGACACACCATCGATCGACAATCCTATTATTATTTAAGAAGTTTTTTTTTTATTTAATAAAATTTATAACTTTACATAAATACAACCAGTAAATATACACAGATTAAGAATAATGACTTGAACAGGCTTGAAGAGAAACTACCCAAGGGTAGAACTCCCTAAATAATTCGAGGTAAGAAGATCACGAGGCCATTTCCTTTTCAGACGCCTAGGAGAAGTATCAGGAATCGAAGAAGAAGCAAGGCTAGAAACAAGTGGATTCGGATGGGACTGGAGTTTATCTTGAAAAGATTGATATTTCCCACGGGCTAAATCAGCGATATATGGTACATTAACGTCTTTATGAATGGTTTTATTTGTGACAAAATATGGGACATTAAGGATTTTACAAAGGGTTTTGGATTGTAAGGATTGGATACGATAGGAATTCGATGGATTGGTGGAGCCCCAAAGCTTACAGTAAAATACTAAAGCAGGCATTGGCCACCTTCTTGGGCAGCGTCTGACGACGATAAAGACGAGGAATTCCCCAAACACCCTTCCCTTACATTCATCTTTCATCCATAATCCAACCCCACCCAAACGTCAGCAGTAGAGGAATTCCTTAATTCACCCATCCCACTCCTTACCGCCTATAGCAGTTAATTGTTCTGAGGTCAAATATCATTTACAAAAACTTCCTACCCGTAAATCACCTGATTACGATCACTTTACCTCTCAGATCCTTCGACAAGCCCCTCCTAAAGCTGTCATATTGCTTACATACATATACAATACCTTAAAGACATATTATCCTACTTCCATTTCTTTCGAAAATCCTTGAAAAGATCCTCCTGAAACGAATCCTATCCTTTATAGAACCTCAAAATCTTCCTTCACATAAGTTTGGATTTCGTTCGCAACACTATACAGCCCAACAAGGATTTCGAGCGGTCGATCATATTTCCGCAAGCAAGAAATATTGCCCAGGTGTATTTCTAAACTTAGCTCAAGCTTTTGACCGAGTATGGCACACAATATAAATTTTCTATTGGAAACAAAATACTAATCTACAAGACAATACTGAAACTTGAACTGTGGGAAACAGTAAAATTTTCTAACACCAAACGCATCCAATTATTCCATTACAAAGTCCTTCGAACAATAGTCCTTCTCCTTTGTATGTAACCAACAAAACCCTACAGCATGACCTTAATATTCCATTTGTCCTAGATCTTACCCCAGAAATTTTTTCCGAACATCCACAGAACCTTACCTATCATCTTAATTCCCTTGGACAACCTCTATCAAGCACCACCTATTTCTATAATCCTCCAACTACCTCCAAGAAAAAGACTTCCAACCCGTCAACTCTCAATGATTTCCGTTCAATTTCTCTCCTTTCAAATCTTTCTAAACCTTTAGAGCGACTAGTTCGAACCCAGGTATCAGATTTTTTTAGAACAGAATAACCTCCTAAATTCAAACCAGTCCGGTTTCCGGCCTGGCTACTCCACTCAGTCTGCCCTCATCAAAATTTCCCACGACCTTCATACAGCCATGGACCAGCAGAAACTTACCATCCTTATTCTCTTTGACTTCTCCAAAGCCTTTGACTCAGTAGACCACAAAATTCTCCTAACCAAGCTTAAAAATATTTCCTTCTCAACTAGTACCCTTAATTGGTTCCAATCCTTCCTTTCCGACCGCTCCCAGTATGTTGTAGTCCCCAATAACCCCCCATCAGAACCTTTACCTTTGTCCAGGGGTGTCCCACAAGGCTCCTCTTTATCTTCCACCCTCTTTTCCATCTACATTAATGACCTTTCATCCTCTATCCTTCACTGTCAATACCATCTGTACGCCGACGACGTCCAGATTTACCTCTCGTTCATTACAACCGAATCCTCTGGTGCCATCGAAAAATTAAAGGAAGATATAAATGCAATATGTGCCTGGGCAAATCACAATAGGATTACTCTAAACGCCAATAAGACGAAATCCATTCTGATTGGATCTCCCTCACTCCTCAAATCCATACAGATACTCCCCAATCTTTTCCTGAACAACTCACCTCATTCCATACTTCCGTAAAAAACCTTGGTATTACATTCGATCAAACCCTCTTCTGGAAACCACACATCTCCCAAATTTCCCGTCGCACTGTCTCTACCCTGAAATAGTTTAACCGTCTCCGCTATCTCCTTCCATATAAATTCCGTCAACTCCTGGTTTCCTCCCTTGTGTTCCCCCACTTCGACTATAGCTGTCTGGTGTACGGCGGACACTCGGGAGAATTCGAGGGCAGACTTAAACGCCTAATGAATTGCGCAATACGTTTTGTTTTCGGAATCTCAAGAGATACGCATATAACCCAGTATTACACCAAGTTGAAGTGGCTCTATCCATCCAACCGCCGTTTGTACTTCCTTGCCACTTTTCTATACCAAGTCATCAGAACTCAGCGGCCTTCCTATATTTTTCACAACCTACAATTCAAATATTCCATTCAATCCCGTCTCACTAGATCTCGTACCTCCGACCTCTATCCACCTCCCCACCGAACTGCAGCGCTTGACAAATCCTTTATAATTCAAGCCGTCTCCCTCTGGAATACCATCCCTCCCGATATCCGACATGTACAATCAGTTTCCTCATTTAAATCTCTCCTTTTTAACCACCTAGTCCTTTCCCAACCCGATTGATCATGAAATGTAGATAAGAGAACTTCTAAAGTTCCCCCAGAAATTATTTTCTTTACTTATGCTTACTTGTATTATAAATACCAGAATGTTTTTAGTGTAATAGTTATATTTTTTGTTTTATTATTTTTTCAAAATCTTATCCTTAATAATAAATGTAAATAATTAATTTTATGTATGGCCACACAGGCATTTATTCTGTATCTGTAATTTGTTCTAAAGGGACAACAGTCCCAGGATAATAAAAAAAAAATATTTTCAATTTTTTTTTTCAAGTAGGTTAAAACAGCAGTGGCCCCGCGGCCTTCTATAATTTGTATATATTGCAGTTCTGGCAATGGCCAGATTCTCCAGACGCGACATGAGTGTATATGGCTAAAGGACTCTCGCTCAATCTTCACTGGGTTTAGCCCCGCTGATGACGCGGTTGATACAGAAGTGCAGAGATCTTCTGGAGTCATGCTTTTCCCTCCACAGTTGGAGAGATTTTATTTATTTTATTCTTATTTATTGTATATATATATATATATATATATATATATATATATATATATATATATATATATATATATATATATATATAATATTTTCCTGTGTAATTTATTTTAATTTATTGTACATTGAGTGTGAATGTGATCTCTGAACACTATTATAAATGTCGTTTGAGAAAGATTGTAATAAACAAGTTCTAAAAAAAAAACATTGAATTTTTAAAAATCTGTATGGTTAATTAAACCATCATTAATTTACTAAAATGTATGAAAGCTTTGGAGGAAATTGAAAACTATTTAATTACATGAAGTTTGATTTAATCGATGAAATGGTCTTGAGCAATCTAATGCACTCTTTATATAATGATAATTATAATACTTATATAATAATACGCCGAAATTGCCTTTTTATTTGTTCGATTCTAAAATATAATTTTAAATCTTTCTCGATTTTTTTAAAAGAAATTTTGCAGATCTATATATTGAATTTCGACTGAATATATGAAATTGTTCGGGGTCGATGCTGGTTTAACCATTGAGAACGAATACAGGATATAAATAAGGATTGAGTGATGATAAATAAGGATCGGGAAAGAGTAATATGCTGCTGAGTTCTAATCAACCTTTTCGAAATTGGTTGAAATGAACACTTGACGAAGAGGATATTTTAGTGATAGAGGCGTATTGTTTGTTGCATTGTATAGAGCACTGGCAGTTATTCAAAGGACTCAGGCTAAAAGGATTGAACGCGTTTTATGTTGCAATATTTAGCTGTCCCCTGGGGCTTTCTACTCTAGAGCCTAAAAGAGAAAGGGAGACAGCCACATATTCATAGTATGTACTATATGTTAATGTTCACTGAATATAAATGAAGGACGCTAACAGATCATAATACCTCCTCCTATGAGATTGCCCATAGATTCAATGCAAATGTTCTCTTCATCAAATGATTATGTAAGGATCTAGCATAATCATTTCAATTACCTATTGTAAGTAGGAATTAATGATTTAATTTAATTACATTGGATAATGTTATTAAGCGTTGATTTCGTCTCGTGAGATTTTCAGTATAAAAAGTCGAATTTTTTTTTTGTTTCTTCTAGTATTTTTCTTTCGCCTATTTTGAAAGATGTTCAATATGATGGGTACAGTTTAAGTGGAAAAGAATTTTGAGGAATTATTTATGATTATCAAAAATACACTTCATTGTAACAATAATATACTATCTATAAAAAAAAGATGTCTTGTTTGACGTCTAGTTTTCTTAAATATAATTTCAATCCGTATAAATATATCTGCTGCTGATACGATTTCGATTAGATCTTTTTTTTTTTTTTTTTTTTTTTTTTTTTTTTTTTTTTTTTTTTTTTTTTTTTTTTTTTTTTTTTTGTAGGGAATTTCATTATATTATTTCTTTTGTATTAATCTACGGAGGAAAATGACCAATAAAGATTTTCCAACCAATACTAGTCAATCAATGTCATAATGAATTTGAGAAATGCCTTTCAAATCGGAAATATAGCAAGTAAAAGGCCTAAAAAAAAGATGAATATATGAAATGCACCAATATGCTGCTGAGATGCATGCAAATAAAAGATAGATGAAGATAACCGAAGATAGCTAGGCGTCAAAAAGATTTCTTAAGGTGGCCAATAACTAAACTTTTATTTGAGGCGTACACATATTATTATTTTTTTAATATGTTCATTGTTAACTATTATTATTCGTGTTTTAAATTATTTCTATTTATTTATCTGTAATATGTATATATTTAGTGAATAAAAACTTACAGTCTTGAAAAGTATTTCTCTTGAATGTGGCAGATTTTATTATTTATACAGTATATGAAAAAAATTGTTTGGGTTTTTATAAAAGAAGGAACCTTTTCCGTTTATTTATTACCGTATTACCTTAGTTTATTTATTATCCCTTAGTTGACGTTTCGGGATACGGGGTGATCTTCGAGGACGATTTGTACTGTTATTGGTTAGCAATAGAATCAGTTTAATAAATAATTTATAATACTTCCATTTTTGTAAAAACGTAATATATTTTAATATAACTTGTTGATGCTCACTAATAATTGTGTATAATATATAAATATTATCAAAAACCTTTTTAACAAATATCTTTGTTTCATTTTATGGTATGATTAATATTTCACCATGAATTTAAAAATCCTTACATACATAAAATATATATTTTTTAAAGGAGATGAATTTAAGAAGTTATCTCATAAATTTTAATTTTAATATTTAGGTTTATATATATATATATATATATATATATATATATATATATATATATATATATATATATATATATATATATATATATATATATATACATTTTTTTTTTTTTTTTTTTTTCTCTAACACTTATCATGATGGATCTGGATAAGAACACATCATGTGAAGACACGGAGGATGAGACACCCTTTTCGGAAATTAGCGAGACCGACTAGCAATATTTGAAAAGGCGTACACTCCAAAAGCGTCTCCGAAACTCAGTTCCTGGATCGGGACAAAACTCACCTAATAAAAAAAAAAAGAAAAATAAGTCAAATAAGCAACCAGAACAAGATAAATCTCCACCGAGAACTAGGAGCAAATCTAATGCCACTCAATCAGAGCCAACTGCACCAAAAACATCAGAAAGCAAAAACTCAATTCAAGAAAACAACTTATCTCACAAGACTCCGCAGCTTCAAGATTTTTCTGATCCGGAGCCGCCGCCAATATTTGTTTCAAAAATTAAGAACTTTATGTCGTTTGGTCAACAAATTGCAGATTTGATCGGACAGCCAAATTTTCGATGTTACTCGAGAGTGAACGTCATCAAAATCAATACTAATTCTAGAGACAATTATAAAAAACTGATCAATTTTTTAACAACCAATAACTAAGACTTCCACTGTTACCAATTAAACAAGAAAAGGCGTATCGAGTGGTCCTGAGAGGACTACATTCAACCACACCCATATCTGCTATCAAATCGGGCCTCGAAGAAATCGGTCATAATTTCAGGCACATAGCACCTGTACTAGATCCTAGAGAAAGATATCCGCTACCATTATTTTTTATAGACTTGGAACCAGCAAAAACCAATGTTGAAATATTCCAGGTTCAACGATTGGTTTACTCAATAGTCCGTTTTGAGGAACCGAAACAGAGGCCTCTAATTGTACAATGCACTAAGTGTCAAAACTTGGGCCATACAAAGGCCTATTGTTATCACGAAGTCAGATGAGTTAAATGTGCCGGCCTACACGCTTCAGACACTTGCCAGAAGCCAAGAGATGAGCCTGCCACGTGTGCTCTTTGTGGCGAAGCCCATCCTGCGAGCTATAGAGGGTGTGAAGTGTATAAAAATCTTTACAAACAAAGATCACGAAACTCAGCGGTGAAAAATCTTGGATCTGCTCAGAAAACTTACACTGAGGCACCGGAAATTGAAAATCAGGAAATGTTCCCAGCATTGCCCTTGTCATCCCACAACAACCATCCATCTCTACAGCTAAGGACTCACCTCACCAGAATCTCAGAAATTCCCACTCCCAGTCTTCCATCAGTAAGAAGCAGCCTCAACGTCAGGCGCCTCAGGCCTTTCAATCCAAGCCCAAAATCCCTAATCTTCAGCCTCAACCTCCTCGCCAGCGAATCCCTCCTCATCACTTACCCTTAAGAGTCAAACTCCCGCCAGAGCATCCACATCCAGCTCCATTCGTTCCTAATCCCAGGATGTAGCCCCCTCCACAAGTCCAACAGAATTTAGATCCTCCTCCTAGTACCCCCCCATCCAACATTCCTAGTCGCATAACCTACCCATCACATACTCCTGATCCAAACCCATTTCCCAGCCAAACACCATCCGACATCAACACTATCTTATCGTCATTCCTGATAGATTTTCAACAGACTATCAAACCGCTCATAACCCTTCTAACCAGACTCCTTTCCGAAATCTCGCTTAGCTTCCCTCGATGAACACAAAGTCCCTAGCTATTCTCTTATGGACATATTTCTCCATGACAATTATATTGACATTGCCCTCCTAACAGAAACTCACTTCACCCAACGGACACATTTCTACATACGTGACTACATCACCTATAGATCTGACCACCCAGACAACACTGCCCACGCCGGTTCTTGCATCCTTATCCACAAATCTTTACCCCATTCCCTTATTCCTTCCATTCCAACAGATGCCATTCAGTCAACTTCTGTAATCCTCTCAAATCGTCCTTTCCATCTAACACATTCAGCTGTATACAGTCTTCCTGGCAATTCCCTCTCGTACAGCCTACTTGAATACTTATTTCAATCCCTCGGATCGCGCTTTATTGCTGGAGGAGACTACAATGCTAAACACCAACGATGGGGTTGTCGATCATCCAACTCTCGCGGTAATACACTTTCACAAGTTTCTTCTTCCAACAATTATTCCATCCTCTACCCCATGAATCCTACTTATTTTCCAACATCCCTCAAAAAACGTCCCGATATCCTGGACATATTTATCACCTCCCAGATTTCCTCCTCCCAAACTATAATCAAATCCCTGGATGACCTTTCTTCAGACCATATTCCAGTTCTGCTTTCACTACATTCTGACTTTGCTCCTAAACCATCACTTCCTAAACTGATCACTGCACGAGTAAACTGGGACAAATTTCGTGATGATTTGGAAAACAAACTAGACCTCAAAATCCCGCTAAAGACAAAAGAAGACATTAATGATGCCATAGAAAAACTGACATCATCAATAACAGACAGTATAAATAATAACACCTTTATCAATAAGATTAACTTCCCACAAAATACTAACTTACCACAGCATATTCGTGTCTTATTACAGGAAAAACGCAGAGCAAGATCGAAGTGGCAAAGGACTAGATACCCAACAGATAAATCGCATTACACCCAACTGACTAACAAACTGAAATCAGAAATTAGAAAATTCAAAATTTACTAAATTTTACTGAAAAACTTACAACCACTGACAAATCATTATGGATGACCAACAAATAACTTCTTAAGTTTCAAGACTTTTATCACCCACTACTTACTGATTCCCAAACCTGGTCCAAATCTGAGGAAGAAAAAGCCCAACTATTTGGTCAACATCTCTTCCAAACTTTTAACCCACATCCCGATATCCTTAATTCAACTTACATCAATTGTATTGAAGCAGAACTGGATATTCCTTTCCAAATGTCTCTGCCACCCAAAGCATTTCATCCCATATAAATATCCAACATCATTCAAAAATTACCTTCCCGTAAAGCTCCTGGACATGACCTAATTACATCCCAGATCCTAAAACTTCTTCCCCGAAAAGCCATCCTATTCCTTACTTACATATATAATGCTGTACTCCGTTCCACATATTTTCCTGACCCTTGGAAACTATCTATTGTTAAAATGATCCACAAACCCAGAAAACCACCAGAATACCCATCCTCTTACCGTCCTATCTCTCTTTTACCCATCATGGGCAAAATCTTAGAAAAACTTATTTTAAAACGCCTGTACCCTATCCTAAATTCTAAACACATAATCCCAGATCACCAATTTGGTTTCCGAACTTCCCATTCCACTATACAGCAATGTCACCTTGTGGTAGAAGTAGTCTCCTCTGCATTGGAGCGCGAAATGTACTGTACGGGAGTCTTTCTCGACGTTGAACCGGCGTTTGATAGAGTTTGGCACCCGGGACTGCTGTACAAACTCCGAAAATTCCTACCACCTACATACTTCCTCATTATCCGTTCCTACCTTACTGATAGATACTTTAAAGTAAATCACAAAAACGCCTATTCATCCCTTTTTTCCCACTCCGCTGGTGTTCCTCAAGGTAGCATCCTAATCCCTATCCTCTATACAGTTTATACAGCTGACATCCCTGTCTATCCTATCAGTAAATAATGACCCAGCAATTGCATCCCAAATGCTTCAATCACACATCATAAATCTAGAAGAATGGTGTCATTACTGGAGAATTAAAATAAACTCCATTAAATCCCACCAAATTACCTTTACTCTTCGTCGTAAACCAACAACTTCCTGTCCTACAGTTTTCTTTAACAATACTCCACTTATCCCTGTTGAGCTAATCCGATACCTAGGACTCCACCTGGACAAACGACTAACTTGGAATCCTCATACTAGACTGAAACGACAATAAACCGCTCGACGTTTCCAATTACTTCAGCACTTACTAGACAAACGCTCTAAACTTCCAATTAATTACAAAAGACTCATATACTTGACTATAATATGACCTATTTGGACTTACGGAGTTGAGCTATGGGGCTCCACTAAACCATCGAATTCCTCTCGCATCCAATCCTTACAATCCAAAATCCTTCGTAAAATCCTCAATGCTCCTTACTTTGTCACTAATAAAATTATCCATAAAGATCTTAATGTTCCTTATGTTTCAGATATGGCCCAATCCATATACCTATCCTTCCATAGTAAACTTCAGAATCATCCCAACCCTCTCGTTTCTAACCTTGCTTCCTCTTCAATTCCTGATAACCCTCCGAGGAGTCTGAAAAGAAGATGGCCCCGTGATCTCCTAATGTAGTCATATCATTAGAGTGCTACCATTGGTTAGTTACTCAGCAAGTGTATTCATGTCATTATATCAATTATGTCCAAATTTACTTGATGTATTTATGTAATAGAGTTGTAAATGTCATAAAGAAATAAAAAAAAATAAACAAATTATGTAATTCATTATTAATTTACTAATTTCTTTACTTTTCTTTATTTCTTTTTTTTTGTATTAGGACATATTTGTAAGATACCACACACAGAGCATGGAGTGTCAGTTGATGAGAACATAATTGATGAAACATGAATAGGTGAAAAGTTTACTGGATATTTTTAACCACATTCTGCCCATCCTATCGGTTTTGAATCTTCCAATCGTGCCCAAACAATTACTTAATGCCTTATTTTGAGTTTTCATTTCTAATATTATTATTTTTCTATTTAATATAAAACAAAATATTGATCTTTTCCAAATAAGAAATCTTATGTAAAATGCGTGTCATGAATAACAATGCATTTATAGATTTATTTTCAAAATATAATAGGCGACCACTAAACAGGTTCATGCTAAAACAGCTGCTCGGAAAAGTATGAGAAGTAGCTGAGGATATGCACGCATCATTTTCCAATTTCAAAGCAGCCTATACTCCCGCGGGCATAAATTGTATTTGGAAGATCCTGACTGGAAATTTTGTGAAATTGACATATGATTTTACAAATAACACTTAATATCTGATAACTTAACTAACAGAGTCTGCCTAACTAACAGTGTGACTAAAAATAATAGTGTGCAAGTCGAAACGGACAATAAAATTTGAAAATATTAATTATCATTTCTATACAGATTAACGATGGTATTTTTATCCTAAATCTTCATAGAAGGTTTACTTTTGTTATTTTGTTGTTCTCTTTCCTTGTTATAAGACAATTATGCATAATTTATAAGTCTAAATTATTATTGAAGAGTGGTAACTTAGACAATTAGTTATTAGTCATTGTTATTGTCTGTTGGCCTATTGGTATTTTATTTCTTGAAGGGGGGAGCTGATATTAAAATTAGTAGAAGAAAATAAAATAATAAACAATTAAGGTAAAAGGAAAATTTATTATGATTTTATTGATTGGGAGTATTAATAATAAGAGAGCTAATATACATGTTTACAATTAGCACTTTACTTAAAGTTGTGGGCTGATCAGTGTTAATAGTTTATGCCTCGTTGTTTCATCTGGAGCTTAGATAAAATATGGAATTGTTGAATCTTAATAAAATGTGCTCTCCAAGGCTGTCAGTGGCTTCACATAAAAGAATGTCTTAATATTTTCCAATCTTGTGTATTCTCCAACTTTTATTAACAAACTCTTTAAGTAGGAGCATGGAAACGTGATATCTGAATCACCTCAATTTCCGCTACGGCTTTGTGACAAGATACTACATTGATTCTTTTTACATCCGGTGATGAGTTCAAATCTGACTGATGTAGGAATGTGTTTGTTTATAGCTGATTCGGATGTTATATCCGCTTCGTCCATAATACTAATTATTATAATAAAATTCCAACATGTTGCAAACTAGATCATAACAATATATATTTATATATGTATATATATAAAATTTTATGTACTTATAATTTATAGTTGAAGATTCTTACCAGAGCAAAGGGTCAATCGAGAAATGGATCCGGAGGGGTGTTAAACTCCTCGGAAGAGGCACAGATGTGCCCCACAAGTTGCCCCATAGCCCAATTAATTAGACGTTTTGTAAGATTAATGTACTTTCGCTGCTCGATATCTTTTATCTAGATTTATGACTTAGTTTACAAATTCAGTATGCGCATACGCCAGTTTCTATCTACCAACCTGCTACATCGTCTCCCACAAAGTGACTTAATTACCAGTTAATTAGTGAACTTTAGTGCAATAAAACAGTGACAATTCAACATTTATCAATTGACTATTCAACTCAACATAAACAAAGTGAGTAAACAACTTGTTTATTACCATTAAGACTACAGTGTAAACAACGATAGTTTTATAGGTAGAGGCCATATCTGGCTATCATTGCCCCCCACTACCTTTAGTTGCCTCCGTGGCTTCTAAGGGAGAACACGTATACTTAGAAGGCCTCTACAAGTCTCCGTAATTAGCTACGTACTAAAAACTTTTATTTATTTATTTTTCCTCCTCTCTTTTATTTACCACCCTACCGTCATGAGATGCGATATTACCATATGATAATGTCTAGCAAAAACAAAAGATCTAGGAGTTTAGGTAATAACAGCCCTCGAAGTTCACCGGTAAAACAGAAGCCTAGAAGTTCTAATAGAAAAACGCCACCTTCAACACCTGATAACCCTAGTGATAGCATGAATGACCCTCAACCTGGTACTTTAACGAAATATATGACTGCACAAAATATAAATAACGAAACAGATGAATCTCTATTTTTTACTCCTAACGCATATCAATTACTGTCATTGGAAGAAACAATGGAAATACCACCAACCCCCAGAGAACCAAAACCACCTCCTATATTCATCAGAAATATAAAAAATTTCCCGCTATTTTGCCAGCATCTAAATAAACTACTGGACAACGGCAAATACATATGTCAAACTCGAATCAATGACACGAAGTTGATGCCAGATTCCCCTGCAACTTATAAAAGAATTGTTAAATATTTAACTGATACAAAGGCGGAATTTTACACTTATCAGTTATTCCAAGAGAAAGCACTAAGGGTAGTGATAAGGGGCCTACACCCTTCAACTCCATCTGATGCAATCAAGGAAGAATTAACGGATCTAGGATTCAGTGTCCGCCAAATTGTCAATATATTTAAAGAAAATAAAGAGCAGCCGGGCACAAATAATAAAATAGCCCTACCATTATTTTTTGTAGACCTAGAGCGTACCACTGGGGTCGATAATATTTAAAAATTAAGACGCCTGTACTATACTAGTATAGTTGTTGAAAAACCATATAGCAAGAAGGAAATAGTTCAATGCCATAATTGCCAATCTTATGGCCACACTAAAAGTTATTGCCACCACTTACCGCGCTGCGTGAAGTGCGGGCAACAACACAAATCGGAAGTATGCAGTAAGTCCAGGCAAACACCTGCGGTGTGCGCATTATGCCATAAAGACCATCCAGCAAACTACAAAGGATGCCAGACCTACAAAATATTAAAATCGAGACTCCTAACAGCTCCTAGACAGGAAGAGACCTCCAGGACTTCCAGACCACCAAGGCAACAGACAAGATTTACAAACAATCAAGTCTCCTATGCTCAAATACTGGGAGAAATAGAACAGCCCACTCAACCTCAGGCCCTGCCACAAACTCAACCTCAACCTCATAATCCGCCACCTCAACTTAATAACACCAAAAAGTCCAGTCACCACCAAATGTACATCCCTCCCCCTAACATTTCCAATGATCCTACGAGTCTCCTTTCATCATTCCTATCCGAATTCAGATCTCTTATCACACCACTTATCTCCTTACTCACAAATGTCATATCTAACCTTATACCACCGCCAAGAATTCCTTAAATGCCCTCAATAAAACCCCTTTCCATTCTCCTCTGGAATGCGAATGGTGTTCGAAACCACATCAATGAACTAACTTTTTTTCTACAGGACAATAACATTGACATAGCCCTAATAACTGAGACTCGACTAACTAATAAACGACAGTTCAACATACCTAGCTAGGTACTGCTGCCATCATCCATCAATCCCTCTCCCATCACATTTACCCTTTACCATTACATAATTTCCTACAAACCTCAGCAATAACAATCCAAACTTTACTTTTCCTGTCACAGTTGTTGCAGCATACTCCCCACTTAAAACAGCAATAATCGAACCTAACTTCATATCCTTTCTTAATTCCTTAGGACATCATTTCCTTATAGGTGCAGACCTTAATTCCAAACATCAGCAATGCGGAGCAAGAACCACGAACTCCCGCGGGCGAACATTGCTGTCTGCAATCCCCTTAATTCCCACAATAGCAACATCCTTTCCCCTGATTCTCCTACATACTGGCCAACCGATCCTAACCGCAACCCTGACATCCTTGACTTCTTCATTCACAAAGGTCTAGGGCCGTTAAATTATTCAGTTTTACGGCTTGATGACCTTTCTTCAGACCACAGTCCGCTAAACCTAACTCTTTCCGCATCTCCTATCCCCAAATTATCTCCTCCCTCATTCATCATAGGCCCAGTCAACTGGAACCTTTTCCGCCAAACAATAGCAGATGCAATAGACCTCAGAGTATCCCTAAAAACCCCTCAAGACCTAGATAATGCAGTGAGTTCCTTCACCACCTTGATCCAACAAGCAGTTTGGACTGCATCCTTACCACTTCCCTCCAAAACATACCGTAAAAAGAATCCTTTGCCCCAAGACCTTACTGACCTAATTAAATCCAAACGCCAATCTAGGACCCTCTGGCAAAGAACCAGGCATTCTGATGATCGAAAAATATACAATTATTATTCCAAACAGGTAAAAAAAGAACTAGCTTCCTTTAGATCCCAATCATACAACTCCTACCTCTCTTCCCTATCTACCGATGACAATTCCCTCTGGAAATTGACCAGAAAAATCCTTAAATACCAATCTGTTTCCCATCCCCTTCGATGCGATGATGGAACCTGGGCTTCGTCAGATGAGACTAGAGCTGAAGAATTTGCCAAACACCTATCCAAAACATTCATTTCCCACCCCGAACTCCATTCCACCTTCACTGCTGAAATTAAAGAATTCCTCTCTTCTCCTATTCCTCTCTCCTTCCCTCCTATAGCTGTCAATCCCTCTGAGGTCAAATTCCTTATAAGCAACCTAAAACTTCGAAAATCCCCTGGACACGATCTCCTTACTTCCCAGATCCTAAGACAACTTCCCAAAAAAGGAATTATATTCCTCACATACCTATATAACTGTATCGTCTGCACAACTCACTTCCTCTGACATGGAAACACTCCATAATCATCCTCTTCCCAAAACCAGGTAAACCTGTAAATAATACTTCATCCTATAGACCAATAAGCTGGCTCCCAATCCTCTCCAAAATCTTTGAAAAAATCCTTCTCAAACGCATCCTACCCATACTCGAAACCCACAATATCCCATCCCATCAGTTTGGATTCCGCTCAAGACATTCCACTGTTCAACAAGGCCTTCGCGTTGTTGACCATATATCCTCTGCGCTTGAAAACAAGCAATATTGCAGTAGTACCTTTCTGGACGTAGCGCAAGCTTTCGACCGGGTGTGGCATGATGGCTTGCTTTTCAAGCTCAAAACTCACCTACCCCAATCCTTGTACCTAGTCTTCATATCCTACCTCTCAAATCGTTCCTTTCAAGTCCGCTGCGGCACTGAATTCTCCAACTATTATCCAATTAAGGCTGGTGTTCCACAAGGCAGTGTATTTGGGCCCAGTCCTCTTCATCCTCTTCACCGCTGACATTCCAACCAATCCCGATACCCTTCTAGCAACTTTCGCGGACGATACCGCCATCCTGTCATCCCACCTAGATCCTGAAACTGCATCCTTAAATCTACAAAGACACATCTCCCTAATTGAGCAATGGTGCAACAATTGGCGCATTAAGATCAATGAATCCAAATGCAAGCATGTCACCTTTACCCTCCGACGCAGATCCTGTCTACATATCCTTTTCAACTCTGTACCTCTCCCCGTCTCAGACACAGTTCGGTATCTTGGATTCCTTTTAGACAAAAGACTAACTTGGAACCCACATACTAGACTTAAAAGACAAGAACTTAACCGACGATTTGGCCAGCTATACAGACTACTTAACAGAAAATCCAATCTATCAATAGAAAACAAACTATTAATATACAAGACCATACTCAAACCCATCTGGACCTACGGACTTGAACTGTGGGGGACAACTAAATTTTCGAACATCAAACGCATCCAATCCTTTCAGTCTAAAGTCCTCCGTATGATAGCCAATGCTCCTTATTACGTTACAAACAAAACCCTACATTATGACCTTTACATCCCTTATATCCTTGACGTTATTCCATCCCGATTCTCAAATTTTCACATGAACCTAATCCACTATCCTAACCCTTTAGCACAATCCTTATCTAGCTCTAGTCATCCCTAGAACCCTCCTCGAAGGTTGAAACGGCAGTGGCCTCGAGATCTCTTGTAAATACGTCACTGGAGTTCTGGCAATGGCCAGCTTCTCCACTCAAGTCATGAGTGTTTGTGGTTTTATTGCCCTCTCTCAGTCTCCACCGGACTGGTAATGCCGGCGACGCGGTTGAGAGAGAAGCGCTGGGATATCTTAGAGTCTCGCTTTGTCCTTCACACGTGGGGGAAAGGGCTAGACTCGGAGATCTCTTACCTAATTGTAAATATTGTATTTAAGTATGAATGTTTTTCTATTTATTTCTATTACTTATAATTTATTTAATTTCTTTACGAATTTCTTTATTTCATTTAATTTTATCTCTAACCTACATTTTCTTGGTTTATTGTAGTTTTTGCCTTTGTTATATAGATTTTTATATTTTTTATTTATTTATTTTTTTATTTTTTATTTGTATTTTTTATTATGTATTGTATATATGGTATGAATGTGCCTCACTCAGCCTTAGTACTCAGTGCCCTTAAGTGTGGCAAAATGTATTATTACTCAATAAACAGATAAAAAAAAAAAAAAAAAAATGTTTACAAATTGTGTATGTCGACAAATAAGAAGTATAAAATTATTCAACGTTATACATAGCCAAGAAGATCTACAAAACAACGATTGGAATGAAATTTACTAGCAGTTAATTAATAACATTATTATATGCAGCAATTAGAAATATTATATATTTTTAGTATTAATCTTTTTATTGATTTATAATACATTTTAACACACTTAAGGGTAATGAATCATGTATTAGGAAATACATAACGTGCTGGAGATTTGATCATTTGAATATGTTTTTTGGTACATTATTTTCAATAATATAAGAGATCCCATCCTTCAAAATATATTGTATTTATTTATTATATCAGTATTCAATATCGGAACAATATACTTTATACATTATTCGCACCTACCAGCTATTAAATATTTATTATTTCTATTTAAAAGTATTATTAAACAAATACAACTTTACACACAAAAAGGCAAACTGCTTTACACACAAATTTTGTTTGCATTCCTTATTTTAAAACGATACCTACGACATAAATTCATTGATGATAGAATGATTTTTTTTTTTTTTTTTGCATTAGGTTGAAGAACCATTATTGTACCTTGGCCACCTCAATCAACTTTTACCTCACACCCTTAGGCAACAATTCTTCAATCTCTGACCCCAATCTTTATTTTACTGGTGTAACTGTAAAATAAATTCTGTCTTGCAGTTTTAATTTTTTTTTTAATTGTGCTGGAAATCTTCAATGTCTACGGAAAGTAACTCCTAGATGACAATTATGTTGAGTCAGTTCATTTTCGGAGTTTTTAATTATAACTTCAATGGTAGTTTCTTCTTACCTTTTTGGAACGAAAAAACAATGATATTTTGTCAGAATTAACCACAACGTTTAATTTACTCAGTTCATCTATTATTTTATGGGCTACATGTAATTGCTTCACAGCACACTCTGAAATTCTACACACACATGCACCCACACACATAAATATATTATTGTCTTCAGAAGAAAAAACTCATCTAGACAGCTCATTATTAACAGATTTCCATTGTCATCCATAACTCATCAATTGCTCTCAATTAAAGTGATAAAGTAAATTGGTTTTTATAATAATATATATATTTGTTGTAAAAGAGAGGCCATAATATATATATATAATTTTTTTTTTTTGGGGGGGGGGTGTTGTTGTTAACATCTATTTATTAGTTATTACATATTATAATAACGAAAATTCATTTTCTTAGAAACATCTATCCATCGCTTTTAATAATAGAGGAAATTCATACCATACTTGCAAACTAAATCAATATCCTATCTCTCATTTAAGATCTTTTTTTTTATTATTAAAACACTTTATTCAGAAATATTACAATTTGTCACAGTTAAGGACACTTATAATAGAGTTCAGAGATTGCATTCATACCGTATATACAAAAATATAAATAAATAAAGTAATAACAAAAGAATAAGAAGAAAGAACAAAAGAGTAAAGAAAAACAAAATATATATACACATAAGTAAATAAAAATAGAAATAAAAGTAAAACAAACACCTTATATAAAACATACATTATTTACAATTTGCCAGGTGATCTCCGAACCAATCCTGTCCCCTCCACATGTGGAGGGAAAAGGGAGGCTTAGGAGATCCCTACGCCTCTCCCTCAGCCACTTCACTGGTATTTTAAACCAGCGGAGGATGAGTAAGAGCGCTACAGCCACAGACACTCATGACTTGAGTGGAGAATCTGGCCATTGCTAGAACTCCAAAATATCCATATTTACAAAAGGTCTCGTGGCCACTGCCGCTTTAACCTACGAAGGGGATTGTAGGGATGGGTGGTGCTTGATAGGGATTGTACAACGGGATTTGGGTGATGAGAAAGGTTCTGGTGAAATTTGGTCAATTTGGCTGGGATAAGATCAAGAATAAATGGGATATTAAGGTCATGGTGTAGGGTTTTCTTGGTTACATAGAAGGGAGCATTGACTATTGTACGGAGGACTTTAGACTGAAAGGATTGAATGCGTTTGATGTTAGAAAATTTAGCTGTTCCCCATAGTTCTAGTCCGTAAGTCCAGATGGGTTTCAGTATTGTCTTGTAGATCAGTAATTTGTTTTCACCAGAAAGTTTAGATTTTCTATTCAGTAGTCTATATAGCTGGCCATATCGTCTGTTAAGTTCCTGTCTTTTAAGTCTAGTATGTGGATTCCATGTTAGTCGTCTGTCTAAGAGAAAGCCAAGATACCGGACTGTATCTGAGAAAGGAAGCTGGATGGAGTTAAAATAAACTGGTGGGCAGGTATTACGCCGAAGGGTGAAGGTAATGTGTTTACATTTAGTTTCGTTTACCTTGATGCGCCATTTCTTACACCAGTGTTCAATCAGGAAGAGGTGCCTTTGTAAGTTTGCGGACGCTGTTTCAGGATCTGAGTTGGAAGAAAGGATAGCAGTGTCATCAGCGAAAGTTGCCAGGAGGGTATCGGGATGGACAGGAATATCAGCGGTAAAGAGAATGTAAAGGATGGGGCCCAAGACGCTGCCTTGAGGAATGCCAGCCTCAATTGAGTAACAGTCGGAGAATTCGGTGCCACAGCGAACTCGGAAGGAGCGTTCGGAAAGATATGATCGGAGTACTAGGTATAAGGACTGTGGTAGGTGGATTTTAAGCTTGAAGAGTAATCCGGCGTGCCATACCCGGTCAAAAGCTTGCGCTATGTCCAGAAATGCACCCGAGTAATACTGCTTGCTTTCTAGGGTTGAGGATATATGGTCAACAACTCGGAGTCCTTGTTGGACAGTGGAATGTTGGGAACGAAATCCGAATTGATGAGTAGGAAGGTTATAGGATTCAATTATAGGTAGGATTCGTTTCAGTAGGATCTTTTCAAAATGTTTTGAGAGGATTGGGAGTAGGCTAATTGGTCTATAGGATGCTGTATTGTAGGAACGTTTGCCTGGTTTCAAGAAGAGAATGATGGTGGAATGTTTCCATAAAAGAGGGAAGTGGGTAGTTCGTAGGATGCAATTGTATATATATGTAAGAAATATGATGGATTTAGATGGAAGTTGTCGAAGGATCTGTGGGGTTAGAAGGTCATATCCAGGAGATTTGCGAGGAGTGATTTTCCGTAAAAGATATTTGACCTCAGAGGGATTAACAGCTTTAGGTGGTAAGGAGAGTGGAATAGGTATTGAGAGGGATTCTTCTACTTTTACTGTGTGGCTGGGATGGGATTCCGGATGAGGAGCGAAAGTATAGGAAAGGTGTTTGGCAAATTCTTCGGCTTTATCTTCATCAGATGCTGCCCAGGAGCCATCATCTCGTCGAAGAAGGTGGGAAATATGATGGGATTTGAGGATTTTTCTGGTGATATTCCAAAGGGAATCATCATGAGCAGAGAGTGTGGTGAGGTAGGAATTGAATGATTGGGATCTGAAGGTGGCTAATTCTTGTTTTAGTTTTTTACAGTGATAATTGTAGGAGTGACGGTCGGCTGGATGTCTGGTACGTTGCCATAATAATCTGGCACGGCGTTTTATGTGGATTAGGTCAAGAAGATGTTGAGGTAAATTATGTTTCTTAAGGATTTTTGAGGAGTGATCAGGGGAGGAAGCAGTCCAGACTGCTTCTTGAATTTTGGTAGTGAAGGAATGTACTGCATTGTCCAGGTCTTCAGGTGTTTTCAGGGTTATTCTGAGGTCAATTTTATCGGAGAGGATTTGATGAAAGAGTTTCCAGTTAACTGGGCCTCTGATGAAGGACGGAGGAGAGTGTTTAGGAATAGGAGCTAGTGATACTTGGAGTATTAATGGGCTGTGGTCTGAGGAAAGCTCGTCAAGACGGGCAACGGAATGGTTGAGAGCACCTAAACCACTATGGATAAAGAAATCGAGGATATCGGGATTACGGTTAGGATCAGTGGGCCAGTAGGTAGGTGAGTTGGGTGGAAGAAGGGTAACATTTTGGGAATTGAGTACAGACAGCAATGTTCGACCACGAAAATTCGTGGTTCTTGAACCCCATTGTTGATGCTTGGCGTTTAAGTCTGCACCCAAGATGAAATGATGTCCTAAGGAAATGAGGAATTAACTAAATGGGATATTGGAGATGGATTGGTTTGGAGGGCAATACGCTGATGCAACGGTAATAGGAAAGGAGAAGGTTTTGATTACGGCTGCGGTGGATTGTAGGAAATCGTGTGTAGGCAGCGGGAGTAGGTGATGGGAGAGGGATTGGTGCACAATGACTGCAGTAGCGGCATGTACTCTACCGTCAGGATGGTCGGTACGGTAAGTTATGTATTGTGGTATTTTTAGGAACTGTTTTTTAGTCAGTCGAGTTTCCGTTATTAGGGCTACATCTACGTTCTTGTCTTGTAGTAAGGCTGTTAGTTCGTGTATGTGATTTCTAAGACCATTCGCATTCCAAAGGAGAATGGATATGGGTTTGATGGAAGTCATTTAAGGATTTTTTAAAGGAGAGATAAGGTGAGATACTAGGTTAGTGAGAAGTGATATCAGTGGGGTAACAAGGGATTTAAATTCTGAAAGAAAGGATGTCAATAAGCTGGTTAGATCTGTAGCATTAGGCGGTGGAGGAACATATTGGATTTGATGTTGGTGAGGTTGTTGTTGATTAGGTACATTAGGTGGGATAGGATATTGAGATTGGGGTTGAGTTTGTTCTTGAGGCAGGGCCTCACATTCATTAGTCGGGTCTCTACCCCCAAGTAGCTTGGCAAAAGAAACCTTAGAATTCACAATTTTAGCGGGTCCTCTTCTTGGTTTAGGTGTATCATCAGGGTCCCTGGGTTTCATATATCTCGCTTTAAAATTTTTATAAATTTGGCAGCCTTTGTAGTTGGCTGGATGGCCTTCCAGGCATAGGGCACAGACTGCTGGTTCTGTAATTGGTTTATTACACTCGCCAGACTTGTGTGTTTTACCGCATTTCACGCAGCGTGGTAAGTGGTGGCAATAAGACTTGGTGTGGCCATATGCTTGGCAATTATGGCACTGGATGAAGTCTCTTTTTGGGTACGGTTTTTCGACCTTTACGCTGGTGTAGAAAATTCTATTCACATCGTATATTTTTTCGATCCCAGGCGATGGCTCTAGATCGACGAAAAATAAGGGCAATGGGATTTTATTCTTTACACCTGGTTGTTCTTTATTTTCTTTTAATACATTGGTTATCTGACGTATTTTGAACCCTAACGCCGTTAACTCTTCTTTAATCACTTCTGTTGGGGTTGAGGAGTGTAAATTTCTTATTACAACTCGTAGTGCTCTTTCCTGCTTCAACTGGTATGTGTGAAAGTCCGCGTTTGTGTCTGTTAAATATTTTACGATTTTTGGGTACGCTTCAGGTGTGGCCGGTATGATTTTTGTATCATTTATTCTGTTTAGGCATGTATAGCTACCTGGGCAGATTTTATTAAGTTGAGTACACAACAACTGGAAATTTCTCAAATTTTTGACAAAGATAGGAGGTGGGCGTGGTTCTCGGGGTATAGGTGCATCTTCCATTTCTTCCCTGTCATTTTCAAGCACCTGGTATGGATTAGGTGTAAAAAATCGAGATTCCATTTCTTGTGAAGACGTACTTGGCAGTGGTTGAGACACAGATACTTGAGTGTTCGCTGGAGGAGTTCCGGTGGGTGTTAATCGCTTACTATGACGTGTTTTCTGTTTAGGCGGTGAATTACGAGGGGTAGAGCCAACTGAATGGGACCTCTTAGTTGGCATTACTTGGTGGTAATATCGCATATATAAAAAAAAAGAAAGGGGAAAAAAATAAATAAATAAAACTACGTCTGCGTGTTATTATGATGGATGAACCACCGACTGTGGACCAGTCAGTTACGTGGCTGGGCCACAACTGGAGTGGGGAGCCATCAGCTGTTATGTCTATAGAGATAAGGCTATAGACGCTAAACCACTAAATTCACTGTCTGTAATAGTACACAGTAAATAACAACACTACTCACTGTGGTGTTAGTCCATTGTTGTTGTTTTGATGTCTGCTTAACTAGTTTTTTTTTTTTTTTAAAGTAAAACTGAGCACTTATTCTACTAAAAAATAGTAAAACTGTGAGACACGACGTGAAATGTGGGTATTCAAATCAAGCGCATGCGCAGAACTAATGAAATGAAATGAAAAAATAATTTTATTCTGGGACTACTGTCCCCTAAGAATAATAACAGAGTAACAAATTTATGGGTCTTAGTCTGACATAATAAAAACACAAAATAATTGACTGTTAATTGTTATTTCAATTGTGCAATAGATTGAAATTAAACATTGTACAGATGCAAGTAATTTTACATGTCAGTGGAAGTTTGATGGATGGAGCAGGTGTTGGAACAGGAGTTGTTTGAAGGAATTTGTCTACGAGGATTGACGCATAGAGGTAGGAAGTGAGTTCCATAAGGAAAGCACGAATGACGGAGAATTTGTTGAAGGAGGAAGTTTTATGGGACTGAATATATAAGTCTATACGTTGAGACCTACTATTGAGAGAGTGGATAGAGGAGCGTAAAGTAAGAAGTTCCAGGATGTATGGAGGGTTTTGGGTTCTGAAGACTTGGAAAAGGTAAACACCAAGGAGGAATTGTCGTCGGAAAGTAGAATAAAGCCACTTCAACTCGGTGTACCAGAATGAAACATGTGAACGCCTGGGGATCCCGAAAATGTATCTTATGAAACAATTTATGAGTCTCTTTAGTCTCATTTCCAGCCTGGCAGATAGCCCTCAATACACCAAACTGCCGTAGTCGAAGTGGGGGAATACAAGGGAGGTTACAAGAAGCTGTCTGGTTCTTAGAGGAATACAATCACGAAATCTTAGGAATTGTTTAAGGGCAGTTATGGATTTTCGGGTAATCTGGGAGATATGGTTATTCCAGGAGAGGTTCTGGTCAAAGGTTACTCCTAGGTTTTTGACTGTAGGGAAAAAATGGATGGGACGGTTATTGAGGTTAAGTAGAGGAAAGTAAGGAAGGGAGCTAATGAGATGTTTAGACCCGATGATAATAGCCTTGGTTTTATTTGCATTCAGCTTTAATTCATTAGTTTCTGCCCATCGGTGTATGCAGTCGATGTTCTCTTGTAGCCTTCGGGCAGCCTCAGGTATCTCAGAAGGTTGGAATGATTGGTATATTTGGAAATCCTCGTCATATAGGTGGTAACAGGAGTGTTGAATGGCGTCAGGAAGATCACTAATATAAATAGAGAAAAGGGTCGGGGAGAATGAGGAATTCTGAGGAACTCCTCGTGTTAATTGAAGGAGTGATGATGGAGGTTTGTTCGGTATTGTAACTGTCTGAGATCGATTGGATAAGAAGGATAGGAACCATTTTAGGACGCTATTTGATATGGGCAGGCTTTGGAGTTTGGAAAGAAGGATATCATGATTGACGGAATCAAACGCTTTGGAAAATTCAAAAAGAATTAGGATGGAGATTTTCTGTTTATCTATGGCGGATTGGAGGTCTTGGGTAATCCTTAGCAAGGCAAACTGGGTGGAATACTGGGAACGGAAACCAGATTGTAAAGGATTGAGGAGATGGTTTGGTTCGAGAAAGCAGTTCAACTCAGAGTGAACTAATCTTTCTAGAGGCTTGGATAGAATGGAGATGGGTCTGAAGTCGGAAGCTGATGAAGGAGTTGGAACTTTGTTCAGCGTACGGACTATGGCTCTCTTCCAAGATTTCGGAAAAATGGAATTTTGGAGAGAGGGATTATGTATGTGTAGAAGTGCAAGTAGTAAGGCTGGAAGTGTTTGATGACTTTAACTGGTATTTGGTCAGGATCATAATCATTCGTTTTGGATATAAGAGTGGCTGAGAGTAGTTCAGTAGGAGAGATGTTGAGAAAGTAAATCTTATTATTGGCGCGACGTAGGGTCATTTGTGTGAGATTTCGTAGGAATTTGAATGTGGAATAATGCTGAGTTAGTCTTGTAAGTCTGTATCGTCTTCTAGCAGTTTCTCTTCAGTCTTCAGTTTCAAAGGAGTGGGAGGACGTCTAAAGACACGTGTTTTTAGAGATGCGTGACGATTGAGGAAATCGAAGAGGTTGGCGGAAATGCATTCAACCATATCATCGATAGAGGGGAGAGAATATATGGGTTCTAAGGAAGTGGAAAGGGAATCGAGGAAGAGGCTGATGTTTTCAGTGGTTAAGGAATCAAGATCTCTCCAGGAAATTTGTTTGGGTTTAGGTGAAGGAGTTGAGAAGCTGTATGTCATTTCAATAAGATCGTGGGATGAAAGGAAGGGAACTGGAATTTGCGTAGAGGATAATGGGTTATGGGGGGGATCAATAATAAATAAAACTAACCATATATCAGTGGATTGAGTGTGATGGGTGGTTTGAAAAGTTACAATAAATAGATCTAAGGAAAAGCTAGGTCGGTAAGATATGTTCTGTTCGGAGTATTTGAAAGGAGGTTGGTGTTGAGATCAGCAGCAATAATAATATTTTCTTAGAGAGGAATATATGTAAGGAGGTAGGATTCGAGAGTGGGATCGAATCGGACCCGAGGAGGTCGGTAAATAACGATAAAGAGTAGAGAAAAGGTACTAAAGGAGACTTGGACAAACAGATATTCTATGTTAGGGACGTCTGAAGGAGGAGATTTTAGAAGGACTTTGGCCGTCAAACTGTCATGTACGAACAATCCCACACCTCCACCTGTTCGTTCCATTAGATCATGACGGAAGAGGGTATAGTTGGGTAAGGAAACGTGTAGGAAGGAAATATCAGGTTTGAGCCAAGTTTCAGAAACGGCTATGGTATGATGGAAGTTATGGTGAAAATAATTGAGGAATTCGTCATAATGCGCTAGAAGGGATTGGGAGTTAACGTGATAGGATATTAAGGTATTGGTGATGAAGAGGTCAGGGTAAGAACAATCTGCGGAGTGTGACAAAATGGTGTTATTATTGATGGAGGAGGCACATTTTTAAACTTACGTAATGAGATATAATAACAAATTATGTACATAATATTGATATAAATCTTACTTGACATCTTTAAATGAGGGTAAGCATAGAAAAAATTAAAATCTGATTCAAAGTAAAATAAGAAAATTTCATCTTTCAAAAAAAAAAACACTTACTAATTAATAGAATAAATAATTGTGAACTATAGAAAAAAAAGAACATTAACATATTTAAAAAATAAAATGAAAATAAAAGATATTCGTAAAATAGAGTGCTGTAACTTCTTTCTTTTCCAACATTAGCATTTAGTCGCTTGCTATAACCTATATATCTCTTCTTGGACATGTATCAATTTTCCTTTCAAATAGGTCATAGATATTCCTTATGTTGTTCCTCGGAGATCTGAGTTGACGGGGGCTACTTATCGAGCTGTAATAAAATTTAACTGAATAATAAATTTAATCCTATTTATTATGATTTTCTGGCTCGCTCATTAACTAAAAAAACTCGCTTCTCGCAAAATTGGCGATAAATGAGCAACGGAACCAATAGGGATTCACCATGTAAGGAATACCTGTGATAATGGTCACACAAAAGGACTGCTAAATGTGAATCTCTAACTATCAGCAGGAGGTGTTTACTTTCCTCATCAATTGTGGAATACTTCAATCTAGCTCCTACCCTCAGAGCTCCATCCATCTGTAAGTCTGTTTAATGAACCCTCATATGGTTTTCCACTGTTAAAACAATCGATTAACTCAGTGAATGATTTCCTCTGAAAAATGTTGATCATTATTAACACTCCCAATCAATAAAATCAAAATCAATTTTCCTTTTATCTTTATTGTTTATTATTATATTTTCTTCTGCTAATTTTAATATCAGATCTCCCCTTCAGGAAATAAAATACCAATCGTCAAACAGATAATAGCAATGACTAATAACTATCGTATGTATGTTAAGTATAATTTTTTAAAACTTATTTATTCAGAATTATTACAATATCTCACAATTAGGGACATTTATAATAGTGTTCATAGAGCACATTCACACTCTAAGTGGAATTGTGAAATCAGGTGATGGCACAACTGAACATAGATCGTATATTGATTTAGTGCAGATCTGCTTAGTATTGTTTTAATCACGTGGTTTCTAGAATCCAACTTAATGAGCAGAACTTAATGTGGATACTCATCATCATCATCATAATCTATCCTCTTGAACCGCATTAAGCAGTGTAAGGAGGAAGTTTATAGAGCCTTCTCCAGCTCTGCCGATCTTCAACAGAACGCCTTCTATCGTTCCATTGAAGACCTCTTCTCTGGAAATCGCTCTTTACTTCATCTTTCCATTTCCTTCTAGGCCGTGATCTTCCTCTCTTGCCATCTACTTTAGATCGATAGGTTTCGCTAGCTATTCTGTTCGGTTCCATCCGCAGAAGATGTCCTAGCCATCTCAGTTGATTCTCCTCAATCACATCATTGGCCGGCTTAATATTGAGGTTCGACGTGATGGTGGTGTTGCGTATTAGTGTTGATGGTGCTTCTCGTTTTCCCCTCAATCTTTCGGAGGAATAGCATTTCTGACGCTTGTATCCTTGATCGATGTTTGTTTGTCAGCGTCCATGATTCTGAAGAGTATGTTAAAATGGGAAGAAATGTCGATCTGAAAACAGCTACTTTTGTTTTCTTTTCCACCTCGCGCATGTTCAGAAAACCTCTCTTAACTGCCTCAAATATCCTGCTCGCAGCAGCGATTCGCTCAGTCACCTCTGAATCGATGCATCCATTTTCATTAAGGTGTGCGCCCAATTATTTGAAATTTTCAACCTGCTTGAGGATTCTGTCTTCACCACTTATGACGCGCATATTTCTCCTAGGCTTCTTCCCAACCCTCATTACCTTCGTTTTTACAGGGTTGATAATCGTATTAATCTTCTGCAATTCTTCTTTTAATTCAAATTAACATTGTACTGAAGATTCCTGTCACTGTCCGAAAAAATAACAATGTCATCAGCGAATGCAAGTATTGAGAGGCTCACCGATCTCAGGTTGGCATATCCCAGGTGAAATTTCTGCATTGTTCCTTTAGCCCTTCGTATAGTTGAGTCCATCACTGGTATAAACAAAAGTGGACTAAGACTACAACCTTGCCGGATTCCAATTGTTGTCTTGATTTCCTGTGAAGTGCAGTTGGCAAATCTTACTATACTTCTTGTTTTCTTGTAGAGACTCTCCACCGCCAGAACATGACCTTGATCAATCCCTTTTTCTCTCAAGGCCTCCAAGATATCAGATTTTCTCACCCGATCGAAGGCCTGTGTAAGATCAACAAAGCACACCGACATTTCCTTTTCTTTCTCCAATACTTTTTCAAAAACTGGTCGTATGGTAAAGATAAGATCCTGGGTGCTACGATTTTCTGGAAATCCGTATTGTTCTTATCCGAGTAATCCTTCGATTCTTCTTCTTATTCTTTTTTCCAACATCTTAGAGTAAATCTTACTTGGTACGCTCAACAGAGATATGCCTCGGTGGTTGTTACAATCTCTGTTATTTCCTTTCTTAAAGATAGGGAGGATGATGGCCACTTCATAATCCTGCGGTATTTTCTTCTGTTTCCACACTAAGTTTAGCAGATGCAGCAAGATTTCTTTTCCTTTCGGCCCCATGCATTTAAGCATTTCAGGAGTTACACCATCACTACCTGCGGATTTCCCTAGCTTCATACTCTAGATTGCTTCTTCCAATGAGGATACTCATTATTCATAAATGAATCCTTAAGCTTATCAGCAGTCAAGAATCCAACAGGCAAAACACCGTGCTCCCGATTTCGCAATGCTTAATAAACTTTAAGATAAAAGCAAAAACCCTTTGCAACTTTAAAAGGCTTGTGTACTTTTCCAGGCGAATCAACAAATTGATTTTTCATCCGGTATCAGAGAGATTGTTTTTACTTCAGGCAGAATGGATGGAGGTCCAAAATGGTAATTAGGTCAACCAGAGGGGGGCAACATAATAAATGCCGGGCCGTTCCAATAAACATCATCAGAAAGTATCTGGTGTGGTGTGAGGCCTCTCGATAATCAGCTGACAGACAACATAATCAGCTGGATTCTGTTTTGTATTGATATGGTGTCAACAACTGGGTTATGTTACTTCTAAAATCTGGACTACGCGATTGGCAACATAAATCTTAAGTTAATAAGATGGTATCTGTTACCAATAGAGTACGTTACGAGAATCCGAAGAAGAGTATACGTCATTAATCCGCAAACAACTTTTAAGTTTACCCATTATTGCAAGTAGTTTGGAGGCAAAAAGAGCAGCGTTTAATAACAAACGAGGCACGGATTAAACCTTAAGTCTAGCCCCCTTACTTTTTGCCCTTAACAACTGAATTTTGTTAGCTTCTCCTGGGCACCCAACTCTCAGACAGATCACGCACCCCTAACCTTTCTGTGGAGCGTCTAAAAAGAATATTAGCTCATCATGAAATCAAAAATCAGAATTATTATTAATATTAGTGTTCGATTGTGTCATCTCATTTACGTGTCGTTCTCGTATGTTTGTTCTATTGGTGGTGGATCGTTTTTGTGTACGCCGTTGGATAGACAATCATTAAATCGAGAAGTTAAATTATGAATTTCATCTCTAAGAGATTGGTTTTCTTGTTTTAGGTGTGAAATATCATCTTATTCTATGTGGTGAGCTTTGTCAGATACTGTTCTCATGGAAACTGTCTCGGGTTTTTCTAGTTTTTGAAAAATTATGTTGTTGACGAAATTGTGCTGAGTTAGGTTTACTAAACAATTTAAGTTGTGCTTGTTGATTCTATTGTGTGTTATTGGGTTTTTGATAATTATTTTGAGATTGATGATTATTTTATGGATGATGAAAGTTTTGTCTATGTTGGTAATGTTGTTGATGTAGAAAGTTTAGTTTATTATGTTGTGAGTTATTATATTCTTGTCGAGGTTTTTGTTGGAATTTATTTGAACTGGTGTAGTTATTTTGTTGTGTTTTCCTAATGCCGTATAATTGATAAACTGCAATAGAAAATGTGTTTTTAACGAATTTTTTATGTCTTTTAAATTGTTATATATTTTATTAAGTTGTATTAGTAAATTAGTAAATTGTCTAGTTAAATCTGGAAAACGTCATAAGGAACATATATAAACCATTTATTTATTCTAGTTATTTTTTTATTCTTATTTTTATTTTTTTATATTGTATCTCTAAAATGGTTAGCTATAAAACTTATTTAGCATTTCTTTCCAATTTTATTTTGTTATTAGTATGTTGTTGATTTTTGTACCAATATTATAATATTGTAACCCTTGTACCCATCTGCTTTCCTTAATATACCCTCCAAAACTATGTATATACTCATTTTATTACTTAGGTTGTAGTTACTATTTATTACAATAGATCAACTGTCCAGATTTATTGTCAATTGGTTTGAACAATATTGTTATTCTTAAGGGACTTAGTCCCAGAATAAAGATGATTTTCTATTTCTATTTCTATTCATATATATCTTTAAAGTGATCTTCGCAAAATTCATCTTCCCGATTTGGCGGAATTGAAACTGTGACTTCCTTAGTCTCCCAAAATAGCTTTAATTCCTGCTGTAGGGAATGGCTAGTCTGCGTGAAAAGAGTATGTACTAAAGGTGCAGGGCTTTCCGAGAGTTTTTCGCCAAGTAATACCCATCCCAATGAGGTATGAATACCTCGTGGTTGACCCTTCAGAAATAAAACAGGATCACGTAAAACCTCTCCGTACATCTCAGCACCCAGAAGTAGTCAACTTTACCCGGCGTATGGAATTGAGGGTCCGCAAGTTCAATCGAAGCAAATCTATTCTGTACTTATTGAGAGCCGGCAA
Organism: Nezara viridula; assembly: GCA_928085145.1. Lineage (NCBI taxonomy): Eukaryota > Metazoa > Arthropoda > Insecta > Hemiptera > Pentatomidae > Nezara > Nezara viridula. The sequence goes on along the minus strand of OV725078.1, from coordinate 192,864,844 downwards.
AAGAAGGTAAACTTCCACTGATGTAAGGCAACACTCTGGCTGAAAATCCGTATATAATGTTTCTCATCGAACTCAACTTCACTTTAACCTCAGCTGAAGTTGAAGAGATGGAGGTGTTACCTACTACATACACCACAAAAGGACTAACCCGGGAACGACTTTTTCATTTGATCAGAGGTATTTAAATTAATTTGGGGAACTGGATCTATCACCACTCTACATGAAAACCAATGACCAGAACTTGAACTGATTCTACCCAATTCAGTACCCAGAAGTACCTGGGAGTTGGTGGTAGCATGGCACGAAACTGCTCGAGAATTGGCCGATGTATTTGTTACTTGAGACTGGAAGGGCTCAGTGTTTGGAGGCTCATATAACATCCTGAATCTTTTTGCCACAAACTTCGCAACAATCATTATTTTGGCATTTAGGCAAGCGATGAGGCCTTGTGCACGAAAAGCACAAATCTGACTTCGTTAGTAAGTCATAAGAAGCATTAACATCTGCATCCAGAAACTGAGGGCGGTTAACAATTTGATGGCTTCATTTTCAGACTGGGCATTCTAACTTAGATTTCTGATTATCCAGTCTATTGCTGATTAAAAATGTATTTCGTTGAATTTTAGGCGTGAAATTGTGGAGGTAGATCACGCAAAACACATTTCTGCGACTCTAAGTTGTGACCTAACATATTTGTAAAATTCTTTAAAGCTAGGAAATATCTCAATGTCTAGGATTTGACTATTATCAAACATTCTGTTTGCAGATGTAGATGCAGTAAAACGAAATCAGCAAGGTTTTTGAGTTTATGGTTTTTAAAAACATTATAATTATCTTCAAATTTGTCCAGAAAGTTTATAAAGTTGGAAGAAATATCGACAGAAAATAATTCGAACCGTATAATTTTGTAAAGATGGTACGCCACAATGATTCTTTCATTACAATAACGCTGTACTAAATTTTCATATGCTAAATTGTAATTTTCTGCGTTAAGCTTAGTTACAGAAATGTCCTGGGAAGCAGGATGAACTAAAAGAAACCTGAGATAAGAAAACTTGACTATATGAATGTAATTTCGATTATGAATCAGGGTATCAAATAATGATTTAAATGAAGAAAATTGTTCGTATTGTCCTGAAAATTGAGAAATCTCTGCTTCTGATAATTTAGGACATGCTATTGGTTCAGACATGCTGGGTTGAGAAGTGGGAATTCAGCTTGGGAACGTGCTCAGCTTTAATTAATCTATTATGAGAAATTTTGATCTCATAATAAAGCTCTTCCGCTGCTAAAGAAGGTGCCTTTATTTCAATCCTATGCTCGAACTATTCATTTGGAACCGAAATTCTATTCAAAACTGCTTCAAATGCCTCCAGTTATGTTTTAATTTCTCAAGCCCTCGCCATGAAAATTTCCATACTAGCAGGGAGATCCTTAATTACATCGAAAGTGGTTTGAATTCTAAGATGCAGCCATTATTTTTTATCATTAACTGCCTTAAGTCCTTCAGTATTCATCGTCGGCGCCATCTTAAAAGTTGCTGAAAAAATCAAAATTAAATCACTTAAGTCATTATGCGTCCTTTCCTAAACATTCCTGGAATCTTATCTATGCTTTCTCAACTTTTAAACTTGACTTCCCTAAATACTTTACGTTAGAAAAAACATCACTTATGTTTAAAAATCTATGCATTCGTGTCCGGTGGACCAAAATTGTTTAGTCAACCTTCCGGAGAGAAACACTTTATTTTCACAAAATATAAAGGATTGCTGCCCAATTATATTGGGTTGCTATATACACAGCATACTCTTCTATCAAGGAAGGTGCTATTTGTCTATAACAAAAAAAAGACAAATAGCAACTAGGCAACATTCGACATTATTTTGGCAGTGGACTGCGTTTCTATTTAATGTGGTAGGTTAAATGATCTATGTAAAGTAAAATCCTTTTATGCTGGATGATAAATTTACTTGTTTTTTGAAATATGAAGGGCGCCCTTCTCCACTCCGTTGCCCTCTCTGCTCTAGTGTATGGACTAAATTGGGGCGAGAGAAGCTCATATCTTGAGCGGCTTATCTCTTATCTTTTAGATTCTTATCAGATGTTTCCAGAACTCACCGCGAAGCGGCGTTCGGGTACGAAATTACTCGCACAAAACAGAAGCAATGATTAATAGGTGTTGTAGTTAATCAATTTATACTTTTATATTGTTAAATAGAACAAACGAATTTCTAGGGAAAGTAAAAGAAAAAACAAATCTTTTCAGTTTAAGAAACGAAAAATATACAGTGAATACTTAATAATATACTTATTAAATACTTATTGCCGTACGTTTATATTTAAAGATAAATTACTATTGTAAAGGTATACCAATTTTAAAGAATTGATTTCTCCTGAAAGAAGAACAATTTGTTTAAGTTATCCGATGCATTTTTTTTCAAACCTCTTCTTAAGAATTAATAAATCTGTAATTCTTGTATCCCAGTTACGTGTTAAACGTGGCAACAATAATATAAATCATTATGAAAAATAAACATAATTTCTAAACAGCATTGAAAGTAAGTTGATGTTATTGTGAAGGGTCGTCAGTTCATTATTGAAGGAATTGCTATTTCATAGCCAGGAATAAAATCTCTCTTTTATCTGTGGCGGATAATAAAAAAGAAACAAGATCAGGAGATGATTCCCCGCCGCTTTACAATGTTTAGCTTCATTAACCTATTTTAATTCTGTTAGACCCCTCTTCGTCCCCTATATTTTTCTCTCTACTCATTTTCTTATAACGAAACAGTAAAATAATACCATCCTTACTTTTTTCAAGGCAACCCTAAACGTAATGCGGGTCCAAATTGAGTTTTTTTTTCTTCCATAACACTGCCCTACACAAACATTTTTTTTTTCTTGTCTTCGATGAAAACAGTTTATTTTGGCGTGAGAAACTCCAAATTTCTTTCAGAATCCATACATTAGCTACCGTTCTGCGGATACACATACCCAGCATCGAATATAAAAAAATAAGTTATTGGAAGCTGCTCAATCATTTTTTTAGGCACTGAAAGTCTTTTATTAATTGTGAGTAGTACTTTTACAAACCACAAAACATTAAATTACAACTTCTCTCGGCAAGAACAGCGCTGTAGTACAGTTTTTGTAGAACGTTTCTGCTTTGCTTGACGATTGTACTGGTTTTCTACCAAATCCATCACAACGTTGCCTCTGTAGTCTACACCAGGTTGTAAGAAGTTCCATTGATTAAATGTTAAATCCAAAAGTTCTGCTTTCTCCTTGGGCAGATCCAGGTCCCGAATCAAGTCACTGAGTTCATATCAGCTTGAGTAAGCAAGTGGAGTTTTCGTTCTTTTTGTTCGAAAGAAAAATCAGAATCATCTGATGGGGCTCCTCTTAGGAGATTTCACTCTTAGTTATCCTCATCCTCATTCAAGTCATAGTGTTCAGGAGGCCTTGGAACAGGCAATTCGTCCCTCTGTTGTTTCGGTCGTATAGCAGAAGAAATGTCTGAGCACTACTTCACTTCAGATTTATTTTTTCGAGGCATGGCATGATGAAGAGGAGGGGCCATGGAAAAGTAGCAGTTGTTGGTGTGATAAGTATGCTCTCCCCACACCATGGGAACAGCACAACGCATTGAACGACCTTCCTTGTTCAACCATTATCTTGGTCACCAAGCTTCACTACAAAATACTTGTGGTATGCTGTCTTGATCATCTGTTTGATAGGATGTTACTTGTAAAGTATACTTCCCTACAAATGTAACAAAAGTTGTCAGGAGCATTTACGCACTTCCTGAACATTTTAACTTAACCGAAACTACTGGGTTACCACGATAAAATCGTTAAAAGAATGCCTGAATCAAGAAAAATCACGTCAAGAGTAACTTGAAATGTAAACATTGCACACAACTGTTAGAAAAATAGTTCTGTATTCACAGGTAGTCGTTTCCAACGATTCACAGGCAGAAATCAATCCTAGCAACCCAGCAGCAAGTAATTTAACCATATTACGCAAAAAGGAACTATATCTTTGAATCTAGAGCTAACTGATGATTTTTATGTAGAAATTCGAATTTTCGGGCTATTTTCAAGTGAGATACAAAATCAATGTAGAGCAGTGTTATCATTCAGCAAGTCATAATTTTCTGCATATCTAACCATATTTTGCAGATATTTATTTTTTAATGGTTAAACTAATTATTGATCTGAGGTTTTTAGCAATTATTGAGATATACTGAATCTCAGTTTTCGGTAAAATTACAATAATTCACTCATAAATTCGAATATAAAAACTTATAAATTCAAATTGATAAGTAGATACTCTCATTAAAGATCGTTAAAATATTTTAAATATTTATTTGATTTATTACGTGTCAGCTGTCCAGTATGACAATGAAATTAACGTGCTCCAAATGTCCGTTATCCTCACGAAAAATCTGTTTGTACATTATTTATTCTTGATTCATAAAACAAACATAAGAACAATTTGTTCTGTTAAAAAAACAAAAAAAAAAAAACAGCATCCTTCGTTGGTCACATTCGAACTAAGTGATATTTGATTTGTTCCCGTTTTCCAAGCTTGCTGTTTGATGTTTAGATAACATCCAACACACGGACGTGTATTCATACATCTGATGCCTTCACCCATTTAAGTAATATTTTCCATACACACACACCGGAAGTACGAGTGTGCGTTGATAGTAAATATCGAATTCTCCTTTAAGAATAATGTGCAGAATTTAAAAAAAAAAAAATAGAAAACTATATAAAAAAAAAAAAAAAACCTTTCCACTTTATCATCATGATGTCCTTTCCATTACCTAAGATTTCCTTATAAATTATCCATCAATCCGCCTTACTGATAAACTTAAGACGCTCTTGTCGGAAAGCTAAATTATTAGATCAATAGTCTACATATAATTAATGAACTGACTAGAATGAAACCATTATTTTAATTTAAGCCATCTTAGAATTTCACAAGTATCTGCTTAGTAATTTTTGGTAATATTGGCAATTGTTAACATTCTGTTGATCTGATTCTGCTCTGGTCAGCACTTCAATATTTCCCTTTTGGATGTGTGTAATTGTTATTTTTTTTTAAGACTCTAATATTTTAGATTATAAAATTGAATTACCGTCGATAGCTTTATACCATCGCTAGATCTATACTATCGATAGTTCAGTAACTTCTCTCCACAGAATTAAAGAAGATTTAGTTTCGCTCTATTCTTTATTTATTTACTTTAAAATGCGTAATAAAAATGATCAAAATTGATGATAGATACATTCTTGAAGATTTATCTTGATTTAAGCACTTTTTTTTCCATTAATACAACTACGAACTATTTAAACTACGAAGGGGATTGCAAGGATGGGTGGTGCTTGGTAGGAATTGTACAACGGGTGTTAACGCCGCAGATCTATATTTTTTTTTTTCTCTCATCATATTTCCCTTTTAAATGTTAATGAAGAAAATGTTTATTTATTTTTTTTGTAAAATTGAGGACAATTGTCTCAGAAATATATTTGTGTTTGTATATCTGCCTTCGTTTGCGATGTATTATCCCTCATTTGTATACACACCAGCCCGGCCGTAATACCCAGTCTTAGGGATTAAGACACAAATAATGCCATAATACTGTCGAGATGCAGTCTTCGCAGTCTGGAGATAGCTCTTGTCGACATTAGACCCATTTAGTGAAAATCTACCCCCACCAATCTCACCAAGCTCCAGGCCGTCTGATCTCGCAACATCTCACCTAGCCCATTTTCGAGGATCAGCTGTAGGGCGCAGCTGAGTAATCGATACATATCGATACGACCCCACCATCGATTACTCGACAGCTGGAGATCGGAAGGTAACAGGTTGGAGGCAGAACCTCCAACTTGGCTTGTTGTGTTTTTTATTCTCACCAAGACATTTGAACATTTAGTTAACTGTTTTCTTCCCTAAATTTGTTTTATTCTTTTGGGAATTCTCTTGTTTTATTTACAATTTTAGAAATTGATTTTTTTCCTTTATTGATAATGGTTAATTTCTTTTATTTTCTCTGGATGTTGTATTTATGTTTTATTTTTCTCGTAGCTTTTAAGTATTGTTTATCTCAACTTTTATATAAATTTATATCTCTTTTTCTTTCTCAATAAATTGTAAACATTCAAAAGGGGATTTTTTTTATTTTCCATTTTTTTATTTATTGAAATATCTCTATTTTTTTAAATATTTTCTTGTGCATGTATTTGTTTTTTTCTCTAATGTTTTATAGGTCTCATTATTCACTAATTTTTTTTCTCCTTCTTTCCCAACGTTTTTTAATTTTTCTCGAATTTTCCCACCATTGAGGAAACGCACCGGGGAAAGATCTGTACTGCGATTTTGAAGTACCCCTGGCCCCAACAACGGGATTTGGGTGATGAGAATATTTTTGGTAAAATTTGGCTGGGATAAGATCAAGAATAAACGGGATATTAAGGTCATTATGCAGGGTTTTATTGGTTACATGTAAGGGAGTATCGATTATTGTACGGAGGACTTTAGACTGAAAGGATTGAATGCGTTTGATGTTAGAAAATTTAGCTGTTCCCCACAGTTCTAGTCCGTAAGTCCAGATGGGTTTCAGTATTGTCTTGTAGAACAATAATCTGTTTTCACCAGAAAGTTTAGATTTTCTATTCAGTAGTCTATATAGTTCCTGTCTTTTAAGTCGAGTATGTGGATTCCATGTTAGTCGTCTGTCTAAGAGAAAGCCAAGATACCGGACTGTATCTGAGAAAGGAAACTAAATGGAGTTAAAATAAACTGGTGGACAGGTATTACGCCGAAGGATGATTGTTTACATTTAGATTCGTTTACCTTAATGTGCCATTTCTTACACCAGTGTTCAATCAGGAAGAGGTGCCTTTGTATGTTTGCGGACGCTGTTTCAGGAACTGAGTTGGAAGAAAGGATAGTATTGTCATCAGCGAAAGTTGCCAGGAGGTTATTGGGATGGACAGGAATATTAGGGGTAAAGAGAATGTAAAGGATGAGGCCCACCAAGCCTTGAGGAATACCAGACTCAATTGAGTAACAGTCGGTTTCAGTAGGAGCTTTTCAAACATTTTTTATAGGATTGGGAGTAGGCTAATTGGTTTATAGGATGCTGTATTGATGTTAGGTTTGCCTGGTTTCAAGAAGAGGACGATGGTGGAATGTTTCCGTAAGAGAGAGAAGTAGGTTGTTCGTAGGATGCAATTGTATATACACTAACAGGCAAAAAATTCCACCCACTTGTTATCCATTAAGGAACCACGTTGGAAAGGTTGGCTCTGGGAAAAATTACAGGCTGCATATCTTTCGTTTCTTCTTCTCCACACCCTGTCACGCCCGTCTGGAGATCGAAGAGCGAATCTTGACTCATCTGTAAAAAATACAGCACTCCATTCGTCCATAGTCTAATGGCTGTGTTCTCGAGCAAAAGCCAGGCGTGTTACTCTGTGAGTTCTGGTCAACTCTGGTCCTCTTACTGGACGAAAAGCCATTAATCCATACTCATTTAATCTTCTCCGAGCGGTACGTTCAGAAATTTGCACACCTCGAACTTCTTCGAGCTGATGAATCGCTTGAACAACGGTAAGGTGCCGGTTTTCGTAAAATTCTCAAAGTCAAAAACCGGTCATCCCGTGGTTCTGTTACCCCAGGCCGTCCAGAACCGGGTCTTCTATTGTAAGAACCAGTTTCCCGAAAACGCCTGACGGCGTCTCGTAAAGTTTCATATGGAACTCCGATGGCATTAGCTGCATATCTAATGGAACGTCCATCATCAATAAGTGCCACACCACGCGCAACATCCTCAGCACTAAGAGGCATTTTTAAACTTAATATTGAAAAAATTAAAAGCCGGAGACTAAGAAATGTGCTGCAAGAAACGGCACTGAACTAATGATACTGAATAAACATTTTGATTCCATAGAAAGTAAACATTGGAATCTAGAATGATTTCATTGAATTAAGGATTAAGGGTTATTGTCCTCTATATTAACATTCCTAATTCAAAACAAACAAAAAGATTCCCTATTTATTTATTAAAAACAATAGAGCAATCCAAAGCAGGAATATTTTAGATGAAAAATTCAAGTGGGTGGAATTTTTTGCCTGTCAGTGTATATGTGAGAAATATGATGGCTTTGGATGGAAGTTGTCGAAGGATCTGTGGGGTTAGAAGGTCATATCTAGGAGATTTGCGAGGAGTGATTTTCCGTAAAAGGTATTTGACCTCAGAGGGATTAACAGATTTAGGTGGTAAGGAGAGTGGGGTAAGTGTTGAGAGGGATTCCTCTATTTTTACTGTGTGGCTGGGATGGGATTCCGGATGAAGAGTCAAAGTATAGGAAAGGTGTTTGGCAAACTCCTCGGCTTTATCTTCATCAGATGCTACCCATGAGCCATCACCTCGTCGAAAGGGGTGGGAAATATGATGGGATTTGAGGATTTTTTTGGTGATATTCCAAAGGGAATTATCATAAGCAGAGAGTGTGGTGAGGTAGGGGTTGAATGATAGGGATCTGAAGGTGGCTAATTCTTGTTTTATTTTTTTACGGTGATAATTGTAGGAGTGGCGGTCAGCTGGATGTCTGGTATATAGCGGATTAGGTCGAGGTGTTGAGGTAAATTATGTTTCTTTAGGATTTTTGAGGAGTGAATAGGGGGAAAGCAGTCCAGACTGCTTCTTGAATTTTGGTAGTGAAGGAATGTACTACATTTTACAGGTTACCAGGTTACTCTGAGGTCAATTTTATCGGAGAGGATTTGATGAAAGAGTTTCCAATTGACTGGGCGTCTGATGAAGGACGGTGGAGGGGGTTTAGAAATAGGAGCTAGTGATACTTGGAGTATTAATGGGCTGTGGTCTGAGGAAAGCTAGTCAAGACGGGTAACGGAATAGTTGAGAGCACCTAAACCACTATGGATAAAGAAACTGAGAATATCGGGATTACGGTTAGGATCAGTGAGCCAGTAGGTAGGTGAGTTGGGTGGAAGAAGGGTAAAATTTTGGAATTGAGTAGAAAAATCAATGTTCGACCACGAGAATTCATGGTTCTTGAACCCCATTGTTGATGCTTGGCGTTTAAGTCTGCATCCAAGATGAAATGATGTCCCAAGGAAATGAGGAAGGAACTAAATTGGGTATTGGAGATGGATTGGTGTGGAGGGCAATAAGCTGATGCAACGGTAACAGGAAAGGAGAAGGTTTTTATAAGGACTGCGGTGGATTGTAGGAAATCGTGTGTAGGCAGTGGGAGTAGGTGATGGGAGAGGGATTAGTGCACAATGACTTCAGTGCCGGCATGTGCTCTACCGTCAGGATGGTCGGAACGGTAAGTTATGTATTGTGGTATTTTTAGGAGCTGTTTTTTGGTCAGTGAGGTACTAGGTTAGTGAGGAGTGATATCAGTGGGGTAACAAGGGATTTAAATTTTGAAAGAAAGGATGTCAATAAACTGGTTAGATCTGTGGCATTAGGCTGTGGAGGAACATGTTGGATTTGATGTTGGTGAGGTTGTCGTAGATTAGGTACATTAGGTAGGATAGGATATTGTGATTGGAGTTGGGTTTCTTCTTGCGGCAGGGCCTCACATTTATTAGTCGGGTCTCTACTCCCAAATAGCTTGGCAAAAGAAACCTTAGAGTTCACAATTTTAAGGGGTCCTCTTCTTGGTTTAGGTGTATCATCAGGGTCCCTGGGTTTCATATATCTCACTTTAAGATTTTTATATATTCGGCAACCTTTATAGTTGAATGGATGGCCTACAAGAAATAGGGCACAGACTGCTGGTTCTGTAATTGGTTTGGTTCACTCGCCAGACTTGTGTGTTTTACCGCATTTCACCCTAACGCCGTTAACTCTTATTTAATCATTTCAGTTGGGGTTGAGGAGTGTAAATTTCTTATTACAACTTGGCCGACGTTTCGACCCAGCGTGTAGGTCTTCATCAGGGCTACAAAAGGAAATAGAATATAAAAGGTACATGGTGAAAATAAAAAATAATAATTATAAGTAGATATAAAATAAGAAACAGTTGTCTGGTAAGGAAATAATACGATGACATTAGAGATATTGTGAGTCACCCAAGTATTTTTTTTTTTTTAATAACGATTATAAGCAGTAATTTATACAGTAATTATAAGTAGGTATGCATGATTGTGAGTTTCAAGACGCTCTTATCATGTTAAAAAGTTAATTTATTGTCAAATTTAAAAATTTACAGGTTTAAACAAAGGATTTAAAATTTTCTATTTTCCTGGATATTTTCATTTTCATGGTCCTCGGCCTTGGAAACATGAGGATTATAAATATCAAGTTAATCCACATCATTTATAAGTTCTTTGCCCATGTCCAAGAAAACCCGTATTTCGTAAAACTGTGCGCCACCGGTACATTACTTGCAATCTTCACTGTACCATGTTTTCGGACAATGTGTTTTTTTTTCACACACTTAGAACTCTCGGCCACCCCTCCCACCCAATCGTCATATTACAATAAATAAATATTTAAACAAAATTTAAGATAACAAAAAAAAATCATTGAAACTGAAACAGCTGAGGCTGTTTCAGTAAAAACTAAAAACTAATAAATAAAACCCGAAATCTATGCAACCTTTATTTCCCAGAAAGATAATATATTAAAGCGTTTAGGTTATTATGATTCAATTAATCTCTACACAATAGTGTAACGAATGAAAAAAAACACTAGACAATTTACTACAACAAATAAAATAATGAAAATTAAAAACATAACCGGGCCCTAGTTCAACACGTTATTTAAAATAACTTGTTGTTATAAACTCAGATAATACCGATAATTTTTTTCTTATAACAATTGGATAGTAATTAAAGTTATTATTATAAACTCATTTTGTCAATGAATAATTGATTTGACAATACTCCTGGACATTGAGTTATGCGGCGGAATTTCTAGATAGCTCGTGTCATTCATAGCTCTGTGACATTAATCGGATTATGTGGTTTAGCCCAATCCCTCAGGGTCAAGCTATAAATTAACTATCCTCTATTATAACTGAAATTTCTCAGATAGCTAGCTCTGTTATTCCTCATGTTGCGTATAAATGTTTATAAATTTTGGTCAATAACTGTATAATTCCTTTCATTATTATTTACCTTGAAAAAAAAAAAATACCATCAGTTTCATGCACTTTGAAATAATAGGGCTAATGTCCAAAATTTTCAAATTGGAATGAGTTGTAGGAAAGAAATGAGGGAATTGATGTATGCACTAGGTATTTGATGGCCTACTGTCCATTATTTTGTTTGGAGAAGATTGGTGCCATGTATTCCATGTTACAGATATATACATACTGTTAAGAAGAATATACATTTATTTTTTCTGTATTTTTTCTAAAAGGGTTTATTTATATTTTAACATTGTACATAGTTTTAAGTATCTTAGTATGGTTTCAAGAGTTTTTTATATAGATTTTTTTATTTTATTTTGTATATAGTATGTATAACCAATATTTTTTTCTTTTCTTTTCTTTAATGACCTATCATTATCTTAATTTGTTATGTTTGTTTTTATCTGGCCAGATGTAAAATTTTAATTTCTGTACTTTTTTGTTATTCTGAAGGGACTTCGTCCCAGAATAAAATTATTTTTCTATTCTATTCTATTCTATACATAAAATCAGGTGAAAACGTATACCGATTGAAATAAATAACTGGTACTTTGTTCAATTTAACTGTTCATGTTAGTTTTGAAAGATCTTCAGCTGTATTGTTAACCATTAAATAAAATATATATACATTATTTCTGTTGCGTTTATAGACCTTAGAGATTATGGCCTGCCTGAACCAATGTCGGGATCGGATACTTCTCATCTACCGTATCTAAGATCTTTTATAGACGTGATTTATTCAATTAAAGTAAAAGAATTTAATTACACGTTATTACAACACAAGTTAATTATAAAACTAATCCAATATAACAATACAAGAAGGTATTTTATAATAAATAATCACTAACATCTGACTTAAAGATAAGTAACAGTTGAAGTGTTTAAAGGTTGCTCAAGTAACCTTACACCTCCCCCCTGGAGGTCGCTTCTTGAGGCGGCGGCGGGAAGTAAGGAAGCAGCTTGCTGGAGTGGAACAAGTTTGAGACGTTCTTCCTCTTTCCGCTGGCTACTTCATAGAACAACGAAGAAATCCGTCTGACGACTGGGAATGGTCCAATCCGAACTGGATCAAGCTTATTGCGACTTAATTTATTGCCATTCTCGACGTAGACTAAATCGCCAACGTTGAAAGTATGTTGCGTTCTATTCCTATCAACGCGTTTCTTATTTATACTGAAACTCCTCGTTGAATTCCGGAAAGCTATCTTGCGGTCTTCTTCTAAAGAGGATGGAGTGTTTCCAAGTGGAGATATAGAAGATTGATGGCCGAACAATAGATACGATGGTTCAAAGTGGGTGGAACTATGGATGGTATTATTGTATTCGTTCACACATTCTTCTGCCAAGGTAGACCAGGCTCTTCTATTGCCATTGTTTATCTTACATCGCAGGCGATTCACTAAGGTCTGATTCAATCTTTCGTTTAATCCGTTGGAACTGGGATTGTCAATGCATGTGAAAACGATCTGAGTCCCAACACTTCTCAAATATTTCAGGAAAAAAGTTGAGTTAATACCTGTATATTGGTCAGCCAGTAGAATCGAGATATTATGTTGTTTAACTACAGGATCGAGTAAGTTTATGAAATCTTTAGCTGTTTGACCCTTTGTTGTAGAGATCCATGCAAATCTTGTGAAGTGGTCAACGAGAATGTGCATGTACCGTTTGGAAGAGCGGTTCCCTCCGAAACCTCCGACACTGTCGAGCGACATGATCTGGAAAGGCTCTGTGGCTGGGCCGAGACGGGAGAGCAGGCCGATGGCACGACTACGACGAGTTTTGTTCTCAATACAAATCTTGCAACTCCTATAGAAGTCATTAATTGCTTTATCTAGGCCCTTGAAATAGTAATATGGTCTGATAGTTGCTTTCATGTGAGATGGGCCGATATGGCCATAGTGTTGATGAATGATTTTAATAATTTCTTTTCCAAATGCTTGGGATACAAAAATTCTTGATTTCTTCCTAATATTTTTGAAAATTATGCCCTGCTTTGATAAAATCTGGTCAGTCGCTCTCAGCTCTGAAAAATTATCAGCCTGGTCTTTTTTTATGGCTGACAAGTCTATTAAGTTGGTGATCCGGATTGAATCTTCATTCTCGAAGTGTTCAATGACTGGATTTCTGGAGAGTAGATCAGCCAGAACGTTATCTTTTCCCTGTTTATAGATAATATCAAAGTTGAACTGGGATAAATAAAGAATCAAATCTCCCAGAATTTCATCAGATCTGGCTTTTGTCCTCAAGTTTTCTAAAGGCTTGTGATCACAGCAAACTGTAAAGTGACGTCCAATTAAGTAGTATTGCCAGAACTTAATCGCATCTTTAATGGCTTTGCATTCCAAGTGAATAACATCTAAACGTTTCTCACGTTCTGAAAGCTTGCGTGAGTAGTAAGCGACAGGATGAAGTAGGCCATCTTCTTGTGGTTGCTTTAGGGTTGCTCCGATACCTTTTAAGCTTGCATCTGTCTCTATGAAGACAGGCTTCTCAATATCATATATAGCGAGGACCGGGGAACTGCACAAAAAGTTTTTTATCATATTGAAAACTTCTTCACATTCATCTGACCACTCGAATTTAACATTTTTCTTCAATAAACGATGCAATGGTTCTAGTTTGACAGCACTTTGTTCTATGTACTTCAAATAAAAGTTTATGGAGCCTAAAATGCTCCGAACACCTGACTTGTCTGAGGGCCTCTGGAGTTTCTGAATCGATATTAAATTATCTTGGGCGGGTGACACTTTATTTTTCGAAAACTTGTGTCCTAGGTACTTTACTGATTTCGCACCAAACAGACATTTTTCTATTTTCAGTTTGAAACCTTCAGTGATCATAACTTCTAAAGCCTTGCTGATATGCTGAAGATGGTCTTCCCAATTCCGAGAAAAAATTAAAATATCATCAATGTAGTTTATGCAGAAATTGTCCAGGTTATTTCTTCTTATAATGTTGGATAGTATTCTCTGGAATATAGCGGAAGCATTTTTAATACCAAACGGAAGAACTTTAAACATAAATTTTCCATATTTCGTAATAAAAGAGGTCTTTTCCCGATCCCGCTCACGAAGCGATATGCACCAAAATGCAGAATTGATGTCCAAAACGGTGAAGAATTCACAATTAGCTACTCTATCAATTACATCTTGAATAGTAGGAAACGGGAAACATTCAGGAACTACTAATTTGTTTAGCTTTCGGAAATCTATGCAGAGTCGAGATTTCCTCGTCTCTTCCTTTTTGTAGGCCAGTGTGACGGGCGAAGAAAACGGGGAATCTGATTCTTCGATGATCCCAGCTTGCAAGAGTCCTTTTATTTGGCTTCCTATTTCTTCGTCATCCGGGATAGAACATTTATAAGGGCGAGAAGTGACAAACTCATCTCTGATTAGTTTTATTTCTGCTTCTCGTGAATGAACTTTACCTATGTCGAACTTGTCTTTAGCAAAAATATGTTGGTATTTTTTTAGTAAATATGAAATATGTTTTTTGTGCTCCTCTTGTTCAATATGTTGTACACTTCTTAAGTTCTTACAAGTAGTTGTATTCTGGTTTTGAAGAGGACCGTATGTCTCAATCTGATCAAGTTTTGATCGTGTTAAATTTATATTTCTATCTATTCTATCAGAAGAGAGATCTTCTGATGTTATGATTTTTGTGTCATTGGTACGTTGCAAAATTCTTAGATTCTCATCTTGTAGTAATTTAAATTTCTTGATGGCATCTATACCTAGTAATAAATCATAGGAGAGATTATTATTCTTGACTACATATGTTGTAATGTAATCAGTAATGTTTTCAATACGGAGTCTAATTTTAGCCCGGCTGAGGTGAAATTAAGTCCGCCGATAGTTCTTAACGCTGCTCTTTGTTTAATTAACTTCAACTTCAGCAAATCAGCAATTTGTTGATTTATTAATGTTACATTTGAGCCACTATCATAAATAGCCTTAATTTTAATACTGTCATTTATAACAACATTTAGTTTAATCAGCGGATCTAACTTCGCCCGGCTTTCTAGTTTAAATGTTCTGAATCAAGATCGATTTCGCTTAAATCGAGATCAGTTTGATTTATTTTTGGTTGGTTTGGAGTTTTATTTTTGTTACGACATTCAGACATTAAATGATAACGATTGTGAAAACCGAGGGTTTCGCAGTGAGAACATGGCTTACGCTGATAATTACTCTTATGCTGTGGTTCGCCTTTTTTAAAATAATTTAAAGCGGGATTCACAATAGATTTTGGATTTGATAGTTTTTCTTCCTTCTTTTTTATAAACGCATCTTCTAATTTTCGTAGTTTTGAGTATAATTCATACAAATTACAAATTTTTTCTCGATCGAGTTTCAACTGAGCCTCATTTGGCAAACCGAAAACAATCTGGTTTATACGGGAGATCTCCGTGCCTTTAGGGTCTATGTCAAGTAATAATCTCTCCTTGGTGAGGGCATAGTCGACTAGGGATCCGCCTAAATATTTGTAGCCTAAAGCTCTTTTCACAAGAGACCAGCCTTTATCAAGAAAAATATTCTTAAAAGAGTCCCTCCATATGCCCCATGAATCGTTCAGACCAATCTTCTTTAAATTATTCTGATACCAATCATTAGCCGGACCATTAATGAGATGAAAACGTAACGCTTGAATTTTTAAATTATCGGATTTTATCTGAAATCGACAACATTCTTCTTCGAACCTACGTAGCCACTCTATAGGATCTGATTGCTTTTTATCAAATGGTTCTAAAATAAAAAAAATTTTCAATATGATGCAGTTTAATTTCATTTTGTTCCGAATTAATTTTTAATTGCATCTCTAATCGTTTAATATGATCTTCTAATTCTGATTGAGTGTCTGTAGGTCTGCAAGGAATTGTTTTTGGAAGACATTCCTCCAATGGTAACTCTCTAGAACAAATATTAGACGATTCATCAAAATATTCCTTTTTAATGTCCTCATCAATCTTAACCCCTATTGTTCTATAACCATTAACATTTTTTATAGCATACACAGCATTTAATAAAGGTTTCTTACTTGATAGAGACGTATGAAATTTCAAGTCCTGGGTGTCTTCTGGTAATAAAAACCAATTTCTTTTGTCGACTGAAACACAATGAACCACAAAGTCTTCCTCACTTCTCTTCACAATTTGAACGTATAGAAGAGTCATTTCTTATGTGTTGAGATCTTGTAATTAAATTTCTAAGGTCTTTTATAGACATGATTTATTCAATTAAAGTAAAAGAATTTAATTACACGTTATTACAACACAAGTTAATTATAACACTAATCCAATATAACAATACAAGAAGGTATTTTCTAATAAATAATCATTAACATCTGACTTAAAGATTAGTAACAGTTGAAGTGTTTAAAGGTTGCTCAAGTAACCTTACACGTATTTTCGTTAAGCTTACGGTAATCTATCACTGCCCTATATTTTTCCTTGTTCTCTCCCGGCGCATTCTTCTTCTTTACTGCCCATAGCTGACTATTGTAAGGTGACGTGCTGTCCACAATTATCCCTTGTTTCTTTAAACTCACCAATTCTTCTCTAATATGTTGACGAAGAGCCTGAGGATATCTTCTCTCTTTCACGTACCTCACCTTATCTTGCTTTTGCGGGATCTCCTGTACTGTTCTCTCCGTCGTGCCTAATATTTCCCTCTCTTTGAAGAATATATCTTCAAACTCTCTCTTGACGGCTATTCTCCAATCTTCGGTTCGACTTATGGCTCCTATACGCACCCTGCTGTCTTCTAAAAACGTTCTGCAAGTATAAACGATTTTCCCTATCCTTATACTCCATTTTCCATTGAATTGTAGGTTGTGAAAAAATATAGGAAGGACACTGAGTTCTGATGACTTGGTATAGAAAAGTGGCAAGGAAGTACAAACGGCGGTTGGATGGATAGAGCCACTTCAACTTGGTGTAATACTGGGTTATATGCGTATCTCTTGAGATTCCGAAAACAAAACGTATTGCGCAATTCATTAGGCGTTTAAGTCTGCCCTCGAATTCTCCCGAGTGTCCGCCGTACACCAGACAGCTATAGTCGAAGTGGGGGAACACAAGGGAGGAAACCAGGAGTTGACGGAATTTATATGGAAGGAGATAGCGGAGACGGTTAAACTATTTCAGGGTAGAGATAGTGCGACGGGAAATTTGGGAGATGTGTGGTTTCCAGAAGAGCGTTTGATCGAATGTAATACCAAGGTTTTTTACGGAAGTATGGAATGAGGTGAGTTGTTCAGGAAAAGATTGGGGAGTATCTGTATGGATTTGAGGAGTGAGGGAGATCCAATCAGAATGGATTTCGTCTTATTGGCGTTTAGAGTAATCCTATTGTGATTTGCCCAGGCACATATTGCATTTATATCTTCCTTTAATTTTTCGATTGCACCAGAGGATTCGGTTGTAATGAAGGAGAGGTAAATCGTCGGCGTACAGATGGTATTGACAGTGGAGGATAGAGGATGAAAGGTCATTAATGTAGATGGAAAAGAGGGTGGGAGATAAAGAGGAGCCTTGTGGGACACCCCTGGACAAAGGTAAAGGTTCTGATGGGGGGTTATTGGGGACTACAACATACTGGGAGCGGTCGGAAAGGAAGGATTGGAACCAATTAAGGGTACAAGTTGAGAAGGAAATATTTTTAAGCTTGGTTAGGAGAATTTTGTGGTCTACTGAGTCAAAGGCTTTGGGGAAGTCAAGGAGAATAAGGATGGTGAGTTTCTGCTGGTCCATGGCTGTATGAAGGTCTTGGGAAATTTTGATGAGGGCAGACTGAGTGGAGTAGCCAGGCCGGAAACCGGACTGGTTGGGATTTAGGAGGTTATTCTGTTCTAAGAAATCTGATATCTGGGTTTGAACTAGTCGCTCTGAGTTGATGGGTTGAAAGTCTTTTTCATAGGGCAAGTGTTTTGTAGTAAGTAATTGTAGATATGGTAGAGGATTTGAAGGATGGATGGTAGTGAGTCTTTGATCAGTATGACTGGGATGTTATGAGGTCCATAATCATTGGTTTACGACTTTTGAATGGAGTTGACGAGGTCATCAGGTGTAATATGGGGAAAAAAGAATTGATCAGGATTAAAATTTATAGTGAAACATACAGGAGTCGGCATAGCCGCAGGAGATGAGGATGAGAAGGGACAGGAGACAAAGTGAGCGTTAAGGTCATCAGGAGGAGACAGTAAATAAGCAGAAAAGGAGATGAGCTGGGTTTGAGGTGTGTTGCAATTGGTCAGTTTTTTCTTCTTCTGCTACTTCTTCCAGCTCTGTTGCCCTCGCCTTCTCGTTTATCGTGTTGGGCCAACTCCTCCTCAGTCTCCGAGGTTATAGATTCTTCTGACGATTCCCTCGACGAACCGCTCTCCCTTGATGAAATGTTCCTCCTCCGAACCTTCTGGGCGTTTACCTCCATTGGTTCCGCTCTCGGTGCTTCTGTTCTTGAGTACATGTAAGGGTATTGCCTCGCAATGCACCACCTGGTGCGGGGACACTGTGCCACTAAGTGTCCGGTTTTCCCGCATCCGTGACATTTTCTGTCCTCTCTTCTCATACTGTTCTTCGGTCTGATTTGTCCTGGTCTTCGTTCTAGCCCCGTTCTTTCCTTACCGCTGAACACATGCTCCTTCTTCTTCCAAGTTGTCTGCGACGTGTTTCTGGGACGTTTATAGCTTACCCTACTCCACCCAGTTTCCTCTACTTCCATCCCAGTTTCCTCTTCTCTCGCGCTGGAATCGACCATCTCCTGTGCACATTCCACGAATTAACGTTCTCTTGGTAGACTTTCTCTTCTTCCGGTTTCCCTTGCGAGTTGTACCTTCAGGATAGTAGATAAGAAGGCCATCTTTGCCTCTACTTCGACCACACTCACAGTTTCTTTCATCTTTTCAGTTATCTGGTTGTACCGGGCTAGAAGTGTTCCAGCATATTGTCCGTTAGTTTGTCATTGTGATTTTACCTCACGGAACATCTGGACGAGATCTTCTTCCGTGGTTCATCTACCGCCTCCGTACGCTTTTTTCAGTCTTTACTTAATCAGCGCCCACGGTGTTTCTTCGTCGGCTTGGATGCAATTGAGTATATTTCTTTTTACTCTACATACTAGAGACGCTTTAAGTGCATCTGTATTTCCAGCGTTGATCACGTTTTCTGCTATTTTAGCGTCTATTCTAGCAATAATCCGATCACTACCTTTAAGAAAATGGTTCAACAATGGGCAATATTCTACAGGGTATGTAAACCAACATAGGAAATTTAACGATTGCTAATTAAATTAATTATTGATCTGGTTTATTGTACGACTTTTAACTTAATTTATTAACATTATATTTTATCGCTAAAATGGGTTTGTAAAACAACCTTTAATTATTACTATAAAGGTAGTTGATAAACATTATTACATGATGGTATTTTGTTACAAGTTTAGACCCCGTGGACCAACAGCCTCACCCCTCCCTCACAATTCCCTTTATTTGATATTAATAATTTCTCAACTTATCCAATCAACTGAAACTGATGGAATTTTGCATATGAATAGGTAACTTAGCCCTTGAGCCAATTATCACTTTAGGACAACGAACTCTAAATTCATTACCGCAGAAATGTAGAAAATAAAACCTTAAATTTTTTAAATTAATTTAGGTTGTGAAAAACTTTTACCAGATTAAAGTAGAGATTTTTTTCATTAATAACATTCCTATTGTTTTAATGAATACTCTAGCTCTAATAGTAATGCCCTTCAGTCTGGCAGGCTTTATTAATACTTAATGAAACAAATAATATTGACAAGAGACTTTTATTGATAGTGGGGGTGGCTAAACTATTGTTTTATCTGTTTTCCACAAAAGCGTGGCTTATTCGCGATTTTTTGTTTACACGTTGTTATACTTTACAATTGTTCATTATATATTAAAAAGAGTTAAAAGTATTATGTCCATTCATATTCCTAACTATTTCAACTTTAAGATGCATTGAAATATATAACTATGATAATCTCTTCTCAATTGGCATGAAATCTCCAGAAAAAGATGCCATGATGTTATAGTAACCATTCATCTTAGAAAGTTAGTCCTTTGTTGGCCTTAAGCAAAATGTTAAATAATAGATGTAACTTAATATACTTTTCTTTTCCAAAGGTAACCATGATTATTGACAGGTAAATAAATTAAATGAAGCAAGAGATGTGAATATGAATGAACTTGAAAACATTCCCTCTTTTTACCTTGAAAAAATAAATTTGAATATAAACGGTATATAAAAATATGTGTTCAACTGTTACACTATATTTTACAATTACTTAAATTAGACTTAAACATTGAGAAGTCAAAATCTTACAGTCCCTAGCCTCCTACAACACTAAGGGACGCTTACTCGACTCTAAAGATGGGGGCACCTCTCTTCTCAACTGTTGGGTACCCCCACTCCACTCCAAGAGCCAACTTGAACGTTCCACATTTAGTAACCCTTCAAATGGGCTACAGATATCCAATTCTTAGTTAGACATTCCTAATAATAAGCCTTAAGTCAATATTAATTAAGTTGAGGTTTTGTATTGAATAAGTTAAGATTCACCTCTAGCCGTGTAAAAAAATCATATAATTTTGTATTTTGTCACCCTAAAGTCCCCATGTTTTCAGAAAAAATAACTATAATAAATTACTATAAATGATTTATTTTATTTATTTTTTTCATGACTATGGATTATAGCTATAAGCTAATCATTAAAATACACTCAATTTCAAACGTCTAAATGCAAAAAAAATATAATCTGTATCGTACCAAGTCACCAAATAAATGTTATTAACCCTAATACTTATATTTTCGTGAAACCAACAAAAGTAATTTTTGAGTTTTATTGTTCGGGACTAGAATCGACATTATTCAAAAAGGTTGTACATACGGAAATGGGTATTGGTTCTGTGGTGCGGTTTCTCCGATACAGGAGAAGTCCTCACCTTGGTCCTCAAGAAGACTGTGGCTGCTGGGAGTGCCATGACAAGGAAGGCATTATTAGGCAAAACTATAAATATTTACTCCCTATTTCAATATTTGTCAATACCTACACTGAATAAAACAAAATATTATGGAGATTCTAATGAGAAAAAGAAAGATTCATTTATGGCCTGGTTCCGAAAGGCAATAGTGGTTAGGTCCAAACTATAGCAAGGAGGGCAACTATAACAAACTACGAAATATGATATTAAATTAGAAGATGGTTTCACCTCCTAGCCACGATTACCACTAGCAAGCTATACTAAAGCAATACTAACTACATTTTGACTAAGCAGTCTTAAATTTTCTTAAAATTATCAATCCACAACAGAATGGACCTCCAAATCCTCCAGCTATAATATCTTTTTTTATTTATTTTAAATGATATTTACAGCTGTATACAAAAAAAATACATCTAGTAAATTTGCACATTGGTATAAAGACATGGAACACATGTTGAGAAACTACCCATTGGTAGCACTCTAATAATATGTCTGTATTAGAAGATCACGTGGCCATCTTCTTTTCAGAAGCCTCGGAGGGTTATCAGGAATCGAATAGGAAGCAAGGTTAGAGACAAGAGGGTTGGGATGGTTATGAAGTTTATTATGGAATGACAGATATCTGGATTGGGCCAAATCTGATACATAAGGAACATTAAGGTCATTATGGATAATTTTATTTGTAACAAAGTAAGGAGCATTGAGGATTTTACGAAGGATTTTGGATTGCAAGGACTGTATGCGAGAGGAATTTGAAGGCTTGGTGGAGCCCCATAGCTCAACCCCATAAGTTCAAATAGGCCTTATTATAGTCATGTAAATCAGTCTTTTATGATTGATTGGAAGGTTAGAGCGTTTGTCTATTAAGGGTTGAAGTAGTCGGAAACGTCGAGCGGTTTCTTGTCGTTTCAGTCTGGTATGAGGATTCCAAGTTAGACGTTTGTCCAGATGGAGTCCTAGGTAACGGATTTGTTCAACAGGAATAAGTGAGGTGTTGTTAAAGGATACTGAAGGACAGGAAGTCATTGGCTTACGACGAAGGGTGAAGGTAATTTGATGGGATTTATTGGAATTTATTTTAATTCTCCAGTTCTGACACCATTCTTCAAGGTTTGTGATGTGGATTGAAGGGTTTGAAATGCAATAGATGGGTCGTTATTGACTGATAGGATACATGTGTCATCAGCATATGTGGTGATGACAGTGTCTATAATATCCAAAATGAATATAAATATTAAACCTAAAATTTCCAACAAGGGATTTTAATATTAGCAAGATTCTATTGTTAATCCCTCTTCGGCATAGCTATCATATGAATAATGTAATTTATATCCGTTTTCTGTTTGTTTCAATCCTTAACAATATGATATTTATATTTTAATTATTTTAAAATTTGAACAATATTGTAGCGAGAATTACAAAGGTTTTCGGTAAAAACGCTGGTCGAGTAAGGTAAGTGATGCAGTGAAAAATAATATCTACCCTAGAACGAGCCAGTAGAATCCGTTTTATTCCCGGGTTTAAGGGATACCTCCGCAAAATGTGCTATCATTTCCTCTCTGTCTTCAAGCGAGCTTTTCCCTACTCTCCCAAGCTCCAAACATAAAGAAAACTCCCTCGTTTTTCCTCATGATGGCTACGACATAAATCCACTGCGATTCTTAGAACATAATCGGAATTACGGACGGGAATGTAGTTGGTATAGTTAAATGGTGAATTGACGATAGTGACATAAAAAATGTCCTTATTTCACTATTTATTGCGTTCGATATTCGATGGAAATGTTTTGACAAAAATTCTTGTTTTAAATAATTTTCTTAATATTTAAACTTTACTTAACATCGACAATAATAAGTTTAATGGAACAGCTGTTCTGGACCTTTATGAAGAACTCATTCTTTTGTGTAAATAATTCTAGTTCAAATGATCATTTAACATTTAAGAGTTGATTATCACAACAATAGTTGATGCAAATCCTCTGGAAAGCAGTTATTTTTTATGATTATAACATACATCTGTACAAAAAAAATTTCTAGAACATTTAAAGGAACAACGAAAATTTTTAGAGACTCAAAAAGATAGATTTATCGAAGGACAAATCGAACATATTTTATGCATCTAAATGTATATTCATTAGAAGAGTTGCTAAGCTCTTTTTAATAATGAAACAAACGAAAGGTTAAAGTTAATAGTCGCTAACTGTGGGAGGAACGCAAACTTTCACAGTTGACTGAGGCGCTTAAAATAAGATTTCACTACATTTTCTAACATCTGTGTAATTGTTGAATTCAAAATATCGAATAAAACACTGGAATCCTCTTTAATAAAATGTATATTTTCATGAATAGCACCTTTGCAACATCCGGATCCGAAAATATTAATCCCAAAGAGTTTTCAGTCAAAGGTGGCAGCCAGTAATATTTGTTATTTGCTTACTATACGCATCTCAACCAAGGATTTGTATTAATACTCAAAGATTCGGAAGGATCTTGCAGATTTGCAGTACAGTAAAAGCCAAGATTTCTTAACCCTTCAATATACATTCCTACATACATTCATACCTTCATTGTCCAAAAATAAGAATGATTGATGATAAACAGAACAAATATTTTATCGTTCACTCTACTTGGAATTTTATCTTCTAAATAATTGAAAAGCAGTTTTAAACAAAAAAAAATCTGGTGTGTCCACTCACACGACTTTTCTACCTATTTCAGAAAAGTTATCATATCTTAACATATGTTTATAGGGAAACAAAAAAAATTCGATTTATTTTCCTGAAAATTGATCAGAGCAAAGATTTGAGTACGGTGTATTTGATAAACTAAAGCAATATAAACCGGCTTAAGGTAGATCAGTGCAAAAATTTCAATAGCCTCTAATATTGCAGATCAAAACTTTTTGCCGTAGCCTAATTTTGCCAAACAATATTTTTTGTTAAAAGTAGAGGAAATAGTGAAGCTTTTGTGATGCGGGCAACAGATGTTCTTACTTTCATTTAGTTATCTTTTTTCTCTCATTCATCCCTTTCTGACACCAGGATTTCTCAGGACTCAGGGGGCTCTAAAACGAATAGATCCGTCGAAAACTGCATATCGGAAATTTGACCTGATCGCAATGCTTTCCTCGCCTAGTATAGGTAGGAAAGTAATAAATTAAAACATGGGTAGAAAATAGAATACACTGTAACATCGCTAATATTGGTTCGATTTCGTTGTTTTTTTTTTGTTGTTTTTTTGTTGATAATTTAATCACCTTTCAAATAAATATCGTTAAGAAATCTTACTGTTTGCAAGGCAACACGTCTAATTTGATTGAGCTAAAGTGATTCCCCTACTTCCCTAACACAGTCCTTCAACATCGAATTTTCTCTCTCCCAATTCATATATTTTATTACTACTTTTTTATTTTAAGTATGGTATGCATTTCTTATAAGCATGTACTTTAGAATCTAGATGTGGATAATTTGTTTCAAACATGATCCTAGGACCCACTATTAGTGCATATATATATATATATATATATACATATACATATAAGTGCCTTCTTTTCTGTCGCATTTAATGCTGAAATGCCAACAAACCTTGTTGTGCCTTCTTTATCTAGGCCATAAGCTTCGAGAAAACATCTATAGTTCTTCATTTCTAAGAGTAAGGAGAGTTGTTTCTTAATATTATTATGTGCTAATTTGACCAGGCTATTTCACTTAGTACAAGTAATTTCTTGCATAGGCTCAGTGTTGGAAGGGAGCAGGTCCAAACCATGGCAGAAACTATTCTGCTTTAGTTTTAAAAATAAAACTATATGTTGGGAATCCTCCATCTCCACATATATTTACCTTTGCGTTCACTTATTAGATTATGTACGTTGTTCTTAACACATTTGCTATATATTACTTTTATCGCACCAAACTATCTTTGTTGTAGTTTTAAAGATTTCTTGACTCGTGAGTATGCTGTGTGATTTGGCAACTCTACACAGTTGAGCGGTCTTGCTATATGATTGTAGTTCTCTTGTTCCATAGGTACATGTATTTCTCTTAGAGTACAGGAAAGAAAGGATTGAGAAAATTTGCAGGAGGTTTACCTCTAGTAGCCATTAAATATTCAAGAACTTGACAAATCTGGTTCAGCTACCTTTGATTAATAAGTTAGCAAAGCTCGCAGCATACACAGATTGATACAATGTTAACACTTCCCACCATAGGAGGGGTGCTGAGGGACGAGTGAGGGGGGGGGGGTGTAGTGGTAGTGGCATAAATTCTATTTAATGAAGACAGTATTTGTGCTCTCCATTCTCTTCCCTCATATCACATCTAAAACTTAGCCTCATTAACCGAAATGTTTTCAATTATCCACGCTAGGAAGGAGAGAGAATCACTTTATTATCATAAAAGGGTGCTGCCCAATTACATTGGGTTGCTTTAAACACAGCATACTTATTAATCGCTACAGACAATTTTCCAAAACTAATATACAATTACATAGTATTAACAATATGTTTGAGCATAGTATACAATTTTTTTTCATCTCTATATATATTTTTTTATTGTAATTTTTTTTCCTATATTTTTATTTATTTATCTTTTTTATTTATTTTTTTTACTATTTCTTTCATTCATTTATTACCATTATACATCTCTTTCTGTTCCTTCTCTCACCTTATACATTTTTCTCATTCCCTAGATTTTCTCCTCTCTTTTCCTAACCTAATTCATAACATGCAAACAAATACATAAAGTGGGGTGGACGTGGTCAATGAATGCATTTCTCGTAGGTCTTTTTTTTCTCTCTTTCCACTTTGCCTGCCTGATCGAGATCATTGGTCTCATACTTCACGGTAGGATCCAAAATCATCGCCGACTTTCCCGTCTTAGGGAATGCTACAATGTCGGCATATCGGGGGGATCCATCCGTATCTATACAATAAACTTCCTCGAAACAGGCGTAATCTCTCTCTTCAAGGAGCCTCATCAGTTCATGTTTGACTCTGTGGTGACGGGAGAGAGTTGTTTGGACATTTTCCAAGCACATGTGCTGGTGGTTCTTCTCCCAACTTCTCTTACCTGTCCGCTGACACTTGGGCCTCCACGCAGGGGTGCATAATTAATATTTAGTTTCAGGGCATTTGACCATTCAAACCCAGAAAGTACTTCCTTATCGTACATGTATTTATTGGCTTTCGGGGTCTCCTTAAAATGGTGAACTCCAATGCCCTGCCACCTGCAATTGGTCCATTCCTCGAACGAATTTTCTCGAAGCGACTGCCGTAGAGCTCTCATATTTCTAATACCCCCATGAACCCCCAATCTCTCGGCACATTCAGTAACCTCAGCCGAATAATCGAAAATCGATTGGAATAGGGCATCGGGCACATTGGACAGTCGCTGAGCAATGGACCAATGTTGTAGAGGAGCCTCCCATTGGTAGCGGATTAATCCTAATCCTCGATACCTCCTGGGAGCGTACAACATCGCCGTGGAGGTGTTCGAAGGGTGTCCAACAATAGCCTTCACACGAATAGCACGAATAGCGAATCATGATGTCGATGCCATCATGTATGGCAGGACGTAGCTTTGTGAGGGGCGCAGTTTGGAGGGGGTAAGTAAGACCCGGGAACAGATATTGATTGACAATGTTTAGCTTTTGCTCCAGGTTAAGCAAGGGAGAGGTTACTAGTTTATTGAGATTGTCGTTCAATTTGGTCACCGAATCTTCGTTCAACTGTAGCTCTCCGGAGAATGTACATCCTAAATACTTGATTGTATCTCCATTCTGCAATGTTTGGATGTACTCTCCATTCTCAAGGGAGAGCATCGCTGTCTCCAGCTCTCCTTTATTTAGAACGATGACCACGCTTTTTTGGGGATTTATAGCCAAACCGATTTCCTCAAATGTACTCTGTACGCTGCCGATGACCCTTTCTGCAGCCCCCTGTCACGCGCCGACACTGCCTGGTCAATCGCGAAACCTGTGAGGACCACAAAACCTTGGTCGCTTTTTAACTTATATCCAAATTTTTTTGAAAATTCTTCATCGCACAGGTCGCGATAAAGATGGTCGATGGCCAGGTTGAAGAGCGTAGATAACAATGGGCCGCCTTGGGGCACTACGCGCACCACTTTGATTTGGCTAGTTGCGTGAACACCGTTACTAATCTTGAATGAGTTCGTGCAGAGCCGATATAACACGTTTAAGATCCGGTAACACACTTCTTGCTTCTAAGGAGCTCACGATGTGTTTGTGGCCAATATTGTCAAAAGTACCGACAACGTCAAGGAGACTACCGCACAATCATTTTTCATAATTTTTGCATCTTTTAATACAGCGTCGATAATCCTTGCGTTGACGTGCGTTCTCGGGAGGCCTTTTATAAAGCCTCTCTGATTCCTGTGGAAGGTGACCTGCTTTCTTAGTTCGTGGTCCAGAACCTTATCTATGATTCGGCGCAAAATAGAATAAATGGTGATGGGTCTTCAGGAAGAGATTTTGTTTACATCACCTTATATATTAATATTGTGCGCACTTGTCGAAGTGGTTCTGGGACATAGGCCACCTTCAGCGTTATCTCCGCAATTGTTGTGATAATATTTGCTACATCAAAATATTTAATCGTGCGGATCAGAACTCCATCTGGCCCAGGCGATGTGTCCATTGATGTTGATTTAATGGCTTTCTTGGCGGCTTCTAGATCAATGGACACCAAATTTGGCATTGGGGCGCACTGTTCGTAATCCGCACGCTTGCGGAGATTCTCGCTCTCAAAGAGGTCTCTATAATGTTTTTCGATATCGGCCATCTTCAGAGGACACCGCTTAGGAGCGTCGGCGTTCATAACGGTTTGCACGACCTTTTTCCTTTTATTATAGTAATTATATTGTGCAACCTCATATTGATACTGTTCTTGCCGACGACTCCTGTCTACTTTGTTCGCTCTTTGCGGATGTGAGACTTGTCCAGCACCCTTGTCGGTCACTTTAGTTTCATTTTTTTTTCTCAATCTGTAAAATTTGACGGCTGGGTGCTAGAAATAGGGAAATACTTGCTCAATTTGTTTAATAAAGATTTCCTTTATGGATCCTTTTTTTTCATTAGTACAAAATTAGTTAGAAATTCAATCCTATTGCAACTTTGATCAAAAAAACTACGTCAAGTAATTGTCTTATATTTTTAAATTCATTTATACCAAAGGGAGTAAAGACATAAAATATTTGAAATAATCAATATGAAGTATGAAAACTGGACTGATTCACTCGGTTTTATTAATGTGAAAGTAATTTTATTAATACTTTTAAATAAATTGTTATACTGTGTTACTGATCGTGTTATTCTTGATTGCTAACTGGAACCGAATATACGACTGATATTATTTTTAACATTTATTTACAAATTATTCAACATTTTTTAAAAGTTGGTTTGCCTTTTAGTCGATTTTTAAAAGTCGGATATCGTTATTTTTTGTTAATTTTTTTACCATGAATTATTATTATTATTATAAGAGAATTACATTTCTAAAAATTATTATAATCCTGAGCTTTTGATAGTTTTTAATTTTCTCATTAACCTCTCGCCAACTTTAATAAGTAATCAGGGGAACCTCATCTCATACTTGCCCATTTAAATTCCTTTGAATCAAATAAAACAAATAAGAAATATGCATTTCCATGAAAAAAAAAATATATCTATAATTTGTTTCTGCTAATAGTTTACACAAATATCTTAAATCTTTGAAGTTTTAACTAATACAGTGTCCGCAGCTGTGTAATATGATGCTTACTATTTCAAACAGTTAAATAAAGAAGAAGAAAAAAATAAAGAGAAAAGCTACTTCTAAAAGCTAACGGGAAGGAAATAAAAACGAAATTAGTAGATTGTCGTATATTGCGGGACTAAACTGCTAACGACACAACCTCCTTCCCCTCTAGATTATTTTTATATTTATGGCTGCCAAAGTCGTAATAGGGCATTAAATGGAATATATTCTCTTAGAAAAAAAGAGACTAAGTATATAAATAAAAACATGGTCTAAAGATTTCTGTTTTTCATACTTTTTTTTTTTTTTTTGTTCTTATTAATATATAAATAAATACTACAAAAGATGTTCATGAATTGTATGAAATTATATTTTCTTCATTTTATTAAAGTTAAACCGATTTTATGTATAACTTATTTTTTTCTTTTGGTGTTTTAAGTGCCTATTTAATTTTTTTTTTAAAGTTTAGATAGATAGATAGAAAAATAACTTTATTCTGGGACACAGTCCCTTGAGAATAACAAAATAGAACAAAATTAAAATATTACATCTGGCCAAAATAAAATCAATCGAAAAAAAGAAATAAAGTTTAGTAATTGAGATATTGGATGGAGGACACCAGCTAAGCCACGGTGCAACGTCTTTCTCGAGAGCAACTTGCCGCGGGTAATACCCTGCTTTCGTATTCGTAGCTTTGTTTTAACTCGTAGTCCAGATACTTCCTCCCCCCTCCCCTAGCCAATCCATCCACATCTAACTTTTATATTTTCAATATTAATATAATCTTAGTTTTGCTACAAACCAATCTTCAAACAAAGGAAAAAGTGTGTAACACAAAAGTCGTGAGAGGCAACGCAGGACATATTTCGCTAAGGATATAAAAATCATTTATTACATACATACACACACACACACACACACATATATATATATATATATGTGTGTGTGTGTGTGTGTGTGTGTGTGTGTATGTAATAAATGATTTTTATATCCTTATATATATATATATATATATATATATATATATATATATATATATATATATATATATATATATATATATATATATATATATATATGTGTGTGTGTGTGTGTGTGTTTGTACTAACCTTCATCCGTTATGACCGGGTTTCCCGGACTGGAGGAGGTGTTGGTCTCTATGTCCACAATAGCCTGAAACCCCGTATTCTAGATATTTCATCCCCTTCTAATCATCCTCACATCGGATTCCTCTTCGCTGAAATTTCTTGTAAAGTACATCCTCTCCTTTATGTTGTCGTATAATGTCCTCCTTTGACTCCTTTTGACCCATCCTTCGAATCAACCTTGTACAATTATGTCCCTTTCTATAATAACGTTATAATTGCCGGTGATCTTAATACCAACCTCCTCACTGAATCCAAAAACAAACAACCAACAACAATCTCAACCAACCTGCTCCTTGGATGTGTCAAGTAATTCATGACATGCAAAAGAGAGGTGAGGCAGCCCGTAGACGCTTCAGACGAACTCGACTAGCAGATGACTATCAAGCCTATAGGGTACTCCGTAATTTGACACAATTAACGATCAGGAAAGCGAAATCAAACTTCTCTCACGAAACCCTCTCTTCTGCTCCGGATTCTAAATCAATATGGCTAACACTTCGTAAATTCTCTCTTTGTAAATCCTCTTCATCACCGATCTACCCGGTTTCACCTGATGAATTAAATTCCTACATTACATTTTCCACCACCAGCATCAGCTCACCCTCCTCTTACCAGTTTTCCTTATCGCCTTCATTTAACAGTGATAATTTCTATTTCTCCAACATTTTACTAACAACATTTCCTCTATACCTCCATACAAACTCCACCAGACTTGATGGAATACCAGTCAAACTTTTAAAATTATGCCTTCCCGAAGTCCTTCCTGTTCTCCTTTTCATCTATAATTTTTCCCTCCCCCTCTCTCTCTCTCTCTCTTTCTCTCTCTCTCTCTCTCTCTCTCTCTCTCTCTCTCTCTCTCTCTCTCTCTCTCTCTCTCTCTCTCTCTCTCTCTCTCTCTCTCTCTCTCTCTCTCTCCTCTCTCTCTCTCTCTCTCTCTCTCTCTCTCTCTCTCTCTCTCTCTCTCTCTCTCTCTCTCTCTCTCTCTCTCTCTCTCTCTCTCTCTCTCTCTCTCTCTCTCTCTCTCTCTCTTCTTGGACAGGGGATCTTACGTACTAGAAAATTGCAGTATACTTCTCAGATTTTGTGTTTTTATTTTTTGAGGGTATTGAATTTGAACTTAAGCTAGTTGAAAAATATTCTTATGACGCAGTCAACTTTTCATAGTGTATTTATAATATACATTCAGTGCAGCACTTTTAGCTCTAACTTCCATAAGATAAAAAATACGACTATAGTTTTCAAAATTAGTTTTTATAAAAATATTTTAAGACCCAATTTTAAAAAATACATTTTTTAAAAAAATAATATGGCGTTGACGGAACAGTTTGAGTTCCAAACCTGTTGGTTGACAGTTTTTTTAAATTTTATATATTCCAAGAGGGAAAATTTTCTCCTCGCTATTTCACTTGCACGCTCGAAAAACGGAAACGAATTTGATATCGGATCCCGACCAGCCATTCCAGGAATCTCTTTTCAATTTAAAACATAACCTCCATATATTGGATTTTTTTTTTAACAATATCCAACGATAATTTGGAAATTACAGTCGACAAATCAAATTTTTTAAATAGAATTATTTCTCTTAGAAGAAAAAAATATTAAAGAATCAGATTCACCTTCATTGATAATATGGAAATAAATTATTTAAATCTTTATTTGGTTGTTAATTCATAAGCAAAATATTTATTAATAGCAAATGTACAGGTTTACATACATATTTTTTATATATGTAAAAGGTACTAATGTTGAATTTGGAATACTATATAAACATATTGAGTACACGAATGCCTGAATAACGAGCACCTAGCAACTGAATAACGTTCAAAATTTGTAAGAATTTTTAGTTTGATGTGTTCTTTTTTTTGTAACAAACATGGCCTGAAATATAAAAAAATACCTTTAATATAGTCTCAGTTTTATTTTATCGTTACAAGGAGCTTTCAGAACATTGCACCGTACTCACCGTAGATCACCGTAGAACCAAGGAGGTGTTCGGATAGAATGGTCTTTTTAGGAATTCTTTGGAAGTATTTTGGAAAGTAGGCAGCCCAGGCAGATTGTTGGATTGTGGTAGTAAAGGAATTGACGGCACTTTCAACGTCATCGAGAGTTTTTAGGGATATGTTCAGATCAATTTTATCGGAGATTATTTGGCGGGAAAGGTCCCAGTTATCTGGGCCCCTAATAAATGACGGTTGAGAAGGTTTGGGAACGTTCTCAAGCGAAACATTAAGAATTAGAGGACTATGGTCAGAGGAAAATTCATTTAGATGTGTAATGGAACAATTGAGGGAACCTAAGCCACTGCGGATAAATAAACAAAGGATATAAGGATTACTGTTAGGATCTGTGGGCCAATAGGTAGGAGAGTTGGGAGAAAGGAAGTGGAACTGTTGGGAATAGTGGAGACAGCACGGTTCGGCCACGAGAATTCGTGGTTCTGGAACCCCATTGTTGGTGCTTGGCATTTAGGTCTGCACTCAAGATGAAGTGATTTCCTAAGGAGTCGAAGAGATAACTGAATTGGGCATTGGATATGGATCGGTTAGGAGGGTAGTACGCTGAGGCAAGGGTAACCGGAAAGGAGCAGGTTTTTATCACGAAAGCGGTGGACTGTAGGAAATCATGTATAAGTAATGGGAGTAGATGATAGGAGAGGAATTGGTGTACAATGACAGCAGTACTGGCTTGTGCTTTTCCGTCAGGGTGGTCAGTACGATATGTCAGGAATTGTGGTATTTTGAAGTGATGTTTAGTGGTTAATCGAGTTTCAGTAATTAGTGCCACTTAAATTTTCTTGTCAATTAATAATGTAGTTAGTTCGTTTTTATGATTCCTAACACCATTCGCATTCCAAAGGAGAATGAATATTGGTTTATTGGACGTCATTTAAGGATTTTTCGGGGGAGAGATAAAATGCGATACAAGATTGGTGAGAAGAGATATCAAAGGAGTAACAAGGGATCAGAATTCGGAGAGGAAAGATGTAAGTAAACTGGTGAAATCTGTGGTATTTGATGGAGCAGGAATGTGAGGAATTTGGTGTTTATAAAATTGTTGATGATTAGGTGAAGTTTGATTAGGATGTTGAGGGTGGGGTTTAGAATTTTGAGGTATATGTTGTTGTTGTGGCAGGGTCTTACAATATGTGACATCACTCCTACCTCCTAATAGGTGTGCAAAAGACACCGTTGGGTCAATTATTTCTAAAGGTTCTTTTCTTGATGCACTAGGTTCTCTTCTTGATGTCTCTGCTTCTTCTTGGGTCCGGGATTTTTGATATCTTGATTTGATATTCTTGTAGATCTGACAGCCTTTGTAGTCTGCTGGATGTCCTTCAAGGCATAACGCACGGACTACAGGATCTCTCTTCGGTTTTGTGCACTCACCGGATTTGTGCTGCTCTCCACATTTCACACAGTGCGGTAGATGATGACAGTAAGTCTTGGTATGGCCATATGCTTCTCAATTGTGACACTGTACGATTTCCCTCTTAGGATATGGCCTCTCTACTATAAAACTTGTGTAGTATAATCTTCTTATTTCGTATATTTTTTCGATCCCTTGAGTTGGCTCTCAAAAAACAAGGGTAGAGGAACTTTTACTCCTGGCTGTGCTTTACTCTCCTTCAGAACATTTGTAATCTGGTACATTATGAAACCTAAATTTTTCAGTTCTTCTTCTATTGCCTCGGTTGGTGTTCAGGGGTGTAGATTTCATATGGCTACCCTCAAAGCTCGATCCTGCCGTAATTGGTACGTATGAAAATCCGCTTTGGTTTCCGTTAGATACTTCACAATTTTTCTGTAGGTTTCAGCTGTATCTGGTGATATATTCGTGTCCTTTGTTCTGCTTAGGCATGAATAGCTTCCAGAGCCTGTTCAGTTGTGAGCATAGTAACTGAAAATTTTTTATGTTTTTAACGAATATGGGTGGAGGTCGGGGATCTCTTGGTATTGAAGCGGATTCCATCACTTCTTTATCATTCTGAAGCACCTGATAGGGGTTAGGGGTGAAAAACGGAGATTGTTCGGTTATCTCTTGTGAAGATGTACCTGTTTGTTGCTGAAGTTCTTCAATTGTTGGTTTTGATGATGTTCCTGGCTGGGTTTCATTTTCTCTGGAGCTAATAGGCGTTACTGCAGGTGTTTGACGACATTGACGAGGCTTTTGTTTGACTGGCGAAGAACAAGGTGTTGAGCCTAACGGCCGAATTCTCTTGATAGACGCTCTACTAGACATGGCCTGATGGTGATAACGCATATAAGGGGAAAAAAAAATAATAAATAAATAAAAATAACCCTATAATTTATAACAAACAATAAATTTCAATTGTTGTTATGTACTCTTGGCCTGTTTTGAATAGATAATCTCAAAGATTTCACTGGAAAATAAGCAAATTCTGAGAGACGATGTAGAAACACGACCTTTCGCATCAGCTGATCCACCATGGCTCATCTATCATTATTAAGAGTTAGGAAAAAATGCTAAATATAACTTTTGGAAGAATTTAATAATCGAATAGAGGAGAAAAAATAAAAATGCTTATCTAGGTCGAAAATGAATCTCCGGAAGTACTAGTCAGAAGGAATTATAGAAAAATCAATTCTAATATAGTAAGTTGTAGAAGGTAACGGAGAGTGGCAACAAAATTATAAATAATAATGTTTCAAAACTGATAATATTTAAAGTAAATCACACGTTTTCAAGGAAATTGAATGAAATTTACTAACTAAATGTAAACTTTTAAAATATTGTTAAGTTTGAAAAAGTATCTAAAATCCTCATAATCAAAACAATTACATTTTTTAATAAACTATTTCATTGTACTTGTGTGAAAGAAGAAGTAAAATATAAAACCATTTCATGGATGCATAAATCACATGTTTATAACCTTAAATACATTTACAGTAGTTTGATAATTCTAGATCTGATATTATATTTAAATAATTAGGTATCAACGTCCGTTTATTCCGAAATATTTTCATGTAACGTTTTAGAAAATTAAATTAGTGAATAATTTGAAGGATCTTCACTTTGTGATATTATAACTGTTAACGCCGCATACACTCGTATCTTTATTTTTTTTATTGCTATTTTGTCTCACCATTTTTACCCTTTTTGAATGTAAATGCAATAAATGTTTATTATTTTTTTGTAGTAGGCCGAGGGATATTGGTCCCAAAAATGTATTTTGGTGGGTATTATTTGTATATTTAGGTTTATGCGCGATGTTTATATGCACCAGCCCGGCAGTAATATCTATTCCTAAGGATTAAGACATCAAAATAATGCCATAATACTGTCGGGATACGGTCTTAAGTCAGTCTGGAGTTAGCTTTTGATGACGTTGGATCCACGTAGTGGACGGCTACCCGCTGCTCCAGGTTCACCTCAACTCACCAGCCTAGCGCCATTTTTTTATAACAGCTGTTGGGCGCAGCTGAGTAATTGATCGAGATTGATGCATATCGATACCACCCCACCATCGATTACTTGACAGCTAAACATCGAGAAGGTAATCGGGTTGGTAGCAGAACCTCCAACTTGGCTCGTTTTTTTTATTCTCACCATCACCAAGACATTTGAACATAAAGTTAATTTTCGTTTCACCTGTAAATTATTTTTATTCTTTTGAACAGTTATTTATTTTCTCTTGATTTTATTTATGATTTGGAAGTTGGTTTTATTTTATTTTGTTCATAATGTTTAATTTGGTTTTATTTTCTCTGGATATTATATTTATTTTTTTATTTTTTCTCGTAACTTTTCATCCTTGTTTTTTTAAACTTTTATATAAATGTATAGCTTTTTTTCACTATAATAACTTGTAAATGTTCAAAAGGGGATTTTTCATTTTTTGATTTATTAAATATTTCTATTTAATATTATTTTCTTGTGCATGCATTTGGTTTTTTCTTTGATGTTTTACAGGTCTCATTTTTACTCATTTGTTTCCCTTCTTTTCCAACATTTTTAATTTTACTCAAATTTTCTCCAGCTTTGAAGAAACTCGCCGGGAAAAGATTTGTACTTCGATTTTGAAGTACCCCTGGCCCCAACAATAACAGTACCCACTAATAATTCGTTGTAGTTGTGCGAAAGAAGAAGTGAAATATAAAAATATTTCATAGATATAAAAAAAAATATATATATATATTTCGTTTTTTACCTTAAATATATATTTACTGTAGTTTGATAACCCAAGATCTGATTTATATTTAAATATTTAGGTATCTATCGTCCGTTTATTCAGAAAAATCAACACGTAACCTTTTAGAAAATTAAATTAGTGGATTATTTGATGAAATTTCCTTTTGCGATATTCCAACAGTATCCACTTACAATTAGTGTGACAACTTTTGACTTGTCTATGACAGACAATGCAACATAATAAATAGGACTTTTGTTATTTTAATGGTATTTAAGATTTGTTAGATGTATTTTTTTAGCTTTAGCTCGGTTAAAAATCCAATTCAAAAATTTTATAATCGCCCAACATGGCCAGAAAATAATTTCTATTCTAAGTTGAGAGGTAAGTGAAAGTTGTGTGTTGCGCTCACTAGATTTTTTATTTCACTTTTAAATTTTAATCCACATATATATTACTTTCACTTACCGATATATGTAATATATAGTAAGGGTTTTGCAATCGTGAAAATTTTTGAATCTGAGTTTTCAACGGAAATACACATTCTGAAATCCCTTGTGTCTAAATAACCAAATCCCGTTAAATGGTCTGTGTGTGTGTGAGTGTGTGTGTGTGTGTGTTAACAGTCTAGCTCAAAAACGAAAAGTTGTACGGTAATGAAATTGCATGTTTAAGGTTTTCTATGTGTTAGGGATGTTATAGCAACTTTTTCGTCAAAATACGCTAACCGGAAGTGAAACTTTATATAATGGACTAAACACATTTTTACAATTATCTCGAAAACTGCTCTAACGATTTTGAATTAATGCATGATATCAGTGTAAAATTAAGAAGTTTTAAATAAAATGTGATTATTATTCTGATTGATGTTCTCTAACAGAGCTTAAATGGCTAATTTTCAATATTAGCTTCCTGTAAAGTACCTTTACTTTTTTTTATTTGAAACAACTAACCATTTCACATTAATTTCAAATATCGAAAACGGATAAATATTAAATATGAAAGAATTTGATAAATAACTAAATGAGATATAAGAGATCGTAAAGGAGAATAGTTGTAATTGAAGAACCAAAGGAATACGAGCGCACCCAATCTAACCCAAAAGATTAGAACACACTTCCATACGTATCATGAGATTAATATGATATGGACTCCGACAATATTATATAAATATACACTGACAGGCAAAAAGTTCCACCCACTTGATTTGTTCATGTTTTCATCTAAAAATATTTCTGCTTTGGATTTGTCTATTGTTTTTAGTGAATAAATAGGTAATATCTTTGTTTGTTTTAAATTAGGAATGTTAATATAGAGGACAATAATCCTTTTGTATTTCTGATTTTAGCGTTGTTGTTTTTTTTCCCGCAATAATCCGGATAAAAGGGGTTCTTGAAATTTCTTCGTATTTCGAATTATTCCCGAAACATTGAACCTGCAGCGTTTGGAACTTTCTGAAATAACGTCCCATTTACATAAACATGTAATTTGTTTTTTTCTTTCTTACCATGTTTATAATAAACCCCAAAACAAAGAAAATATAAAACTGTATTATTTTTTTCTACTATATCATATTAAGGCCCCTGGCAAATACAGAACTCAAGCAGTTTAATATAGCTTCTATTTTTCTGAGGGATTTAGTACGATTTAAGGTGAAATATAGCTGCAAAATCTTGGGAAATATCCAGGTTATATTGTTCACGTGTTTCCACCTCTTTAATGATTCATTCTTCGCTTTGGTATAACGGTGAAAATTTTATACTCAAATTGTCTTTATTTTCAATTCTTGGTACATTATATTAATAGTTCCCGTTTTATTAACTTTACAATACTAATTATATGCAATCGTAAAAAATAATTTAAATATACTGTGCTGTACCATAAATAAAAATGATTATCTGAAATAGGTGATATTGATTTTATTTCAATGTTTTTCCTATTACGAAAATAAACTGGCTTATGTAAATTATATTTGATATGTGCATATCTGTATGATTGAATAATAAACTATATTCCTATATGTACAAACCCTACATATAAGTTTTGTTTTTTAAATTATTCCTTCTAGGTAGTTTATTTCACTTTTTATCAATATATATATAGATTTTAAATTTGCGTTCCTAAGGATAATTGTATATCCAAATTTTGCAGGATAAACATCACAATAACTTGATAGGAAAAACGTATGGATGAAATATTCAAATGGATGTACTTTTATTCTGGAACAGTTTCAGTGAATAAATAAATACATTTAGAATGGACCTTTTAATTAATCACCTTCACTTCACCTTTTTTTTATTTAGTTTAGGTTTTAATATAAAATTATTAGCACTGCTTTTATAACATTTTAATACATTACTCATAAAATAAGACTTTAAAATGGCAAATATAAATCATAATATATAATACACCTACATAAAACAATAATGTATTGGTAGAATGACTTGTATATTGTTACAATAAAAATAATATGATAATTTTAATTATTAAATTTAAATGCGTGTCATTGAATTATTCACATTTTTTATGATTTCAGTTATATCCGACGCATAATATATATATTCAACAATAACGGTTATATAATGTAGAAACCATTTATTTATTTAAAAGCATTTATACGAATAATAGAACTCCTGAGAAAATGATGAAACCCAAAATATTGGAGAAGGGAGAATTAATAACTTTAGCTGTTGAATATCCAAAAGAGAAAACCTAATCTAACCATAAATTCACGGTAGCTCAGCATTAATCACAACATTCATACTCACTGAAATTCGGCAAAAATATGCTTTTAAACCATATTCCAAGCCAACCTGCTGAATATTACTCCGCTTTGTAATTTGGAGAGATGAGGTTATGTAATCCTCCCATCGATTAACGGTTCTGCTAGCTCTCTCCGTTATCCGCTTCAACTCGTTCATATTCACCTTAGCTATTCATTTTAACCTTCTTACTACAATACCTCCAGCATTACAAGAAAATAGTATATGCCGAACATTTTCCCGATTGCGGTAATTTGTTTTCTGTAAAACGACCTTGGATATATCTATTTTCTGTTTCATTGATCCATTCCCTATAC
Organism: Nezara viridula; assembly: GCA_928085145.1. NCBI lineage: Eukaryota > Metazoa > Arthropoda > Insecta > Hemiptera > Pentatomidae > Nezara > Nezara viridula. Next base: position 192,825,523 of record OV725078.1, on the reverse strand, counting down.
TTTCAACTCATTCTTTTTTTTATTTTTTTTTTTTTTGTAAATCAAGTTTTGCCTTTCCCAATTCATTATTTTATTCAATTGTAATACTGTTAGAGTGTATTTTTCAGCTAGATTTTCAGAAAAAAAATCTTGTCATTTATATAGAAATAATTTTACTAAGATTTTGAAGAGTTGTCTTTTTCGAGATGGACTGTGCGTTTTCCTCAGTGCTTCACTATTAGGATAATCGTAAATTAAAATTGGAACAAGTTTTACAGAAATTCTTTTCCTTTAAGGGCCTGGAGGTTGGAGTTGGACGCAGAGACAAAGGCTTCCTATGAAATTATGGAAAATATTGCTCTTTGACTATCGTTAAAGGAGATCCTGTCAAACTTTAAGATAGAAACAAAAATTATAATTATTGCGAATAATATTGATTCCTCGACATTTATTAAATACTGCGGTGGTCAGCTTTCCTGAGAACTGATAGATGGGTATTTTAATTTTCATAACATATATTTTGGATTGGACCAATACCTTGGCCCAGAAGAGGTAAAATCAGAACTGTTTAAACTGTGCTTAACAGCCAAGCTACTACAACTAATCCAGAAAGTATGGGAAGAGGAAAGGATACCTGAGCCTTGTAATTAGGTCCTGATCTGTCCTATCCTAAATAAAGGCTCCATGTATGAGTTTACTAATTACAGAGACATAGCATCCCATCCAGTGGCCTCCAAGATAATGACCATTATCCTACTAAACCGGATATAACCGTATCAAGAAAATATTATAGGCTACCACCAAGCTGGATTTTGTAAAGGAAGAAGGACGCGATGCCAGATCTTCATCCTAAAGCAAACACTCGAAAAAATATGGAAAGTAACTCAGGACGTACACGTCCTCTTTGTCGATTTCAAAGCATCCTATGATTCTTTGGACAGGAACTGTCTTTAGAAAATCATGACTGAACTGGGAGTTTCCGGTAAGTTGGTGAGATTGAAAAAGGCGTATACAAATCACCCTAAATGTAGAGTTCTAATACAAGGAGAAGTATCTGAAGCCTTCAAAGTTCTAATGGGATTACGGCTGGAATATGAACTATCACCAATGTTGTTTAATTTAGCAGTGGTGATCATCGGAATTAACCATAAAATAAAATAAAAAATAAAAAAGTATATATGTATATATATATATATATATATATATATATATATATATATATATATATATATATATATATATATATATATATATATATATATTATATATATATATATATATATATATATATATTGGATTTCGACGATATTAATCTAATTTTAATTACTATTCTTCTCTCTTAATTAAAACCAATCATTGTAAATAATAATCAATAATCTCATAAGTAAATAATCTCATTTCTAATATGAAATATTTTATTACGTTATGTATAAAAACCTTTAAATGCTTTTGCAAAACTTTAATTTTCCTAAACATTGATTTTTTAAAATACTTTTTAAACTATGTCAAAACAAAAATCAAGAATCCTTCAGGGTTGTCAAATATAATTAAATCACCTCCTGAAAAATGTGCCAGAATGCTACTTAACCCTTTTTTGTGCTGCTTTTGGCAAAATTAACTGCAATAATATTTTTTAAAAATATGAATATTTAACTATTGATCCCACTTGCCCACTGTTTTTATTAATTAAGGATCGTGTGAAATCGAGTACTGGTTTAGGGCCTCGAGGTAAAATTAAAAAATATTAAAGTTATCATATCTCGGCTAAAAAAAAACCTTCAAGTCGGTTGGTATAAAAAAAAAAGCGTAGATTCCGAATATGATGGCTGGATTTAAGAGATGCTGAGTTCCCCCCTCTTCCTCGCCTTTCAGGCTATACGGGGGTTTCTCTGGCCAGGGGGTGAGGGCAGAGAATCAATACCAGTGTTAAAAGCCCCCTTAGCACCAGGATGCGAACTCGGTATTATTTTATCATCTTATCTTCTATTCTGTTTGCCAGGCGAGGAGTTCTGATGTGCGCGTTGCATGTCTTGAGAGATGTTTAATATAATTGAGCTAATTATATATAAATTTATTTTAATATATAAGAAATTTAGATTTTTGGGGGTATAAACCTACTTTTTTAATTGAACCCTCTGTAGAGGTATGTACAGATGACCTCAAGTGTCAGGCGGATCAGCACCCAAATCACTCTTGGTCTGCTGTGTCAATCAACCTTAACGCTCCACAAAAACGGGAGCCACATGCGGAGGGATCAATCTCCTGACTTTGTGGAAGGATGAAAAACTAACAGAGGGATCAACCTCCTGACCTGGTATATGGGAGTACAGACGGACGGACCAGCATTCAGGCCTTGTATGGAGAGATAGAGAGAAATCAAGATAAAGGTTGTAAGAACATAATAAGAGAAAAAGGCAGTTAGATATAGCAACTAAAAGACTACTTACATTATACTCTGATATGAGGGTTACTTTAGTCTAGTTACCAAGCCTGAGGGCTAGGCGGATCATTCCTTTATGTGAAAGATGGGTAACGAGAGTCCTACCCGATTATTTTACTAAACATTTTTGAATGCGTTAGCCTAAGTTAAACATACGTCAGGTCGTCTCTTATAAAAATCTCAATTATCAGTGACAGTATACAAGTTTAATGTGAACAATTAGTGTTACCAGTTATATTAACAATTAAATTTTGTTACTGAACAAAAGAATAAGGTGAGTAATCACTTATTTACAGCTCAATAGTGAACAGTGTAAATAGACCTCAGCCACACCAGGGAGCTCTGTTGAAGAAGTGGAACCTCAACCTGGTACCTCACAAGAATATAACAATCATGAGACAACTCAGACTGGTGAAGAATCGTCGTTTTTCACTCATAACCCGTTTCAAGGGCTATCAAATACACAAAACGAACAAATGGAAGCAGCACCCACTCCCAGGGAACCCAAACCCCGACCAATATTCGTTAGGAATATTAAAAACTTTCAGTTAATGTGTCACCAATTGAATAACCTAGTGGGCTCAGGAAAATCTATATGCCGAAGCAGCACCAATGACACTAAATTAATACCCGACACTCCAGAAACATATAGAAAAATTACACGATATTTAACACACCTATATTTAAGACATCAAAGCTGATTACCACGCGTATCAACTTCGTCAAGAGAGGGCGCTCAGGGTCGTTATTAGAAGACTGCACCCATCAACGCGAACGGATGCTGTAAAAGAAGAGCTCAATGGTATGGGGTTCCGTGTTCGCCAAATAGTGAATACTAGTAGGCCCGTGCAAAAAATTCGCACAGTATATTGTTATCAAATGATAAACTAATAAGAAAATAAAATAATGCAACGTATCAAAAGATAAAGAAATCAATTGTTACTTTATCCATAAATATAATCCACAAAGTAAACAAAATTAATTTAAATCTTCATTTTTGTTTGGAACCAACATATTCACAAATTTCAATAAATTGTCCGATTTCAATGATTTTTTTTCCTTTTGTAGACAATTAAATAATGCTTTATATAATCATAGTAATACATGAATACAACCATGGGAATGACCAAGGGAAAAGTGTGTAATTTTTTAGTTATTCGCAAATAAAGTTAATTTTTTTTCATAACTTGTTTGCCTGAATTTCCGGGGTGATTAGAATATTTTTCCCGCCTGAAGGAGAAGGAAGCCTTCGAAATTGGGGGCTCAATATTGAGATTTGGTGAAAAATTAACGATGATATGGCTTACCGATCAACAACATGATCGATAAATAATATAAACTCCTCCTGTCTCGATCATAGAGACCTCAAGTCGACGAGATGAGACATGTATCCAATGAGAGTACTACAATTAACGTCAGGTTGTGTGGATGCGAACCCCATGCCTTGCGTTATCTCGGAAATGGTACGTATTTGGGCTAAAACATAAAAATTCCGGAGGAACTATCCGGGTCTTGCTGTACGCATCAAAATCTTCAATGTCCAATTTGTCCCGCATCGATCTACAGACCTACCAACGTTCCTGTATTGAAACCTAGCAAAATATTTGTATCTACTTTATTTATTTTAGAAAGAAAAACAAAAGCTGAAAATACGATTCTCTAACCCCCCCCCTGAAATTCTGAATCCAACATTACCCCATTCATGGTATTTGAGCTTGACAGGAGCTTATATTTGGTACAAAACCGATTTCGAGACTTACTGTAATAATATATGTACGGATGTACGAATAGGGTTTGCGATAGCATTGTTCTGTTGACTGCGTTGCCATAGGAACGCGGTTTGTCTTTCTATTTCATTTTTCCCTCTGCTATTCACTATATGATTCATAACTCCTCAGTATTTTCTCCTAATTCAATGTAGATATAATCGTTAGAAAGCTGAGCCATTACTCTTTAACGCCATACCAAAAACTTTTAGATTTGACGCGTTTAAAAACAATAAATAAAGAAAAACTCCTCAAAGGTTTTTGTTTTATATCTCAAGTTCTATTATATTTACAGGGGTCTGGTTTGTGTCATTTCGTGTACCTTATGTAGTCCTAACTTAATGTAAATTTTAGTATGAATACGTGGAGTCATTTTTATTTTATCCCACTTTTTGTGATTTTCGAAAGATGATCGAAGGGGGGAGCCTTAGTTCCGATTTGGTGCAAAAAAAATTTTATTTTTATTTCTATGGAAATTCGTATTTGAGGCGTTATAGAGGTGCGAAATACAAATCTCAACTCTGTTTTCCCTTAAACAAATATTTGAACCCACTTTCCTCCTTCGGTAAGTACAAATTATTTCATTGTCGTACTGATATATAGTTATTTTCAAATAAAATGGGCTATAATAGAACTCTCCCAATGAATATTAATCGATTGTTCTTATTATTATTTATTTATATGATATTTACAACTGTATACAAAAAATACGTCTGGTAAATTCGCACATTGGTATAAAGACATGGAACACATGTTGAGAAACTACCCATTGGTAGCACTCTAATAATATGTCTATATTAGAAGATCACGTGGCCATCTTCTTTTCAGACGCCTCGGAGGGTTATCAGGAATCGAATAGGAAGCAAGGTGAGAGACAAGAGGGTTGGGATGGTTATGAAGTTTATTATCTGGATTGGGCCAAATCTGATACATAAGGAACATTAAGGTCATTATGGATAATTTTATTTGTAACAAAGTAAGGAGCATTGAGGATCTTACGAAGGATTTTGGATTGTAAGGATTGTATGAGAGAGGAATTTGAAGGTTTGGTGGAGCCTCATAGCTCAACTCCGTAAGTCCAAATAGGCCTTATTATAGTCATGTAAATCAGTCTTTTATAATTGATTGGAAGGTTAGAGCGTTTGTCTAGTAAGTGTTGAAGTAGTCGGAAACGTCGAGCTGTTTCTTGTCGTTTCAGTCTGGTATGAGGATTCCATGTTAGAAGATGGAGTCCTAGGTAACGGATTTGTTCAACAGGAATAAGTGAGGTGTTGTTAAAGGATACTGAAGGACAGAAAGTCACGAAGGGTGAAGGTAATTTGATGGGATTTGTTGAAATTTATTTTAATTCTCCAGTTCTGACACCATTCTTCAAGGTTTGTGATGTGGGATTGAAGGGTTTGGTTGCAATAGATGGCTCGTTATTAACTGATAGGATACATGTGTCATCAGCATATGTGGTGATGACAGTGTTGGGATGGGTTGGGATGTCAGCTGTATAAACTGTGTAAAGGATAGGACCTAGGATACTACCTTGAGGAACACCTGCAGACTGGGAAAAACGGGATGTATAGACATTGTTGTGATTACATCGTCTCTCACAGTTTCTCTTTTTTTAAGTGGAAAAAGTTTACTTTTTTTACTCAAAAACTATTAACGCCGAGAACAACACAGCAGCAACAACAATGGACTAATACCACAGTGAGTAGTGTTGATATTTACTGTGTATTCTATAGACAGTGAAACCAGTGTCCGAGGTGCTTTATCCCTTGCCTTATCTGTCATAGCTACGTCTGATACTGCCCACTCTAGCAGTCGTGGCTCTGCCACGGTTGAAGACGGACGGAGCTGTGCTCGTCGTTTCTCCGAGTTCAAGGACACGCAGACGAAGTTTTATTTTCCTTATTTTTATTTTTTTTTCTACGAGGTCTTGTTCTGCTGGCTCCACCCCTCGTAACTCACCACCTAAACAAAAAACTCCCCGGAACTCCTCCAGCGAAAATTCAAGATTCCACACCACAACCGCAAGCAGGTACCTCTTCACAACAAATGGTCTCTGAATCTCAATTTTTTACACCCAATCCATACCAGGTGCTTCAAAATGACAGAGAGGAAATGGATTCTGCACCGATACCTAGAGAACCACGGCCTCCTCCGATCTTTATCAAAAATATTAGAAATTATCAATTATTATGCTCCCTGATAGCTTTTCGTGCCTTAACAGGACTAGCGACACAAAAATAACACCGGCCACACCTGAAGCCTATCGAAAAATAATCAAGTATTTGACCGAAACAGGTGCGGATTTTCACACATACCAGCTGAGGGAGGATAGATCATTATGAGTAGTGATAAGAAACTTACACTCCTCAACCCCAACTGAGGTTATCAAGGATGAGCTAACGGCGCTAGGGTTCAATGTTCGCCAAATAACAAACGTTCTGAAAGAAAATAGAGACCAACCAGGAGTAAAAACTAAAATTCCACTGCCCTTATTTTTTTTGGATCTGGAGCACACACCAGGGATGGAAAAAATATACGACATACATCGATTATACTATACCATCGTAAAGGTTGAAAAACCATATCCGAAAAAGGAAATCGTCCAGTGCCACAATTGTCAGGCATAAGGCCACACTAAGTCATATTGCCACCACATGCCGCGCTGCGTGAGGTGCGGCAGATCACACAAATCTGGAGATTGTACCAAACCAATAAAAGATCCTGCAGTCTGCGCCCTATGCTTGGCGGGTCATCCGGCCAACTATAAAGGTTGTGAAATCTATTAAAACCTCAAAGCTAGATACAAGCCCCGGAACCACGATGCTACACCTAAACAAAGAAGAGGACCTGCTAAAATCGTGGACTCTAAAGTTTCTTTTGCTAAGTTAGTCGGAGGTAGAGACCCGACTAATGAATGTGAGACCCTGCCGGTACAACCAACTCAATTCCTACCTCAATATCATATCCCTCCTAATTTACCTAAACCTCAACAACCTAACCAATATCAAATCTCTCACATTCCCCCACCGTCCAATGCCACAGATCTTACTAGTTTATTGACATCCTGCCTTACCGAATTTAAATCCCTTGTCACCCCACTGATATCACTTCTTACAAACCTGGTATCTCATCTCATTCCTCCTTTAAAAAATCCTTAAATGACTTTCATCAAACTCATATCCATTCTCCTATGGAATGTGAATGGTGTTAGAAATCACACAGACGAACTAACAGCCTTACTATTAGACAAGAACATTGATGTAGCCCTAATTGCAGAAACTCGACTGACCAAAAAACAGCTTTTGAAAATACCACAATACTTAACGTATCGGACAGATCACCCTGACGGTAGAGCACATGCCGGTACTGCTGTCATCGTACATCAATCCCTCTCTCATCACATACTCCCATTGCCTAATCACGATTTCCTACAATCCACTGCAATTGTAATCAAAACCTTTTCCTTTCCTGTCACCATTGCATCAGCATATTGCCCTCCTAACCGATCCATATCCAATGTCCACTTCACCTCTCTCCTAAATTCCTTAGGAAACCACTTCATCCTGGGTGCAGACTTAAACGCCAAGCATCAACAATGGGGTTCAAGAACCACGAATTCTCGTGGTCGAACATAGCTGTCTGCACTCAATTCCCAATGTTTTACCCTCCTTCCTCCCAATTCACCTACCTACTGGCCCACTGACCCTAACCGTAATCCCGATATCCTCGATTTCTTTATCCACAAAGGTTTAAGTACCCTCCACCATTCCCTTGCCCATCTTGATGAGCTTAACTCAGACCACAGCCCATTAATATTCCAAGTATCATTAGCTCTTATTCCTAAACCCTCTCCACCATCCTTCATCAGAGGCCCAGTTAACTGGAAACTCTTTCCTGAAATCCTCTCAGATAAAATTGACCTCAGAGTAACCCTGAAACCCCCTGAAGACCTGGACAATGCAGTACATTCCTTCACTACCAAAATTCAAGAAGCAGTCTGGACTACTTCCTCCCCTGATCACTCCTCAAAAATCCTTAAGAAACATAATTTACCTCAACACCTCCTTGACCTAATCCACATAAAACTCCGTTCCAGATTATTATGGCAACCTACCAGACATCCAGCCGACCGCCACTCCTACAATTATCACTGTAAAAATTAAAACAAGAATTAGCCACCTTCAGATCCCAATCATTCAATTCCTACCTCACCACACTCTCTGCTCATGATAATTCCCTTTGGAATATCACCAGAAAAATCCTCAAATCCCATCATATTTCCCACCCTCTTCGACGAGGTGATGGCTCCTGGGCAGCATCTGATGAAGATAAAGCCGAGAAGTTTGCCAAACACCTTTCCTATACTTTCGCTCCTCATCCGGAATCTCATCCTACCCACACAGTAAAAGTAGAAGAATTCCTTTCTTCACCTATCCCACTCTCCTTACCACCTAAAGCAGTTAATCCCTCTGAGGTCAAATACCTATTACGCAAAATCACTCCTCGTAAATCTCCTGGATACGACCTTCTAACCCCGCAGATCCTACGACAACTACCATCCAAAGCCATCATATTTCTAACCTATATATACAATTGTATCCTCCGAACTACCCACTTCCCTCTCCTATGGAAAAATTCCACCATAATCCTTTTCCTGAAACCAGGCAAGCCTCCCAATAATACATCATCCTATAGACCAATTAGTCTACTCCCAATTCTTTCAAAAATTTTTGAAAAGATCCTCCTGAAAAGAATCCAACCCATAATAGACTCCCGTAAAATCCCTACCCATCAATTCGGATTCCGTTCCCAACATTCTACCGTCCAACAAGGACTCCGAGTTGTTGACCACATATCCTCAGCCCTAGAAAACAAGCAGTTTTGCTCGAGTGCATTTCTGGACATAGCGCAAGCTTTTGACCGGGTGTGGCACGCCAAACTGCTCTTCATGCTCAAATCCCATCTACCACAGTCCTTATACCTAATACTCCAATACTACCTCTCCGAACGCTCCTTTCGAGTTCGCTGTGGTACAGAATTTTCCGACTGTTATTCAGTTGAGGCTGGAGTTCCTCAAGGCAGCGTCTTGGGTCCCATCCTTTACATCATCTATACCGCTGACATTTCCGTCCATCCCGATACACTCCTGGCAACTTTCGCTGATGACACTGCGATCCTATCTTCTAACTCAGATCCTGAAACAGCGTCCAGAAACCTGCAATGGCACCTATCCTTGATTGAACACTGGTGCAAGAAATGGCGCATCAAAGTCAATGAATCCAAATGTAAATATATAACCTTCACCCTTCGTCGTAATTCCTGTCCACCAGTTTACTTTAATACCATCCAGCTTCCCTTCGGCGACACAGTTCGGTACCTTGGTTTTCTCCTAGACAGACAACTAACGTGGAATCCGCATACTAGGCTGAAAAGACAGGAACTTAACCGACGTTATGGCCAATACCAGCTATATAGACTACTTAATAGAAAATCTAAACTTTCTATTGAAAACAAACTACTGATCTACAAGACAATATTAATACCCATGTGGACATACGGACTAGAACTACGGACTAGGGGGACAACCAAATTTTCTAACATCAAACGCATTCAATCCTTCCAGTCCAAAGTCCTCCGTACAATAGTCCATGCTCCCTTCTATGCCTCTAATAAAACCATGCACAATGACCTTAATATTCCATTTATTCTTGATCTTATCCCAGACAAATTCTCCAAATTTCATCAGAACCTTACCCATCACCCTAATCCCGTAGCACAATCCCTATCTACCTCCACTCATCCCTACAATCCTCCTCGCAGGCTGAAACGGCAGTGGCCCCGTGACCTTTTGTAACATGTATATACTGGAGTTCTGGCAATGGCCAGATTCTCCACTCAAGTCATGAGTGTCCGTGGTTGTAGCGCTCTTACTCAATCTCCGCTGGCTTTCAATGCCAGTGAAATGGTTGAGGAAGAAGCTCAGGGATCTCCTGAAGCCTTGCTTTCCCTCCACGTGTGGGGGGATAAGTATGGTTCGGAGTTCCTATGGCCGACTGTAAATAGTGTAATAGGTATGCCTGCGTCTAAGATGTTTATTTTCATTACTTTTTTTTTTTTCTCACTATGATATTTTATTTTGTTCTTTTGTAGCTTTATATTATTTGAAGTTAGCTTATTATTTTTTTTTATTATTTGTAAATATGGTGTGAATGTGCTCTCAGAACTCTATTATAAATGTTCTTTATTGAGACAGATTGTAATATTTATCAATAAACAAAAAAAAAAAAAAATACGTTGTTATAGTTGTAGTAAGGTTTTCTATGGCATTATCAATATGTTGTTTTGTCTTAAAGGGAATTTTTAAGTCCAGTTTATCTTCCAGACCATGACGAAATCCGTCCCAGTCCACTCGTCCTGTAATCAGTTTAGGAGGTGTAGGTTTAGAAACAAAGTTCGAATGTAGTAAAAGCAAAACTGGACTATGATCTGACGAAATTTCATCTAGGGATTTGATAATGGATTGGGAGGAGGAAATCCGGGAGGTGATAAATATATCCAGGATATCGGGACGTTTTTTCAGAGATGTAGGCCAATATGTAGGATTCAAGGGGTGAGAGGATTGAATAACTGTTGGAAGAAGAGACACGTGATAGGATGCTACCGCGGGAGTTGCATTATGATTAGCATATTAAATATTAAGTTATATATTATTAAAAGTTAAATTAATATTGTCGTTATTAATATTTGTTACGGATTAAGTCCATTTTGTAACTTTTAAATATTTTCCTGATAAAGGATTGAGGGATGAATGTTTAGTTGGCACCACTGAACGAGCTTTCCAGTAAACTAAATATTTTCCGCTCAAATTTCTTGTTGAGACATATTACATTATAGATTACATAGCTGAAATATAATATGTAAAATTCCATTATATTTATTTTAGTCATTTATAAAGAATTAAACATTTTGCACATCACGTGAGATAAGTCTATGACATATTTTATTTCAAATCTTAAGGAACTTGAGGCATATAAAATAATTTATTTTATTTTTTTATAATATATTTTATAGGTATCTATTTGAAAACAAAAAATGAATTTGTTATCACATATGGAAAAAAATTTTTCCTAAATAATTCTATTCAATTTGATTACTAGTTTCATAATATTAATTCAACCACTAAATAAAACCTTTTTAATTAAACAGCAAGTAATTATTCTATCTATATTTATTTAATTCCCTTTTACTTAAATTGCCAACGTAATTTATATATGTTCTGCTCTATTCTATTTTTTTTTTTCGTTTCCACGTTTAAAATTGTTTGCGGAATAGAGGTGGAGTAAAAAATGCATTAACCGCCAGCACCAGGGTCAAGGACGATAATTGAAATACCAATGAAAAAATACTTTAACCTAAACATAGCAATGAACTTACTTTAATTTCAGTATGAAGATAAATTGAACATGAACCAAACGTAAAATCAATTATCATTAAAAAAAAAAATAAATAAACAAAATGGCCAATATTTATTTATTTAACATGTCTGTGCCGTGCATCGCTATTGCTAAAAACTAACATGCATTCAAGTAAAATGTAGGATATGAAATTATATTAAATTTAGATTATTAGTGGATGGTGCATCAGCTTAATAGTGTAATTTTTGGGGGAATGGTAAAATAACTTTCCCCAATTATTGATCTTTTTTTCAATAAATTCCCTGTCTAATACGCTACTTAGTTATGTTGATTCAACAATTGAAAGGGGGCTTGGCGTTGCATATGGAACAGCTAGCCAACCGGATTTGGGCGGTTGATCTGTTGATTCGGTTGCAACTGCTACGGGCTCCGATCCCTCTAATTATTCCTGACAACGCCGCTGCGAATTAAACTATTGTCCCTTCTACGTTACGTTAATTAGCAACAATTAACTAACTCATCTAGACAGCTCATTATTAACAGATTTCCATTGTCATCCATAACTCATCAATTGCTCTCAATTAAAGTGATAAAGTAAATTGGTTTTTATAATAATATATATATTTGTTGTAAAAGAGAGGCCATAATATATATATATATATATATATATATATATATATATATATAATTTTTTTTTTTTTGGGGGGGGGGTGTTGTTGTTAACATCTATTTATTAGTTATTACATATTATAATAACGAAAATTCATTTTCTTAGAAACATCTATCCATCGCTTTTAATAATAGAGGAAATTCATACCATACTTGCAAACTAAATCAATATCCTATCTCTCATTTAAGATCTTTTTTTTTATTATTAAAACACTTTATTCAGAAATATTACAATTTGTCACAGTTAAGGACACTTATAATAGAGTTCAGAGATTGCATTCATACCGTATATACAAAAATATAAATAAATAAAGTAATAACAAAAGAATAAGAAGAAAGAACAAAAGAGTAAAGAAAAAAAATATATATATATACACATAAGTAAATAAAAATAGAAATAAAAGTAGAACAAACACCTTATATAAAACATACATTATTTACAATTTGCCAGGTGATCTCCGAACCAATCCTGTCCCCTCCACATGTGGAGGGAAAAGGGAGGCTTAGGAGATCCCTACGCCTCTCCCTCAGCCACTTCACTGGTATTTTAAACCAGCGGAGGATGAGTAAGAGCGCTACAGCCACAGACACTCATGACTTGAGTGGAGAATCTGGCCATTGCTAGAACTCCAAAATATCCATATTTACAAAAGGTCTCGTGGCCACTGCCGCTTTAACCTACGAAGGGGATTGTAGGGATGGGTGGTGCTTGATAGGGATTGTACAACGGGATTTGGGTGATGAGAAAGGTTCTGGTGAAATTTGGTCAATTTGGCTGGGATAAGATCAAGAATAAATGGGATATTAAGGTCATGGTGTAGGGTTTTCTTGGTTACATAGAAGGGAGCATTGACTATTGTACGGAGGACTTTAGACTGAAAGGATTGAATGCGTTTGATGTTAGAAAATTTGGCTGTTCCCCATAGTTCTAGTCCGTAAGTCCAGATGGGTTTCAGTATTGTCTTGTAGATCAGTAATTTGTTTTCACCAGAAAGTTTAGATTTTCTATTCAGTAGTCTATATAGCTGGCCATATCGTCTGTTAAGTTCCTGTCTTTTAAGTCGAGTATGTGGATTCCATGTTAGTCGTCTGTCTAAGAGAAAGCCAAGATACCGGACTGTATCTGAGAAAGGAAGCTGGATGGAGTTAAAATAAACTGGTGGGCAGGTATTACGCCGAAGGGTGAAGGTAATGTGTTTACATTTAGATTCGTTTACCTTAATGCGCCATTTCTTACACCAGTGTTCAATCAGGAAGAGGTGCCTTTGTAAGTTTGCGGACGCTGTTTCAGGATCTGTGTTGGAAGAAAGGATAGCAATTTCATCAGCGAAAGTTGCCAGGAGGGTATCGGGATGGACAGGAATATCAGCGATAAAGAGAATGTAAAGGATGGGGCCCAAGACGCTGCCTTGAGGAACGCCAGCCTCAATTGAGTAACAGTCGGAGAATTCGGTGCCACAGCGAACTCGGAAGGAGCGGTCGGAAAGATAGGATCGGAGTACTAGGTATAAGGACTGTGGTAGATGGATTTTAAGCTTGAAGAGTAATCCGGCGTGCCATACCCGGTCAAAAGCTTGCGCTATGTCCAGAAATGCACCAGAGCAATACTGCTTGCTTTCTAGGGTTGAGGATATATGGTCAACAACTCGGAGTCCTTGCTGGACAGTGGAATGTTGGGAACGAAATCCGAATTGATGAGTAGGAAGGTTATAGGATTCAATTATAGGTAGGATTCGTTTCAGTAGGATCTTTTCAAAAATTTTTGAGAGGATTGGGAGTAGGCTAATTGGTCTATAGGATGCTGTATTGTTGGAAGGTTTGCCTGGTTTCAAGAAGAGGACGATGGTGGAATGTTTCCATAAAAGAGGGAAATGGGTAGTTCGTAGGATGCAATTGTATATATATGTAAGAAATATGATGGCTTTAGATGGAAGTTGTCGAAGGATCTGTGGGGTTAGAAGGTCATATCCAGGAGATTTGCGAGGTGTGATATTCCGTAAAAGGTATTTGACCTCAGAGGGATTAACAGCTTTAGGTGGTAAGGAGAGTGGGATAGGTATTGAGAGGGATTCTTCTACTTTTACTGTGTGGCTGGGATGGGATTCTGGATGAGGAGCGAAAGTATAGGAAAGGTGTTTGGCAAATTCCACGGCTTTATCTTCATCAGATGCTGCCCAGGAGCCATCATCTCGTCGAAGAGGGTGGGAAATATGATGGGATTTGAGGATTTTTCTGGTGATATTCCAAAGGGAATTATCATGAGCAGAGAGTGTGGTGAGGTAGGAATTGAATGATTGGGATCTGAAGGTGGCTAATTCTTGTTTTAATTTTTTACAGTGATAATTGTAGGAGTGGCGGTCGGCTGGATGTCTGGTACGTTGCCATAATAATCTGGCACGGCGTTTTATGTGGATTAGGTCAAGGAGGTGTTGAGGTAAATTATGTTCCTTAAGGATTTTTGAGGAGTGATCAGGGGAGGAAGCAGTCCAGACTGCTTCTTGAATTTTGGTAGTGAAGGAATGTACTGCATTATCCAGGGCTTCAGAGGTTTTCAGGGTTACTCTGAGGTCAATTTTATCGGAGAGGATTTGATGAAAGAGTTTCCAGTTAACTGGGCTTCTGATGAAGGACGGAGGAGAGGGTTTAGGAATAGGAGCTAGTGATACTTGGAGTATTAATGGGCTGTGGTCTGAGGAAAGCTCGTCAAGACGGGCAACGGAATGGTTGAGAGCACCTAAACCATTATGGATAAAGAAATCGAGGATATCGGGATTACGGTTAGGATCAGTGGGCCAGTAGGTAGGTGAGTTGGGTGGAAGAAGGGTAAAATTTTGGGAATTGAGTACAGACAGCAATGTTCGACCACGAGAATTCGTGGTTCTTGAACCCCATTGTTGATGCTTGGCGTTTAAGTCTGCACCCAGGATGAAGTGGTTTCCTAAGGGATTTAGGAGAGAGGTGAAGTGGACATTGGATATGGATCGGTTAGGAGGGCAATATGCTGATGCAATGGTGACAGGAAAGGAAAAGGTTTTGATTACAACTGCAGTGGATTGTAGGAAATCGTGATTAGGCAATGGGAGTATGTTATGAGAGAGGGATTGATGTACGATGACAGCAGTACCGGCATGTGCTCTACCGTCAGGGTGGTCTGTCCGATACGTTAAGTATTGTGGTATTTTCAAAAGCTGTTTTTTGGTCAGTCGAGTTTCTGCAATTAGGGCTACATCAATGTTCTTGTCTAATAGTAAGGCTGTTAGTTCGTCTGTGTGATTTCTAACACCATTCACATTCCATAGGAGAATGGATATGAGTTTAATGAAAGTCATTTAAGGATTTTTTAAAGGAGGAATTAGATGAGATACCAGGTTTGTAAGAAGTGATATCAGTGGGGTGACAAGGGATTTAAATTCGGTAAGGAAGGATGTCAATAAACTAGTAAGATCTGTGGCATTGGACGGTGGGGGAATGTGAGAGATTTGATATTGGTTAGGTTGTTGAGGTTTAGGTAAATTAGGAGGGATAGGATATTGAGATTGGGGTTGAGTTTGTTCTTGCGGCAGGGCCTCACATACATTAGTCGGGTCTCTACCCCCAAGTAGCTTGTCAAAAGAAACCTTAGAGTTCACAATTTTAGCGGGTCCTCTTCTTGGTTTAGGTGTATCATCAGGGTCCCTGGGTTTCATATATCTCGCTTTAAGATTTTTATAAATTTGGCACCCTTTGTAGTTGGCTGGATGGCCTTCCAGGCATAGGGCACAGACTGCTGGTTCTGTAATTGGTTTATTACACTCGCCAGACTTGTGTGTTTTACCACATTTCACGCAGCGTGGTATGTGGTGGCAATAAGACTTGGTGTGGCCATATGCTTGGCAATTATGGCACTGGATGAACTCTCTTTTTGGGTACGGTTTTTCGACCTTTACGCTGGTGTAGAAAATTCTATTCACATCGTATATTTTTTCGATCCCAGGCGATGGCTCTAGATCGACGAAAAATAAGGGCAATGGGATTTTATTCTTTACACCTGGTTGTTCTTTATTTTCTTTTAAAACATTGGTTATCTGACGTATTTTGAACCCTAACGCCGTTAACTCTTCTTTAATCACTTCTATTGGGGTTGAGGAGTGTAAATTTCTTATTACAACTCGTAGGGCTCTTTCCTGTTTCAACTGGTATGTGTGAAAGTCCGCATTTGTGTCTGTTAAATATTTTACGATTTTTCGGTACGCTTCAGGTGTGGCCGGTATTATTTTTGTATCATTTATTCTGTTTAGGCATGTATAGCTACCTGGGCAGATTTTATTAAGTTGAGTACACAACAACTGGAAATTTCTCAAATTTTTGACAAAGATAGGAGGTGGGCGTGGTTCTCGAGGTATAGGTGCATCTTCCATTTCTTCCCTGTCATTTTCAAGCACCTGGTATGGATTAGGTGTAAAAAATGGAGATTCCATTTCTTGTGAAGACGTACTTGGCAGTGGTTGAGACACAGATACTTGAGTGTTCGCTGGAGGAGTTCCGGGGGTGTTAATCGCTTACTACGACGTGTTTTCTGTTTAGGCGGTGAATTACGTGGGGTAGAGCCAACTGAATGGGACCTCTTAGTTGACATTACTTGGTGGTAATATCGCATATAAAAAAAAAAAGAAAGGGAAAAAAAATAAATAAATAAAACTACGTCTGCGTGTTATTACAATGGATGAACCACCGGCTGAGAACCAGCCAGTTACGTGGCTGAGCCACAACTGGAGAGGGGAGCCGTCAGCTGTTATGGCTATAGAGATTAAGCCTATAGACGCTAAATCACTAAATTCACTGTCTGTAATAGTACACAGTAAATAACAACACTACTCACTGTGGTGTTAGTCCATTGTTGTTGTTTTGATGTTTGCTTAACTAGTTTTTTTTAAAAAAGTAAAACAGAGCACTTATTCTACTAAAAAATAGTAAAACTGTGGGACACGGCGTGAAATGTGGGTATTCAAATCAAGCGCATGCGCAGAACTCTGATTTAAGATCTAAAAAAAAACTTTGTTTTTTTTATATTATTGATAAAATATTGATTCAAATATAGTCCTATCATGGAGAAAGTTGCAAAAATATCTTCGAGCAAATAGCAAAACATGTTTCGAAGAAGATCTCATTTTAGCCGCTAACAAATTAACTTGTATAATTGTTAGGGTGTTGATTCCAACAGCAGCTCACCGACCGGGGCCTTTTCTTCTTCAATTCCTCGGATCGTTCCTGCTGTTTTCTATTTAGCAATCGGCAACAACTTAAATCAATGTTGTCGCACCACTCTTGCTTTCACTTTCCAATGGACAAGTACATTTTTCGGAGGAACTAGTACAAACTTGACTAGTACAAAGAGTTGGAATAAAGCATATTGTCTAAAATTGACCCTTGGACATAAAAGAACAAACAACGAACTGATTGTATTATTTTTTTGACATAATAAAAAATAATATTCTAAATACAATTTAGAAAAATGTAAGGTTTGGTTGAAATTTTTATCAGAAACTTTTGACAAAACCAAATGCACAACTCTGAATATTGCGTGATCGTGTACATAAACGTGAACTTGCTAGTTTTCCATTATTATTATTATTTAATTTTAATAGTTTTAAAACAATTTTCTTGATTTTGTCTAATTTTTCTCATCATTTATGATGACTCATTTATAATTTTAGTACGCACTTTGCGTTGAGCATTGCGGTAACAAGACGGCCATGCGCATATCGGTTACCGTTTCCTGTAATTGTAGCAGTTAATTATTACCCATATTACACCAGATGAGCTCCTTAAATCCATTCAGAAGTCCCATACCAATGATTACGGTCCCGACAACATCCCAGTCAGACTGATTAAAGCCGCATTGCCATCCATTCTTCCGATCCTTTATCATATATACAATTATTCTCTTCAAAATGCTACCTTCCCTACATCCTGGAAAACCGCCCTAGTACGCCCATTGAAGAAGACTTCAAACCCATCAGTTCCTAATGATTTCCGACCGATTTCCCTCCTTTCAAACCTCTCAAAACCATTAGAGCGGTTAGTCCAATCCCAGCTATCCCATTTTTTAGAGGACAATAATCTCCTAAATCCCTACCAGTCTGGATTCAGGCCTGGTTATTCTACTCAGTCTGCCCTAATCAAAATTTCCCAAGACCTTCACACAGCCATAGATCAGCAGAAACTAACCATCCTTATTCTCCTAGACTTCTCCAAAGCTTTTGATTCAGTAGACCACAACATCCTCCTAACCAAACTTAAAAATATCTCTTTTTCTTCTAGTTCCCTTAATTGGTTCCAATCCTTCCTAACCGGTCGCTCCCAGTACGTTGTAATTCCTAATAACCCACCATCAGAATCTCTACCTCTGACCAGAGGCGTCCCACAAGGCTCTTCCTTATCCCCCACCCTTTTCTCCATCTATATAAATGACCTCCCATCCTCTATCCTGCACTGTCATTACCACCTGTATGCCGACGACATTCAAATTTACCTCTCCTTTAATCCGACAGATATCTCAGATGCCACTCAAAAACTTCAGGAAGATATTGACAGAATAAGTGCTTGGGCAAACCTCAATAGGCTCACTCTGAACGCCGAGAAGACAAAAGCCATCTTGATCGGATCCCCTTCACTCCTCAAATCCTCCCCAGTATCTCCCAATCTCTTCCTGAACAACTCACCTATCTTATTCTACACCACCGTTAAAAACCTAGGTGTTACTTTCGATCAATCCCTATCCTGGAAACCTCACATCTCCCAAATTTCCCGTCGCACTATCTCCACCCTAAAACAGTTCAATCGTCTACGATATCTCCTTCCATATAAGTCCCGTCAACTCCTAGTTTCCTCCCTTGTTTTCCCCCACTTCGACTACGGCTGTATGGTGTACGGCGGACTCCCGGGAGATTCCGAGGCCAAACTTAAACGCCTAATGAATTGCGCACTACGATTTGTTTTCGGAATCTCAAGGGATACGCATATTACCCAGTATTACACTGAGTTGAGGTGGCTCTACCCATCCTATCGCCGTCAGTACTTCCTAGCCACCTTTCTGTACCAAATTATTAGAACCCATCGACCCTCCTACATTTTTCACAGCTTACAATTCAAATATTCCATCCAATCCCGTCCCACCAGATCTCGTACTTCCGACCTCTATCCTCCTCCTCACCGAACTGCTGCGTTTGACAAATCCTTTGCAATACAAGCCGCCTCCCTCTGGAATTCCATCCCACCTGATATTCGACACGCTCAATCAGTTTCCTCGTTTAAACCACTCCTCTTTAAGCACCTACTCCTTTCTCAATCCGAATGATTGTGAAATATATCTCAGAGAAATATCTGAGCACCACCAGAGAGTACCTCAATTTATTAAGGTTATTTTAGTTTCTCATACATATGTACAATTTACTTGTTCTTTTTTTTTCTCTTTTCTGTATTTTTATCGTAAGTCAACTTTCATTGTAAATATACAATTCAATTGTAGCCACACAGACATATAATCTGTATTCATATTTTGTTCTTAAGGGACAACAGTCCCAGAATAATAAAACATTTTTTTTCATTTTCATTTTTTCATTTTTAATTGGGTTACTAGCGCCCTTCGACATATAGTGCTCCAGTCCTCGTCTATGACCTGTAAAAAGATTAGCTAATACAGTAAACAAAAAAAAAATTATTTTATGGTTTATGGATTCGAACTCTATTAATTAATCTATTAAACTATAATAAATGAAAACTATGCATTCTATCGATTACACATATTTTAATCGGTAAATATACGCATACATACTCACACACACACACACACACACACACACACACACACACACACACACACACACACACATCCATACACACACACACACATATATATATATGTATATATATAATAAGCCAATGTATCCACATGCATGTTGTCGTATACATACAGATTAAGAACTGTGTAATAAAGAAAAATGTGAAAAGTAAGTTTTTCTGTATAGTTTTGGGGTTTAATCATTAAGGTATAATTGCTCTAGCTTTCGGATGGTTATAAATATGATAGTATAGTAGTATATATTCTTAAAGAAAATTTCATATTAAACAACTTTCTTAATTTTGAGTTCGTAAAATTAGAAGATGAAGAGTTAGCGAAACAAAACATGACACAAATGCGAGGCAAAAACAATTTTTTTGGAAGTTAGTGAATTAAGAAGACAGATATCAAGGAAACTATAGAATATATCGAAAAAAACAAAACAAATATATATGTATTTCTGTTGAAATTTTTTTATCTTTAATTCGATATATGACATTATTATCAATAGACCACATTTTTTTTTCTGATATATGCGAAAAATCGAAAAAAAGTAAACTTTTTGAATCGTAAATTAATTTTTCGGCTTGAAAACCACGAGTATGGGGCAACTGACGATTATCTCATGTAGACGGTAAATAATATAAATTGAAAGGATACTATAAATTCGTAGTTTTCTATATCCATAAGTTTACTACCTATATGCTGTCTCTATCTAGCTTCATATGGCCACCAGTTTGTATTCTAATGGTTATATCCTAGCAGACGTGCATTTTTCTCATCAGCCCTGTGAATATTCGGTATATCCCTCGAACACAGCAACCTCTCAGGAATCGGTGGATTGGATTGCCGCAAATCTGTCATCTCAATTATATTCATCCTGTACAACTGACGACCAGCTGTTAACCTAGTCTTTAATATATTTTTTTTCTAGTTATCGTAGATCTTATACATAAATTTCCAGCTGTTCAACCGTATTCCCTTCAATATCTATTCCATCACAATCGTCCCTCATTCTCCCGTAACCATTTATTTTTTTTTCTGTTTTTATTTCGAGTATTATTCTTAGTCCTATGCTGGCATTCATCAACGTTGTTGAAACGATACCTTCAACGAAACAAAATTTGAAGAATTAAAAATAATAGAAAAGGGTCATCAATAATCTAAGTTGGTAAAGTGTCCAAACATAACCTAATCTAACTTAGAACATTGTGTGGTTATTAATACACCCCTAATATAAATAAAACAGAAATATTTTTTCCAAACACCAGAGATATGATATCAGAACAATCCAATTCAATGATTATAATTTGGAAATGATAAATATGTTTTGATTACTTTATGAATACTTTTTTTTTTAAATCCTTATACATCTCTCTCCACACAAGTCATTATTTCTATGCCGCTTTACCGGTTTGGAAAGGTTTTGACCATCTTTGCATTACAAAATTTACATTTATTTCCAACCGAATTTATGCAGGAGATGTAAAAATCCAACTTTGTCGCATTGACGGTTGTTAGAGTTGGGTTACTGTCGAGCGAAAGAAGAGGAGGAATAACGCTGGTTTCAAACAAATTGAGGAGCCTGGGGGAATAGATTAGCTTATGCAAATAAACTAAGTGAAGGAGACGGGACCCAACCGCCTTGTTTCACTCATTCTTATCCAAATTTAAAGCAACAATTTCCAACACGATTCGGTGACAACTGAGCTAAGGATTCCAATTGATTAGTTCTCTTAATCGAGAGCTAACGCCTGTTGTGGTTTTGCTTTTGACTACAATAATTGACGGGCTTATAAGTATTGTATAGAACATGTTTTTTTGTGTGTGATATTTTAAATTTATTTACTATTCTGAGGATTTTGAATAAAAACACGGGATACCAAAAGCCATCCGTTTATTCAATTAATATGGCATTAATCCACAATAAATCATTTTTATTATCAATTAATCATAATTATGGATTCAGGTATTCAAATATGAAAATATACAAGTGTTGTTTATAAATATTCTCCTCCATTTTTTGCCTTATTGCTACAAAGGATTGAAGGATAAATATTTTTCATCCAATCCTTGGTCCACAAGATTTGTTTTATGGCAAAGTTTACTCAATAACTCAATGTAGATAACTCCACCGCAGCGGAGAGGCAGGGAGGATTCGGTTATGTCCGTACCACATTAGAACAAGTATCCATTCCATCAATATCCAATTCATATTCTTTCCTGTTATTCCAAATCCTGAGAATAAATAGTAAATGCATTTAAAACATCACGATAAAAACAAGCATGTGTTTTCCTTCAAATATACGCTTGTAATTTGCACATATTTAATGAGACTGCAGATTATAGACAAATCCTCAGAACTTTTAACAAATCTTCAATGCAAAGGAAGTTGTCTTCGACTTGGCTTTTAGCCTCCCCTCTTCATCTGGCTATTCCATTACCACTTATAATCGCTTCGAATTTATTTTATTAATCACGTAGTTAGTTTGTATGATTTTCCTTAACGTTTATTTCTTTTGATTTTCTTTTTAATCTTTTGGTTTAAGGATCACATACTGGAGAGTTAAAACAAAATTATAATTGCCGTTAAGATCTAAGCCTTTACGTAGGAGTGGCGCGGCATGATGAAACCTTTCCAAGTTCTGCTTTGCTTTTAAGTGGAAAGAAGTGATTTCAGGATTTCACAATCCTTATGTAAAAGCTATAAATAAATTAGTGGCTAATTTAATGTTTGATTTTGTTTAATTTATTATTATTATATTCTTTCGGACATTTTTTTTTCATGTGTGTATATATATATATATATATATATATATATATATATATATATATATTATATATATATATATATATATATATATATATATATTATATATATATATATATATATATATATATATATATATATATATAAGTTATGGTTAGAGGTAAGACTGTATAATAGTTAATCCTAGTCTTATCATGTAAACAAGACATAATACTATATATATAGCATTACTGGGAAAATAAAGGCAGTCTTTATCGAGCAACCGTGTGAGTTATTCTTGTCCTTCTTTCTTTCTATCCTTCTTTTATTTCTTTTTTTTATTACTTTTTATCCGAGTGATCATAAGTGGTGCCGAAACCCGGGACCTTTAGATTTAGTCGAGGAGACTAAAGGTCCCGGAGGATTTTTCTTTTTCTACCGCTCATTTTATTTACTAAAGAAAAAGAATTCCGAACCAAACACCAGCGCCGACTACACCACAGGTCGCACAGCCGAGTGCACCACCGGCTGCGCCGTTGGCCCCACCGCCGGCGTTTCCTACGCTTTCAGAAGCGTTAGCGACGGATTTTCCTCCGCTACCCACGGAGACATTGGCGTCTGCACATGCGACTACATTGGAATGGCTAAAGGTGAGAACAGCAACATCACAGGACCTCAGGAGAGCGATATCCGATCTAGAAAGATTCGCCCAGGACATGATTGACGCAAGTGCCCGGGATGAAGAAGCAGCTCGGGGTGACGAAACTGATAATGAGAATGGGTGGAGCAAAGTGACGTATAGGAGAGCGGAACCTGGGAGGTTCAAAGTAATGAGACCGGAGGCGTGGAAGAAAAGAGGGGATTTTAGCACAAGAGAGAGGACGGCAATGAAAGAGAAAAGGCCGGGTAGAGAAAGAAGGAAATGGGCAAAAGAAGACAGGAAATGCCATGGGTGCGGAAAGGTAGGTCATTTGGTGGCGAATTGCCCTCGAACTCGATGTTTCGAATGCGGGAATGAAGGGCACATCGCGAGACAATGTCCGTACATGAGCAGACGAGGAGACACGAGGAGAGATGAGCCAATGGAAGTAAATGCACAGAGATTGTGGAGGAAGAGAGGATCGACATCGGAGTCAGACGATTCATCGGGAACATCTGGAACCGAAGAAGAGGAGACGGTAGAAAAAGGGGCTCGAGGAGGTAGAATCAGCGGAAAGAGCGGAGCAAGAGGAGCAGCTACAGGAAGGAGAGGAAGAACGGATGAATGAGAAGAGTGGCAGAGGAGCGGCGACAACGCGGTAATAAATAATATTGGAGGTGAGTGCGTTGGTTTGCCAATTATAAGTGTTGTGGGGAGAGAGAAGTGTTTAGTAGATACGGGGAGTTCGAGTACAATAGTGTGTAGAAAAATGTTAGAAGAATTGTGTAAAGGAGAGAGGATACCGGAGATAAAAGATTGTAAGTGTAGATTGATTACTTTGGGTGGTCCATGTAGAGTGGAAGGGGAAGTAGAATTAGATTTAGACAGATGGGTAACCGGAAGTGGGGAATTGAGGGTTCACGTGGTGGAAAACATGCCGAGGGAGTACGGGGGTATAATAGGATGTGACCTATTAAGTAGAGTAAGGCCGAGAATAAATTACAGGGATACGCGCTGGATTGTTCGAATGGGAGGGAAGAGGTACCGGTGTAAGAAATTAAGAGTTGGAGGGAAAGGGAACGTTGGGGCAATAGAACAGGCGGAACATTGGGTACAGAGGATAAAGAGGGAGTACGCGGATATTTTTTTTAAAGACGGGGAGGTGTTGAGCGCGACAGGGAGGACGGCACATGAGATTCCGCTGAAACAGGAGAAGGTGGCGTATGTAAAGGAGAGACGTTACCCGCAAGCTCTACGGCGACATATCAAGGAAGAGCTGGAGAACTTGAAGGGTCAAGGCATCATTGTGGACAGCACATCACCATACAATAGTCCTCTGTGGGCAGTGAAGAAGAAGGCCGCAACGGGAGAAGAGAAGTATAGAGTGGTTGTTGACTTCAGGAAGCTCAACGAGAACACCCTGGACGAGAAGTACCCACTTCCACGATTTGACGATATTATCGACAGATTGAGCGGAGCCACAATATTTAGTACCCTGGATCTGAAGGCGGGCTATCATCAAATACGTATGAACCCCAGGGACCAGCACAAAACGGCATTTTCCTTCGATAGGGGACATTACGAGTTTACTCGCATGCCATTCGGGTTAAAGAACGCTCCCATAACCTTTCAGAGGTTTATGGATGAATTTTTGAGGGGACTGGACGAAGCGTTTTGTCAAGTGTACATGGATGATCTCCTGGTCTTCAGCAAGGATGAGGGGGAACACGTCGGTCATCTGCGTCGAGTATTCGATAGATTAAGACAATTCGGGCTGAAGTTGTCGGTGGAAAAGTCGATTCTGGGACAAGAAGAGATAACATCTCTGGGTCACTCGGTTTCGAAGGAGAGGATCAGGCCGGATAAACAAAAAGTAGAAGCAATACAGAACATGGCGATGCCCAGAGACGTTAAAGGAATCCGTAGATTGTTGGGAACGCTGAACTATTACCGGCGGTTTGTGCCGGAGATGGCGGAGTACTTGGCACCTCTTAACAATCTTCTGAAGAAAGGCCGGAAGATGACGATAACACCAGCGATTGAGGACAACGTAAAGAAGTGCATGGCAAGGTTACAGGAGAAGCCGGTACTTGCTTTTCCCGACTTTGCGAAAACATTCATCATAACGACAGATGCAAGCGAGTATGCATTGGGGGTGGTCCTTGCTCAAGAAGGAACCAATGGAGAACAGCCAGTAGCGTATGACAGTCGGCGACTCACGGACGCGGAGACGCGGTATAGCGCCCTGGAAAGGGAACTTTTGGGCATAGTATGGGCGGTAGGCCATTTTAGACCGTACATTTTTGGCCGGAAGTTTAAGGTCCATACTGATCACAGACCGCTACAATGGGTGGGTAACCTCAAGGATTCATCGGCGAGAGTCACTCGCTGGAAACAATTTTTGAGCCAATATAACATGGAGGTCATGTATAAGCTGGGTAAGGAGAATGTTGTAGCAGGTTGGCTGTCCAGGGCTGTAATGATAAACGCCATAGAGGAGGACGGAGGGGAGTCGTCGCGGGACGTGCGGCAGTTCCTGAGAGCGTGGACACCAGAGGGCGAAGGGGAACCTGAGAACGCGGGAACAGAGGAGTCAAGAGGGGAGGAGAGTTCAGGAGAAGAGAGGCCAATAGACATGGAGGAATGTGAGGAGATAATTAATGATATGCGCCGGCAGGTGATTTGGAAGACCAGAACGTCGGGGCTTATGAAGACAGACTTCGGCAAATATGGGAACAAGAAGGTTAACACCATTTGGTCTCAACCAGGGGTAAAGGAGGAACAGATTTGTAAGGCCTTGCACGACGCTTCGGAGCGGGGAAAAACTTATTATCTGTACGTTTGAAATGCAACGATCTGGGAGAAGATCAAGAAGATCTGGAAATCAGAAAGAATAGGCATGGACAGGTCGTTTATCAGGTGTAAGTATCTAGTCGAAACGATAACGGACGGGGAACAGCAGCGGGAGGTAACGCTGGCACATCACCAGGGCAAGACGAATCATCGGGGACTCCATGAAACGTATCTAGCATTGCGCAGGAGATATTTCTGGGAGGGGATGAAAAAGACGATTGCGGAAGTCATCGGGAGGTGCGAGGTGTGCGCGCGCACCAAGTACGATAGACGGCCACCTCAAGCGTTACAGGAGGAAACACCGACAGGAAATACGGCATTAAAGGATGTGCAGATTGATACGTTCACCTGGAGGGGTTTTAAATGGGTCACCATGATAGACGTCTTCAGTAAGGTAGCGGTGGCGCATAGGGTGCAGGATAAGTCGTCAGAGGCTGTTGTGGGAGCTCTCCAAACATGGGTTCAGTTTTACGGGGTGCCAGATCGCATAACGTCGGACGGAGGGAGGGAGTTCGACAACGCTACTATAAGGGAGGAAGCTAAGCGATTAGAGATAGCTTGGCACTTCAACACACCAGGACATCCAAAGAGCAGGGGAACCATCGAGAGGTTGCATAGCACCTTAAGTGACCATTTGCGCACTTACCAAGGAGAACAGGGATTGGAGGCGGACATAGCCATGAAAAGGGCAGTAGCAGCCTACAACCATTCAATCCACTCAGTTACAGGGTTTTCTCCGGTTGAGGTACTGTACGGGGTAAACATACGGCGACGTGATTGGAAGGAGACGGTCACGAACGAGGAAATAGCTCAACAGATAACGAAAGGGAAGTTAGAGAGCGAGAAACGGAAGAGGGTAGAGAAGGCCAATTTGAATCTCAAAGATAGGGTGAGGGAATTGAAAATAGGGACGATAGTCTATCGCAGGGTCGGATCTAATAGGGGTAAGGAACTGGTACGCTACGATGGACCATTCAAAGTGATTATACTACGCGAACATAATATTTGTACGATCCAGAGTTTGAACGATCCCAGAAAACGGAGGACCGTTCACATAGAGCAATTGAAACTCCCAATAGAGGCGGAGTCACTAAAGTAAATGATCTGCGTATCCTCTTTTCTGTCCTCTACGAACTAGGGGCAGACGTTGGAAGGGTTAATTATGTTGTTTTTGTTTTGTTCCACTGGAATACTTTATAAGATAGGAATATGTTTAATTTTGTTTTATTACTGTTAATATTACTATAAGGTTGTTTTTTTTGGTTTGTTTTTGTTTCACTGATAGTATGATGGCGAACCTGCGTTAGTTTATGAGGAATGTTCATAAACTGGCGGGGGGGAGTTATGGTTAGAGGTAAGACTGTATAATAGTTAATCCTAGTCTTATCATGTAAACAAGACATAATACTATATATATAGCATTACTGGGAAAATAAAGGCAGTCTTTATCGAGCAACCGTGTGAGTTATTCTTGTCCTTCTTTCTTTCTATCCTTCTTTTATTTCTTTTTTTTATTACTTTTTATCCGAGTGATCATAAGTGGTGCCGAAACCCGGGACCTTTAGATTTAGTCGAGGAGACTAAAGGTCCCGGAGGATTTTTCTTTTTCTACCGCTCATTTTATTTACTAAAGAAAAAGAATTCCGAACCAAACACCAGCGCCGACTACACCACAGGTCGCACAGCCGAGTGCACCACCGGCTGCGCCGTTGGCCCCACCGCCGGCGTTTCCTACGCTTTCAGAGGCGTTAGCGACGGATTTTCCTCCGCTACCCACGGAGACATTGGCGTCTGCACATGCGACTACATTGGAATGGCTAAAGGTGAGAACAGCAACATCACAGGACCTCAGGAGAGCGATATCCGATCTAGAAAGATTCGCCCAGGACATGATTGACGCAAGTGCCCGGGATGAAGAAGCAGCTCGGGGTGACGAAACTGATAATGAGAATGGGTGGAGCAAAGTGACGTATAGGAGAGCGGAACCTGGGAGGTTCAAAGTAATGAGACCGGAGGCGTGGAAGAAAAGAGGGGATTTTAGCACAAGAGAGAGGACGGCAATGAAAGAGAAAAGGCCGGGTAGAGAAAGAAGGAAATGGGCAAAAGAAGACAGGAAATGCCATGGGTGCGGAAAGGTAGGTCATTTGGTGGCGAATTGCCCTCGAACTCGATGTTTCGAATGCGGGAATGAAGGGCACATCGCGAGACAATGTCCGTACATGAGCAGACGAGGAGACACGAGGAGAGATGAGCCAATGGAAGTAAATGCACAGAGATTGTGGAGGAAGAGAGGATCGACATCGGAGTCAGACGATTCATCGGGAACATCTGGAACCGAAGAAGAGGAGACGGTAGAAAAAGGGGCTCGAGGAGGTAGAATCAGCGGAAAGAGCGGAGCAAGAGGAGCAGCTACAGGAAGGAGAGGAAGAACGGATGAATGAGAAGAGTGGCAGAGGAGCGGCGACAACGCGGTAATAAATAATATTGGAGGTGAGTGCGTTGGTTTGCCAATTATAAGTGTTGTGGGGAGAGAGAAGTGTTTAGTAGATACGGGGAGTTCGAGTACAATAGTGTGTAGAAAAATGTTAGAAGAATTGTGTAAAGGAGAGAGGATACCGGAGATAAAAGATTGTAAGTGTAGATTGATTACTTTGGGTGGTCCATGTAGAGTGGAAGGGGAAGTAGAATTAGATTTAGACAGATGGGTAACCGGAAGTGGGGAATTGAGGGTTCACGTGGTGGAAAACATGCCGAGGGAGTACGGGGGTATAATAGGATGTGACCTATTAAGTAGAGTAAGGCCGAGAATAAATTACAGGGATACGCGCTGGATTGTTCGAATGGGAGGGAAGAGGTACCGGTGTAAGAAATTAAGAGTTGGAGGGAAAGGGAACGTTGGGGCAATAGAACAGGCGGAACATTGGGTACAGAGGATAAAGAGGGAGTACGCGGATATTTTTTTTAAAGACGGGGAGGTGTTGAGCGCGACAGGGAGGACGGCACATGAGATTCCGCTGAAACAGGAGAAGGTGGCGTATGTAAAGGAGAGACGTTACCCGCAAGCTCTACGGCGACATATCAAGGAAGAGCTGGAGAACTTGAAGGGTCAAGGCATCATTGTGGACAGCACATCACCATACAATAGTCCTCTGTGGGCAGTGAAGAAGAAGGCCGCAACGGGAGAAGAGAAGTATAGAGTGGTTGTTGACTTCAGGAAGCTCAACGAGAACACCCTGGACGAGAAGTACCCACTTCCACGATTTGACGATATTATCGACAGATTGAGCGGAGCCACAATATTTAGTACCCTGGATCTGAAGGCGGGCTATCATCAAATACGTATGAACCCCAGGGACCAGCACAAAACGGCATTTTCCTTCGATAGGGGACATTACGAGTTTACTCGCATGCCATTCGGGTTAAAGAACGCTCCCATAACCTTTCAGAGGTTTATGGATGAATTTTTGAGGGGACTGGACGAAGCGTTTTGTCAAGTGTACATGGATGATCTCCTGGTCTTCAGCAAGGATGAGGGGGAACACGTCGGTCATCTGCGTCGAGTATTCGATAGATTAAGACAATTCGGGCTGAAGTTGTCGGTGGAAAAGTCGATTCTGGGACAAGAAGAGATAACATCTCTGGGTCACTCGGTTTCGAAGGAGAGGATCAGGCCGGATAAACAAAAAGTAGAAGCAATACAGAACATGGCGATGCCCAGAGACGTTAAAGGAATCCGTAGATTGTTGGGAACGCTGAACTATTACCGGCGGTTTGTGCCGGAGATGGCGGAGTACTTGGCACCTCTTAACAATCTTCTGAAGAAAGGCCGGAAGATGACGATAACACCAGCGATTGAGGACAACGTAAAGAAGTGCATGGCAAGGTTACAGGAGAAGCCGGTACTTGCTTTTCCCGACTTTGCGAAAACATTCATCATAACGACAGATGCAAGCGAGTATGCATTGGGGGTGGTCCTTGCTCAAGAAGGAACCAATGGAGAACAGCCAGTAGCGTATGACAGTCGGCGACTCACGGACGCGGAGACGCGGTATAGCGCCCTGGAAAGGGAACTTTTGGGCATAGTATGGGCGGTAGGCCATTTTAGACCGTACATTTTTGGCCGGAAGTTTAAGGTCCATACTGATCACAGACCGCTACAATGGGTGGGTAACCTCAAGGATTCATCGGCGAGAGTCACTCGCTGGAAACAATTTTTGAGCCAATATAACATGGAGGTCATGTATAAGCTGGGTAAGGAGAATGTTGTAGCAGGTTGGCTGTCCAGGGCTGTAATGATAAACGCCATAGAGGAGGACGGAGGGGAGTCGTCGCGGGACGTGCGGCAGTTCCTGAGAGCGTGGACACCAGAGGGCGAAGGGGAACCTGAGAACGCGGGAACAGAGGAGTCAAGAGGGGAGGAGAGTTCAGGAGAAGAGAGGCCAATAGACATGGAGGAATGTGAGGAGATAATTAATGATATGCGCCGGCAGGTGATTTGGAAGACCAGAACGTCGGGGCTTATGAAGACAGACTTCGGCAAATATGGGAACAAGAAGGTTAACACCATTTGGTCTCAACCAGGGGTAAAGGAGGAACAGATTTGTAAGGCCTTGCACGACGCTTCGGAGCGGGGAAAAACTTATTATCTGTACGTTTGAAATGCAACGATCTGGGAGAAGATCAAGAAGATCTGGAAATCAGAAAGAATAGGCATGGACAGGTCGTTTATCAGGTGTAAGTATCTAGTCGAAACGATAACGGACGGGGAACAGCAGCGGGAGGTAACGCTGGCACATCACCAGGGCAAGACGAATCATCGGGGACTCCATGAAACGTATCTAGCATTGCGCAGGAGATATTTCTGGGAGGGGATGAAAAAGACGATTGCGGAAGTCATCGGGAGGTGCGAGGTGTGCGCGCGCACCAAGTACGATAGACGGCCACCTCAAGCGTTACAGGAGGAAACACCGACAGGAAATACGGCATTAAAGGATGTGCAGATTGATACGTTCACCTGGAGGGGTTTTAAATGGGTCACCATGATAGACGTCTTCAGTAAGGTAGCGGTGGCGCATAGGGTGCAGGATAAGTCGTCAGAGGCTGTTGTGGGAGCTCTCCAAACATGGGTTCAGTTTTACGGGGTGCCAGATCGCATAACGTCGGACGGAGGGAGGGAGTTCGACAACGCTACTATAAGGGAGGAAGCTAAGCGATTAGAGATAGCTTGGCACTTCAACACACCAGGACATCCAAAGAGCAGGGGAACCATCGAGAGGTTGCATAGCACCTTAAGTGACCATTTGCGCACTTACCAAGGAGAACAGGGATTGGAGGCGGACATAGCCATGAAAAGGGCAGTAGCAGCCTACAACCATTCAATCCACTCAGTTACAGGGTTTTCTCCGGTTGAGGTACTGTACGGGGTAAACATACGGCGACGTGATTGGAAGGAGACGGTCACGAACGAGGAAATAGCTCAACAGATAACGAAAGGGAAGTTAGAGAGCGAGAAACGGAAGAGGGTAGAGAAGGCCAATTTGAATCTCAAAGATAGGGTGAGGGAATTGAAAATAGGGACGATAGTCTATCGCAGGGTCGGATCTAATAGGGGTAAGGAACTGGTACGCTACGATGGACCATTCAAAGTGATTATACTACGCGAACATAATATTTGTACGATCCAGAGTTTGAACGATCCCAGAAAACGGAGGACCGTTCACATAGAGCAATTGAAACTCCCAATAGAGGCGGAGTCACTAAAGTAAATGATCTGCGTATCCTCTTTTCTGTCCTCTACGAACTAGGGGCAGACGTTGGAAGGGTTAATTATGTTGTTTTTGTTTTGTTCCACTGGAATACTTTATAAGATAGGAATATGTTTAATTTTGTTTTATTACTGTTAATATTACTATAAGGTTGTTTTTTTTGGTTTGTTTTTGTTTCACTGATAGTATGATGGCGAACCTGCGTTAGTTTATGAGGAATGTTCATAAACTGGCGGGGGGGAGTTATGGTTAGAGGTAAGACTGTATAATAGTTAATCCTAGTCTTATCATGTAAACAAGACATAATACTATATATATAGCATTACTGGGAAAATAAAGGCAGTCTTTATCGAGCAACCGTGTGAGTTATTCTTGTCCTTCTTTCTTTCTATCCTTCTTTTATTTCTTTTTTTTATTACTTTTTATCCGAGTGATCATAAGTTATTTATATATATATATATATATTTTGATTGTGCACATTCATATATGTATATGTATATATATATATATATATATATATATATATATATATATATATATATACATATATGAATGTGCAAAATCAAAATATATTGAAGATGTTATTACATAAACAAAAAAAAAATTTATAAAAATGAAGCTGGATATTTTGACTCTGGGCCAGATTGAAATTATTTTTATTCCTGTAAGCGCTCATAAGTACAGGAAAAAAAATCATTCCACATGTCTCAAAATAAAATAAATTACTAAGGTTCAGTTTTTAATATGTTTAAAGTTAATAAAACTTTGACTCATGTTCATAAACATTCACCTGAATGACGTAAGACTTTAGTAAAAACCTTCTAAAATAACTATAATAAACCTTTGATAATTTATTTTTATATTTACCTATCTTTCTTCTTTGCTTTCTCAATTAATTATTTTTACTGTTGTTAAGATAAAATAAATTAACTACATTATATTTTATATTCATGTATGAATATTATGCTACAGTGAATTTTCATTGTTATATATTACTAATTTATTTAACTATTAGATTATTTTTAATTATGAAACAATGAGTGTGAATGTGATCTCTGAAATGTGATGTCTTTAATTTTGTGAGGTTGTAATATTTCTGAATAAATGAATAAAAAAAAAAAAATTGAAACTATTTTTTTTTATTATTGATATTATCAAAAAATTACATTATTACATAATAATGTTACTGTTGATTATAGAATCGAGAATAAAAATAAAGTATGTGGACTAACAGAAAGATATATTCGTATAGGCAGTACTTCTGAGCAAATTAATTTTTTTTTCGCTCCTCCTGCAAGTCGTTGATGAATTGATTTTGTCTTTCATCGCATGTATATATATATATATATATATATATATATATATATATATATATATATATATATATATATATATATATATATATATATATATATATATATATATATCCTTGCATATAATTGTATATTTCTCCTAATTTAGTCTCATATCCCTCGTCTTGGATAACGGAATCCCTTAGGTGGCCTTTCCCCTCTTCCTTCTAGTAACAAGTTAATCCCGGGAGTGGCACTCGTGCACAGATGAAAGGGCCATCCCATGAGAGTGATGCGGAGACAATCCAGTGTATTGGAGAGTGGTTAATCCCTGGAGGGTGGGTAAGACCTGCCTCCCTCTTCCCCCGCTGTCAGCCCCTCCACACCCTCTCATATTGCCCAGTCATTGCTCTTCTTCCGCTGACACTAACAAGGATCAAGGTCTCTTATGCCAATTTGCCCACATTTTCTCTTCTAGCGCCTTTTTTTCAGGAGATTCAGCCCTCTAACATTACCTCTTCGATTAAAGGATATTCTCTTATAGGTATTTTTAAAGTATGTTCAGCAGGCACCCATGGGTATGAAAGTACAATATCAATTTTATAAAGGAACAACATACCTATCAAACAAAGCTGTAAATTCAATATATATATTTATTTTTTTTTATTGATGATATTTACAACTGAATTACAAGCAAAAATACATTCAGTAAATGTGAACAAATTAATAAAATAGCATGAAATCACATATTGAGAAACTACCCATTGGTAGCACTCTAAAAATGTATTTACAAAAGGATATCTGGAGGCAATCTTCTTTTCAGACGCCTCTGAGGGTTGTCAGGGATCGAAGAGGAAGCAAGGTTAGAAACGAGAGGGTTTGGATGGTTCTGAAGTTTGTTATGGAAGGATAGGTATCTGGATTGGGCCAGGTCAGAAACATAAGGAACATTAAGGTCGTTATGGATGATTTTGTTTGTGACAAAGTAAGGAGCAGTGAGAATTTTACGAAGGATTTTGGATTATAAGGATTGGATACGAGAGGAATTCGATGGCTTAGTGGAGCCCCAGAGCTCAACTCCATAAGTCCAAATAGGTCTTATTGTAGTCATGTATATGAGTCTTTTGTAATTGACTGGGAGGTTAGAGCGTTTGTCTAGTAAGTGCTGGAGTAGTCGGAAACGTCGAGCTGTTTCTTGTCGTTTCATTCTGGTATGAGGATTCCAAGTTAGACGTTTGTCTAAGTGGAGTCCAAGGTATCGAATTTGTCCAACAGGGATAAGTGGGTTATTATAAAAGGATACTGTAGGACAAGAGGACATAGGTTTACGTCAAAGGGTAAAGGTGATTTGATGGGATTTATTAGAATTTATTTTTATTCTCCAGTTTTTACACCATTCTTCAAGGTTTGTGATGTGTGACCGAAGGGTTTGGGTTTGTTGGGTCGTTATTAACTGATAGGAAACATGTATCATCGGCATACGTGGTAATGACTGTGTTAGGATGGGTTTTGATATCAGCTGTATAAACTGTGTAAAGGATAGGACCTAGGATACTACCTACTACCTTGAGGAACACTAGCGGACTGGGAAAAAAGGGAGGAATAGGAATTATTATGATTTACTTTGAAGGATCTACCAGTAAGATAGGAACGGATAATGAGGAAGTATGTAGGGTGTAGGAATTTACGGAGTTTGTAAAGCAGTCCTGGGTACCAGACTTGATCAAAAGCCTGTTCTACATCGAGAAAGACTCCCGTGCAGTACATTCCGCGCTTCAATGCAGAGGAGACAACATCTACCACACGATGGCATTGCTGGATAGTGGAATGGGATCCGCGGAATCCAAATTGATGATCTGGGATAATGTGATTAGAATATAGGATGGGGTACAGGCGTTTTAGGATGAGCTTTTCCAGCATTTTGCCTAGGATGGATAAAAGGGAGATAGGGCGATAGGAGGATGGGTTTTCTGGTGGCTTTTTGCGTTTATGTATCATTTTGATAATAAATAATTTCCAAGGGTCAGGAAAGTATGTGGATCGCAGTACAGCATTGTACATATAAGTAAGGAATAGAATGGCTTTCCGAGGAAGCAGTTTTAGGATCTGGGATGTAATTAGGTCGTGTCCAGGAGCTTTTCGGGAAGGGAACCTTTGAATGATGTCGGATATTTCTGAAGGATAAAAGGCTTTAGGTGGAAGTGACATTTGGAGTGAGATATCCAGTTCTGCTTCAATACATTCAAGGTTATTTGGGTTAAGAATATCGGGGTGTGGATTAAAGGTTTTAAAAAGGTGATGAGCAAAGATTTGTGATTTTTCTTCATCGGATTTGGACCAGGTTTGATCTTCAGTAAGAAGTGGATGATTACAGTCCTTAAATTTCAGGAGCCTTTTAGTGGTCGTCCATAGTGATTTGTCGGTAGGTGTAAGTTTTTCAGTAAAATTTAGTAAATTTTGAATTTTGTGTTTTTTAATTTCAGATTTTAGTTTGTTAGTCAGTTGGGTTTAATGAGTTTTATATGTTGGATATCTGGTTCGATGCCACTCCGATCTTGCTCTGCGTTTTTCCTTCAATAAGATACGAATATGCTGTGGCAAGTCAGTCTTTTGTAAATTGTTAAACTTATTGATAAAAGTATTATTATTTATACTGTCTGTTATTGATGCTGTCAGTTTTTCAATGGCACCATTAATGTCGTCTTTGGTCTTTAGCGGAATTTTTAAGTCTAGTTTGTTTTCCAAATCATCACGAAATTCGTCCTAGTTTACTTGTCCTGTAATCAATTTAGGAGTTGATGGTTTAGGAGCATAGCTCGAATGTAGTGAAAGTAGAACTGGACAATGGTCTGAAGACAGGTCATCAAGGGATTTGATTATGGTTTGCGAGGAGGAGATCTGGGAAGTTATAAATATATCTAGGATATCGGGACGTTTTTTGAGGGATGTTGGCCAATAAGTAGGACTAATGGGCGAAAGGATTGAATAATTGTTGGAAGTTGAAACACGTGATAGGATGTTACCAAGAAGGTTGGATGTTCGACAACCCCATCGTTGGTGTTTAGCATTGTAGTCTCCTCCAGCAATGAAGCGCGATCCGAGGGATTGGAATAAGGAATGAAGGAGGTTATAGGAGAGGGAATTACCAGGAGGACAGTCAACAGCTGAGAATGTGAGATGGAAAGGGCGAGTTGAAAGGACTACAGAAGTTGATTGAATGGCATCAGTTGGAGTGGAAGGAATAAAGGAATGGGGTAATGATTTATGTATAAGGATGCAAGAACCGGCATGGGAGGTGTTATCTGGATGATCAGTTCTATAAGTGAAGTAGTCACGTATGTAGAAATGTATTCGTTTAGTGATATGAGTTTCAGTCAGTAAAGCAATGTCAATGTTATTATTATGAAGAAATAAGTCAAGTTCGTCACGGTCGTTATTTAGTCCGTTAGCATTCCATAAAAGGATTCTGGAGAGAAAAGTGGTAAGTGGTTTTATGGTATTTTGGAGGTCCAATAGGAAGGATGAAAGAATGGAGATTATGTCAGATGAATGTTGATTGTGAATTGGATTCAGGATAGGTTCTTGTGGTGGATTAGGAATATTAGCTGAGGGCGGGATCTGTCTTTGTGCACGCGGTGGGTCTAGATTATAAGGTACTTGTGCTGCACTTTTTTTCTGGGCGTTAGGATGGGACTGTTGAGGATGCTGCGGCGGTAATTTGACTCGTAAGGGTTATGATGAGGGAGAATTTGCTGACGTGTATGATGAGATTGGGGATTGTGAGGTTGAGGTTTGCACTGGGAGATTTGAGGGGCCTGAATTTGAGGCTGCTGCTTCTTCGTAGTGATTTGTGTTTTTCTAAAGTTCTGCTGAGGTTGATCAATTTCTTTTGAAGTAGACGCTAGCTGTGTATTTTGAGTAGTCGTTTTTGGCAATTCTGGAAAATCTGACGTATTATCAATATCAGGTAGATGGGTGAAACTTTCTTGGTTCAGTTTTCCGCATTTCGATGCTATATTCTGAGCTCTCTGCTTATAAAAATGTTTATAAACTTTGCATCCTTTGTAGTTTGCGGGATGTTCTTCACCACAAAGGGCACATTTCGCAGGCAGGTCTCGAGGTTTCTGACAAGTGTCTGATGCGTGTGCGCCGGCACATTTCACGCACCTGGCCTGGTGATGACGATAAGTCTTTGAATACCCCAAGTCTTGGCACTTAGTTCATTGCACTATTATAGGCTTTTATCTAGGCTCTTCAAATTTAATGGTAGAATATATAAGCCTTTTCACTTGAAAAATTTCGATGTTATTGCTGGCAGGCTCTAAATCGACGAAAAGTAGTGGTAAAGGATATTTTTCCGTTGGGTGTAGTACGCTTGATATGTGCCTAACATTGTGATCTATTTCTTCTTGGCCACTTTTGATGAAAGATATTGGGGTGTTTGAATGTAGTTGTCTCAACACCACTCGGTATGGCTTTTCTTGTCTTAATTGGTAACAATGAAAATCATAGTTTTTGGACGTAAAGTAATTTATAAGTATTTTGTAATTTTCTCGAGAGTTTGTGTTTATTTTTATATCATTAACTCTGGAGAAACAGCGGAAATTGGTCTGTCCAATGAGACCGGCAATTTCTTGACCAAATGTAATGAAGTTATCGATTTTAGATATGAAAATAGGTGGCGGCTCGGGCTCAGAAAACTCTTGAGGCTCCAGAATCTTGCTTAATATTTTATTAACGGAAACAGGATTATT
Organism: Nezara viridula; assembly: GCA_928085145.1. Classification (NCBI taxonomy): domain Eukaryota; kingdom Metazoa; phylum Arthropoda; class Insecta; order Hemiptera; family Pentatomidae; genus Nezara; species Nezara viridula. The sequence goes on along the minus strand of OV725078.1, from coordinate 192,787,379 downwards.
GGTGTTAGTGGTGGTTGGTACAGTTGGTTCTGATGCTATGGTAATTGATTTGCTTCTGGTTTGAGGTGGTGATATATTTTGCTCGGCTGATTGTTTAGTTTTAGTAGATTTAATTTGTTCAGTTGACTTTTAAGATTTATTTTGCTCTGCTAACTGTTTAGGTTTAGCTGATTTGTTCTTTTTGTTATTGGATGAATTAGCTCCCGACCCAGGAGGAGTGTTTCGATGGCGTTTTTGATGTGTTCGTCTTTTTAAATACTGCGAATCTGTTTCGCTAACCTCAGAAAACGGCGTTTCGTCCTCCGAATCTTCACTTGACGAACACTTATCTAAATTCATATCTTCCATATTATGATAAGAGAGAGAAAAAATATATATATCTACTCCTAAATATGACAATTAAAAAGATTGAAGATTACGAAATAAAGTATTTAAAAAAATAAACTATATACATAACTATAATCAGAAATAAAATAAAACATTTCTTACAATAAATATTTAAATAAAATAAAACAGTCTCTGGAAAAGAAAAAAAGAAAAAGAAAAAAAGTAAATATAATGTCTTGGATTCGAACTGAAGACCTGATGACTGAAGGAAGTTAGTTAACAGAGCCCCCGGCAGTGAGCTTATCGGAATATGATAAGGCACGTAAGGGAATTAACGGCCTCTCGATCTAACCAAATGAGCACCAATTTATCACTTATTTATTGTTAATAAATAGTACCTCATCTGCTTATACGTCAACGTAAAAGTGTAAAACTGCTTATTAACTCACTGATGTTTAAGTGTTACACCACAACTTTGAATTTTGAGCACATTACAAAGCAACAAATACAGAGCGACATGAAAGTTATACTGCACTTGCGGCCTTGACACTTGCTACTAGAATGAATATATAATTAAATTTTATTCAAAATATCCCATTCTACGTTATATCAGAGGTGTACTTCTCATTATTGGAGCATTTAACATACTGTACGAAGGTCTTCTTCAAGGTAAAACAGGCGACTGATTGAGCTAGGCACTCCTAATTACTTTAACAACTCTATTAATTCCATCAACTTATTAGCTAATAATCCTTTTCCATCTCGTTAAAAAAACCTTCCAAGTAACTTTATAACTTTTGTTTACGATATTGGTGTATTTTCCCTTATTGGGTGTAAAATGTATTTCTGTATGATGTAAAAAAAAAAAAAAAAATCTTCTTCAGCTCCATCAGGCTCGCAAAATATACGATTAACTTCATGCTAAACCGATTAGAATTTTATTTATTTTTTTCAATTTCCATTTTAACGTTGTAACCAACATTGACACCACTGAAAATAATATATCCCTTTCTCCTTTTTTGGGAGGTGGTGGTGGGGTTAGGGGGAGACAAATTGTTTTTTTCTTTTAGGTTTAGCTCTGACATGCCACACAGTGGGACAAAAGCCTAGTTTTTCGGATTCTACCAATTCTACCAATTGCACAATTTCGAGTTAAAATTCTGAGAACAACATTACTAATTTTTTAAAACGAACTTCATCATGAGTTCATAGATTTTATTAGATTATTATTTTATTAGATTTTATTTTATTAGCCCACAAAAATTGGGTGAAATTTACTATGAAAATCCAAAGTTTCTAACTATCTTGGTTCTATGATGAGATAGAATATAAGGGATCAATCCAGTCTATTCTACGCCACAAAATACGTTGAAAATTACATTATTATATTAAAATTGTTATTATAAAATAATTAAACTACATTTTATTGTATCGGGTTGGCAAATAAGTCCTTTCGGTTTTTCTGTTTATTTTATATCACTATGATACACTTCTTATCTTCTAAATGAATCACTAAGGTGGATTGTTTATTCCTGTTTGTAATATATCTGTTAACTATATCGGTTAACACTTGTTAAAACTAGCTTAGTATTGTCCTTTGCCCTTGCACTCTTAATATGGAAGAAAACACCATTCATTATCGGTATATTTTGTTATCATAGATATCATTGAAACATTTGCAGTAATTATGGGGATGATGCCTTAACCGAACGCACCTGTTCTAAAATTGGTTTGCCAAATTTTATTCAGGAAATTCTGACATCAATGAGCTCAACGTTCTGTTCGCCCATATGAAATTGAAACGAGCAATGTTAAGGCCATTGTTGATCAAAATCACACCCAATCGGTGCGAGAGATTTCTATAGACATAAATGTGTCGCTCACAAGAATAGAAAACCATTTGCACAAACTCGGCTATGGTTCTTTTTTTTTTTTTTTATTGAGAGAAAGAAAAAATACATTTTGCCTCAATTAAGGGCATTGAGTATTTATGATGAATGTAGTACAATCATACCATATATACAAGATTATAAGAAAATAAAATAAAATAAAACTTGGAGTAACAGAATAAATCAAACTGATATAACATTAAATTAAAAACTAAAAAAAATAAAAAAATAATAAATAAAAACACATTCAAACTTATTTACAATATTTACAGTCAGCCGAGGGAGCTCCGAGTCGGGCCTTTTCCCCACGTGTGGAGGACAAGGCAAGACTCCAAGAGATCCCAGCGCTTCTCTCTCAGCCGCATCACTAGAATGGGAATCCAGTGGAGACTGAGAGAGGGCACTAAAGCCACATACGCTCATGACTTGAGTGGAGAAGCTGGCCATTGCCAGGACTCCAATGACGTCTTTACAAAAGATCTCGAGGCCACTGCCGCTTCAACCTTCGAGGAGGATTGTAGAGATGACTGGAACTAGATAAGGATTGTGCTAAGGGATTAGGATGATAGGTTAGGTTCTGATGAAAATTTGAAAATCGGGATGGAATAACGTCAAGGACATAAGGGATGTTAAGGTCATGATGTAAGGTTTTGTTCGTAACATAGTAAGGAGCATTGACTATTATACGGAGGATTTTAGACTGGAAGGATTGGATTCGTTTGATGTTCGATAATTTAGTTGTCCCCCACAGTTCAAGTCCGTAGGTCCAGATGGGTTTCAGTATGGTCTTGTATATTAATAGTTTGTTTTCAATTGAGAGGTTAGATTTTCTGTTAAGTAGTCTGTATAACTGGCCAAGTCGTCGGTTAAGCTCTTGTCTTTTAAGTCTGGTATGTGGGTTCCATGTTAGTCTTTTGTCTAAAAGGAATCCAAGATACCGAACTGTGTCTGAGATGGGCAGAGGTACTGAGTTGAAAAGGATATGTGGACAGGATCTGCGTCGGAGGGTAAAGGTGGCATGCTTGCATTTGGATTCATTGATCTTGATACGCCAATTGTTGCACCATTGTTCTATTACGGAGATGTGTCTTTGAAGGTTTAGGGATGCTGTTTCAGGGTCTGGGTGGGAAGATAGGATGGCGGTATCGTCTGCGAAAGTTGCTAGAAGGGTATTAGGATGGGTTGGAATGTCAGCAGTGAAAAGGATGTAGAGAACTGGGCCCAAGACACTGCCTTGTGGAACACCAGCCTCAACTGGATAATAATTGGAGAATTCAGTGCCGCAGCGGACTTGAAAGGAACGATTTGAGAGGTAGGATTTGATGACTAGATACAAGGATTGGGGTAAGTGAGTTTTGAGCTTGAAAAGCAAGCCATCATGCCACACCCGGTCGAAAGCTTGCGCTCCGTCCAGAAAGGCACTAGTGCAATATTGCTTGTTTTCAAGCGCAGAGGATATATGGTCAACAACGCGGAGGCCTTGTTGAACAGTGGAATGTCTTGAGCGGAAACCAAACTGATGGGAGGGGATATTGTGGATTTCGAGAATGGGTAGGATACGTTTGAGAAGGATTTTTTCAAAGATTTTCGAGAGGATCGGGAGTAAGCTTATTGGTCTATAGGATGAGGTATTATTAACAGGTTTACCTGGTTTAGGGAAGAGGATAATAATGGAGTGTTTCCATATGAGAGGAAAGTGAGTTGTGCGGAGGGTACAGTTATACAGGTATGTGAGGAACATGATTGCTTTTTTGGGAAGTTGTCTAAGGATCTGGGAAGTAAGGAGATCGTGTCCAGGAGATTTTCGAGGTTTCAGGTTGTTTATATGGAATTTGACCTCAGAGGGGTTGACAGCTTTAGGAGGCAGGGAGAAAGGAATTGGAGAAGAGAGGAGTTCATTAACTTCAGCAGTGTGGGTGGGATGGAGTTCGGTGTGGGGAGTGAATGTTTTGGATAGATGTTTGGCAAATTCTTCAGCTCTAGTCTCATCTGACGAAGCCCAGGTTCCATCATCTCTTCGGAGTGGGTGGGAAATAGATTGGTATTTAAGGATTTTTTTGGTCACTTTCCAGAGGGAGTTGTCATCGGTAGAGAGGGAGGAAAGGTAAGAATTATAGGATTGGGATCTAAAGGTCGTCAGTTCTTTTTTAACCTGTTTGGAATAGTAATTATATAATTTTCGATCTTCAGGATGCCTGGTTCTTTGCCAGAGGGTCCTTGATTGGCGTTTGGATTTAATAAGGTCAGTAAGGTTTTGGGGCAAGGGATTCTTTTTGAGGGATTTTTTGGAGGGGAGTGGTGAGGATGCAGTCCAGACTGCTTGTTGGATCAAGGTGGTGAAGGAACTCACTGCATTATCTAGGTCTTGAGGAGTTTTTAGGGGTAAGTAGGGTATAAATGCCGGTTCTACGCCACTTTAATCCCAGAATTTGGGGAGGAGAATTGGACTTTGGTCCCTGGGCTATTCTTACCTTAACCACCTGTACACCACGTGACCATATAATTTATTTTTATTAATCTTAATCCCTAATCTTAACCTATAATCTCTAATGCTCATCCCTAATCCTAATCCTTAATCCTAATTTGTATTTTTTTCATTTTTAAGTTCGACAGGTCCGGACCTGTCTCAACTGGTCCCATCTTGTCTACGTCTCAGTAAATATAAAGTGTAACGACATAAATATAGACATATATTGTGACATTCTACGATATCATGTCTCAACTGGTCCCATCTTGTCTACCTCAAGTAAATATAAAGTGTAACGACATAAATATAGACATATATTGTGACATTCTACGATATCATGTCTCAACTGGTCCCATCTTGTCTACCTCAAGTGGTAGACGTGTAACGTGAGTGTAACGAGAAAAATATATATTATTGCAAACGAATATAAATTATAACAATGAAATATACACATATATTATTACAAAATGAATATATACATATATGGTAACGACAAATATATATATTATTACAAAGGAATATAAAGATAAATTGTATTGACGAAAATATATATTATTACAAAGGAATATAAATATAAATTGTATTGACGAAAATATATATTATTGCAAACGAATTTATACATATATAGTTAGAAACGATGAAATATATATTATTACAAAATGAATATATATATATATATATATATATATATATATATATATATATATATATATATAAATATATATATATGACAACGATGAAATATACACATATATTATTACAAATGAATATAAATATAAATTGTAACGAATAAAATATATATTATTGCAAACGAATATAAATTATAACAATGAAATATATACATATATTCTAATAATTTTACGATAATATATCATAAAATTAACAACAACGTCATCACCCATCCCCTCCCCCCTCTTCTTCTCATCAACTTTTATATATTGTTTTTTTTTTCATAAATATCAAAACGTATTTAATAATCTAAGAATATACACCTCCAATATCACGAATATTGTTATAAATCGATATTGAAACTAATATAATTTTCGAATAATACACCTATAATAACCTAATAGTAGACTCTAATATCGAAAAAATAAATCATAAAGTTAATATACGTAATATTATTTTCATAATATATGTTATATAGAAGGCCGTAGAGAGTACAGCTGCGTTAGGCGACAAGTCTCTTCACGTTTGAACATGCATAGGCATGTAGGGGGACAAGGTCCACTGCGAAGGGAGCCGTAGGATCGGAAGAGAGTGGTGGGGGAAACCATCAGCCAATCACATTCGAGGATTCTCGTCACGTGACCCTAAGGTTGATATAATGTGTTTCATACCCCTCTTGGTTCGTCAAAAAACCAATTTGTTTTGACATAAGCCTCCTCACCACGTCAAGGTGGGGGTATTTCGAGGAGGTTTTTTTTTTTTTTTGTTTTTACATATTTTCAAACACACATACATTGGTTTACGGGTAAATCAATACCTCGCCAGTGACCAAATCAAACACATACACATACATGCACACATTGGTTTACGAGTAAATCAATACTACGCCAGTGACCATAATGCAAAAACAAAAAAATTAAATAAAATAAAAATTAACTAACTTCTTCAAACAGAAAATTTATTCCAACAAAAGAAATAAATTATATGAAATCCACTTCATATCTACCATTGATTAGTCCTCTGTAAATTATGTTTATTCTTTTTTCACAGTAATTGTATTCGTTTAACTTTTCGTCAGTTAAGACTTCTGTAAATCTTTTAGGCATGAAAACACAGTGTGGATGAATATCATAAATGTCGGTAGGACCGTGATATTTCAGTTGTGCAATAACAGCAACACCATATATCGTGATGATTCTTTTAAATTTCACGACTTCATAAGTGAAATCTACCTTCATGTCTGATATCCGTCCTATACCTTCACCTTTTCATCATTGAGGTCATTGAGGAGAGTAGCGAGACTAGCCATGTTAACTGCTTGTGCTTCGACTACACAATGACTGAAGAGGAGCTCTGTGTAACCTCCCTTTACTCAGTAAAACAAGTCTATACAAGAATAACTCATGTTTACACATGTCCGTATCCAAAATGAATGGTGGGGGTTATCAACCTAGGATAACTTGACCCTAGGTTGATATATTTGTTTTTCATACCCCTCTTGGTTTGTCAAAAAACATGTTTTGACATAAGCCTCCTCACCACGTCAAGGTGGGGGTATTTCGAGGAGGTTTTTTTTTTGTTTTTACATATTTTCAAACACACATACATTGGTTTACGGGTAAATCAATACCTCGCCAGTGACCAAATTATACATACTTTTGGTTTACGAGTAAATCAATACCTCGCCAGTGACCAAATCAAACACACACACACACATACTTTTGGTTTACAGGTAAATCAATACCGTGCCAGTGACCAAAATGCAAAAACAAAAAAAATCTGTTGAAAATAAGAAATTCTAATCATATTAACATAGAATAAATAACAAATTGAAACTTTTTTTTTATATTTATATATATATATATATATATATATATATATATATATATATATATATATATATATATATATATATATATATATTCTTTTTTTTTTTTTTTTTTTTTTTTTTTTTTTTTTTTTTTTTTATTATTATCAAATTATAGAAAAACTAAACAAAAGTTACAAAAATTTGAAAATCAAATCGTAATTCGAATATACCCACTCTGCTAGTATATGCGAACGATAATATGAACACATTAATTTCAAGTCTCTATGAGTAATACATGGGACTATTTGTATACTTTGCATATTATCAATTCGAGGACATTTATATTCCTCAAGATTGATAATTTCACACGAGTGCAAAAATTGTAACAAAAATTCTTTTTTTTGCTGTCCTTTTAACAAAAATATATTTATAATTTAAATCGATATTATGAAAAATCGATGATAAATTGTGATAGGGAACATCTCCTTCATCCCAACTTAGTAAATGATAATTTTTCGAAAGCCAGCGGTTCGTTTTCATGCTTTTAGCACTGGTAACAACCGGATGAGAAGGTGGTTTGAAAATCCAATTGCTGGCTGCATTATATTTTAAATCAAAAATCGATAATTCTTTAACTATATAATTATTTGCATCATCTACGAAGCATTGAAGTTCCACAACCGCACCGTTTGATGACATGATGAAAACTGAGAATAAATTACAATGAACCCCTTTATTACTTATACTCTTTTTCTTATAATACTCGTTAAAGGGTTGTACTCTACAACGTTATCGTGTATGATGAGGCAGAAAGCAGTTGTTTCAGGCGGAAAAGGTTTGGAAGAATCGAATTCTAACCTCACATCGACCGGTCCGGACTTGATAGATTCCTATTGTTTAGAACAATCGATTACGATAACCGGCGCTTTTTCTTTAAAGTTTTTTAGGGAAAGGAGTGGCTCTGAAGGATATCTTCCAGGATAGTAAGAATTTTGAAAATTATTATACATGTGATATAGTATCGCGAATCGATTTTTATCGAAATCCACATTCAAATCGTCATAAGGGTACGATTTAGAATTTAAATATAGTTTTACGTTACTGATATTACAATGATCGAATTGGCTAGCATCCTTTTCAATTTTATTAATTCGATCAGATGAAAACGCTAATACGATGTATCTCGGTTTCTCCATCTGATTTGAAGTTTTTACCGCCCAAACTTGTCTCTGTGTAGAGGGCAAGAGGGGGTAAACAAACAATTCCCAGCTCCGGAATGCTACTGAAACGATTTTTTCCGACTTTAGTCGGCGTAAAAGAGTCAATCGTGTAAATTCGTTCACTGATACATAAGGCAATTTCCAACATAGCTTTGTTAATTCAATTTTTGCTTTCTCTGGATCGCCTATACGTTTAGATATGTAACTGTTTTCATCAGTCCGTGATCTCATGAGAATTAATTCTTGCTTAACATTAACAATAATTTTCTGATAGTCTTCCGCGAACCCTAGTAATTGTGATAAGGGGATACATAAGTTAAAATAACCATCATCAGAGACTAAGCTATTAAGTGAATCAGATATAGGGCAGCACCAACCGATATGTTCCATAGAGGATCCACCCATGAAGGAAACCATACTCTTTAGAGTACTAGTGATATCCGAATTACGGACTCTGTCTACTTCAACACCGCATAACTCATATCTGATTTCATCGAATAAATAGGCTAAAGCATTATTTGTTAATTTAGCCGATGTGGGTACCCCGCTACCATCCTCTTTTAAAAATCGTCCCTCGAAATAAAGAAAACTTTTAGATGGTAATGTGAAAATATCTTGATGCTGGACTAAGATTCTGATTTCATCACCTCGAAGTAGTTTTGTCGAAGCATATGGAAAATGGGAATGATATTCTATCGACTCGATTGAATCGGTAAATGCTACGGTCGAACCTAGATCTGCTATTTATTCCATAGTACTTGATAACCTGCCAACCGAAGAAACTCAAAATTTTCTTTCGTTAGAGATGTTACTCCACCGAGGTTATTGAAACGAATGAGCTTTGTTTGTAATCCATCTCTTTTTTTATATACTTTTCCAAAGTCTAACCCCATATTTTAAAATTAAAAAAGAAAAAAAGTAGCAACTGCGAAAAGTTTATAATTTTTTATTATTGAATAAATTATAATAATAAATTAGAGAGAAATAGTAAACATAAGTGTCCACAAATATAGGTTTCAGGATCTTGATATCTTTTACTAACGAAACTTATACGAGAGTCTTTAAGATACTTAACCAAATCAGAAGGAGGACCTTTATTACCGGCGCTGTCAAAAAATTTCAAATAATGACCATTTTTCATATAGCATACCCAATGTGTACCTTGACCCTTAGCACTATCTAGATTCAAAATGGCTCTCTCACGAAACCAAGGCTTGGAAGGTAAGTTATCTCTTGCGAAAATACCACGGAAATGAGGGATCTTGTACTTTTTAGCCAAATTTATAAGATCGCTATCGCTTAAACTCATTCTTGGCAGGGACCCTAACATCTGTTTTGCTTTTTCACTAAACGTTCCTCCAATTTTTTTTGGAGGGCGAATAACACGAATCTTCTTATTTTCCTTTGTTTTAGCCATGACGATGTTAACAGTTCGATTGTCAGTAACAGAATGACTCAAAAGAGTGTTGTGTCGATCCTCCCTCCCCCCCCCCTCTCTCTCTCTCTCTCTTTACCCCCACCCCTCTAGACATTTATATTTTTTTTGCTTTCCCAGCTGTTATGCTTTGAATCGAAACCCAACCACTTTACAAAAACTTTATCACCTTTCCGTTTCAAAATTTTTTCTACCAAATATAATAATAATAATACTTTATTTATTCTGGGACGAGTCCCTTTAGAATAATACAGGAAGATAGAAATGAGGGCTAAGGAGCCTCAGAGATATATAAATAAAAATACAGAGTAATTGAACAGTCTTGGTTAAAAAAATAATATATATATATATATATATATATATATATATATATATATATATATATATATATATATATATACACGTATACATATAAGTTGCTTTCCAATTTTGATCAGTTGATAATAAAAGAGAAAAAAAAAATAGATAAACAAAAATTGGAGAACAAATAATGAAGAACGAACTAATAACTTATGTACATATTTGCAGTAGTATCTATTTACGATTTTATGGGGACTGGATGTATAAGAAATGATTGAACAGGCGGGATTTAAAGGTAGGAAGGGTATTAGATTGACGGATATGGGAAGGGATGGAGTTCCATAGAGATGAGGATCGGATAATGAACGATTTATCGAAAGCAGCGGTTCGGTGGGCCCTTATGTATAAATTAGAAGAGCGGGAACGAGTATTGCGGGAACGAACAGAGGATTTGAATTGAAGGAGCTCGGAGATGTATGAGGGACGGTGGGATTGGATGACTTGAAAGAGGAAGGATGCCAGGAAATACTTACGACGGTAGGAAGGATAAAGCCAATTTAACTCCGCGTAAAGATGGGAAACAGAGGCGTCCCTTGGGATCCCGAAGATGAATCGTACAAAGCAATTTATCAAACGTTTTAGTTTCGCCTCGAGATCCCCAGAGAGGCCCCCATATACCGTACAGCAATAGTCAAAGTGGGGAAAAATTAAGGAAGTGACTAGGAGCCTACGGGTTTCAAAAGGGAATAGGTGACGGGAGTAGTTAAGACGTTTTAGGATGGAAATGGTACGGCGGGAAATATTGGATATATGATTTTTCCAAGAAAGCGTTTGATCAATGGTTATTCCAAGATTTTTGATGGTGGGGTGAAATTTGATGGGGTTATTATGTAGGAACAGAGTTGGAATAGTAGGGACAGTTTTAAGGAGGTGATTGGAGCCTATTAAGATTGCCTTTGTCTTATCCGCATTTAACTTCAGCTTGTTTGTTCTTGCCCAGTCACAAATTCCATCTAAGTCTTCTTGAAGTTTTTCTGTGGCAGATAATAGGTCGGAGGGCGGAAAGGAAAGGTATATTTGGAAATCATCTGCATAGATGTGGTATCGGGAGTGACGGATCTGGAAGTTGATCAGGGACTACTACATACTGGGATCGATTGGAAAGGAAGGATTTGAACCAATGCTGGACACTGTTGGATAGAGGAAGGTTTTGCAATTTGGTAAGAAGGAAGTTATGGTCAACTGTATCAAACGCTTTGGAAAAATCTAGAAGGATGAGGATAGTAGTTTTGGTGTTCAATGGAGTTTTGTAGGTCATGGATTATTTTAAGGAGAGCAGATTGCGTTGAATAGCCGGGTCGGAAGCCAGATTGGCATGGGTTGATAAAGGAACGTTCCTCTAGGAAGTTTTAGAGCTGATTTTGGACAAGGCGTTCTAGTGGCTTTGAGAGGTTGGATAGGAGAGAAATAGGGCGGAAGTCGTGCAGTGAGGTAGGATTGGCAATTTTATTCAAAGGTCGGACTAGGGCGGTTTTCCAGGAGGATGGGAATATGGAGTTCTGCAGTGAAAAATTGTAGATATGATAAAGAACAGGAATAAGGTCAGGAAGGGTGGATTTTATTAGATTTACAGGAATATTGTCGGGACCATAATCATTGGTGTGGGATTTTAGGATGCTGGAAAGTAATTCATCATAGGACACGTGGGAGAAAAAGAAGTCTTCAGGATTGAATTTGTGATGTTTAATGTCGAAAGTATGAGAGGAAGAGTTAGTAAAGGATAAGAAATGGTTATTGAGATCATCTGGAGAAAGATCGAAGGAACTACGATTAATGGACTCTGGTAGGGATAGGTTGCGGAGTATTTTCCATTTAGATTTGGAGTCGGGAGCATTGGACAGGGCATTATGGAAGTAGGTGGTTTTAGGAAGACGGACTGCGGATTGGGTCCCATTGCGAAGCGCCTTGAAAGACACATAATCCACAGCTAGACGGGTTCGACGGTATTTGCGCCTTGCTGCATCTCTTCCCCTCATCATTTCCTTTATCTCATGGGTCAGCCAAGGCGCAGTGGGACGGCGTAAGGTTTTGGTTTTCAGAGGAGCGTGGATTTCTAATATAGATTGTAGGTTTGAGGATACCATAGAATCAATGGAGTTGTAGGAATATATGGTGTCCCATTGCTGAAAATTAAGGCCTGGTTGAAGGGATTCATAGGAAAGAAGGTTTAAATTGCGGTATGAAACTATTTTGGGAGTGAAGGATTTTACGGGTAGGTCGTATGTAATTTGGATCAGGTCATGTGATGAAAGAAATGGAACTGGGTGTTGAGAAGAAGAAAGGATTTTGATGGGGGAGTCGGAGATATAAAGATCTAACCAAGTATCGGAAAATTGCGTGTGGTGGGTAGGAGAATAAGGAACAAGATGAAGATTAAGGGAAAACAACAGGTCGGTAAGGAAAAATTTTTCGGGAGATTGTGAAAGCATGTTCACGTTAAAATCACCGGTAATAATAATATTGGTGTAGTTGGAGACCAGGTTAATGAGGGAAGATTCAAAGAGGTTGTCAAATGGAACACGAGGAGGGCGGTAAATTACGGCATACAACAGAGGAGAGGAAAGCGAGGTGATTTCAACGAACATGTATTCTATGTGAGGAAAATTATGATAAGGAGACTGTAGAAGGATTTTGGCCTTAAGGCTGTCATGGATATATAATCCGACGCCACCTCCCGTGCGATGCGATCTATCGTGACGTAGGAACGAGTAATCTGGTAAGGAAATCTGGGAGGATGGCATAAAAGGTTTTAGCCAGGTTTCAGATATTGCTATTATATGGTAAAAATTGTCAAGGAAATATTTCTGGAATTCATCGTAGTGTGCAATAAGGGATTGGGCGTTGATGTGACAGGAATTCAGAATATTAGTCATTATAGTAGAGTTGGGAAGCAGAGGTTTAGTGAAAAGGATCGAAGATAAAGGATAGGATATAACATTTTTTTTAAACAAATACTCCGTTTAAAAATAATAATAAAAAATATTAAAAAATTGCATACATAAAATAAAAGTTGAGATGAAAGTAATGAATTTCCAATATTTCGAAATAAATATTCTGTTAAATATAATTTATAGCATATAAATTCCCCTGTCTGTAAAATATAAATATCCCCTTGTTTTAAATACATTGATACATTTTGGTAAATAACCAAATAAAGTTGTAAATAATTTATACAAGAATAAAGAGTGCTAAAAGTAAAAAAGATTAAAATCAAATTATTTCTGTCGAGAATAAAAGTATACAAAAATAAAAAAAGCTTCGATAAAAATAAAAAAAATAAAAAAGATACATTTCTATAAAAATAAAAAAACCTGAAGATAAAAAAAAATAAAGTAAACATATTTCTGGCGAAAATAAATGTATACAAAAATAATAAAAAGCTTCAATATAAATAAAAAAATTAAAAAGTTACATTCATATGAAAATAAAAAAACCTGAAGATAAAAAAAAATAAAGTAAAATTATTTCTGGCGAGAAAAAATAAATCAAATGCAAACTCAGAGTAACTTGTGAGCAACGTTCAGCTGAATACGTCAAGGTCACTCGGTTTTCCTATTATCACCGGTGGGTATCCATCTGACTCTCTGCAGCGAATTTTTCCTTCACTGAACCAAACATATTTTATTTTAGCAGTTAATTTCTTCTGCCTGGCTAACCAATAGAGGTGCTTGTTGGTGGGCGTCATGGCTTCACTTACATATACGCGGTGCGAGTCATTCTCACTCCAGCCTAGATGTCGTGTGGAGAAAATCTCTCTTAGTTCTTCGCTGCCGCACTAACTCATCTTTCACCGTCTGTCTAACAAATCTTGCAATAATTGGGCCTGGTGTTCCTTCCTGCTTGGGCTTAAGTCTTACGGCGTGATCAAGATCTTCCGGACTCAGCTTGACGCCCAGACCCGCTCCGATGCTAAGAATTGTGCCAGTTACAGTTTCACCTGGCTTCTCCGGAATGCCTCTTATTTCAATCGTATTTTTGAGTTGACTTTGTTCTGTAAAATTTAGTCGGATTTCAAGCTCTGATATTTTTGTTTTGAGTTTGTTGTTTTCAATTGTCAAATTTTCAACATGGGTTTTCTGATCCTCTAAGAGTGTTTCTATTTTTAACAGACGGTCCATGTTCTCAAATGAGAGTTCCGACTGCTTCTGTAGGGCTTCTTTTATCTCCTTCAGTTCGTCTATCCCTTGAAGTTTGGACTTCAATTCCCTGACCTCCTCGGTGAGCCCTCTCAGTAGGTCAAGTATACTACTAGACTCAGCAGCTGGCAACGTACCCGATAATAATTCGCAATCGCTACATCTCCATTTTTTTCTGGTCTCTTTTAGGCCTTCTAAGTCTGTAGAACCAATTTTTGTACATTTCACGTGAAATAGGTTTTGACACGTGACACAAACTATTTTAGTTTTGTCTTCTCGGCTTACTGTTTTAGAACACAGTTTGCAATTAACCATATTGATTAGAAAAAAAAATAATGATAAAATTAAAATAAATCACTATTGCTTTGTACAGTCGAAAGTAGATGAAAACAATAATATTATCAGAGACACACCTGTTTGTTTGGGTGGAAGCTGGTAGGATTAGGCTGCTGCCGGCTATCCCTACTACTCCAACTCAATTGCTTCCTTCACCGGCACTGTTTTTTAACTTTATGACTCTATTTCTAAGAAATGACTGTAGTGAAGCTCTAATATTAATATAGTAATACAGAATGATGTTTCTATGGAAAATAATTGAATGATATCTCAAAAATAACTGTTTAAATAATATGGTTAGCGAGTGGCACTTAGTTGAGCTCCTGACTAGTCGAGAGATACTCTAAGACTGAAATATACGTTAGGATATTTCACTTTTTGGATTTCTTGCTCATAAAATCCACCAGCGATCGTTTGATTTGATGTATCCTTAAGCCAGTAGGTTACCGGAATGGTATTCCTCACTTGATCGTTCTTGAAGATTTCAGTCGACCACGAGGGCCGATATCCCTTGGTGAAATCGGCTTTATATTTTGAAATTCTCACAAAATCACCGACTTGATATTTTGGTGGTTTACGATTCGATAAAACATTTTCACGTTTACAATAGACGTTATGAAGTAAATGTTTCTCAATTTGTTTACCCCTGACTGAAGACGGTTTCATCTTTATGGTTCTATGCTTTGTATTGTTATATCTTTTAACTAGATCTTCATACATCGTAATCCATTTATATGTTCCTTGGAGGCTAAATTGTTTCCGAATCTTATTTTTTTATCGTTCTTATAAATCTTTCTACCATACAAGCTTTCATATTACTAAAAGTAGAGTAATGATTTATTTTGTTGGATTTCATTAATTTTTGAAAAAATGAATTGTAGAACTCTTTTCCTCGATCAGATTGTAAGTTACGTGGTTTTCTACCATCCTGGATTAGGATATTTTCAAAAGCTGACGTTACATCTTTTCCAGATTTCGACTTCAATGGAGATATCCAGGCGTATTTAGAAAAACAATCGATTACAGCTAAAATATATTTATAACCTCTATTTTCTTTGGCATATGAACACACCTCGATTAAATCTACAATCCATAGGTCATCGATACCCTTCATAATCACCCCTCTCCTGTGGAAGGACCGTCTAGCCGGTTTATGCAATTCTTCGACTACCTGTTTCTTGATATCCGACATGGCCGAGATCAGTCGAAACAATGACAATAACAACTCCTCCCCCTCCCCAATCATGCCACTATTTATAATATTATACCCATAATTCGTAGATTTTTCTCAAAGATAGATTTTTCTTTAGAATTTCATTTTCTGGTCCATGAGTTTGTAGTAAAAATCTCAATTTTTCAACCAGTTGATTAGGGTCCTGGTCTTTATCATAACCTTTCCCTTTGATTTTATTCTTCAGTGGAAAAAGCTTAGCGATTACTTTCCTATATTTTTTACTTCCTTTTTGAACATTGACCGATCCTGTGGAACTATAATTCATTGTATGAGCATTAGTTTTTGTTAATATTATTTTATAATTTTTTTTATCGTTTTCATCTACCCTATCCATATCGGGATCTTCTAAGAACAATAGCTGAGAGAGCCCTGGAGTAATTTTGAACAGCGAGCCATCAACATCCAACCAATCATCCTTAATGGAAATAACCGTGTCACCGAGAGTAAAATTTTCACCGTTATAAAAAATTACATATACTTGATCCAAATCCTGGGTTTGATTTGTAGTAAATTTGAGTATATATTTATTAGCCTCTTTACCGATTTGGTCTAAGTAGCTAAAAACGGTTTCTACTCCTTGGGGTGTAGAAGCGTGTTCACTTATTTCTTCCAAAGGTGAAGAACTCTCATAAGTAGAGGATGAAGGGAAAATGTCCAAGACATTGGGTCTATGTCGAGATGCAGGAGTTGGTAAATTTGTAGAGGACTCAAATTTGGGACGAGCCCCGATTGTTAAAGACACCTCTGTAGTAGGTGATAACTTTTGAGGTGATAAAGGTAAATTGGGTGAATGGATAAGAGTTTCTTCTTCTTTTTTAATATTTGATGGATTAGTAGAGAGGTGTGTTACTACCTGTTCTCGAAAACTATCTCCGACGAACGATTGTAACGGTTTTATCAAAGGTTTGTATTTTTCCTTTAAGTACTCTTCTCTATCCTCCCTTTTACGCTTCAAATTTCTACATTTTTCACGGATTATCTTACGAATTTCTTCGGTTTCTTTAGCTAGCGCGTAAGATGTTGCCTCGTCCATGTTCGATAAGTGAATGAGGAAAATGAAGCCCTTAGACGATTATATATGAATCGAATCCTTTACGGAATCGACCATTGCTCAAATCACGATCTTTAACAATCACAATAAATCCATACTTGGTTTTCCAACATTCTATACATATTTTTTTAAATTCAGAAAATGTCATATCAGAATTAACATGATCTTCATATATTCTTTTAGTGCTGAGATTATCTTGTCGGAATATGATAAGAAAGTTGGTATTATCCCGAATTAATAGTTTCGGCACACGTGTATAACTCTGACAAAGATAGAAGCTATCTATCCCTCTATGTCTGCCCATGCAAAAGTATGCTCTGACACGATCTTGTTTGTCACAAGCGATGTCGTCTAAAATAAATACCAACTTGGGGCAGCATCTCTTGGGTGTGGAATATTCGAATTATCATCGAATGGGTAGAAACCGACACCTTCGAGATTTGACAAAACGTGAGCCAAATGTTTATACTTTGGTTGATAAAGGGATTTACTAAATAGATAAACATTCTCAAAATTCAATCCATCGGGGTTGTATAGCAGACTCAACATAAGATTCTTCTTACCACAGTTAGATGGCCCGCAAATCAAGCATCGAATACTATTAGGGAATAAGGAGCCATGTTTGGATCCTCCACACTCCTCTTGTTGGCTTACAACTGAATCAACGTTCGCTATATCGAACGATGAATGTTGCTTCAACAAACGCATGATGAAGACTGAGAGAAAACAAATATTGCAGGTCCTTTATATATATATATATATATTATATATATATATATATATATATATTATATATATATATATATATTATATATATATATATATATATATATATATATATATATATATATATATATATATATATATATATATATATATATATACTTACTTATAACATCTCAAAAAATAAAATAAAATAAAAATTGACATATGAGCAATATAGATTCCTTCACGCTTTTTCACAGACTTAGGACTGTCAGGAACCCAAATGATACAAACTGTTACTTTTATAGTATCGATTTAGGTTTCTGGTGGTTTAAATATATATTTCCCTGTAAGGATCGAGTTGTCGTGGGGTTGGGTGTGTGTACTCTATATTCCATCACACCCTAAAAAACTTACAAACTAGGTAAAAACATGCTAAAAACCATGCATAAAATAAATAAAAATATCTAAAATCAATAAAAGCATCTAAAATTGATAAAAGCGTCTAAAATCGATAAAAGTATTTAAAATTGATAAAAGTATTTAAAATTGATAAAAGCATCTAAAATCGATAAAACTATCTAAAATAAATAAAAGCATCTAAAATTGATAAAAGTATCTAAAATCGTTAAAAGCATCTAAAATCGTTAAAAGCATCTAAAATGTATAAAATGAAAATAAAATGGCTAAAGTGAGGAGGTATGTACTCGATATTCCTTACTCCTCGATAAAAAAATTACAAACTAGGTTAAAAAAAGCTAAAAACATTATGCTAAAAACAATATGCTAAAAACACCATGCTAAAACAATGATAAAATATACTAAAAATAAATAAAATCTGGGAGTAATAAAATTGGAGGTTGAGGTCGAACCAGTAGAATAGACATACTCAAAAGTTATTAATCGTCGAATAGAAAGAAGATAATGAATTCGGTTGGCCATGGTATTGCGTTAGTAAAAATATCTAAAAAAAAATTAATAAAAAAACCCCCCGTTAAAATTCATTAAAATTATTAAAACAATTGAGATAAAAACATTTGAAATCAATAAGATCATTTGAAATTAATTGAAACATTTAAATTTAATAAAAACATTTAAAATCAATAAAAGTTGTTAAAATATTTACAAAAAGCAGCTAAAATAAAAGTGGTGAAATGACTAAAATTATCTAAAATCAATAAAAATATTTAAAATTGATAAAAATTACTAAAAACCATTAAAAGTATTTAAAAATTGTTAAAATTACTATTTAAAATGCTAAAATTGCTATTTAAAATGATAAAATCGCTATTTGAAAAGCTAAAATCATAATATACAAGAGTAAAATAAAATATTAATGTAATAGATACAGTTATAAAATAGAAATAAAAGTCAAGTTTTAAAAATATAAAACTATGAAATAAAATATTTTAGCAATGGACACCTCAATAAAATAATTAAAATACAAGTGTAAAAAAAAATAAAAAATAAACATATGATATAAAATAAATAAAGCAATGGATACATCAATAAAATAGTTATAAAAATCAAGAATAAAATAAGTGAGTCATTATGACGATAAAATATTAAAAAGACAATTATCCAACGGACCATTCCCTCACAAATACTATTTATTTAAAACAAATTAGAGGGAGAAAGTGATAAAAAAAAATAGTTAAAATTAAGCTAAAATAAAATACCTGCCTGAAAGAGCATTGGAGAAATCAAAAACATGATTCTTCAAAAGGGGAGATGAAATGTTTTGGACATTATAGGCTGGAAAAATAGATGTCATCTCACATACACACACGACTTACGAGTCTTTCGACCACGCCAGAGGTCCATACATACAGCTTACAAGTCTTTCGACCGCTCCAGAGGCTCAATCACACGACTTACGAGTCTTTCAACTGCGCCAGCGGTCCATTCATTCTATGACTTACGGATGTTTTAGCATCCGCAAGCCAATGGTAACAACTATTCTTCTAACTTATAATGTCCAAAAGCCAAAGTACTCTCCCCATCTTCCAATATTATTCTCTTATCGTCGTACGATGATAACGATATTTTATTTATTTCTATTGTCGACATTTCATGATGATGTGATTTAATTAACTGCATTTCATGCCTAAAGGTTTTATGCTCTCTCAGGCAGGTCATGTAATCATCAATAGTTACTTATTTTTTGACTACATGTTTCTTTATTCCTTTAATCTTTTTTATTACTTTCTCCCCAATATCTATAAAATACATTTTTGGCCTAAGCCCTATAAAAGTTAAAATAGGAACACCTTTACTTTCATCTTTAAATTTCCCCATTACTTTTTTATTGTTTATTGAATAACAGGGATGATGTGTTGGATAATTGCATGTATCCATTCTATCTTTCATAGCTAAAATGTCGTCGTATAAGTTATCGGTCTTTATATTATAAATAAAATAATCGGTATCCATATACATTAATTTTAAATTGGCATGGCCATATTCGATCACCATTTCATCGTAATAATGATGATACATGATATTTTTTGATAAATCTAATATGGCCATGCCTACATATATCGGTTTATCAAATTTAAGTTTCGTCTTTTCCATGTGGACAGCTGCTAAATTTTCATTAAAAATAGTCCTATCTTTAAAATTTGTTTTTTTTATTAATTTTTCCAAAGTGTTGGCGTTCGATACTAATTTAATGTCGATTCTTTTTCTTATATTTTCCATTGTCTTGCCGAAAATGGCATTAATATATAATTTAATTTGGTCTGTCTCGAACTCGTTGATTGCTTTTTTTCTTAACTCTGTGTTGTATGTTATATATTCTTTCAGCCAACAACTTTGTCTGAATTTTAAAACTCTATTAATTTTCTTTAAAATTATACCATGGCCTATGGCCTGTTTTAATGTCATGTAATGAACTATGTAATTGTTTTTTTCTTTAAAATGTGCAATGAGTTTTTTAAACCTTTTCTTATCATTAAAATTGGTGTTCTCCGGTAAAAATGGTAGATCGTTGTGTGCATCATGTAAATGAGTTGGATATGTCAAATCGACGTCTAAAATAAAACCGAATTCATCATTTTCACTCAATTCGTCGATGATGACGTGAGATGGGTCTACCCATTCGAATTCGCCAATAGGGAGGGGTTTACACATTGCTGCGCCATATAGATTATTACAATCTTCATAAAATATATAATTTGAACCTTTATTGGGGTCATAATCTGTTAAATGTTTATTATTGGCTTTGGCGAATCGATGGGAGACCTGACAGAGACCCCTCTTATCCCCTTTTCAAACATTAAAATCATATTGTAATCACTTAATAGCTCCAATTTTACTTTTGTAAATTTTAACATAGCATCCCACGTCATCGCAGGAACGGTAAAGAAATGCGCTGGGTCTAATTTATGGGACTTTATTGTTATTTGCCTAAAAGATTCAAAAATATCAGTAAGTAGTAGTGTATCTGATTTGATGTATACATCGTTGTAATCACCCAGCGTCTTACATTTAAACGTATCCCATACCTTTTGAGCATGTCTATAGTCTTCGTCTGTTATATGCTCCTGCGAAAGGTTACTAAAAAATGCTTCTTTAGGGGTAGTTGTGTTTCTGAATATGTTTCGGGAGATGTCATATATTCATAAGGAAAAACCCCCTTTCTTTTTAAAACTTCAACCTCCTCCCTTCTAAACAAAGATTTAATAGCGGGTATATCTGGAACTATTTTCGCGAGAGAATCAAGGCTGTCGGATAAGAATCGATATGAATCCACAAATCTGATTTTAAAATGATTACTAACGTATTTTGAAAAAGTTATGTACTTTTCCTCTGAATTAGGGATCATATCGATTCTTTTCTCGTCATACCCCAATTCCCTCACGAACAAATGGCTATCATACCCGCTCATATTATGTAAAAATACAGGGAGGAAGTTGGGGTTTTGAAATCTCAAATTACAATGATTGTGAGCAACCCCCCTATATCTCCCCGTTAGATGACAGTGATCCCTTACTTTGTCACCATTTAATGGCAGGTCACACATATAACAGACGGAGGACTGGTTAAATGCTTCCATCTCCGAATCAGTTAGGGGATTCATCGGAATTTTCATTTTATAGACTCGTTCTATTTTAATAGCTATTTCTTTTAAAGTTTTTATAAAATTTTCTGCAGCGTCGGTTCCTCTATATATTATTGGTTCTGTGACTAGATCATCATATACATCCATAATGCTATCATCTTTCTTAACGTAAATGCAATATGAAATTGGCTTATGAATATTTTTTAATAATGTGTATTTACCTAGCGGGTTGGGCTGACAAGATGCTACGGGTTCGAGGTAGCACTCGAAATCGGCGTATACAACATAGGGCACCTTCAAAGTTCTTTCTACATGGTTGAAAGAAATAAAATTATTTTCCCCCGGCAACTCGATCCTTACAGGTTTGTTCTCGATACATTGAGTAAAATGTTGATTAAATTTTATGTCTGAATAAAAATGTGTGAAGCATCTTTTGCATATGTTTAGATGATGTTCATGTTTTGTAAATTGAGAACTTACTAATTTATTAAAATTTTTAATATAAACATAATGCTGTTTACCCCTCCCTCTAATAATAATAGATCTCTGTGATCTTCTAATTCTTTTTTTACTACTTTGAGGGGGTAAACAGCATTTTTTTCATCAAGAGAAAAAACATTAATTGAAATATTGTTTGATGCTTCAAACAGTTTTATTTGATGAACAGGGGTGGGGAAATCAACACATGAGAAGTCGTACCTATGCTGTATACGTTCATAATTTAAAACACGTTGAGGATGTTCAGTTACAAATTTACATAAAATAGCATATTTAAAACAGAAATTATCGTTTTTATTAACAACATTTATACAAGCTTTTCTATTTTTAATTTTATCTGGTAAGTCTATAAAAGTGCTACCTCGAAGTGGTTTGAATTCGTTGATTTTTAATCTTAACCCCTCTATTACGTATAGTTTCCACCCCGACTTCTTTGTTTCCATATTTTCCATTTCATGTATGATTTTATTAAACCCGCTATCTATTATTTTTTCGATTTCCGTATCTTTATAAATTGCTTTATTGCGTGTTTTAAAAGATGTCTCGATGGTTTCCCCTAACTGATTTATCATTACGCAATCAGCCCACATATTTATTTTAATTGAATTGTGTTCTCGGAGGGAAGCATTTATTCTAATAAAAACATCGTTTCTGATGCTATTAAAAAATTTAGTTAGGTCGTAATTGTCGTCGCATCTAATAAAATAAGACCTCAACCTCCCTTTAAAAGCCGTCTCATACTCTGAAAAACCTGCAGCGTCGGGTTTGAGACCAAAGAGGTCCTGCCGTTGTGGTTCTTGTCTAGGTTTTTTCCTCGGGGGTTCATTATTGCAAAATTCCTCATGTCTAAAATAATTATAAATGTTTGTAAAATTTGTTCCGCAGAAACGGCAGGACCTCTTAAAAACTACTTTACATGCAATCTCATGCTTTAATCTAGTATCTTTTCGTGTAAACACCTGTCCACATTTTCCACAAATAACTTCACAATGGTTATCAAAATTATCAAATCGGGACAGGTGTTTACACGATTTTTCATGTCTTAAACGATGATGTTCTCTATTAAAAGATTTTCCGCAAAAAGAACAAATCAATTTAATATTGTTCAAAAATTCTTGGGTTTGAGAGGAATCCCCACAAATAGCCTCGTGTCGTATTCTGTTATCTGATCTAGAAAAAGATTTGCCACATTTGGCGCAAATGCACGAGGCTAGTTGTGGAAATTCCTGACTATAAATACATGATAATTCATGAGCCATGCACTCTCTATGGCTAGCAAATGTTTTATCACAGTTGGCACATTTCCTTGATGAGGATTCCATTTTTTGTAAAATATATATTTAATAAAGAATAACTATATATAATAATAAAGAAAAAAAATTATCTCCGACCGATAAATGAATTAAAAAAAAAAAGATATAACTATAATAAGAAAAAAACTAAAAGAAAAACTCTATAAACTAGTATAAATATATATATAACAATAAGAAAACGAATGAATAATAACTTTAAAACGATAACAAGAAACACACACGAAAATAACTTTAAATATATATATATATATAATATATAACATAAATAATATTATATAATATATATATATAATAAGAACAAAAAGAAAGAACAATTACTTTGAAAATGATATTAAGAAAAACACACGAAAATAACTTTAAATATATATATAATAAGAACAAAAAGAAAGAATAATAACTATAAATATTAAGAAAAACACAAAACGAAAAAACTTTAAACTTTAATAAATATATATAATAGTAAGAGAAAAAAAAGAACACTATAATAAGAGAATATGAAGATGTAAAAAGAAAACCCAAAAAGAAAAATGTTAACAGAATAGAAAATTTTTAATAGAGAACTAAATAAAAAGAAAAAACTTACCTTAGGATAGAAAAATAAAGTATGAAGAAACAAAAATAACTTTGAAATAAAGAAAAAACACTGTAGATAACTATAATAAGAAACTAAACTAATAATATAAACAAAACTGTAGACAAAGAGAGAGAGTTCTAACGCAGAGGACACTAAGTACGATAGGAACACTGTGAAGTCTGGAGCTAGAATGAGAGCAGAGGGGGTAGGCACACGGGTACCTCCGGCTGTATCCTCGAATCTGATTGGCTGATGGTTTCCCCCACCACTCTCTTCCGACCCTACGGCTCCCTTCGCAGTGGACCTTGTCCCCCTACATGCCTATGCATGTTCAAACGTGAAGAGACTTGTCGCCTAACGCAGCTGTACTCTCTACGGCCTTCTATATAACATATGTTATGAAAATAATATTACGTATATTAACTTTATGATTTATTTTTTCGATATTAGAGTCTACTATTAGGTTATTATAGGTGTATTATTCGAAAATGATATTAGTTTCAATATCGATTTATTACAATATTCGTGATATTGGAGGTGTATATTCTTAGATTATTAAATACGTTTTGATATTTATGAAAAAAAAAAACAATATATAAAAGTTGATGAGAAGAAGAGGGGGGAGGGGATGGGTGATGACGTTGTTGTTAATTTTATGATATATTATCGTAAAATTATTAGAATATATGTATATATTTCATTGTTATAATTTTCATTCGTTTGGAATAATATATATTTTATTCGATACAATTTATATTTATATTCATTTGTAATAATATGTGTGTATATTTCATCGTTGTTATATATATATATATTTATTTTGTAATAATATATATTTCATTGTTTCTAACTATATATGTATAAATTCGTTTGCAATAATATATATTTTCGTCAATACAATTTATATTTATATTCCTTTGTAATAATATATATTTTCGTCAATACAATTTATCTTTATATTCCTTTGTAATAATATATATATTTGTCGTTACCATATATGTATATATTCATTTTGTAACAATATATGTGTATATTTCATTGTTATAATTTATATTCTTTTGCAATAATATATATTTTCCTCGTTACACTTTATATTTACTTGAGGTAGACAAGATGGGACCAGTTGAGACATGATATCGTAGAATGTCACAATATATGTCTATATTTATGTCGTTACACTTTATATTTACTGAGACGTAGACAAGATGGGACCAGTTGAGGCAGGTCCGGACCTGTCGAACTTAAAAATGAAAAAATACAAATTAGGATTAAAGATTAGGATTAGGGATGATCATTAGAGATTAAGGGTTAAGATTAGGGATTAAGATTAATCATAATAAATTATATTGGTCACGTGGTGTACAGGTGGTTAAGGTAAGAATAGCCCAGGGTCCAAAGTCCAATTCTCCTCCCCAAATTCTGGGATTAAAGTGGCGTAGAACCGGCATTTATATCCTACTGGGGTACTCTGAGGTCTATTGCATCTGTTATTGTTTGGCGGAAAAGGTTCCAGTTGACTGGGCCTCTGATGAATGAGGGAGGAGATAACTTGGAGATAGGCGATGCCTAAAGGGTTAGATTCAGCGGACTATGGTCTGAGGAAAGGTCATCGAGCTGTGAAATTGAAAAATTTAGCGGCCCTAGGCCTTTTTGAATGAAGATGTCAAGGAGGTCAGGATAACGGTTATGATCTGTTTGCCAGTATGTAGGAGTATCAGGAGAAAGGATGTTGCTATTATGGGAATTAAGAGCAGACAGCAATGTTCGCCCGCGGGAATTCGTGGTTCTGGCTCCCCATTGCTGATGTTTGGCATTAAGGTCTGCACCTATAAGGAAATGGTGTCCTAGGGAATTAAGAAAGGAAATTAAGTTAGTTTCAGGTATTGGTTTTTAGGTGGAGAGTATGCTGCGACAACTGTAACAGGAAAAAGTGAAGTTTGGATAGTTATTGCTGAGGTTTGTAGGAAATCGTGAACTGGTAGGGGATACAAATGATGGGAGAGGGATTGGTGGATGATGACAGCAGTGCCAGCATGTGCTGTTCCATCAGGGTGGTCAGTTCGATATATCTTGTAGCCAGGCATGTTGAACATTTTTTTGTTAGTTAGTCGGGTCTCAGTTATTAGGCCTATGTCTATGTTATTGTCCTGTAGAAAAAAGGTTAGTTCGTTAATATGATTTCGAACACCATTCGCGTTACAAAGGAGAATGGAGAGGGGTTTTATTGAGGACATTCAAGGAATTCTTGGCGGTGGAATAAGGTTGGCTATGACGTTTGTAAGTAAGGTAATGAGCGGGGTGATGAGGGATTTGATTTCGGAAAGGAATGATGTAAGGAGGCTGGTAAGGTCATTGGAATTGTTAGGGGGAGGAATGTAGGATATTTGGTGAGGACTGAACTTTTGGGTGTTATTATGTTCGGGTGGTGAACCATGAGGTAATGGCTGAGTTTGCGGTAGGGCCTGAGGTTGAGAATGCTGTTCTAGTTCTCCTAACATTTGTGCATAAGAGACTTCTTTGTTTGCAAATCTTGAGGGTTGCCTTGGTGGTCTGGGAGTCCTGTAAGTCTCTTCATGTCTAGGTGCTGTCTGTAATCTTGATTTTAAGATTTTATATGTCTGGCATCCTTTGTAGTTTGCAGGGTGATCTTTATGGCATAATGCGCATACCGCAGGAATTTCCTTGGACTTACTGCAATCTTCCGACTTATGTTGTTGCCCGCACTTCACGCATCGCCGTAAGCGGTGGCAATAGCTTTTAGTATGGCCATATGATTGCCAATTATGACATTGGACTATTTCCCGTTTTACATATGGTTTTTCTACAACTATACTAGTATAGTACAGGCGTCTTAATTTATAGATGTTATCAACCCCAGTGGTGCGCTCTAGGTCAACAAAAAAAAGTGGTAGGGCTATTTTTTTGTTTGTACCTGGTTGCTCTTTGTTATCTTTACGTACGTTGACAATTTGGCGGACACTGAAACCCAGTTCGGTCAATTCTTCTTTGATTGCCAGAGGTGGAGTTGATGGGTGGAGGCCTCTTATTACTACTCTTAGTGCTCTCTCTTGGAATAACTGATATGTATGGAATTCCGCCTTTGTATCAGTCAAGTATTTTATTATTTTTCTATATGATTCAGGGGAATCTGGCATTAACTTGGTGTCATTGATTCGACTTTTACATGTGTATTTACCATTGTCAAGTAATTTATTTAAGTGCTGGCAAAATAACGGAAAATTTTTTATATTTTTTATAAAGACTCATATACATGACTACAATAAGACCTATTTGGACTTACGGAATTGAGCTCTGGGGCTCCACTAAGCCATCGAATTCCTCTCGCATCCAATCCTTACAATCCAAAATCCTTCGTAAAATCCTCACAGCTCCTTACTTTGTCACAAACAAAATCATCCATAACGACCTTAATGTTCCTTATGTTTCTGACCTGGCCCAATCCAGATACCTTTCCTTCCATAATAAACTTGAGAACCATCCTAACCCTCTCGTTTTTAACCTTGCTTCCTTTTCGATACCTGACAACCCTCCGAGGCGTCTGAAAAGAAGATGGCCTAGAGATCTCCTTTTGTAAATACATTTTTAGAGTGCTACTAGTGGGTAGTTTCTCACCAAATGATTTCATGTTATTATATTCTATTGTACACATTTACTGAATGTATTTTTACTTGTAATACAGTTGTAAATATCATTAATAAATAAATTAAAAAAAAAATATTTTTTATAAATATTGGAGGTGGTTTTGGCTCTCTGGGAGTTGATGGTATTTCCATTGTTTCTTCTTGAGTATTAGATAGTAGTTGGTATGGGTTAGGAGTAAAAAATGGTGATTTATCTGTTTCAATGTTTGCTTCGGTGGTCATAATTTCTGTTGAGATACCAGATTGTGGTTCATTTGGTCTGTCAGGTGTAGATGGTGGTGTTTTTCTGTTAGAACGCCTAGGCTTTTGCTTTACTGGCGAATTGAGAGAACTATTATTGCCTAAGCTTCTCGATCTTTTGTTCTTACTAGACATTATCATATGATAATATCGCATTTCATGTCAACGACTATTGAAAAAGTTTTTTTTTTTTAGTTTTTTTTTACGTAAAAATTACGCAGACCGATAGAGGGCCGAGTGATATGAACCAGCTACTTAGAAAACTCGACAGGTACTGAGACTGCCGGGCTCTAAGTGGGAGGACTGCAGATAAGAAGGGCCACTCTATCTAATTCTATGGTTGTTTACACTATTGTTCAAACTTAATAAACAAGCGGTTACTCACCGTGTTTATGGTTCTGTTCAAGAATTAACTATATAATTGTTAATTACACTGATTTTTTAACATAACAGTTCACAAATTCACTGATAATTAAGATACTTGTGAGAGACGATGTAGCAGGTGGGTTGTTAGATACTAGCGCATGCGCAGGATTCTGTATAAAACTCGGTAGCAAACTAGGAATCAAATAAACTCCAATGCGTACCTAGAAGGACTGTCGGCTATGGTTCTACGCTTAATGTTTGGATCTCTCACTCTCTAACCGAAGTGAACTTGGCAATACACATTTCTCTTTTTGGTTGACTACGGAAAAGGCAACAAAACCCATCTTTGAAAAGATTGGTAACAGGAGATGAAAAATGGATATTTTACGATAGTGTAGTCCGTAGAAATTCTTGGGTACCTAGTAGTGTGGCTCCTAGAAGAATGTCAAAAATCAGATTGAATCCAAAGAAGTTAATGCTTTCCATATGGTGGGATATCAAGGGTGTTATTTTCTATGAGCTATTGCCATCAGGACAAACAACTGATTCAACTCTATACTGCTTACAATTTACAAAATCAATCAATTAAAAATAAACGCCCAGAACTGCCAAATCGGAAAGGTGTTGTGTTCCACCAACACAACGCTACTGGATCCCACCACCTCATTGGTCAGTCACAATACATTATTGAGTCTTGGATGCTACCTTGCCCCACCCTTCCTGCTCATCAAACCTAGCTCCAAGTGACTAACACTTATTCCGGTTTCTGCAGAACTCCATTGGAAAGAAATTTCAAGAGGAAGAGGATATCAAAAACCACTTGGATCAGTTTTTTAACAATAAACTCCAGACATTCTATGAACATGGCATTATGCAGTTAGTGGAAAGATTTGAAAAAATCATACTAAATCATGGTTAATATATTGTAGATTAAAATAATTTTTATGTCTATAGTACATTGAGTTTTATTTCACAATGAAAAACCGAAAAGACTTTTTTGCCAATCCAATATATTATATATATTCATGTAAGAATTTTATGTTATAGTGAATTTTCATTATTATAGCTTACTATTTTATTTAAAAATTAGATTCTTTTCTTAATTATTAAGTCATTATTATCTGTTAATTATTATTATTAAGTCATGTAGGAAACTTCATCCCATCCATTATTAAAATACGGCAGAAACCGTTTTTTAGTTGATCAAGCAACATAAATAATTTGTTTTATACATCGGTAATTAACTAAAACATAATCATATGTAGTTTTTCTTTTCGATAAGTCTTGGCTTAAGAAACTAGTTTTCACTTTCATTTCACCTGCCTCCATGTAGCAATTTTTAATAGACTAACCAAACTTTTTTATTGCTATTATAATCTTCCTTAATTTTAAATCTTCTTAACAATGCAATGAATTGAAGAGATTACTGTTGTTTTAAGTTTTTAAGTTATATATGATGTAACTATATGCTTAAATTGAAGAATTTTCCATAAGCTACAATATGACCTCTCTGTAGCGGCACATCTTTTCAAAAAAGTTAAAGCAAGAGTACATTCCTTCAACTATTCAAGTACCGTAAACCACTAAAAAATTTAATTAAAACTCAATTTTACTTTTTTTTTCGCCTTTGCCACACTGTGTGCCACACCATTGTACATAGTTAATAGCATAAGTATCTTTTTTGTGTTATTATTATTGCATTTATTGTCTTAATTATCTTTATATTGTATAAGTTACAATTTATTTATTACTTAAATTTTCTCTGTTTACCCTTGTTTTTTTTTTTCATATTATTAATTCTGTAAATTTCTCTTCTGTAAATAGATTACTAACTTGAAATACCCTTTTTTATACTGCTTTATAAAATCCAACCTAACTCTTTCACCTGAGCTAGTATGGTTGCATGAATTTTTATTATGGAAATTTTATATAATGGGTAAGCAATTATTTATAGTTTATTTATTTGTCACTTTGGAGGTTAAAGGCAAAAAAGACAAAAAATTAAGTTCATCATAGAAAAGTTTTCTTATTAAAAATTATGTTATTTATCCTTTGGTCATAATATATTAAAAACATCTATAAGCTATAAAATCGATCTTAATTGCTTTATTTGTATTACAATAGGAGGAACGATGAATAAACACCCTAAGATAAAATGAGATATCTGGTGATTTATAGAAAATGGTAAATGGTGATGTTTGTCAAAGATTTTTTTTTTTTTTGTTACTTGGAAAGATCCAGTGGTTTCCATGGGCAGAACAATGCTCATTTGCATAGGCAATTTAGAGAGACAGATGGTTTAGATCCGTCGGGGATGAAGGAACCTTCCGATTCCAATGCTACTTTAAAA
The DNA here is from genome assembly GCA_928085145.1 of Nezara viridula. Lineage (NCBI taxonomy): Eukaryota > Metazoa > Arthropoda > Insecta > Hemiptera > Pentatomidae > Nezara > Nezara viridula. The sequence continues at coordinate 192,756,674 of OV725078.1, read as the reverse complement.
AACATTAGGTAATAAGAAATAATTGTGGCACAAATTAATTACTGCATTGACAAAGGTGCCACATTCTATAAACAAATTTTAAAATAGATTTTACCATCATTTTATTTCGAACAAATGTAACTGGAATTGTACTCTTCACATATTATCATTCCTGTGATATGAATTGGCGTTTGAAAAGAAAATGTTCTTTTCATTTAATTTTATTTAATCTACAAAGCCATCTCAAATATAACTTTCTTTCTTATCTTATGAAAACACACCATTTTTTATTTGCTTTATATTAATGTGAATTTATAACTGATGAAATTTATTATCTAAGGATAAATAACCCTACAACGATACCACTTTGAATGATACTAAACAAGACTGATCGCCTACTCTCAAACTTTTTGACAAAGTTCAAACTCTACTTTAATGGTATTAAAAAAAATCTATTAAAATAACCTTAAGACAAAACATTGTAATCGAGTGCACAGCGACTATGTTGATTCCGTTTATTTGATCGTAAATAAAGCTATACGAGTCAAGAAGTATTTTTTCGTTCAAATGTTCTATGTCCTTAATTCAAACAGTTTTTTTTTTCGTTCAAATAATAATAAAGTTAATTTAAAATAATAATAATAATAATTTTTAATCATACTCACCAAATATTTTCTCACCACCTCTTTAAAATCTTTAATCCACATCCTGATATCCTTAATCCAAATTATCTTGAATGTATTGATGCATAACTGGATATTCCACTCCAAATGACTCCTCCTAAAGCATTTCATCCTTCAGAAATATCCAATACCATTTACAGTTTACCCTCCCGCAAAACCCCTGGCCACGACCTAATCACATTCAATATCCTTAAACTACTTCCTCCAAAAGTCATTCTATTCCTTACTTACATAGACTCGAAGAACGCTTTAATCCATTCCACATATTTTCCAGAATCTTGGAAACTATCTATTGTCAAAATGATACTATCTCTCTTTTACCATCATGGGCCAAATCCTGAAAAAAAATCATTTTAAAACGCCTGTTTCCCATCCTAGATTCTAATCACATAATCCCTGATCACCAATCTGGATTTCGCACATCCTATTCCACTATCCAGCAATGCCATCGTGTTGTAGACGTTTCCTCTGCATTACAGAGCAGAATGTATTGCAACTGGAGCATTTCTCGACTTTGAACAGCCGTAAGATCGACTCTGGCACAAGAGATTGATTTGACCACGACTTAAAGTTTCTCATCATTGCACCTTATATGTATTTGTTGTTTCTTTCGCCATACTGGCAGGATTTTTCTTTTTAAGGCATTAATATCCCTGCTCTTCTTTCCCAGTTCTGCCTCCCACTCTTTGCCATACCATTACTTGTACCAGTATAGATCTCATATTTCTCATATCTAAAGACCAATTATAGCTTTTGCTGTTCCTCTCTTACAAATTTTTATTATTTTATTCATAAAAATGATAAACAGTAAAGAACTAAGACTATATTTCTGCTTTACTCCTTTTTCCATTGGAAAACTCTTCGACTCCAGACCATCACCTCCATATTCCCCTCTTCCTGGAAAACTGCACTAGCCCGACCTTTGAATAAAACTTCTAACCCTTCCTCACTGAATGACTTCCGTCCTATCTCTCTCCTTTCCAAACATCTGGAACGCCTTGTAGAAAATCAACTTTACAACTTCCCAGAAGAACGTCCCCTCATCTATCCATTCCAATCTGGATTTCGACCTGGCTATCCAACGCAATCTGTCCTCCTTAAAATAACTCATGACCTCCGAAACTCCACTATGTTACTATCCCCATCCTTCTAGATTGCACAATCTTCCTCTATCCAACAGTACCCTGCGTTGATTCAAATCCTTCCTTTTCGATCGATTCCAGCTTGAAGTCGTCCCAGATCAACCTCCTTCTAAGACACTTCCCCTCTGCTGAGGTGTCCTTCAGGATTCCTCCTTATCTCCTACTCTGCTATTTATATTATTAACCTCCTGATAAATCATACCCAATACCACCTATATTTCTATCAAATCAAGACGATTTCAAAATATACCTGCCCTTTTCCCCTTCTGACCTATTAGCCGTCACAAAAAAGCTTTAAGAAGACTTAACTAAATATTTGACTTGGCAAGAGCTAACAAGCTAAAGTTGAATGCGGAAAAGATAAAAGCAATCCTAATAGGCTCCAATCACCTCCTTAAAACTGTTCCTAACATTTCAATCCTGATCCTACATAATAATCCCATCAAATAGTATTACACCATCAAAAGCCTTGGAATAATCTTTAATCAAACTCTTTTATGGAAAAACATGTATCCAATATCTCCCGCTGTATCTTTTCAACCTTAAAATATTTAAATAGCCTCCTTAATATTTCTCCACTTTGACTATTGCCTATATTTGAATATTGACTCTACTTTGATATTGACTATTTGACTATTGCTGCACGGTATATGGAGGCGTCTCTGGGGATCTCGAGACGAATCTGAAATGTTTGATGAATTGCTTTGTACGATTCATCTTTGGGATCCCAAGGGACACTCCTATTTCCTGTTTCTAAGAAGAGGCTGTATCCTTCCTACCGCTGTAAGTATTTCCTGGTATCCTTCCTCTTCCAAGTCATTCAGTCACGCCGTCCTTCATACATCTCCGAGCTCCTTTAATTTAAATCCAGTGTTCACTCCCTCAATACTCTTTCCCGGTCATCAGATTTATATACAATGGTCCACCGAACCGCTGCTTTCGATAAATCTTTTATTATGCGACCCTCATCCCTATGGAACTCCACCCCTCCCGACATCCGTCGATCCAATACTCTCCCTACTTCAAAATCCCGCCTATTCAATCACTTCCTTTCCATCCAGTCCCTATAAAATTGTTAACAGAAATTTCTTTAAATATATATATATATATATTATTAGTTTTTTTTTTCATTTCATGTTTCTTTCATTTTTTTTTTTAAATCGATTTAAGTTAGATTAACTTTTTTTTCTATTATATCTATTAGTTTAATTTGGAAGCACATTTATATATATCTGAGGCGCAAAAGCCCACATTTCTGTCCTTCTTAATTATTATAAAGGGATTTGTTCCAGAATAAATAAAAGAATATTATTATTAATATTATATTTGATTTTATACAGGTGTAAATTTCAAAAATATATAATATAAAAACTATTATACTCACAATGAAAGTCTCTAAAACCCCTTACAATTGACATATTAGGATATTACCTAACATCTAATTTATTTTACAATGTAAAGTACTGACTTAATATACCATAGCTTTCAGAGAAAGCGTAATCAAGGATTTGGAAGACAGCGACCTTAGCAAAAGAAATTAGATTAGAAAGTTGTGCGTGTGTTGGTGAAGGGGGAGGGAGGAGTTAGAAAGCTCATTGGCGATGTGGATCACTACCCCGAATTAAATTAGTAAGCAACATTTTAGAGTAAAAGCATAGTTCTCAGCTAAACTCTTCCTTCTTTCTAATCAATTTTAAAGCTTTTAAACTTATTTCCGCCCCTCGTTCGATTTTTTTTTTTAATTCGATTCATCCAACTGTTTATTTGACTTGGGAGTGATATAATTTTGAAATGGTTTTAGAAGGGGATTGATGAAATTACGAAAGCTTGCCCGGAAATTTCAATCAAGATCTTCTTGGTTTTGAATTACTGTTGTAAATTGTCGGTCCATCCAAATCCAAGGCTGCATCGATAGCTTTAAATAATTTATACTCATTACGGATGATTGACTCAGTGATAGAACCCGAGGATATTGTCACCGGTGAGAAAATGGGTTTTCAACATGACGCAGGATCAAGGGCCCCGATACAATCTCGTGTTAATCGATTTTATTTAACTTTATCGGTAACCTTAGAGCCAACGAGAGATGAAATAATTTGAGGAATCTTGTCAGAAAATTAACAAGAGGAGGCTACTACAGTCAGTGTGACACCGATTTCAACCATTTTGTTTTATTTGGATATAATGGGTACTAGGAACCGAGCAAAAAATATCTTACATAATTTTAAACAAAATTTATGTTATTTATTTTTACCATCGCTTTGCTCTGATCTTGTTGATATTATAAATCAATGTTTTTTTTTTTGTTTGCAGAATAAGAAAAAAATATTTGATTCAGTACTTTCTAAAGTACTATAAATAACAAAAGGTTCTTCCAGCCCACATTGATAATTTTTATTATCATATAACTTATTTATTCAGAATTGTTACAATCAAGGATATTTATAACAGTGTTCAGAGAGCACATTAATACGTAACTTTAAGATTTCATTCCTTTTTAAACTGTAAATTATAAAAAAAATTATTCATTTTTAAAATATATTTTTGGTTCTTATTTATTTACGAAGATCGGTTTTATACAATTTCTTGTAGCCTATTGAACTGCTTTTCAACGGTTGTACTAAAGTTGAATTAAGAGAAAATCCTTTAGTTATCAGATGGGAAAAAAATTCTCTGAGAAATTTACGTATTTACGAATTTCATAGGATTCCTCATATTCCTCCTCCTTCAAATGCCACAGAGTAGCAAGTCTCATGGCCGCAAGTGCAGTTGAAGATTCACGTCGCTCTGTATTTGTTACTATGTAATGTGGTTATTATTTAAAATTTTGGTGTAAGACTATATCAACAGTGACTATATAAATAGTGGTACATTTTATGTCACATATGTTCAGGTTAGTAACTATTGATTAACAATGAAGCAGTAATAAATTAGTGCTCGTTCGGCAAGCCCAAGTGGCCCGTAATCCCTTACGGGTTTACCTTATCTGTAATAAGTTACGGTCAAGACTCGGCTCTGTGTATACTAACATTCTTCGGCTTTGTTCACAGTTCGAATCCAAGACATTTAGGTTTTTTTTTTCTTTTTTTTTTTCTCTTTATATTTTTAATATTTTTCAGGAGACTTTTATTTTATTTTCTCATTAATTAATTCTGAAATAAATTATTTTATATTATATCTGTATATAGTTTGTAAATAGTTTAGTTCTTAAGAAGCTATCTTATAATTTTCATTTTAATATTTAGGTTTAAAAAACATTTTTTTTTTCTCTCTTTCTCTCACACTCATTTATCCATCATGGATAAATCCATGGATTTGGATAAGAACACTTCTTGTGAAGACTCGGAGAACGAGACACCCTTTTCAGAAATTAGCGAGACTGACTCGCAATACTTGAAAAGACGTACGCTCCAAAAGCGTGTCCGAAACTCCGCTCCCGGTTCGGGAAGCAACTCACCAAATAAGAAAAAAACAAAAAATAAATCAAACAAATCAAATAAGCCAGCAGAACAGGAAAAATCTCCACCTAAAACGAGGAGTAAATCTAATGCCACACAATCAGAGCCAACTGCACCAAGCACTTCAGCCAGCAAGAATACTATTCTCGATAACAATTTATCAAGCAAGATTCCGAAGCCTCAAGATTTTTCTGACCCCGAACCGCCACCTGTTTTTGTTTCAAAAATTGAGAACTTCGTGTCGCTTGGTCAAGAAATTGCAAAACTAATCGGACAGCCAAATTTTCGCTGCTTCTCTCGAATCAATGACATTAAAATAAACACGAACTCTAGAGAAAACTATAAAAAATTGATTAGCCATTTAACTTCCAAAAACTACGACTTCCATTGTTACCAATTGAAACAGGACAAGGCGTTTCGAGTAGTCCTGAGAGGTCTACATCCAACCACTCCTATATCTGTCATCAAAACAGGCCTGGAAGAAATCGGTCATAACGTCAGGCACATAGCACCCGTACTACATCCTAGGGAAAGATATCCGCTTCCATTATTTTTTATAGATTTGGAACCAGCAAAAACGAATAATGAAATATTTCAGGTTCAACGTTTAGTATACTCGACAGTACGATTTGAAGAACCATGACAGAAGCCCCTAATATTACAATGCACTGAGTGTCAAAACTTAGGGCATACGAAGACATATTGCCATCACGAGACCAGATGTGTTAAATGCGCCGGTTTTCACGTTTCAGACACTTGCCAGAGGCCAAAAGATGAGCCCGCTACATGTGCTCTTTGTGGTGAAGCCCACCCTGCAAGCTATAGGGGTTGTGAGGTGTAAAAAAATCTTCACAAGCAGAGATCACGCAACTTAGCGACGAAAACCCTTGGACCTGCTCAAAAAACTTGTCCTGAGCCAACTGAAATTGAAAATCAGGAAACATTCCCTGCTTTGCTGACTTCACCTTCCATCGCCGTCCAACAGCAACCATCCATCTCTACACTTAAGGATTATCCTCAACAGAACTCAAGAAATTCTCAATGGACCCTTGCATCATTAAGAAGCAGCCTCAAAGTCAGGCGCCTCAAACCTCCCAATCCAAGCACAAAAGCTCTAATACTCAACCTCAACAGCCTCGTCAGCCAATCCCTCCCCATCAGCTACCCTTAAGGGTCAAACTCCCGCCAGAGCACTCACACCCAGCTCCACTCGTTCCTACTCCCAAGATGAACCTCCCATCACAATTCCAACAGAATTTAGATCCTACTCCTCGTACCCCACGTCGGACCCACCCTCCACCTAGCAATCCTATTCGCATAGATTACTCATCACAACCTCATGACCTAAATCCACTTCCCAGCCAAACATCATCCGACATCAACTCTATCCTATCATCATTCCTGATAGATCTTCAACAGACTATCAAACCGCTTATAACTCTTCTTACAAGACTCCTTTCCGAAATCCCGTTTAACTTCCGATGAATACAAAGCCCCTAGCTATCCTCTTATGGAACGCTAACGGACTACAAAACCACCGTGACGAACTAGACATATTTCTCCATGACAATTATATTGACATTGTTCTTCTGACAGAAACTCATTTCACTCAACGGACACAATTCTACATACGTGACTACATCACTAATAGATCTGACCATCCAGACAACACTTCCCACGCTGGCTCTTGCATTATTATACATAAATCTCTATCGCATTCCCTTATCCCTTCTACTCCAACTGATGCCATTCAATCAACTTCTGTAATCCTTTCAACTCGTCCTTTCCATCTAACACTTTCAGCTGTATACTGTCCTCCTGTCCTGGTAATTCCTTCTCTTATAGCCTACTTGATTCCTTATTTCAATCCCTCGGAGCGCGCTTTATTGCTGGAGGAGATTACGATGCTAAACACCAACGATGGGGTTGTCGAACATCCAACTCCCGCGGTAGCATCCTATCACGTGTCTCTTCTTCCAGCAGTTATTCAATCCTCTCACTCATGAATCCTACATATTGGCCTACATCTCTGAAAATACGTCCCAATATCCTGGATATATTTATCACCTCCCAGATTTCCTCCTCCCAATCCATTATCAAATCCCTGGATGACCTTTCGTCAGATCATAGTCCAGTTTTGCTTTTACTACATTCGAACTTTGCTCCTAAACCTAAACTTCCTAAACTAATTACAGGACGAGTGGACTGGGACAAATTTCTTCATGATCTGGAAGATAAACTGGACTTAAAAATTCTCCTTAAGACAAAACAACATATTGATAATGCCATAGAAAACCTTAATACAACTATAACAACGAGTATAAATAATAACACATTTTTTAATAATAAAAGCAATAATTTAAGACATATTAACTTGCCACAGCATATTCGAATCTTATTAAGGGATAAACGCAGAGCAAGATCGAAGCGGCACAGGACTAGATATCCTTCAGACAAAACGTACTATACCGAATTGACTAACAAACTAAAATCAGAAATCAGAAAATATAAAACCCAACAATTACTGAACCTAACTGAAAATATTACAACAACTGACAAATCACTATGGACTACAACCAAAAATCTTTTGAAGTTTAAAGATTTTAATCACCCACTTCTTACTGAATCCCAAACCTGGTCCAAATCCGACGAAGAAAAAGCCCTGTTATTCGGTCAACATCTGTTCCAAATTTTCAACCCACATCCTGATATCCTTAATCCAACCCACATCGAATGTATTGAATCAGAACTGGATACTCCTCTCCAAATGTCCCTTCCACCTAAAGCATTTCATCCCACAGAAATATCCAACATCATTCAAAGATTACCCTCCTACAAAGCTCCTGGACATGACCTAATAACATCCCAGATCTTGAAACTTCTTCCTCGAAAAGCCATCCTATTCCTTACTTTCATATATAATGCTGTACTCCGATCAACATATTTCCCTGATCCTTGGAAAATATCTATTGTCAAAATGATCCACAAACCCAAAAAGCCACCAGAATATCCATCCTCTTACCGTCCCATCTCTCTGTTACCCATCATGGGAAAAATCCTGGAAAAACTAATCTTAAAACGCCTGTACCCAATCCTAGATTCTAATCACATAATCCCAGATCACCAATTTGGATTCCGCTCCTCCCATTCCACTATACAGCAATGCCATCGTGTGGTAGACGTAGTATCCTCTGCATTGGAGCGCGGTATGTACTGTACGGGAGCCTTTCTCGATGTTGAACAGGCGTTTGATAGAGTTTGGCACCCGGGACTGCTGTACAAACTCCGAAAATTCCTACCATCTACCTACTTCCTCATTATCCGTTCCTACCTTACTGATAGATACTTTAAAGTAAATCACAACAATGTATATACATCCCGTTTTTCCCAGTCTGCAGGTGTTCCTCAAGGTAGTATCCTAGGTCCTATCCTTTACACAGTTTATACAGCTGACATCCCAACCCATCCCAACACTGTCATCACCACATATGCTGATGACACATGTATCCTATCAGTTAATAACGACCCATCTATTGCATCCCAAACCCTTCAATCCCACATCACAAACCTTGAAGAATGGTGTCAGAACTGGAGAATTAAAATAAATTCCAATAAATCCCATCAAATTACCTTCACCCTTCGTCGTAAACCAATGACTTCCTGTCCTTCAGTATCCTTTAACAACACCTCACTTATTCCTGTTGAACAAATCCGTTACCTAGGACTCCATCTGGACAAACGTCTAACTTGGAATCCTCATACCAGACTGAAACGACAAGAAACCGCTCGACGTTTCCGACTACTTCAACACTTACTAGACAAACGCTCTAACCTTCCAATCAATTATAAAAGACTGATTTACATGACTATAATAAGGCCTATTTGGACTTACGGGGTTGAGCTATGGGGCTCCACCAAGCCTTCAAATTCCTCTCGCATACAGTCCTTGCAATCCAAAATCCTTCGTAAAATCCTCAATGCTCCTTACTTTGTTACAAATAAAATTATCCATAATGACCTTAATGTTCCTTATGTATCAGATTTGGCCCAATCCAGATATCTGTCCTTCCATAATAAACTTCATAACCATCCCAACCCTCTTGTCTCTAACCTTGCTTCCTATTCGATTCCTGATAACCCTCCGAGGCGTCTGAAAAGAAGATGGCCACGTGATCTTCTAATATAGACATATTATTAGAGTGCTACCAATGGGTAGTTTCTCAACATGTGTTCCATGTGCATTATACCAATGTGCAAATTTACTAGATGTATTTTTTTGTATACAGTTGTAAATAATAATAATAATAATAATAATAATAATAATAATAATAATAATAATAAGGCTGACCTAATAGGTCCCCAACTATTACATAATTTAAACACCATTGTATATGTGAAAAATAAAGAGAAAATAATAATAAACCTGGCAGGAAGGTATAAAATGCACCTACCCATTAAAAATGGAGCTACGAAATAGAAGATTAGCCTCGGACGAGCCCGATACTGAGGCTGCATCGGGCGGGAACAGTGGACAGCTTCCTTCAGGGACTAGTGGAGCGAGCGGCACTACCCTGTCGTCACGGACCGCAAGGCTGCAACGTTTACCGGCCAACAGTTCGAGTTCGAGCTTGGAGGAGAGACATTCTCCACCCGCGCGAGTTCGGCAACAGAGACCAAGAGGTGCAAAGAGGATGAAATGGACGCCAGAAATGAATATGGCTGTCATCCGAGCATACTACTTGGCAACAAAACTTGAAACAGAGAAAACAGGATATCTGAACCGTATACAGAGATTCTGGCGTGAGTCCTTCCCAGATATTAATATAAGCACGCAGAGACTGAGTGATCAGGTAAGAGTAATACTTACGAGAAATTTTCTTACTTCTAATGACCTCCAACAACTTAAAAACGAAGTTCGTATGTTAATAGTCACTGAAAATGATGTCGAGCTCTCTGATGGAGCGCTGAATACAAGAATAGATTCAGATGCTGGTGTAATCAATGCCTCAGTCGGTAATAAAGATTCAGCGGAACAATCGGATGATGCGGATATAGAAAATAGATTGAGTCAATCACTTTTGACCGAACATATTCTACTTGAGGGAATACCGCTTCAGGAGCGACCATCGTTGCCACGAGTACCGTATAATAAGGCCACAATTAAAATAATCAATATAATGAATAATGTTCTTAAGGATAATATAGCCCTAATTAATGGCCTTCAAGATATCCCTCATTGGCTATATATTGCTGCCAAGATAGTTACATTAGAACTGGGCATAAAAATGGAAGATAAAAGTAAAAATAAACTTCCAACTGGATATAGTGGAATACCACAGTGGAAGAGAAGACTTCAAAGGAAAATTGATACCTTACGTGGAAAAATTGGCGTCATCTTGAACTATATTCGTAACCCTCAAGCTGCAAGATCTAAGACAAAAAGGAAGATAGATGAGATTATAGTACAGAATTTGGGAACCGTAATGGAATGTGAGTTAATTGATAGTCTGACTCGATATCTAGATATTCTGAAACAAAAGCTGGCAGTTTACGCCAGCAGATTGCGCAGATATAGTGAGGCAGCTTTACGCAGGAAACAAAATCAGCTGTTCAAGCAGAATGAACGTCAGTTTTATAGAAACCTTGTAAAAGAAGAAAAAATATCGATCAAATACCCTGATGACATTGAAATCCATTGGAGAAATTTATGGGAAAAATCGGGGAATCACCTCGAGAGTTCTTGGATACAAGAAGAACTGCAAAGTCTTCAGAATGTCAATGGAATGATGGAAGTGACCATAACTGTGGAAGATGTTTCGGAAGCGGTCAGAAACATGAAAAATTGGAGGTCACCAGGACCTGACGGAATCCAAAATTACTGGATTAAAAGATTTCATTGCTTCCATGAATTGCTGGCCAAAGGTTACCAGGAAATACTTGAAGACAAACAGAGCCCTCCTGATGGTTTCTCTGATGGCATCACGTATATGCTTCCGAAAAAGAATGATTTAAACATGCGTCCTGAAGATTTTCGGCCGATAACGTGTTTAAATGGTCTGTATAAAATTCTAACTTCCATCTTGGCAACTAAGATATATGAACACCTCGAAAGTGAGAATATAATACCCATAGAACAGCTAGGGTGCAAAAAAGGTCCTAGGGGTTGTAAAGAACTCCTAGTAATAGATTCGTTCATTGCAGCACAAGTTGCGAAAAAACAGCGAAACCTCTCTATGGCATGGATCGATTATAAAAAGGCCTTTGACTCGGTTCCCCACAGCTGGCTACTTAAAGTACTAGATATATACAAGGTTGAATCTAAAGTAAGCAGGCTCCTTTCAAACTTAATGACAGGTTGGAAAACTACGCTGAAAGTTGGAACTATCTGCACAGGGAATCAAATTAAAATATTGAGAGGAATATACCAAGGAGATTGTCTAAGCCCCTTATGGTTCTGTATGGCTTTGTTCCCACTAAGCAGGATTCTTCGAAAGAACAAGATGGGATACAAATTAATCATCAACGACGAAGCCACCACAGTCAGCCACAGCTGGTACATGGATGACCTTAAACTATATGCGAAAAACAAAGACCAATTACAAAGTATGGTTGAAGCCGTTTCATCTTTTAGTAGTGATATAGGCATGTCACTCGGTCTGGATAAATGTGCGGTGCTCCATGTAACCAAAGGAAAAGTGGTTAGTATGCAGAATATTCTAATCAATGAAAAAGAGTACATCAGGGAGCTTGAAGACAATAGGTTATATAAATATCTCGGAATGCAGCAACATCTTAAAATTGCAAGAAAAGATATGCAACCAGACCTTCTGACAATGTTCAAAATTAGATTACGGAAAGTGCTCAAAACCCAGCTAACCGGGAAACAAAAAATCAAGGCTATTAACACCTGGGCAATACCTGCTCTCGGTTATAGTTTCGGCATATTGCACTGGTCAAACACCAGCCTACAGGAGATCGACCGCCTTGTGCGAACAACTCTCACACAAGAACGGGCCCACCATCCAATATCATCCAAAGCTCGTCTGTATTTGCCTAGTAAAGAAGGAGGACGTGGTTTGCTAAATATCGAAGAAGCTTGCCGCAAGCAGGAAGCGGCCCTACGCCGATACTTTCTTACAAAAACAACTGAGGTTTACCTCGCAATCTCAAGATTGGATTATGGTCTAACCGCACTTAACCTGAGCAATCGTGAGGTCTCTACAATCGTGTCAGAAAACGAACGCTTGGCAGAATGGAAAAATAAATCTCTGCATGGAAGATTCTACAGCAAATTAAATGATAGCTCGATTGACAAGGAAATATCCATTGAATGGCTGAAAGCTGGAAAGATATTCTCCGAGACAGAAGGATTTCTGCTCGCCATCCAAGACCAAGTTATTGCTACTAGATCATATAGAAGGCATGTTCTTAAAGACGCAACAACTACGGATAAATGTCGATTATGCTCAGCGACGCTGGAATCAATCCAACATATCACAGGTGGGTGTGGAGTGTTGGCTGGCACCGAGTATCTCCAGAGGCATAACAATGTGGCTAGAATTTTTCATCAGGCTCTGGCGGTGAAGTTCAACTTGTTAGATGACAAAACTCCATATTATAAGTACCACCCAAATAAACTCCTCCAAAAAGGTAGTCTCAAGCTCTACTGGGATGAATCGATAATAACTGACCATACTGTGCGTCACAATAAACCAGACATCCTTCTGATAGACATGAGAGAGAAAAGAGCAGAGCTTATTGATGTCGGGATCCCCAATGATAATAATATAAGCTCCACTGTTGGAGAAAAACTGAGAAAATACCAGGAACTGGCAATCGAACTGAAGGAATTATATCATTTGGGGAACGTCACCACCACTCCAATTATAATATCTTCCAATGGATTAATACCAAAGACAACAGTGGCAGGCACGATGGGATTAAAATTACCTCTTGAAGTGCTGAAAGAGGCTCAACACTCAGTTCTCTTGGATACGGCGCGTATTGTTCGAAAGTTTTTAAATATCTAAAAAGTAATAGATATTAATCTGAAGTGGCTGGACTTCTGGTCTCCCACCTCAGAAACTTACCCCGCAAAGCGAGAATAAAGAATGGAAATAATAATAATAATAAGGCTTAGCGAACCCGAAGGTTCGATGCCGACACCACCAATCGCTTGTTACACACCTCCCTCCACCGTTCGCCGTCCAAACCCAGTCCCTTCAGATCGGCTTTAATGCAATCTTCCCACCTTCGCTTCGGTCTACCCCTCGGACGCTTACCATTCGGCACAGCAAATATTAACCTTTTAGGAATTCTCTCGTTACTAAGCCCAACAACTTTACAAGCCCATTTGATTCGCCGCGATGAAATTACCTCAATTATATTACCCGGATACAGCTCACGCAATTCGGCGTTGTGTAACCGTCTGAACTCTCCGGTTAACTCATCCTTCTTCGGTCCGAATATTCTACGCAATACTTTATTTTCAAAAACCTTAAGACGCTGCTCATCCCTTAATGTAAGCGGCCAAGTTTCGCATCCATAAAGAACTGTAGGCAAGATAATTGTTTTATAGATTCTAATTTTTAAGTTTCGGGACAAGAGGCGCGAACTAAGTAGTTTTGTCACAGAAAAATAACAAGCATTCCCGCCTTCAGTCTAACCTTAATCTCTTCTTCAATTTCGTTTTTTCTAGTTATCGTAGAACCTAGATACCTAAATTTATCTACCTGTTCAAACATATTACCATCTATATCGATATCACCAGTAGTATCGCCATTTTTGCAGCTAACCATATATTTTGTTTTATCCACGTTTATTTCGAGTCCTAGTTCTTTACCGGCTTTCATTAACGTTGTCGTATTTAGTTTTATAGTTTCAACGTCTTCGCTTAACAGTACCAGATCATCAGCATAGCCCAGCACGGATGTTGTCCCGCCCAGATCCAACCCTTTCTCGGTTCGCATTACCTCCCTAATGGCATGTTCTAATGCCAAATTGAACAGGACAGGCGAAAGAGAATCCCCCTGTTTTAAGCCCGAACGAACCTCAAATTTTTCGGACAAATTATTACCGATTCTAACTTTATTGAGTGTCTCCGTCAAGCACATCCTGACTAGATTTACTAGTTTTTTTGGAATCCCCTGCTCGATTAGAATATTATACAGTTTCTGGCGGTCAATAGAATCGTAAGCCTTTTTAAAATCTATATACAGCTGGTGAACAATACCGTTATACTCCAATTTTTTCTCTAATATTTGCCGTAAAGAAAATATTTGATCAATAGTCGAACGATTCCGTCTAAATCCGCATTGGTAGTCTCCGATAATTTCCTCGGCGTATTCCGTGATTCGACTGGTTAAGATTAAAGTGAATATTTTATAACATACCGGAAGGAGTGAAATTCCTCGATAGTTATTACAATCCGTCCTCGGACCCTTTTTGTGAATCGGAATAAGAATAGATTCTTTCCATTCTTCAGGTAATTTCTCGTTCACCCAGATCTTTTTAACCAACCGATGTATTTTAGAAACTCCAGCTTCCCCGCATGCCTTAATTAGTTCAGTAGGAATATTATCGATTCCCGCTGCTTTATATGATTTTAATTTTCCGATAGCTACTTCAACTTCCTCTTTACTTGGTCCTTCTATTAACGGTTCAGCACTCTGGTACTCAGAAGGAGGACACAGATCATAATTTCCCGTATTTAAAATATTGTCAAAGTGGTCCTTAAACTTATTCAATATGTCAACCGGATCGGTCAGAATATTGTTATTATCATCCCTAATTCCAGACGTTACGGGCCCTACATATTTACGTGATCTGTTTATACCTTTGTACATGTCTCTTACGTTATTTTCGATTCTATTAGTTTCTATTTCAATTATTTTATTTTTAAGATACTCCCTTTTTTTATTTTTGAGCAATTTTGTCGTTTCGTTCTTTGAGATTCGGAAGTATTCCAGATTGTCTTCGCTAGGATTATTTAGAGCTTTTAATTTAGCGGCTTTTCTTTTTTCGCACATGTTTAAGCAATCTTCATCAAACCACGGTTTGTTATTCTTAGTTTCCTTTTTTCCTAGACACGAGTTACCGACCGCTTTAATATTATCTCTGATCTCTACCCATAACTTGTCAATATCCTCGTGGTCCTCGTCAGGAAGCTCTAAAGCTTCAAACCTATTCTTAACATCTAGCTCGAATTGGGTTCTAATTGATGGATTTTTTAATTTTTCCAAATTAAAATTCTCAAAATCGAAACGGTTTTCTTTTCTCTTTTTTATATTAAGTTTTTGTCGAAGTTTCGCGATTACTAATTCATGATCCGACCCACATTCTGCTCCGCGATAAGACCGTACATTAATTATACTGCTTTGCCAGCTGTGTTGTATCAAGACATGATCGATTTGATTTCGTGTTTGCGAATCCGGTGATGTCCAAGTATATTTATGAATATCCTTATGTTTAAACGTCGTACTTTTAATTATCAGGTTTTTCGAGATGGCAAAGTTTATCAGACGGATCCCATTATCATTACTATATTCGTGCAAACTTTCTTTACCAATCGTCGGAATATAAACTTCTTCCCTTCCTACCTTTGCGTTCGCGTCACCTACAATTATTTTCATGTAGTTTCGCGGTAGTTTATCATAAACCCATTCGAGTTTATCGTAAAATTCACTTTTGACTTCATCGTCACTGTCTTCGGTCGGACAATGTATGTTTATTAATGCGATTTTAAACCAACGTCCCTGAAATATAGCTACCGAAATTCTATCACTAAAGAATTGTACGTCGCTCAAAGCGGATAGTAATCTACTCCTAATTAGAAACCCGGTACCTAAACAATGATTCCCGCTTCCTACGTACCAAATAGTGTACTTTCCTTCCCTCATCGAGCCCTCCCCTGGCCAGCGAACCTCTTGCAGAGCCACGACATCCAAATTGTACCCATTTACCTCATTCGCGACCGATTTTAGCCCCCCTGCTGTTTTTAAACTCCTTACGTTCCATGTACCAATATTTAAATCCCTATATTTCAACTTGCGCCATGAATCCCCTAAAGCAGTCCCCACCCAGAGACCCGAACGGGGGACTAGTTTACCTCCGGATAATGAGCGTTTTACCTTAGGGATATCCATGACTTTTTGTGGTGTTTGGCGACACCAGTTGTAAATATCATTTAAAATAAAAAAAATAAAAAAAATGCCACAGATCTCACCAGTTTGTTGGAATGTTTCTCAACGTCTTCAAATCCCACTCATATCACTCCTTACAAATCTTGTATCACACCTAATCTCTCTTTTAAAAAATACTTAAATGACTTACACCTTACCCATCCTCATTTGACAAGCAAATGGTTTAGAAATCATACGGGTGAACTATCTACTTTACAAGAACATTGATGAGGCTGAGACTAAAAACTGAAACTCGAATAACCATTTAACAACTCTTCAAAATACCGCAATACATGGCATATCATATTGACCATATTGCACTCATTACCGATCCATATCCAATGTCCAGTTCACTTCTCTCCTCCATAGGACGTAATTTCATCCTGGGTGCAGACTTAAATGCCAGGCATCAAGAATGAGGTTCAAGAACCACGAATTCTAGAGGCAGATCATTGCTGCCTGGATTCAATTTCCCTCCTTGCTCCCATATCAGCTAGCTACTAGCCAACAGATCATAACAGCAATCCTCATATGCTCTATTTTTTATCCACAGTGATTTAGTGCTCCTTAATCATTCCCTTATCTGACTTGATGAGTTTTCCTCTGATCATAGTCCATTAATACTCCAATTATCTGTAGCTCCTATGCCTAAACCTTCTCCATTATCCTTTATCAGAGGCCCAGTTAACTGCAAACTCTTTCATCAAATCCTTTTCGATTAAATTTACCTCAGAATAACCTTGAAAACTTAAGAAGACCTTGGCAATGCCGTACATTCCTTCAATACCAACATTCAACAAGCAGTGTGGACAGCTTCCTCCTCAAATAATTGACCAATAACCATCGAATTTCTCAAATTCCACCTACCATTGTCCTTATATCTAATACTCTGATCCTACTCGACTGACCGCTCCTTTCAAGTTCACTGTGGTACTGAATTATCCTGGCACTGAATTGTTATTCAATTGAGGCCGAAGTTCCGCAGGGCAGCGTCTTAGTCCCATCCTTTACATTCTTTTTTACCGCAAATAATCCTGGCTATCCCGATACCCTCTTGGCAATATTCGCTGATGATACCGATAATATTTCAACCAAGAGCGTCCACAAACCTATAAATGCACCTCTCCCTGATTACACACCTATCACTAGTGTAAGAAATAGACCATTAAGATAAACGAATCCAAATATAAACAGATTACCTTCACCCGTTGTCGTAAATCCTGTTCACCAGTTTATTTTAACACCATCCAGCTTCCTTTCTCAGATACATTCCGCTATCTAGGCTTTCTCTTAAA
The DNA here is from genome assembly GCA_928085145.1 of Nezara viridula. NCBI lineage: Eukaryota > Metazoa > Arthropoda > Insecta > Hemiptera > Pentatomidae > Nezara > Nezara viridula. The sequence continues at coordinate 192,738,937 of OV725078.1, read as the reverse complement.
CAGACAACAAACGTGAAACCCCCCTACTAGACTTAAAAGAGAGGAATGGCCGACATTACGGCCATCTATCCTTTCAGTCCAAATTCCTTCGAACAATAGTTGATGCTCTTTTTTAACCGAAAAACCTCTACATCATGACCTTAACATCCCTTTTGTCCTAGGCCTTATCCCAGAAAAATTCTCCAAATTTCACCAGAACCTTATGTATCATCCAAATACTCTGGCACAAACCTCATCAAGCATCACCCATCCCTAAAATCCTCCAAGAAGGTTAAAACGGCAGTGTCCCCTCTACCTTTTGTAGATTGTATATATTGGAGTTCTTGGAATAGTCAGATTCTCCACTCTAGACATGAGTGTATGTGGCTAAAGCGCTCTCGATCAATCTCTGCTGGCTTTAGTACGAGTGATGCTGTTGCGAGAGTAGCGCAGGGTTCTCCTGCGTGTCCCCCTTCCAACTATGGAAGGACAAGCCTGCTTCGGAGTTCCCTCGCCTGATGGTAAATAGTGTATATAGTTATGTGTTTGTTTTTTTCTTTGTTTTAATTTCCACTTTTTTAGGTTATTTTATTTTATTTACTGTATATACTTTTTGATTATTATTTATTGATTATTATTTATCTAAATAAGTAGTAATCTGATGGTACAAGGTCTAGACTATGTGGCGGATGAGGCAAGAGTCACATATCACAAGGGTTTTTCAATAAATGTTCACAGATTTCTAACCTCTTAGCTGATTGCTCAGGAGTCAGTTCGTGAAGGACCAGTCTACTGTTTTTTCCCACATTCCTCATGGAGATTAGATGGCGCCTAACAGAATCATTCGACACAAATGACTTTTGGCAAGTTCTCGAGTACTCTTGGACTGGTTTGACTCAACAGCTTCCTGCAGAACCTCATTAATATCCATTAATGGTCGTCCGGAGCCCTTCTTCTTTTCCAACGTCGTATCTCCACTGCTAAATTTTTCAAACCAACGACGCACTGTGCGCTGGTCAAGGACACATTCCCATTTATATTTAGTAATTTCACGAGTCAGCGGCTGTGAATTTTTTTTTTCAGTAATGCCTTAAAATTATGATAATTTCGTAGGACAGTATCATATTTCTTATTTGAAAAAAAAAAAACTAAACTGAGATGTTTTTGAGAATCTGAATGGGATTAAACAAGCTTAGAGAATGATCTAACGGTAGTATTCGTATTTTTATTCGATTATTCGTAAGTAGTAAATAGGATTAAAATATTTACAGTCCTTTGAAATCTTAAATTTGATAAAACGGTATTTTTTTTTATACACCCTCTTATTTATCAATATTACTTCAAAACATCAGAAGGATATTAACCATTGGAAGTTTTCTTTTACTTAAATTTAATGTGCGTTTGCAAATAGGATCAGATTGAAAAGTATGACTGAAAAATAATATTAAAAATTTATATCTAAGTTAAGTAGCTGAGAGGGCGTAATATTAAGATTTCTCCCTCCTAAGAATCATTAACTTCTTGGACAGGCAAATTTCGCTGTCATGATCAGGTGCTCACTACTTTGCAGGTTCTTATCGACCCTCACACTTATGAGAGTCTGATCAACTAATTAACTATATTTATTCTTTACACTATTTGCATTTTTAATTCTTCTCTTCAGGTTTTATTTAAATAAAGTAACATTGAAACAACAATCTTCCATTTTCTCCAAATTAAGTCGACTGGTTTAGATATGATTTAACCTTTGCATGCTAACTTGCTCTACCAGCAGCAGTCACTTCGAACCGTCTAGTTTGAACATATTAAGCTCTATCTAGATTAATTAGACGTGGATTGATGAAAAAGATGTCTTCGGTGTAGGAGTACCCCTGCAGACCTAACATCTCTTAACTGATATAGAATAGAATAGAAGAATCAACTTTATTCTGGGACAAAGTCCCTTAAGAATAACAATGTTGTACATAAAAATTAACATTCCATCTGGCCAAAATACATATTACAATAAAAAAATAACTAAAAACTAAATGATAGCAGAAGTATTTACCTTATTACATTTACATTGCAGACATCTTAACTAGACATCTTTTCCATGCTCAAAAAAGAATATATATTTATATACAAAAGATAAATAGAGAAAAATGCAATTTTTTTACATGATAAATGGCTACCCAGCGTCTGATTGAATTGTAAGGAGGAATTGGAATAGGAGGGTTTTAAATATGGATAGGGATGGTGCATGGCGGATTTTAAGTGGGATGGAATTCCAAAAGGTAGTGGAGCTGACAATAAAGGAGTGTTAAAGGAGGCAGATTTGTGGAAAGGGGTATAAAGGTCAGAAGGACGAGATCTTGTGGAGATGGAGTGGATAGATGACTTAAATTGAAGGAGATTGAATGCGTAGGACGGACGATGATATGAATTATTTGGTAAAGGAATGTACCTAGGAAATATTGTCTTCTGAAGGAGGGGAAGAGCCCCGCTAACTTGGCGTAGTAGTGAGATACACGAGAACGTTCCATTGACAAATCTTACTAATCCATTCATGATTCTTTTCAATCTGTCTCCCAGTTCCGATGAGAGGCCACCGTACACTACGCAGCAGTAGTCAAGGTGGGGGAAGATGAGGGCGGATACTATGATTCTACGTGTGGACATGGGTAGGAGATGGCGGAAGCGATGGAAGAGTTTCAGGGTGGAAATTGATCGTCGGGATATTTGAGAAATATGGTGATTCCAGGAGAAGGTTTGATCTATGAAAATACCTAGGTTTTTAACTGAAGAGTTGAAGGTGATGGATTGGTCATTTAGATAGAGGAGAGGAATGTTGGTATTGGATCTGAGAAGGGGTTTGGATCATATGACAATGGCTTGAGTATTAGCAGCGTTTAATCTTAATATATTTTCATTTGCCGAGGCACAGATGCGATTTAGGTCTTCTTGTATTTTGGCAAACGCATCAGCCACTCTGAGGGAGCAAAGGAGAGGTAAATTTGGGAATCATCGGCATAAAGGTGATGGAAAGAGTGAAGGATTGATTTATGAAGATCGTTAATATATGAACTAAAAAGGAAAGGAGATATGCTAGAGCCCTGTGCCACTCCTGAGGACAGGGTTAGATAGGAAGATAAAGGTTGGTTAGGAACAGAGACTTCTTGGGTACGTTGAGAGAGGAAAGATTGAAACCAAAGGATAGAGCTGTTGGAAAAGGATAACGATTTTAATTTGGAGAAAAGGATGGAATGGTTAATAGTATCAAAGGCTTTGGAAAAGTCAAGGAGTACAAGGACAATTAGTTTTTAGTCATCTATGGCGGACTGAACATCACTAATGATTTTGATTAGGGCGGACTGCGTGGAGTAACCTGGTCGAAAACCAGACTGGAAAGGATCAAGTTGGTTGGGCTGTTCGAGGCAGTTCGAAACTTGGGATTGGACTATTTGTTCCAGGGATTTTGCAAGGTTAGATAGGATGGAGATTGGACTGTAATCTTCAGGGGAAGAAGGGTTAGGATTTTGAAGTATAGGACGGACAATGGCTTTTTTCCATGAGGACGGAAATACTGAGTTCTGAAGGGAGATATTGTTGATAAAAAGGAGAACGGGAAGGATTTCAGGTAGGCACAATTTGATTAATTTGACAGGAATACCATCTGAACCAACAAAATTGGAATGTGATTTCATCACGGCGGATATGAGGTCTGTGGGAGAAATATCTGAAAAATAAAAGTTGACGTAGTTAAATGATATTCCAGGAGTAAAGAAGGAAGATGTTGATGGAGGAATGGAAGAGGAAGCTAATATAAAATATGAATTTAAATAATCAGGCTTGACTGGAAAGACTGCTGAGGAAGGAGATCTGGAAGATTCGCAGAGGGAGAGTTTACGAAGGAGTAGCCATTTGGTTTTGGAATCAGGAGCTGATGAAAAGGCTTCGTGGAAATAGATGGATTTGGCTCGTCGGATTTTGATTTGTGTCAGATTACGGAGCACCTTAAACGCTTGGTAGTCGTCAGCGAGTCTAGTGCGTCTAAAGCGTCTGCGGACAGCATCACTTCTCTTCTGAAGATCTTTAATTTGCTGACACATCCAGGGAACCGGGGGGTGACGAAAGGTAGAGGTTTTGATGGGAGCATGAGCATCAAGGATATTAAAGAGGTTGGAAGTTAAAATATCCACCATAGAGTCAATACATGAACAGGAATATATTCCATTCCAATCAAGGGTTTCCAGGTAGGATAAGATTTTTTCCCGAGTGAGGACATCAATGTTACGGAAAGTTATGCTTCTAGGTGGGATTGGAGGAGTATGGATATTATATGAAATTTGGATTAGGTCATGAGAAGATAAACAGGAGACCGGTACTTGTGAGGAGGAAAGGAGGTTCTGAGCGGAGTCGATAATGTAATGGTCCAACCAGGTATCGGACCTGGGGGTGTTATGAGTGGAAGTAAAAGGAACAATGAAAAGATGAAGAGAGAAAAAAAGGTTTTCGAGGTATGATTTATAGCTGGAGTCAGAAAGGAAATTAGTGTTTAGGTCACCGGAAATGATGATTTTGGTATACAGAGGAACAAAGTTGAAGAGGGATGATTCAAATGACTTATCAAAGGGAGCAAGAGGAGGTCTATACACTACGACATAAAGGATAGGAGATGTGTCACAGGAAATTTCAACAAATAGGAACTCTACATGTGGGTGATCGGATGGAGGAGAGCAGTGGAGTATTCGGGTCTTCATGCATTCGTGAACATACAACGCTAAACCTCCGCCAGTCCGGCTCGTCCGGTCGTGGCGGATTAGTGTGTAGTTAGGAAGGGAAACAGATGAGGAAGGGATGTAAGGCTTGAGCCAGGTTTCGGAAATTGCAATGATATGGTAAAAAATATGGGTAAAGTATTCAAGGAATTCATCATAGTGGGCTGGGAGAGATTGGGAGTTGACGTGGCAGGTATTAAGGATGCTAGACATGATTAGGCTTGAGGAAAATAAAGTCAGAATTTGATGAGCAGACGCTGGACCGGATATGATACATTAGATGAAATACTGTAAAAACTGAAATATAAGAAAAAAAAACCGTTAAAAAGAAAAAGATATGTAAAAGAAATAATTAATAGAAATAAATTAATTAAAAAGTTGCAATAGAAACATAAAATACAATCCTGCTTTTTAATTTGAGTCCTGTAAACTATGCCAAATTTTTTGTCGGTGTTGAGAAGTAAACAGGGATCGAAGAGTCAACCGAAGACATCTAGATCTTGACTCTGGTCGATAAAGACAACCTGATGACCGTCATCCTTTCGACACCGCGTTCTGCCGCCGGAGAACCGTATATATTTTATTTTCCCCGCTGCTTTCTTCTGCCGAGCGAGCCAGTAAAGGTACCTGGTTGTCGGGGTCATTTTCTCGCTGAGATAAATACGGTAGCAGTCATTTTCCTGCCAACCGATTTCTCGCGTCGAAAAGTACCTTTTTACTTTTCGCTTCTGCACCAGGTCGTCTGACTGCCTGACGAATTTCGCGATGATAGGCGGTGGTCGCGGGTCATCTTTTCTTGCTCTTCGGCGCTGCAAGTGTCCATGTCTTCCACATTGAGTTTAATACACAGGCTGCAATACTTGTAACCAGGGCTGCGGGGGCCTCACCTGCTCGAACCGGGATGCCCCGGATCTCGAGCAATCTACAAAGCAGGCCCTGTTCGGCTTTATTCAGCCTGACCTCTAGTTCACCGACTCTAGATTTGAGGGTTTTATTCTCTGAAATTATTTCTTCTAGATGCTTAGATTGTCCCTCTAAGTGGTTTTCAATTTGAGATAACCTAGAATTAACTTTGAAGCTCAGGTCTCCGTACTTGTCTAGAACTACTTTAATATTTTTTATTTCCTGATTAAAATAATTATCAAGCTGCTTTACTGCTGCCAGAATTTCTGATTTTGTTGGTTCAGTGTTGCGAGTTTGAGCTGGGATTTCGTCACCTGGTAGATTTTTTTTATGCTGATAGCAACTAGAACAAATCCATCCTTTTTTTGAAGATTTTTGAGCCTCAAATCTTTATCACTGAGTTTACCGCACTTGCTGTGAAATAGTAATTTGCATTTAGCACAACATAAAATATTTTTATCTTCTCGATTGATGGTGCTGCTGCATATCAGGCAATTTGCCATATTTGTATTTAGTAAATAGATCGTACTTACAATAACAAGCCGGGTTGTTGTGATGCGCAATAGAAACATCAGGGCTTAATCCTCCAGAGCTCAGTTGTTTACCACTGTCCTGTAGCTCGTGATAGTATAACAAACTCCGATAATTTCACTTTTCAATGAGTAGAGAGGAAATATTAAATGTCTATAATTTCTAGTAATATAAAATATTAAAAAGCAAAAAAAAAAACGGCAGAAATCAACGAAATTTAAACGAAGCCTTTAATTAATTAAAATAACACTTAATAATACAGAGGTATGTTAACTGATGGCTGTCTCTGGCCAGACTGAAATATATGTATATTGTTTCTATCTTTTTTACCTACGAAGGTAAAAAACTCTCCAAAAACATACTTTGAGAATATGACAATACATACTCATTTGAAGTGTTTTAACCAGAGTGGTTTCTTGTAGATCACAAACATGGAAAGTATACAAAAAAATAAGCATATTAACTGTGAATTGTTGAATTGAGTCGAAAAGTCCAACCAATTTGATCCTCTTCAATCTGGTTTCCGTCCCGGCTATTCCACACAATCTGCCTTAATTAAAATTACCAACGACATTCAATCTGCAATAGATGATAGAAAATTAACTGTCCTTATACTCCTCGACTTCTCCAAAGCCTTCGATTCCATCAACCATTCCATCCTCTTCAACAAACTAAAGTCATTATCTTTCTCCAATAGTTCCATCACTTGGTTCCAATCTTTCCTCTCCCAACGCACCCAAGCAGTCTCCATACCCAATCAACCACTATCTGCCTACCTTCCTTTATCCTCAGGAGTTGCCCAGGGTTCAAGCATATCTCCTCTCATTTTCAACTCCTACATTAACGACCTTCATAATTCAATTCTCCATTGTTCCCAACACCATTATGCAGATGATTCCCAGATCTACCTATCCTTTTCTCCCTCTGAGTTATTTGTAGCATTTGCCAAGATTCAAAAAGACCTTGATCGGATCAGTGCCTGGGCAAATGTAAATGGATTAAAGTTAAATGCTGCCAAAACTCAGCCCATCGTCATTGTTTCCAAGCCCCTCCTTAGATCCTATACCGATTTTTCCATATTACACCTTAATGACCAACCAATTTCCTTCTACTCCTCTGTTAAAAATTTAGGATTTTTCATAGATCAAACCCTCTCCTGGAACTACCATATTTCTCACATTTCCCGTAGGACTATTTCTACCCTTAAACTATTTCATCGCTTTCGCCATCTCCTACCTCAACATACCCGTAGACTCCTAATTTCCTATCTCATCTTCCCCCACTTTGACTACAGCTGTGTGGGGTATGATGGCCTCTCGGTGGAGATCCGTGATAGACTGAAAATATTAATGAATAGCTGCGTAAGATTTGTTATCGGTGCCCCGAGATACTCCCATGTCTCTCACCACTACACTGAGTTAAGGTGGCTCTTCCCCTCCTTTAGAAGACAATATTTCCTGGGTACGTTACTCTATCAAATCATTAACAACCATCGTCCTTCTTACGCCTACAACCTTCTCCAATTCAAGTCCTCAGTCCATTCACTTTCAACAAGATCTCGACCTTCTGACCTCTACATCCCTTCGCACAGATCTGCCTCATTTCAGAATTCCTTTATAGCTCGCGCTGTCAATTTCTAGAATTCTCTACCTAACAAAATTCGGCATTCCCCCTCCATATCCACATTCAAATCCCTCCTATTCCAATTCCTATCCCAAAAACAGTCAGATACTTGCTAAACTTTCGATATTATACACTTCTAGTCATCATCAAACGACAGTGCTATTCTATACTGACAACTTTACTAGAGATATTACAATATTTTCCGGCTCTTAATGCCACTGACAGCATCTATTGTTTGTTTTTTTAATTTTTATTTTTATTGTTATATAATTAAATCTGTACCTCTAGTATTTGGCAATGATGAGTCTACATATTAATCATTATTTAAAGACACTGATATTTTATATTGTCAGCTTTGTTTTTTCTTTGTTAGCAGAAACACACCTCATTTTAAAGAAGAACTCAATGTATTTTTTATCATTTTATTTTTCAAAAGACTATAATTATAATTTTTCCTACTTTACATAATCTTAAGTGTTTTATCATAGTTATAAGTGTTTTGTATATAGATTTTTTTTTTTTATATTGCTTGTTTAACTCACATTTTCTTTACTTTCTCTTTTTTATTATTGTTTTATTTTGGCCAGATATAGTATTTTAATTATGTTCTACTTTGTTATTCTAAAGGGACTTTGTCCCAGAATAAAGTTATTTTCTATTTCTATTTCAACTTCACTTCCATATGATTTGATCGTTAAAAGCAACTATCAGCTAAACTCTAACAGGTTTAATATCCACATCTAATTCTGACAAAATACTTTTAACCCATAATATTTCTCTTGTCGCGTGACACACTGTTATGCATTCTGCTTCAGCTGATGAAAGAGCCACAGTCGACTGTTTGCGGCTTTTGCATATCACAGGGTTCCCATACACATCAATCAAATAGCCTGATGTGGACTTTCAATCCCATTTGTCACCCCAGATTGCATCCATATAACACTCTACCGGTTCATTGTAATCGGCATTATGGCTTGATTTGTTATCTTTCATCACATTCAGGTATTTTTAAATCCTCACCAAGCATTAATCAGAAGGGTTCTCTTCATAACTACTAAAATAATTGACAATAAAACTCAAATCATGTCTGATTTCTAAGTTTTTAAGCAACCAATCAAAGTATATGATCCTATTCTTTAATTTTCCCCCACTTTGACTATTGCTGTTCGGTATATCGGTATAATTGCTTTGTAAGATTCATCTTCGGGATACCAAGGGACACCTCTGTTTCCCATGTTTATGCAGAGTTGAAGGGGCTTTATCCTTCCTACCGTCGTAAATATTTCCTGGCATCCTTCCTCTTTCAAGTTATCCAATCACACCATTCTTCATACATCTCTGAGCTCCTTCAATTCAAATCCTCTGTTCGTTCCCGTAATACTCGTTCCCGGTCTTCTGACTTATATATAAGGGCCCACCAAATCGCTGCTTTCGACAGATCTTTCATTATCCGATCCTCATCCCTTTAGAACTCCATCCCTTCTCACATTCAACAATCTAATACCCTTTCTACCTTTAAATCCCGTCTGTTCAATTATTTCTTATCCATAAAATTGTAAATAGATACTAATGTAAATATGTATATAAATTTACAAATCTCCGTCGGGAGATGTGAGAAATATGGTGATTCCAGGAGAGGGTTTGATCAACAAATAGTCCTAAATTTTTAAAAGAGGATTAGAAGGAGATTGGCTGGTCACCATGGTTTATTATGGGAAAATCGGTATAGGATCTAAGGAGGGGCTTGGAAACAATGACGATGGCCTGAGTTTTTGAAGCATTTAACCTTAATCCGTTTAAGTTTGCCCAGGCACAGATTCGATCTAGGTCTGCTTGGATCTTAGTAAATGCCACCAATAGCTCAGGGGGAGAAAAGGATAGGTATATTTGAGAATTGTCTATATAAAGGTGGTGGGAACAATGGATAATTGAGTCATGGAGGTCAATCATATAGGAACTAAAAAGGAGAGGAGATATGCTAGATCCTTGGGCTACTCCAGAGGATAAAGGCAGGTAGGCAGATATTGGTTGATTAGGAATGAAGACTGCTTGGGTGCGTTGTGAGAGAAAAGATTGGAACCAAGAGATGGAGCTATTGGAGAAGGATGGGATGGTTAATGGAGTCGAAGGCTTTTGAGAAGTCAAGAAGTATAAGGACAGTTAATTGTTTATTATCTATTGCAGTCTGAACATCATTGGTAATTTTGATTAAGGCGGATTGTGTGGAGTAGCCGGGACGGAAACCAGATTGTTGAGGATCAAGTTGGTTGGACTTTTCGAGGAAATTGGAAACTTGGGATTGCATCAATCTTTCTAGGGGTTTTGAGAGATTGGAAAGAATTTAGATTGGGCAAAAGTCTTCGGGAGGGGATGGATTAGGCTTTTTATTTAAAGGGAGTGCAATAGCTTTTTTCCAAGAGGAAGAGAATATTGAGTTCTGTAGGGAGAAATTGTAGATGAAAAGGAGAACTGGGAGGATTTCGGGGAGACATAATTTTATCAATTTGACAGGAATGCCATCTGGTCCTATGGAATTGGTGTGGGATTTCATTACTGCGGTTAGTAAGTCAGTCGGGGAAATGTCTGAGAAATAAAAGTCATCATCATTAAATGATGACTCAGGAGCAAAGTTGGAAAAGGAGGGAAGAGAAGAGGTAGAGGAGGCAGAAATAAAATGTGAATTTAAATCGTCAGGTGAAACGGAAGAAACCAGTGAGGAAGGGGATCTGGAAGGTTCACAGAGGGAAAGTTTGCGAAGGATTAGCCATTTAGATTTGGAATCTGGGACAGATGAAAGGGTTTCATGGAAGTAGGAAGCTTTAGTTCGCCGAATCTTTGTTTGTGTCAAATTGCGGAGCACCCTAAACCCTTGATAGTCATCTGTGAGCCTGGTACGTCTAAAGCGTCTACGGGCAGTATCACGCCTCATCTGCAGATCCTTAATTTCTTGACACATCCAAGGTGCAGGCCGGCGGCGAAAGGTTGAGGTTTTTATGGGAGCATCTGTTCGATGGGGTATCGAGGAGATTGCAAGTCAGGATCTCAACCATGGAATCGATGAAGGAGCAGGAATATATTTCGTTCAAGTCTAAGGCTCAGGATGTATTTTTTCACGGGTGAGAGTGTCTATCTGACGGAAAGTGAAGGTTCTCGGATGAATCAGAGGGGTTTGGATATTATATGTTATTAGGATCAGGTCGTGAGACGATAAAAAGGATACTGGTATTTGAGAAGAGGAGAGGAGATTTAGTTCGGAGTCTATAATGAAGAAATGTAACCAAGTGTCGGCCTTCTGGGTATGGTGAATAGGATAAAAAGGAACAATAAAGAGATAGAGGGAAAAAAATAGGTTTTCTAGATAGGTTTTGTTTTTGGAATTGGGAAGGAAATTGGTGTTGAGGTCACCGGCGATAATTATTCTAGGATAGAGGGGAACAAAGTTGAGTAGGGTTGATTCTAGGGACGGATTGAATTGAACAAGGGGAGGACGGTAGATCACTGTGTAAAGGAGAGGTGACTTATTACAGGTAATTTCTACTAGAAGGTACTCCACTTGTGGATGTTCGGAGGGTGGGAAGAAATCAAGGATTCGGGACTTCAGGCTATCATGGACAAATATGGCCACCCCCCCCCCCACCAGTCCGGCTGACCCGGTCGTGGCGGATGAGGGTGTAATTAGGTAAGGAGACAGATGAGGACGGAATATAGGGTTTGAGCCAGGTTTCTGAGATTGCGATGATGTGAAAAAGGTTTTGAGAAAAGTACTGCAGGAATTCATCATAATGGGCGGGAAGGGATAGTGAGTTAACATGACAGGTGGTTAGGATGCTAGACATGGGGAGGATTTGATGGGAAACAGTCAGAAATTAGCATAGAGAAAATGAGGCATGTATCATATTCTGAAAAAAATTTAAAATAAGTATTGATAAACAAAATAAAAGTGAATAATGAAAAAATAAGTGAGTAATAAGAGTAAGAAAATAAAAAAAATAGTAAAAAAGAGCTATGAGACATTTTAACCAAAACCTTCAAAATTATTTGGGCACCAATGAAGACAAAAAATACTTTGATGAAAGAGAAGAAGTGATGAAACCTGTACAGTCAGACGAAAACGTCAAGATCCGATGCCTGATTAATCAAGATTACCTGATGGCCGTCCTCTTTTCGGCATCGCACATTGCCGGCAGCGAACCATACGTATCTTATCTTCCCGGCAGCACTCTTCTGTCGGACTAGCCAGTAGAGGAGCCTGTTCGTTAGGGTCATCTCCTCGCCGAGATAAATTCGGTGGCAGTCGTTTTCCTGCCACCCGATATCACGCGTCGAGAAGTCCCTCTTCACTTTTCTTCTCGCTATCAGGTCGTCCCTCACTGACTGCCTGACGAAATGTGCTATTACCGGCGGCGGTCGCGGCGCTGCACCACATCCACATCCTCCACTCCAAGCTTGAGGCCCAGCTTCGCGGCTATTCTGGTCACCAGAGCCGCGGGCGTCTCGCCTACTCGCACTGGTATCCCACGGATCTCTAGCGATCTGCATAATTGACCGTGTTCTGTTTTGTTCAGGCGGATCTCTAAATCGCCGACTCGAGCTTTGAGGGCTTTATTTTCCAAAATGATATCCTCAAAATGTTTGGCTTGGCCCTCGAGATGTTTTTCCAATTTCGATAACCTCTCATTCAGTTCAAAGCTGAGGTCTCCATATTTATCGAGGGCTGTCTTCATATCCCTTATTTCCTCACTAATTATCCAGTCTATTAACTGCTGCTAATATTTCTGATACAGGCGGTTCATTGTTTAAATTTTTTTTCTTTGCTTGATCACAATTTAGGCACAGCCATGTTTTTTTTTGTACTTCTCAGAGCTTCTATCTCTTTGTCTGTGAGATTAAAACACTTGCCGTGATAATTAACTTTACACTTTGGGCAACATATATTGTATTTATCTTCATGGGCAATAGCGTTATTACAAATAGTGCACTGGACCATTTTAAAATAATAAAAAATAACTTACGGTTAATGTAAAGCGAAGTTTATATTGTGATCCACTAAGCAAACGGCTGCTAATACTGACAGGATTATTAGCTTAACAGTCACCGGGCTCGTAGAACTCTCACTATATTTTCTTTACTTTGAGTAGCGTGAAAATACGTAAATATAAGAAGTATTAAAAATTACGTACGATAAAATAACACTGTTAAGAAAAGAAACAACGAAAGAAAGAACAAAATTGGGCTCAATATATGAAATTGAAAGAAAGCGCTCCGTAGATGTTTAGTCACTGCCGTCTCTGGCCAGACTGGCCAGACATATATATATATATATATATATATATATATATATATATATATATATATATATATATATATATATATATATATATTATATATATATATATATATATATATATATATATATATATATATATTGTATTGGAGTATATAGATGCCCTTTACATAAAGATAGGTTTATCTACGGTATGTGTGTATTACATTTTAGATGATTTGACTTTAAATAACTCTTACATCTTTATTTTTTAAGGTAGATTTTCCTATTTTTTCGGGTATTTAATTTAAAATATTATCGTTTAGCTTAGATTTTCAGCACGTCTATTTTAATGAGATTGATAATGCAATTTAGTCAGAGCTTATGCTGCATGAAGAGCAACACCAGTTAAGCATATGGAAATAAAAAATAAATAAAAAAAAGGGAGGAACGCTATTATTATTGATATGTAGCTTCCAGATTTTGATCGACTAAAACTTTCCTGTAGATTCTTAGTTGTTCTAGGAATTTTAAAAAAATTATCAAAGACAAGCAAATATGTCGCTCCCAGTAACAATATTTTCCACTATATCTGCTTCAGCTTTGTTTAACACGTTAGTTGTGGTAGCCGTGGTCCACGGCGCCCTATACCTTTATATTAGATATAATGATTATTTACGTTTGTATCTATCTTGAAATCTATCCAACTCCCATTCAAATATTTTTAAAAGGGGACCATTTTAGAGACTTCGTAAGAGGGGCAACATTCGAGACGAATATCGGAACCCGGGGAACGTAACCTTCGCTAACGTGTTAAGTCACTACCTAATTATTTATAGGAGGTTAATCCAAATTCTTTTTTTTTTTTTTTTGACAAACCAGAAACAAACCATAGAAAGTATGCTCAATGTTAAAGTTACATGTGTTAAGGTCGTAATCCAGTAAGATCCATTTTATGGTAAAAGAAAAGATTTCCCAGATTTAAAAATGTTAAAAAAAAGAAGAAAAACTGGGACGGATACTAATTGGTTGCCAAATGACTGAGAAAGGATTTTCCACTCAACAGCTATTTAATTTAACGCCGGGGTAGGATGGCTTTGTGCCAAGGGCTTCCCAATTGATAGGCTCTTCTTTGCCCTTCTCTGGTCAATATGACATCTAAGTCCTTAGCCCTCTTTCTTTAACGACAGTCTCTCTTCCATTATCATCAGCCCGGAGGATTATCAGTCCAGGCAGAATAACAAGGAAGTGAAGATTGAATTCTTAGAATTTGCTATTGTCCTTTGAATAATTCAAGAAACTGATATGGGATAAAAATAATAGTGAAAGTTCAGAAAATGGACCAACCTTCAAGAATATATAAGCTTCTGTTATATCATTTTAAGGGATTATTTGATATATTAAAATTATTTTTAAAAAATAATTAGATTGCAAACATTGTCCGTTTAGCTATCTTCCTTAAAACAGTTTCATAATATGTCTATGTAAAGATTTATTAATATTACATTATCAACTTTATATCAAGTTTATATACAATGCATGCAGTTTTAGTTTAATTTAGGAATCTGATATGCAAAGCCCAATTAATACTTATTGATAGTGAAATTTGACAAACCGAATAGAAAATGGTATTTTTTTTTAAACATGTCCATTGAGAGATATTACAATCAGTCACACTTAAGGACATTTATAATAGTGTCCTGAGAACACATTGATATTCTATGTATAATAAATAATACAGAAAAAACAATAATACTAGAAGTAAATGTATATAAACTAAAATGAACTAAACTGTACAAAAAGAAATTAAACTAATAAAAAAAAAAAACTACACACATGCCCCTATAAAATATCTAAAAAAATAAAAATAAAAATCATTCAATCAAGATCTCCGAGCCAAGCCTTCTCCCCACTCGTGAAAGGAAAGGCAGGACTTTAGAAGATCCCAGTGAATCTCACTCAGCCGCATTACTGGTATCAAGGGCCAGTAAAGGCTGATTAGAGGCACTATAATCACGCATACATGGTTTGAGTGGTTCTGGTAAAATGTGGAGAATTTTTCTGGGATAAGGTCTAAGACAAATGAGATATTATATTATACGGTTTTGTTGGTTACATAGAATGGAGCATCAACTATTGTTGGAAGAACTTTAGATTGAAAATATTGAATGCTAGAAAGCTGAGTTTGATGTTTTAAAATTTAACTATTTTTTTTATTTGGCTGATCGCCACAACAATTTTTCACGTCAATTATTTTTCAAATTCGAATTAATTAAATATTTACTAACTTATATACTACGTGATAATAATAAGACGGAGTTCCTCATTTTCCGTGCCATCATCGATGGTATTTGGTAGGACGGAATAAAATCATAAAATGAGATCTCTCAACATTCCAACTCCTCGCAAAATCATGTTATTGCTGTTATTTATTTTACAAAATTTATAAACAATTTAATTTTTTTTTAAGAATTCACATCTCAAAATTGACTTACTACTTTAACTGTAAAAACTATTTAAACCAAAATATTACCTCGACACATGACTAGTTAATAGGAAACTTTTTATTTTATTTATCTATTTAGACATATAATAATCTGCCTAGAGGACAATAATTATAGTGATATATGAACACATTCACACCATATATACAGGAAATATGAAAATTAACAAAAGTAAAACAATAACTAAATAATAATCAAAAAAACTATGTAAAATAAAAAATAAAACAACCTAAAGATAAGTAAATTAAAAACATAAAACACAGTCATACCTATATACAATATATACAATCAGGCAGGGAACCCCAAGCCAGGCTTCTTCCTCCAACTATAGAAGATAAAGCAGGACTCTAAAAGATCTCTGCGCTACTCTCTCAACCGCGTGGTGCTAAAGCCAGTGAAGTTTACCCACATAGACTTATGTCTTCAGTGGAGAATCTGGCCATTGCAAGAACTCTAAGGTATATACTACAAAAGATACCTTCGAGGAGGGTTGTAGGGATGGGCGGAAGTAGATAATGATTGTGCCAGGGGATTTGGATGATTCATAATGTTCTGATGGAATTTGGAAAATCTTTCAGGGATAAGGACACATGGGATATTAAGGTCATGATGTAGGGTTTTGTTGGTTACATAGAACGGAGCATCGACTATTTTTCGGAGGACTCAGGATTGAAATGATTGGATGCGTTTGATATTGGAAAATTTTGCTATCCCCAGGGATAAATAAAGGACGCGGCCCAAGACGCTACCGTGAGGAACACCGGCTTCAACTGGGTAGGAATTGGAAAATTCTATACCACAGCGAACTGGAAATGTGCGATCACAGAGAGAGGAGAGGAGGATTAGGTATAAGGACTGAGGATGATGGGTTTTCTGCTTGCAATGAAGCCCGTCGTGCCATACCCGGTCGAAAGCTTAAGCTATGTCCAGAAATGCAACTGAGCAATATTGCTTGCTTTCCAGTGCTGCTGAAATATGATCGACCACTCGGAGTCCTTGTTGGACTGTGATGTGTTGTGAACGAAATACGAACTGATAACGAAATACGAACTGATTTTGGGATTCTATAAAGGGCAGAATTCGTTTCAGGAGGATCTTTCTAAAGATTTTGAAGAGGATTGGAAGTAGGCTAATTGGTCTGTAGGACGTAGAGGTGTTGGGAGATTTGCCTGGTTTCGGAAACAGGATAATAGTGGAATGTCTCCACAAAAGAGGAAAGTGGGTGGTTCTAAGGATGGTATTATATAAGTAAGTGAGAAATATAACAGCTTTAGGAGGAAGTTGTCGAAGGATTTGAGAGGTAAGGAGATCGTATCCAGGGGATTTACTGAGAGGAAGTAATTGTAAGTGATGTTTGACCTAAGAAGGATTAACTGCTTTAGGTGGTAAGGAGAGTGGGATCGGTGAATTAAGGGATTTTTCAACTGTTGTGGTATGTTTGGTGTTGGATTCTGGATGTGAGGAGAATGTTCTGGAGAGGTGTCAGGCGAATTCCTCAGCTTTGTCTTCATCAGACGCAGCCCAGGAGCCATCGCATCGATGGAGGGGATCTGAAATATGATGGGATTTAAGGATTTTGTTGATGATCTTCCATAGAGAATTGTCGTGAACAGAGAGGGAAGTAAGGTAGGAGTTGAAGGATTGGGATTTGAAGGTGGCCGATTCCTACTTTAACCATTTAGTGAAATAATTATAAGAGCGGCGATCTGTAGGGTGTCTTGAACGTTGCCATAATATTCCGACACGGCGTTTGATGTGGATTAGGTCTAACAGCTATTGAGGTAAATTATTTTTCTTGGGAATTTGCGAGGAGAAATTTGGAGAGGAAGCAGTCCAGATTGCTTGCTGAATAGTGGTGTTAAAAGAATGAACGTAATTATCGAGGTCTTCTGGGTTTGTCAGGGTTATTCTGAGGTCGATTTTTTAATGCTGTTTTATGGTTAGTCGAGTTTCGGTAATTAGAGCTACGTCAATGTTCTTGTCTCGTAGTAAAGCTGTTAGTTTGTCAACGTAAAAGAACTTTAGAAAATTTCTAACAGCATTCGCATTCCAAAGGAGAATGGATATGGGTTTTGGGATGTGAGTCATTAAGGATTTTTTAAAGGATAGCCTGTTCAAGAGAAAGCCAAAATACTGGAATATATCTGAAAAAGGAAGCTGGATGGTGTTAAAATAAACTGGGGGACGGGATTTACGACAACGGGTGAAGGTAATCTGTTTATATTTGGATTCTGTTTCTGTTGGTTGTAATCTGTTTATTTTAATGGTCCATTTCTTACACAAATGAGTGTAAGCAGAGAGAGGTGCATTTGTAGGTTTATGGACGCTCTTGGTTGAAAGAGTAGCGTTATCATCAGCGAATATTTCCAGGAGGGTATTGGAATGAACAGGGTTATCAGCGGTAAAAAATAATTTAAAGGATGGGACCAAAACGCTACCCTGCGGAACTTCCGCCTCAATTGAATAACAATTCAATTGAGGCGGAACTTCCGCCTCAATTGAATAACAATTCAGTACCAGGAGAATTCAGTCACGATCCCTCCTGTTTTCGCTGGTACATATGGAAATTTGCATTCGTTTCTGACAGGTACTTCACAATTTTTCGGTATGTTTCTGCAGTATCTGGTTTTATTTTTGTGTAGTTGGTCCTGTTGAGGCAAGAATAACTGCCGTAGGAGATTTCTTATAGTTGTGTACACAATAGCTGGACATTTTTAATATTTTTTACAATTATCGGAGGAGGCCTTGATTCCCTGGGTCTTGCTGCTGATTCTATTACTTCTCTGTCATTATGAAGCACTTGGAACGGGTTTGGAGTAAAGATAGGAGATTTTTCAATCATTTCTTGCGAAGAAGTACCTGGTTGAGGTTGAAGTTCTGGATCTGAAGTGTTCACTGTATTGGAGCGATTTCTCGCAGGCAGCGACGAGTTCTTTGTTTGGCTGGTAAATCTCGAGGGCTACTAACGCCGTCTGACCGAGTCCTCTTTGTGGGCACCTTACTGGACATCACTTGGAGACAATGCCGCATATTATAAGAGAAGAAAATGAGAAAAATGTGAAATGAGAACTTATCCGATTAAAGTGTTTCCACTTAAGGCTATTGAAAAACGTAAAATAGGTAATCCCCCATGATTCACACTATAGCTAAATTTTCACTAGTTGTTACCATGTTAATTTTCCTGTTATTAGTTTGTAACCCTATTAATTCTCTTAATAAGTTCACTGGTCGAGATTGGATGTAATAAAAACAACTATCTCATTAATTTCAATAATTTAGTTAGCTGAAGCTATGTTATTGTGAGATTAAAAAAAAATTGATTCATCTCTTGCTATCTCCGGAGAGCCGGTCAAACAGGTTTCTACTGTAGATATTTTTTAGAGAATTTAGTTGAGATTATGAAGGTATCAAAAGTACTTTATATAGACTTATAGATGAGTATTGCCAACCTAAAATTATAAAAGACTAAATATCGTCCTTTTAAATATTACAAATCATATTGGAATAATGAGAATATACGATCATCATATATTTAAGTTATCACTAATCTATTGTTTTATTTTTGGAGTATGATACAAATGATCAATCAGAGCAATGTTTACCAAAATAATTTATACACAATTGTGATTGTTTATAATATAAATTTTATTACATTGGGAACATAAACCAAAACATATTAATATTTCATACTTTTGATTCCAACTTGTTGATGTTTTCATTTCTATCGTGTCTTAAGACTTCACCGTAGTTTGTTCTGTTTTTTAACCTGTTGCCTCTAGCCCTACCAGATAGGTCTAATTCATTTTCCTCATAATTTCATTTACAAAGTGGGCACTGAGGGGGCGACTTTACTCATTCTCGTTCCCTCTTCATTAATGGGTTATGACATTTGCGAACACAAACAGCTGATTCAGTTTTGATGTATTTTGCTTAAAACTTTCAGGAATTAAGACAATGTCACATAAACCTGGATTAAGCCTCATTTATCTATCCAATATATTTATCTATTGTATGTCAAGGATATTAGTATAATAAGATTTGTTAAGTCCAAAAGCATTATGCCAGGACAAACCTAAACCTATGTATATTGCTAAATACACTCGTCACGTGATTCAGTGTGAATATCTCAATCATCTAGTCAATTAGCGATATATTTTTAAGATTGTGTCCAAGCAAACAATAATAGATTATTATTTGATTGAGGTTGATGCAGAGGTTGTGTATTCACAGGTTTCTGAAGTGCAGATAAATAGTTATCTTAATGCTTAAAAATGACAAGAGTTTTTGCTTAATTCTTTCCACTTTATGCAATTATTTTCCCTTTTGTACAAGAAATATATTTCACACAAGTTATAAAAGAAAAGAAAAAATACCATTATTTTCATACACCATAATATTCCTAGGGAAAAAAGATTATTTTATAAACCCATATTTTCACTCCTTTAGCATACACCCTACCTAAACGCACCTTCGCTGGGGGCAGGGGTAGAAAGGATGGTATTTCTCCGGCAAGGTGGGGGCATTTGTGATCGGCCAATGGTGAACTGAAGCTGAATATATGAATTTCAACGAATCTTATTTTTGCAGGGTTGGGTTACATAACACTTTTTTGTCTTACAGGCCCCTTTATCATATTACATTTCCAAAGGCAAATGATATTTACATAAAATACTTTACCAAAAAACGTAAATAATATGTGGTAAGCCTGCACTAAAGTTTGGGTTTAAATAGCTATAATATCTTTATTTGTCCTGTTTGATTAAAACTGTTCTTCCTAAAATTGTGTTTTAAATACTTCAATCAAGCCCCCGTTCCAATCAAATATATACATACGAGATTAGTAATCAATCAATAAAAATCGAGCCTTCATTTTCGAGGGGCTTCTTTTACTGATGTAGTCATCCAAAAAAAAAAAATGTCTGAATTCTACATTTTACTATCTTTAAGGAGCCATTTAAGGAGGGTGTGAAACATAATTGAACAGATGTATTGGAAAATAAAGAGCTTCTATTGCATTCTGTATTTAATAATACTTTTATGTTTCCAAGGCAAAGGTGGGCAGAAACATTAAAACTAGAATCCTGCCAAGGAGAAATTTAAATCACAAATTATTTTGAAAAACAGCTTCTGAAGGTTCAACTGTTTAGTAGTCGGTATAGTTGGCCGTATCGTAAGTTTAGTTCCTCTCTTTTAAGTCAAGTGTGAGGGTCACACGTTAGCCGTCGGTCTAAGAGAAAGCCAAGGTACCGGACTGTATCTGGGAAAGGAAGCTGGATGATGTTAAAATAAACTGGTGGAAAGGATTTAAAACAAATAGTGAAGGTAATGTGTTTACATTTGGATTCGTTTATCTTCATGTTCCATTTCTCACGCCAGCATTCAATCAGGGTGGGGTGCATTTGTAGGTTTAATGACGCTGTTTTAGGATCTGAGTTGGTTGAAAGGATAGCGGTATCATAAGCGAATGTTGCCAGGAGGGTATCAGGATGGGCAGGAATATCTGTGGTGAAAAGGGTGTAAAGGATGGGACCAAAGACGCTGATCTGCGGAACTCCCACCCCAATTAAATGACAGTCGGAGAATTCAGTACCACAGCGAACTTGAAAGGAGCGGTCAGAGAGCTAGGATCGTAGTATTAGATATAAGGAATGTTGCAGACTGAATTTAAGCTTGAAGTGCATCCCAGCGTGCCATACCCGGTCAAAAGTCTGTGCAGAAATGCACCCGCATAGTATTCCTTCTTTTCTATAGGATATATGGTCGACAACTCGGAGTCCTTGTTGAACAGTGGAATGTTCGGAGCTATACTGAACCCTATTTGGAAGGACTAGAACTGTGGGGAACAGCAAAATTTTCTGACATCAAGCACATCCAATCCTTCCAGTCAAAAGTCCTTCGAACAATAGTCGATGCTCCTTGCTATGTAACCAACAAAACCCGACATCATGACCTCAACATTCCATTTGTCCTAGACCTTATTCCAGGAAAATACTTCAAATTTCACCAGAACCTTACGTATCATCGAAATCCCCATCAATCACCACCCATCTCTATAATGCTCCAAGAAGGTTGAAACGGCAGTGAACTTTTGTAGATTGTATATATTGGAGTTCTGGCAATGGCCAGATTCTTCACTCAAGTATGTGGCTAAAGTGCTCTCGACCAATCTCCGCTGGCTTTAGTACTAGTGATGCGGTTGAGAGAGTAGCTCAGGGTTCTCCTAGAGTTCCCTCGCCTGATCGTAAATAGTGTATGCATGTGTTTTTTGCTTAGTTTTAATTTTCTTAATTTTAGGTGATTTTATTTTATTTATTATATATACTC
Source organism: Nezara viridula (assembly GCA_928085145.1). NCBI lineage: Eukaryota > Metazoa > Arthropoda > Insecta > Hemiptera > Pentatomidae > Nezara > Nezara viridula. The sequence goes on along the minus strand of OV725078.1, from coordinate 192,717,053 downwards.
TTTGATTCTTATTTTGCTTTTATGTATTTTATATGTTTTGTACATATAGTGTAAATGTTATCCTATCTCACTATAACTAATGTCTAAGTGACAAATTGTTGTAATACTCAATAAATAAATTAAATAATTAGAAGGTTCAACTAGTATTAAAAAAGTAGGATAAATAATGGATCAACACTTTTTACCAGCTACCTTCCACCTGACCAAGTTAATCAACAAATATCGACTAATATCTTTACAAATGCCATGCTTCACCTTTAGGAAACTTTCACGACTGAATCTTTTTATTTTATTTATTTGTTTACATTGCCTATTATTATATTCATATTATATCTTATGCTTTGGTAGATTGTTAAGCAGGAAGGTAATTTATATATCTCCCTAACTTTATTAAATTTCATAATTTTTTTAGGTTTTAGGTTTATCAGGTTCATCTTAGCTGGAGCTTTTCCCAGTTTCGGCATTTTTCTTAAGTGAGTATCATCCAAGAGTATCATCCATTTTTTGGTAAAACAGAAATCCTACTTTGTTTTTCTTAGTAAAACCGATTCAGCGGTGTTCAGTGTTCATGAAAGAAGAAAGAAGAAAGAAAAGTAAATTTTATTCGGGAATAATTAGAATTATTGTCTTGCATTGGAAGATAATCAAGAAATAATTAAGTAGCATAAGTATCTAACCCTGAAATAAAAAATAACAGAGCACAAGTAAACATATTAAATTATAGATAAATATACATGAGAGTGTTCACATGTTTTTAAAACCAGGCAATTTAAATAATATATAAGTATCTGTAGTATAAGAGGAGAATGTGGGGGACAGCTCTAAAATATGAAAATTTTACCCTTACTCGTATGCATGAATTAATTGCTGAGGAGGTGGAAGAATGTTCTATTGTCGCTAAAGTGAAATGCTGTTTATATAAGGATAAGGAAGAGGATTTGCGTATGGAGATAGCTAAAGAATTTCAAAACAAAGTAGCACGTATGAAAAAGTATTTTTAAAGGAAACAACTTGATGACAAGGAATAAATAGGGTTGCGGGGTGTAATATCGTCTTAAACAAATCGGGCGGAGGAACAAGGAGTAAAAAAATCAACAAGATAAGATGGCTCCATGCTCCGTATAGTGCAGCTAGCACACATCACTAGGCCACACATGTCTTCGAAAATTGATCACATAATTACCATTATCTTGATAAAATTATACAAGTATACATATAAATAAAATAGAGCTAATATTTGGGGATTTATAAAAAATTTGCGATAAAAAAGTACCTATGGATGCTTGACTTATAATGGCTAAAACTCTAAAGGCTGTTTTTGAGATAAATGGTATGACCAGGGCACAAGATTGCCGCAAGTGGAGAAGCCTTAATGCACTTTGGTGAGGAAGGAGTGGGGGTGGGAGAACTTCCATTGTGACTAAAGTGATCTTTTCAACAACTTTTCTGGTCGCCCTGCCAGATTCACGCCATTATTCTGCCAAAAGAGTTTAGAATAGAAGAGAAGTATCGGTAAAATATGAGGTCAAATATATTATTTGTATGTAATTAAATGTATGTAAAAACATATAAAAGGCTATATTAGGTCACTAGTCTTTATTTTGTATGTGAACAATAACGGACGTACAAACCAGATCATTGGGTTAATTATACCTGAAGTTGATACATCATATGATGTCTGATTGATTTCGCTCATTTAGGATGTCGAAAATAGTAAAATATTGTACACCATAGTTTACCAAAAAATACAATCTTGAATTATAATAAATTAAGAAAAATGCTGAAACTGAGAAAAGCTACAGTTAAGATGAACCTGATAAACCTAAAAAAAAAAAATAACGAAATTAAATGAAGTTAGGGAGGTATATAAATTATCTACCTGCTTATCAATCTACCAAAGCATAAGATATAATATGAAAATAATAATAGATAATGTAAAAAAATAAAAAATAAATAAAACGATTAAAAAAAAATCAAATACTAGTAATATTTTCATTAATTATTACAAACCATCCCACAAAACAAAAATACAGTTAAAGTTTTCAGAAAAATGGCATGTAAACTAACATATGAAGAGTAAATGAAATATACAAAAACAGAAATATCTTACGAGAAAACTTAAATCACAAAAAATAATTTAAAACAAATGTGGTATAACAATAGCAGTAGTGAAAAAACAAAATTGGTAAAACAATCCATAAATAATTTAAAAAAAAAAAAAAGATCCAATAAAATGAAAAAGAAATAAAGAATAAAGTAAAACGTTAAATTTTATAACAGATTCTAAATATTTTAGTAACTCTCGCGCAGATATAACCAATAAGGATAATATATGAAAAGATATGCATTAAATGATAAAACAAATAAATTCAATAGCAAACTGAAAGATTTGTTATTTAAAACAATAATTCAGCTTTCTGGCAGATGTAGGAATGTTCAATTAAAAACAAATTCTGAGGAATAGTGAATACTTTAGTAAAGAGCCTCAAAATAAATTCTACAAGAAAATTGATTACAAATATTTTTATTTATTTAGTAGAAAACAAATTATTATTTAAGATCCTTGAAGGACACTGGAAACGTATTTGAATTTCTAATGAGAAAAATGTTGGCTACATCTTTTTCTACTTTACTCGAAGCATCTTTTGATGTTTGTAGTATCTTATACATTTTAATTCAATTAATGCTATTAGCAATATGTTTTCCTTATTTTGCACAACAAAAAATAACATAATTGATATATTGTAACCTGGAAATCAATGCAAGCAAAGTGAGGAAACATAAATATAAAAAAATGTTAATTTTCTTTTAAGGGTTCCTATGTCGCATTGACAAAAACCCTCGGACATGGGTTTATTCCTTTTCTACAAAATATTATATCATAAGTGAAACTGTTATTGTAGTTTTTGATGTTGATTTCAATTGTTTCCCAATTAATTAGTTACAAATTAATAAATAAATTATTTTAAAAACGGAAGAAACTTCTTTAAGAAAAAAATCACGAACGAATCAGTTCATTCTTTTTAATGACCACATGAAACGTGTTTAATCACAACACTAAATATTAAAAGAGAATTTACATATATAAATTTAAACCTGGTTAAATTTCATACATTAGAAAAATAAAAATATTTCTATTACAATATGTATCGGTTTGATGTTTGTATTCATTTATGATTATTTCAATGTTTATCCATATAATTACATTGTATATCATTAGATACATTTATAATAATAGATATTTTATCGATATGTATGTTGTATTAATTATAATTATATTAGTCATGTCATAAATTAATAACAAAATAATCAAGAGGCAGAACACAAATGTTAGGTTACTATTGGAAAAATTCCAATTCCAATTCCAATAATAACGGTTTTTATTTCAAATTACGGTTATTATTCCAATTCCAATACGTATTCCTTTTTATTCGACTTCAACTCACTTTAAAATAAATTAAAAAATCAGGTAATACAAATATCTTATTATATATTTTTCTTTCTCTTCCACTTATTAAAGTCCAAAATAATTTAAGAATTACAAATCCATTAAGTTGAGAGACCAAATCAAGCCACTTCTTCACACCAACACATTCATTTCGTTTTTCATATATTCATATACAACTCTATTAATATAAATACATCAAGTAAATTTGCACACAGGAATGCAATCACATGAAAACGTTTGTTGAGAAACTACCCACTGTTAGTACACTAATAATATGTCTATATATGGTAATCACGAGGCCAACTTCTTTTCAGACCCCTCGGAGGGGTATCAGGAATCGAAGAGGAAGAAAGGTTAAAAACGAGATGGTTGGGATGGTTCTGAAGTTGTTTATATAACGATAATTATCAGGCCAAATCAGAAAAATATGGAACATTAGGGTCTTTATGGATTACTTTTATTTGTGACAAAGTAAGGTACGTAGAGGATTTTACGAAGGATGTTGGATTTTAAGGATTGCATACGAGAGGAATTTCATGGTTTAGTGGAGCCCCAGTGTTCAACACCGTAAGTCCAAATAGGTGTTATTGTAGTCATGTATATCGGTCTTTTGTAATTAATTGCAAGTTTAGATGGTTTGTCTCTTTTCAATAAAATTAAAATTTTCAGATTCATCGTGTTTACTATTATTTTTAACTAGCTGTTGAATAATAATATTTTGAATAATTTACTAGTATTAAAAATTCAATGTAATCAAACAAAACTGTGGAGAGACTCAAGGCCCTTGGTCTAGCGTACGTAACTCTGAACATATGATGTAAAATCAAAAAAGATATGAAAAGTAAACAATTTATAATATAGAATGTGCGGTTTAGTGATGGCTGTGCCAAACGGGGTATACATCCAATCTATCGGATCCAAAATTGAGTTTTCTACAAACCTCATATTGGTGGTAGATATCGGGGGAAAGTATCCAGGAGGGAGCTAAGCTAAGAGCCCAAGAGTAACTTTGTAAACTTGAAAGATAATTTAGCGCCTAGCCAGGGGAAACCACAAGATTAGGCTCCAATATTAAAATGAAATATACATACATTGTCATTAATCTCATGAAGTTTTAATATATGTACAAATTTTCACACAAACAAACAAACTTCAAGTTTTTAATTGTTTTAAGTTAGCCATGTTTCATGTTGAATAGGAAGCGATAACTAAAGAAGTATTTATTTTAAGCAATTAGCGATTGCTTCACTGAAAACGAGAACGAAAGAACTTAAATAAAAAAAGCGTTGGTCACTGTTAAAACAATTTTCAGAGGACTTGTGAGCGGCTAAACTAAGTTAAGCCTTGTTTGTTTTTTTTAAAAAAGGTATAAATTATTAGTTTTTTTTTTTATCATTCTCCAACTATATTTCAGTCACCCCACTTTAAGTTATGTTAATTGAGATTCACGGGTACTTTTACACGGAGGGTAGTCTGGGCAGAAGATCACATCTTTTCTTTACACAACTTGTCGATAACTCTCAAGTTGTTTATAATAAACCTCGAATTAATTAATATGGACTTATTAAACGAGGAAGTTTTCCCAAAAGTGGGGTATCTGTAGTATATTTGGATGATAATAAAATAAATCGCCAATAATTTATGATTTTTTTTTAACAGAACTTAGCTTAGTTTAGCCGCTCTAATATCCTTTGTAAATGGTATTAATAATGACTTACTTTATTTTAATTTGAAGCAATGTTTTCCAGTTTACAGTGAAGCAATTATTAATTACTTAAATTAAACATTTCTTAAGTTATCGCTTCCTATTCAAAAAAACATGACTTGCATAAAAAAAACACTAAACGTAAATTCCAATTTTTCTACTGAAAATCGACCAATAGAAAATTTAAGATATCAAAACATGTTTTTGTTGAATAGTAAGCGATAACTTGTAAAATATTTTATTTAAGTGATTAAACATTGCTCCATAGTAAACTAGACAAAATTTACTTTAAAGGGAAGTGGAGTTTATCATTGTTAAAAATATTTAAAAGGAAACTATTGAGCAGACTAACACAGCTAATTTCTGTTATAAAAAAGTTATTAATTATTTTTCAGCTATTTTTATAACCCTACAACTATAATATATTTAAACCACTTTTAAAAATACTTCCTCGTTTAATAACCTTTAAGTCCATATTAATTAAGTTGAGGTTTATTATGACAAATTCACCTCTATTTGTGTAAACAAATGTGATTTTCTATCCAGTCACCTAAAAGTACACGTGTTTTATTAAAAAATTACTACAAATAACTGTTCAAAAGCTTTTATTTATTGTTTTCCGTGTTATTGGAATGTATTGTAATAAAAATAATTGCCTAAAAACAAATTTTATTCATAAAAATAAAAAAATAAAAAATAATAATTTTAGAAATATTTTTCATGTAACTTGGTTTTTAAATCGTGTTTTTCTTTCAGATTTCTGTCATTGAGATTAATGCGTATTTACTAGTGACAAACTTAGTATTTCTAACGCTAATATTTAAGTTTTTATGAAAATAATTTAAGTAATCAGTAGGTTTCTTTATTTTTAACGTACATTTTAGTAAGAAACATTAAACTTGTCACTGATAAATACTTACTAATTCCTATGACGGGAATATGGTAGAAAAAAACAATTTCATAACCATTTTACGTGAAAAATATTTTTAAAATAATGATTTCTTAAATATTAAATTAAGAAAATCATTTTTATTTTTAATAAATTAAATGTGTTTTTAGGCAATTAGGTTTATTAAAATACATCCCATATCACGGAAAAACAAAGAAATAAAAGGATGGCAACAGTTAATGCTACTAATTTTTGGTGAAAACGACAGTATTTTAGGTAACTAGATAGAAAATCATATCATTTCATTCCACAACTCGAGTGAATTTACAAGTAGTTTCACTAGTACAAATCAATAATGAATATTAACCGAGGCGGTTTTGGTTTTGCCTTTCTTCAACAAACCTTAGTCTGTATCTTGCGCACTCGGTCTTGGTCTTGTGCAAGAGCCTTGCATCTTGTTGGTATTTATTACATATGTTACCTTAAATCTTAGAACAACGCTAAAAAATAAGTACATTTAGATGTTTTATTGACATAAACATTGTAAAGTATAACTAATTCAATAAAATTAAGAATAAAGAAAGATAGTGATAACCCTCCTCCATCCCTCTGATTATATGGAATGAAAGAGTTGTAGAGTAATGACAATTTATATGTTATAACCGCAGATTTTAATGAAAAATCGAGTGTGGCGACAAACATGACAAAACTTTAAATGTGACCATTAGAAAAAAACAAACAATTGAATTACATTCATTTTCCTAAAAACCGATCAGTGAAATCATTAGGGTACGATTCCTTGGATGAAGCAAGCCATGTAAACGGGCAAGTGAACCACCATTAAAATCAGCTTATAGAAAACAATGTACTGTAACTTTGCTAAAACTGGTCCGATTCAGATGATTTTTAACGATTTTATAAGACATTTATTGACCATTCGAAAAATAGATCTAAGCACTGAAACGTTTAGATCAGTTGAAAACCGATAACATGTATACGTGGTGAGTAAGACTCCGAAAATCATTTTCTTTTCTTTATAACATTTTTTCATGAATTGTCTCGGGGATTCACTAAATATACGAAAATATTATTTTGGGTGCTTAGAGATCATGAACGAGTGTCGCTCGACCTTCACGTTCTTTATTTTTCTATTTAGATTTTGATTGGATATTTCCTCCATAACGGACTGCACACAATGGTACCAAATGGACATGACACTTGTTACGTTCTTCTCTGGATTAAACTATCAATATCCAGTCAGGTATAATCTATCCAGGGCTAGATTTTTTTGTTGTTGAATTACACGTTGTTGAATTTAATTAAAGTTTTGAAAAATATGTACAACAGAGGCTGAATTCGGCTAACCAATAATTTCAGGTTTCACTGAATTCTTATAAAATTTTTGTTGATGTCCACTAATAATTATCCACTTTTTAAAAATGTCCTTATAGGACAGACGTACGTGTCGATTGAGCAAAAAAAAAAAATCACATTTATTTTGCTCATCTTGAGACATTTCACATTGTAGGTAATTTTTGAAGGTCTATAGTAATTCTGTGCATTCCCTCTACTGCAAATTTTTCGATTCAACCCATTCTTTGAAAATTGTTGGAAAACATTTATTGAGATGTCTAGTTCAATAACTAACAAATAATAGTTGCCACCGTTGACTTGAGGCCCTTTGTGATTAATATTTTTCAACGTTTTTCAATACCTGTTACGCGGAGGTAAACATGATAACAACTATTATGACCAGATTAACAACAAACGTTAATGTAGTTGTGTTTCATACGTTATATATCAAATAAAATAAAAAAGGAAAGATAAAAAATCGGTAGGATGTACAGTAAAAAAATTATCAATTATAAGAATGAAGAACTATAAGGAAAATGAAGAACAATTCATGGACGAGAATCAACCGATACATGTCCACAAAAGCGTTTTAAAAATGAGGTAAGATAAAATAATTTGATACTAAATTTTATGTTGAAGTTCAGAATCCTGTTTCATGTACAAGTATTAAACAAAATGAAAAATTATATTGCTCGCGGAAAGTCTGACAATATTGGTATTATCTTAAATTTACAATAAAAAAAAATCTATTAGTTTTCGGAAAACTAGTTTTTCAGTAGAATGAACCAAATTTCAAATTTATCAAGATTAAAAAAAAACAAAGTATAATACCTTATTATATATATATATATATATATATATATATATATATATATAACTTACGATTAGACTGAAAGATTGATCGAAAAAAAGGGTTTTAGGGCATAGTAACAGTACACAGGTTCGTGAGCAACTGACTTTATTATTTACTTCATCCCATATATATAGTAACAGTTTGTTTTCATTTACAATGCTTTGTTAATCCTATTAGTAACACAGTTCTTATTATTGTTTTTGGCTTATACACAGCTAACTTAGATCCCTTCCCAAACTGCCCCAGGAGTTTTTGACTTAATGGGATAGGCCATTGCAATTTTACTGAACGGGTCTATCGCCGTTACCCATGATTGCCTCTCGTTGGAATAAACGTCTACCTGTATGGATCGCAGGGGTTCTGTAGCGGTAGGGGTGACTACTTGTTCGGCTACCGGAGGTTGACGATCGTACTTCGCTCTTTGGCTGACCTCGCACTGTGCTACACAATCCCGTACGGTACGGCCCATACCTTTCCAATAATAGAGCAATTTCAATGCACGAAGAGTCTCCTCTACTCCCCTGTGATTTGTTTTCCCAGAATGGTGTTCGGTTACCAGGTTCTGTTGTGCCGTTGGTTCTGTAATCGTTTCTACCTGACGTAAACACCGCACTGGCGAGTACCCCATTCCTATTTCCCGCAATCATCCGATTACCCAGATAGACATAGCAATTCCGTCCTGGGTTACTGAATTCCACGAATATACGTTCTAACGCGTTTTCATCTATATATGCGGGGGTGCGAACTAATATAGTTGACAAACCTTCATACGTGCTCGCCCTGGTTTCTATTCCGGAGTCCTGCTTTGATTTGATAATGATCTGTAGTCTTTTATTGTTATTGATTTCGTCTACTTCGGGCAGTTCCGCGGGTCTGTCCGTCGGTGTCGCAATTTCCTCGGCCTCACTCTGGACTAAAGGAATCTCTGGTCCGCCTTCCGCCCACTCGCGTAGATATCGTAGCGCGAATGGTTCTGTCGGGACCTCCTCGTCCTCGATCGCGTTTATTACTAGGTCTCGTGATAACCAATCGGCAACCGCGTTGTCTACGCCCTTTTTATGTATTACGTGGAAGTCGTAAACCGCTAGACGCACCTTCCACCGTGATACCCGTGCAGAAGATTCTTTAAGAGTTCCGAGGTGCAATAAAGGCCTATGATCGGTCAGTAACTCAAACCGTCTGCCGTACACGTATGGTCGGAAGTATTCCACGGCCCATACTACCGCCAAAAGCTCGCTCTCGAATGCACTATAACATTGTTCTGCTTCGTTCAAATTCCGCCCCGCGTATGCTAGTGGTTTCTCGCCACATTCGAAATTCTGAGAGAGCACGGCCCCGATAGCTACCTCGCTGGCGTCGGTGGTGATTTTGAACATTTTAGCGAAATCGGGGAAAGCTAGTGGTGGCCGAGTGGTCAAAATCTCCCGACATTTCTTAATGCACGCTAGCTGGTCTGAACCTAATTGAAACCGTCTCCCTTTTTTCAATGTTTCGGTCAATGGATGCGTGAGTTCCGCTATTTCGGGTATAAACTTCCGATAGTAATTTATCATACCCAAAAATCGCCTGACCCCTCGGGCGTTCTTAGGTAATGGTGCTTCCAGGATGGCCTTTACTCGCTGCGGGTCCGGCTGTACCCCGTTCCGTGAGACCACGTGTCCTAGAAACCTGATTTCTCGTAACCATAATTGAGACTTTTCCCGAGATAACTTTAGGCCGAATTCGCGCACCCTGTCAAAAACGCGTTTGAGGTGTTGCACGTGGTCCTCCTCAGTTTACCCGCTCTTTAAGTCCAGCGTGCTAAAAATAGTCGCCCCTGACAGTCGATCAAGAATATCATCGACCCGAGGAAGGGGATACCGCTCGTCCTTAGTCGCCTCGTTCAGTTTCCTGTAGTCAACTAAGACTCGATACTGTTTCGCGTTGCCGCCCTGCTTCCTTTCTACCACCCACAGAGGGCTATTAAAGGGGGAATTACTCTGTCTAATAATGCCCTGCTTAAGATCATTAATGTCCTGCTTAAGTTCTGCCAATTGTTCTCCGATAATCTCTCTCATGGCTTGCGGGTAACGCCGATTTTTAACGTAAACTGTGGCTTCCGACTTCAGATTTATTCTATGCACCGTTCGACCCGTGGTTGGTAAGTACTCGTTTTCGCGGTAGAATAAATCCTTGTTTTGCGCGACTAAGTTCGCTAGCGAGTCTTTGATGCAATCCACGACCCCGACTTCCATGAGTCCTCTACTTTCTATCATCTTTACCTCGTAGTATCGTTCCCCTATTCTATACCGCCATGTCTCGTTCCTATTCTTAATTTTATACCCAACGCGGTTTAAAATGTCACACCCGACTATTAGATTCTGACTCTGCATCAACTGCGAAATTATGTGTATCGTGATCCGCGAGTCACGTCCCGTGAGTTCCTTGAGGTCAAAAAGTGTCTCCCCCAGCGTTTGACCTCTGCCATGAATCGTTGACACCGCACAGTCGCATCGTTCCCGTTTCGCCCAGATTCCCAGTTTTTCCGCCGCCCATATATTGATTAAGGAATTCGTACTTCCCGTGTCAATGAGAAATTTGATGCTGGATTCTCTCAATCTCGCCACGGGCAACCTTGTCCGCTGTCCTGTATTCGCGCTGTTGTTAATAATTAAACCCCCCGGTCGGTTGCCCCTCCCGTTGCCGCGTCCTCAGTCTGAGCGCGCGCGTCCTACCGCTACCTCCGTTCCTGACGGTCCCCCCCTCCAAGGATTCCTCCCACTCACCTCTTGCCTCCTCGTAGTCGGACCACTGCGCCCAGACCGGATGCTTTCGTCCTCCGAGGATTCTCCGCTGGTGTAGCGTCCCCCGCCTCTCCTACCAGTCCGTCTGCCGCTCCAGTCCTGGTTGTTGATATCCATGGGCTCGTGCTGTGGTTCCCTTCTGTTCGGTCGGGGGTTGCGCCTTGGACATTCTCTCGCAACGTGCCCCTGCCTGCCGCACTCGTAGCACCTCGTGAGCTTACATTGGGCCGCTACGTGACCCGTACGATTGCATTCGTAGCAACGGCGCCCAGGCTTCCGCCTCCCGTCCTCAAAGCCTTTGCTTGGTCGCTTTTCGAAGCCTCCGTTAGTGTTATTCCTCCTCGTAATACTGCGTTGCCGCCTTCTCGGTGATCTCACTTCCGTCCATTCCGCTTCCGGTTTTTCGAAGTGGGTTTCGTTCCGCTCCCTTGCATCGACCAGGTCGTGGGCCCATTCGATAAAATTGCGGTCTCTGGGCAGTGATCCCGGACGGTCCACATAATGGTTTAGTTGCACCTTTAGCACACCCCTTAGAAACTCCATCTTCTGGGCTCCTTCCGCCTGGCCGCATGTTTCCACCATCTTCTCCGTCAGTCTATTGTATAACACCAATAACTTTTCGGCGAACTCGCCCTCCGATTGGCCCTGGGTTCTACGTTCTTTAAACAAATAGAAAACATCCTCTTCCGGGGTCCACCTGCTACCGCCGTATAACTTTTTGAGCCCTATCTTCAGCGTCTCCTAGGAGACCGTCAAATCGAGCTGTACGGCGTTTAAAACCCGCCGCGAGATACGACCAATCAAAGAGGCTTCCAATATTCTTACGTCAGACTCCATCAACTTGCCTGACTCCTGTCTGGTGGTAATCAAAGTTTTAATCTGGTCACCACCTTTGATAAAGTGTTCGAGGTCACCTACTACACCTGTGAACGGTTCTAACTGGCTAATTACCTCGTGAATAAATGCCGAGTTCTGCGTCCTTATCTTAAGCAACTCGATCTGTGTGTTTTCGGTCCCCTTCGATAGCTGCGTTTCTAGTTTCTGAAGCTCCGCTTCCAATTTCTGTCTCTCCACCGCAGCCTGAGCAAGTTGGTACTCCAGCTTTTTCAATTCTTCTTCCATTGTAATTGTTATCCGTTAATTTATTAGAAGCTTGTGTGGGTTCTCCTAGTGATTTTTTCCGAAATTCACGATACTATTAGCCGCGCGATAAAATTCGGAATTCCTCCCGGGTTTCGGCACCACTTACGATTAGACTGAAAGGCTGGTCGAAAAAAAGGGTTTTAGGGCATAGTAACAGTACACAGGTTCGTGAGCAACTGACTTTATTATTTACTTCATCCCATATATATATAGTAACAGTTTGTTTTCATTTACAATGCTTTGTTAATCCTATTAGTAACATAATTCTTATTATTGTTTATGGCTTATACACAGCTAACTTATATATATATATATATATATATATATATATATATATATATATATAGCTGTAGTAGATGATGCGACATATCTTATTTATGCCGACAAAAGAAAGAATGAGGAATAAGGAAATTAAAAAAAACGATAGTTTCAGCTTAAATTAGTGCCACATGAGTTTGCCCTCAGGCCAATGATTAAATGTGGGAGAGCTATATAGGTATAAAAAAAACAAAAAAAACAATGAGATGATTTTGAGTGATAAATCTTTTGATGGCTATATTTTTCTCATCCCTAAACATCCATTAAATTTGCAAAATGTTGCCTCATTAGTAATTTACTAGTATTAAGGATATAAAAAGTTGTGTTCTGGGGCTCGTAAGATATCTTAAATAAGGAACCTCAATCCAAGAATTACACAAAAAAAGTAATAATCGTTCAACTTTCTAATATGTTATACGTAATAAGAAAAAAAAAACATTTCTAATTCGACCTTAAATATTCATAAGAAACAAATAATAATTACTTCCATTTTGGAAAATAAATATTGACCATACTGAGATTTATAGAATGAGGTATTTCCGTATAAGAGTTCCCCATGGTGATAAAATTTTGCCGAGCGGCTGGGCAGTGAGGGAGAGAAAGCTAATAAAGGAAGGTTGATGGGGTAGGTACAGCTCGTGGGCCAAGAGGGCTGGGGTACGGGAGAAATGCAAAGACTGTTCCCATTGGCTAGAAAACTGGCGTCAGGGCTCCTTCATTATAACATTAGCTGGATCAATGGGGCTAAGGCTTTAATCATCTAAAAGCCTAATTCTTCGGAAGGGCTCAGTTTTCCCAGAAGACACCAAAAGGAGATATAATTCATTAACTTATTGGCATCGTCACCAATCTACCCTTTCTTCCAGTTGATATTGTAAAGTTGAAATACAATAATTCTGTTTAAGTCGATAAAAGAATACACAGAAAAGTGTAAATATATATATATATATATATATATATATATATATATATATATATATATATATATATATATATATATATATATATATATATATATATATATATATATAAGTTATGATTCGACTGAAGAAATAACAACACAGCTTGTGGGAATGAAGTGGTTTTATTTCGAACTCTTACATAAGTTTTCTACACTGTATTAATACAACACTTTTGTAACCTCACCTTTTGTTTATATACAATTCTCTATATTAACATGTGTTTTAACAACATGTGTTTAAAACAATTATTTAGCTTATCTAAAGAATAATCTTATATACATCCTCCCTTAGTTAACTCCCTCCCTCCAGTTCCTTCATATGGAGGAACTAAAAAAAATATTAACAAAAGAAAAAAAAATAAAGAAAGGTTAACTTAACTTAATAATAAAAATTATTTGGAACAAAAAAAAAATAGAATAAAAAGGTTACACTGATCTTAATGACATCACTTAATTGGCAATAGAAACAGAAATGTCCAATTCTTAGTCTACAAATTATTCTAAACGTAATACACTTATAATTAATAGAATAATCACAAATAGGTTTACAAAATAAATCTGAATGTTTCAATTTTTGACTCTCACAATAATTGTAATTATTTGTAATTACACGTAAAAATAATACAATCTTATTATCGTGACCTCTTGTGCTGAGCGTAACCGCCCGGCTCGAGTTCCGACACTATATGGGGTACGCGAAGTTCTTCTAAGTGAACCGTTCGTGACTGAAAGGATATGTTACGTCCCGGATGGTAAACAAATTGTTTTCTCTTATTGTTATCACTTTATAGGGACCCTCATAACGCGCAGCTGTTTTATTCCTGGCGGTTCTTAATCGCCTATATACAACAGTACCCAGCGCCAACGGACCCTTCTTATAAACTACAGATCGGTTATTTGCTCTATCCACTCGAGCCTGTTTTTTTTCGAATCATCCTTTCTCTAATCTTTGCCCACGTCCCTTGACGATCTATTCTCGCCCTGAATAGATTTGCCTTTAGGTCAGTACTATTGGCCGTGATTAAGTCACCTCTGTCACGCCGTCTTTGGCCAAAAACGATTTCAACGGGGGATAATCCCGTCGATGCGTGTATCTTGTTATTATATGCGATCATCGCGCGCGGCATAGCGTCGTATGGGTCAAGATTTCGTCCCAATTTAAATAAGCTAAGGTGTTCCCCTAATGTGTTATGTAGCCGTTCCACACTGCCTCTACCCTTAATATGATGCGGAGTGTTCAACCGCCACGTGATACCCAAGTTTTGCTTTCGTCCCGAATTAGTGAATTATCAAATTCTCTTCCGCAATCCGATACGATATCGTCGGGCACACCGTACGTCGCACACCATTGTAATATTCCCTCCCATATTGCCCTAGGTGTTTTCGCTTCAATGGGGTAGGCCATTGCGATTTTGCTGAACGTATCTATCGCCGTTAACCACGATTGCCCTTCATTTGAATATATATCAATTTGTACTGATCGCAGAGGTTCAGTCGCGGTGGGTGTGGCTACCTGCTGTGCTACCGGGGGTTGGCGATCATACTTTGCTTGCTGGCATACTTCGCACTGCGTAATGCACTCACGTACGGTTCGGCCCATATTCTTCCAGTAGTATAATAATTTTAACGCACGCAGTGTCTCTTCTATTCCCCTATGGTTCGTTTTCCCCGTGTGATGTTCAGTAACAAGTTTTAATTGCGCCGTTGGATCGGCGATCGTCTCCACTTGCCTTAAACATCGAATTAAGAGATACCCCATTCCTACTCTTTCCTGCCTCCACAACCTCTTTAATTTGTCCAGGATTATCCGATTTCCTAAATACACGTAACAGTTGCGGCCGGGTTTGCTGAATTCCGCGAAGATTCGTTCCAGTTCGGCTTCGTTTATTGATGCAGGCGTACGGACTATTATAGTTGCCAAACCCTCATACACGCTCCTCCGCGTTTCCGTTCCAGATTCCAGCTTTGACTTAATTATTATCTGAAGTTTCTTATCATTGACAATCTCATCTATTTCAGGTAGTTCCTGTTGTCTATCCGTCGAGATGACGTTTTCCTCCGATTCACTGTCAACTGGTGAGCCTTCGTGCTCACTTTGCGTCCATTCTCGCGATCTTAGTGCTAACGGTTCCACGGGAGTATTTTCTTCCTCGATTGCATTCACTATTAAATCTCGTGATAACCAATCGGCCACGACATTTTCGACTCATTTTTTGTGCACCGTATTGAAGTTATATGCCGCGAGACGTTCTTTCCATCGCGGTACCCGTGCTGATGATTCTTTAAGTGTACCTAGGTATATTAGAGGTTTGTGGTCAGTTAACAACTCGAACCATCTCCCGTATAGGTATGGACGAAAATGTTCTACCGCCCACATTACTGCTAGAAGCTCTCGTTCTATAGCGCTGTATCGTCTTTCAGCATCGTTTAGTTTCCTGCCCGCGTATGCTATGGGTTTTTCACCTTCTTCAAAATTCTGTGATAGGACCGCCCCGATAGCGACCTCACTTGCATCCGTGCTAATTTTGAATATTCTATTAAAATCAGGAAATGCTAACAACGGTCTCGTGGTAAGAATCTCTCTGCATTTCTTGATACTTGCTAAATGTTCAGCGCTTAGTTGAAATCGCTTCCCTTTTTTCAAAATTTCGGTTAATGGGTGCGTTAATTCCGCTATACCAGGAATGAATTTTCTGTAGTAATTTATCATTCCCAAAAACCGCCTGACCCCTCGAACGTTTTTAGGTAATGGTGCTTCTCGGATGTCTTTTACGCGCTCCTGATCTGGTTGCACCCCTCTCCTTGAGACTATGTGGCCCAAAAAACGGATTTCGCGTAATCCAAATTCGGATTTTTCACGTGATAATTTAAGTCCAAATTCACGTAACCTGTTAAAGACTTGTCGCAGGTGGTTTACATGTTCCTCTTCAGATTTACTAAAGACAATTAAATCGTCCATGTAAACCTGGGAAAAGTCTTCGCCCAGTCCCCTCTGTAGCTCATCCATGAGACGCTGGAAGGTTAGTGGGGCCCCCTTTAACCCAAAAGGCATCCGAACAAATTCAAAGTGGCCTCGCTCCCATGAAAATGCCGTCTTCTCTACATCATCCTCGGCCATTTTAACTTGGTGATACCCGCTCTTGAGGTCTAACGTACTGAAAACGGTTGCACCCGAAAGACGATCGAGTATGTCTTCGACCCGCGGGAGGGGGTACCGCTCGTCTTTTGTTGCCTCGTATAACTTCCGGTAATCCACTACCACTCGATACTGTTTCGCCCTTTCGCCCTGCCCACCTTGCTTCTTCCCGACTACCCATAATGGACTATTAAATGGAGAGTTACTGGGTCTGATTATTCCCTGCTGAAGGAGTTCCCCTAACTGCTCCCCGATGACATCCCTCATAGCTTGAGGATATCGCCTATCCTGAACATATATTGGGGCTTCCGTTTTTAGATGGATACGATGTACAGTTTTCCCTGTGGTTGGTAAAAACTCATTTTCGCGGTAAAACAGTTCTTTGTTCTGTTCTACCAATTGTGCTATCGCTTCCTTTACGCACTCTATTGCCCCGATTTTGATAGTTTCGCTATTTCCCTCCGTTGTGGTTTGGTATTGTCGCTTTCCTATAATGTAACTCCAAGATTTGCGGCTAACTCTCATCTTTAGACCCGTTCGCTGGAGGATATCACATCCTACAATTAAATCGTATCCCGGCATTAATTCTTCGATGACGTGAACCTTTATCCGCGAATTTATCCCTGCTAATTTATAGAGGTTCAATGAAGTTTCTCCTAAAGTTTGGCATCTACCACTAACCGTGGACACGAAACAGTTACACAGCTTGCGCTCGCCCCAAATACTCAGTTTCTCAGCCCCTCTTTTACTTATTAATGAATTAGTGCTTCCCGTATCGATTAAAAATTTTATTCTCGAATCTCTTAACCTCGCCACGGGCAACCTAGTCCACCGTCCGCTTGTCCCACTATTATTGATTATTAAAGTACTCGATTGGTTGCCCCTCCCGTTGCCGTATCCTCAATCTGCACGGTTGCGCCCCGGCGTTATTTCTTTTACGGAAGGACCTCCCCTCCAAGGACTCCCACTACTTACCTCGGGTTTCCTCGTAGCCGGGCTGCTGCGCTCAGAACAGACGCTCTCTTCTTCCGAAGAGTCCCCGCTGGTGTAACGCTTGCCGCTCCTGCTGTCTGGCCGCCTGCCGCTCCAATCCTGATTATTGACCTCCATTCGTTCGTGTTGCTGATCCCTCCTATTTGTTCGTGGGTTGCGTCTTGGGCATTCCCTTGCAAGATGGCCTCGCCTAACGCAATCGTAGCACCTTGTGAGGTTGCACTGGGCTGCTATGTGGCCGGTTCGGTTGCATTCGTAGCAGCGCCGTTCTGGTTTCCTCCTCCTTTCATCTGGGCCTCTACCTGAGCGCTTTTCGAAATTCCAGGTGTTGGTAGACTGCCTGAGAGGACTTTGGTGTCTTCTCCTCAGTGATTTTACCTTTGTCCACTCTGGTTCCGGATTCTCAAAACGGGCTTCGTTACGCTCTCTGGCATCAATAAGATCGTGGGCGCACTCTATGAAATCCCGGTCTCTTGGAAGCGAGCCTGGACGATCCACGTAGTGGTTGAGTTGCACTTTTATGACACTCCTTATGAACTCCAATTTTTGGGCTCCCTCTGATTGGCCACAGGCTTCTACCATTTTTTCAGTAAGTCTGTTATATGCAATAAGCAGTTTTTCAGCAAATTCACCCTCGGATTGCCCTTGACTTCTTCGTTCCTTAAGCAAATAATATACATCCTCTTCCGGGTCCATCTTCCTCCGCCATATAATTTCTTTAGCCTTACTTTTAGCGTATCCCAGGAGTGTGTCAAATCGCCTTGAATGGCATTTAAAACCCGCCTCGATATACGACCGATTAGAGACGTCTCGAGAAGACTCACGTCGGAATCCAGTAGTGTACCCTCTTCTCTTCGGGACACTATCAGATTCTTTATCTGATCACCTCCCTTGATGAAATGGTCAAGATCGCCTATTTCTCCGGTAAAAGGTTCTAGTTGACTAATTACTTCATGGATAAACGCTAAATTCTGCGTTCGTATCTTAAATAGTTCTAGCTGCATAGTGTCTGTCGCCTTGGTCAGCTCAGATTCTAACTTCGAGTGTTTTACCGCAGCCTGAGCCAGTTCATATTCAAGTTTTGCTAGTTTTCTTCTCCCATAATTATGTTAGATTTTGAGATCACTAACTACTTAAATGAACTTGACTATACCTCAGAAATCTTCGAGTTTCGGCACCAGTTATGATTCGACTGAAGAAATAACAACACAGCTTGTGGGAATGAAGTGGTTTTATTTCGAACTCTTACATAAGTTCTCTACACTGTATTAATACAACACTTTTGTAACCTCACCTTTTGTTTATAACAATTCTCTATATTAACATGTGTTTTAACAACATGTGTTTTAAACAATTATTTAGCTTATCTAAAGAATAATCTTATATACATCCTATATACAGTTAACTTATATATATATATATATATATATATATATATATATATATATATATATATATATATATATATATATATATATAACTTACGATTAGACTGAAAGAATGATCGAAAAAAAAGGGGTTTTAGGGCATAGTAACAGTACACAGGTTCGTGAGCAACTGACTTTATTATCTACTTATCCAATATATATAGATACGGTTTGTTTTTATTTACAATGCTTTGTTAATCTTATTAGTAACACAGTTCCTATTATTGTTTATGGCTTATACTCAGCTAACTCCCTCCCTCCAGTTCCTTCGTATGGAGGAACTTATAAATAAAAATAAAAATAAAAAAATAGAACATAAAACGCAAACTCAAACACTTTCAGCAGAAGAAGAAAAAATAAAATAATAATACACTAGGTAGCAGATTCACTTGCTTAACATACTTATACCTAAAAAAACAAATACAGATATCCTAAAATATAATAACTTAACCTATCTACAATGGATTTTAACAACAACAAAAAAAACATTTTTCACTCTACTTGTAAACGCTATT
Organism: Nezara viridula; assembly: GCA_928085145.1. Taxonomy (NCBI): domain Eukaryota; kingdom Metazoa; phylum Arthropoda; class Insecta; order Hemiptera; family Pentatomidae; genus Nezara; species Nezara viridula. The sequence continues at coordinate 192,697,529 of OV725078.1, read as the reverse complement.
TAACAGAAATTACTCAATACCGCAAAAACATAAAAAAAAATGGAAAGTACGAAAAGAAAAACTTCCTAGCCCCGAGATGGTCCAGGCTGGGCGCCGCCGTCCGACTCGTTTTCTGGCATAATCTGAGGTACCCGAAGCTCTTCAAGGTGTACCGTACGTGACCGAAACGGGTAATTTACATCCCTGATAGTAAATAGGTTATTCTCCCGTATGGTGATGACTTTATAAGGTCCCTCATACCTCGCGGCTGTTTTAGTGCGAGCGGTGCGTAATCGTCTATACACTATGGTTCCCAGCGCTAACGGGCCCTTTCTATAAACTATGGGTCGGTTATTTGCCTTAGCCACCCGGGTTTGCTTCTCACGAATTAATTTCTCTCGTACCTTCTCCCACATTGTTTGCCGCCTTACTCTTGCCTGATACATGGTAGCTTTAAGGTCGTTATTGTTAGCCGTGATGAGATCTCCTCTATCCCGGCTTCTCTGTCCGAACACTATTTCGACTGGTGATAATCCCGTCGCGGCGTGAATGGTATTATTGTAGGCTATGACAGCGCGTGGCATAGCATCGAATGGATCGAGGTCACGACCTAACTTGAGCAACCGTAAGTGTTCCCCTAAAGTATTGTGGAGCCGTTCCACGGCGCCCCTTCCCTTAATATGATGTGGGGTGTTCAAACGCCAATTGATGCCCAATATCTTGCTCTCATCTCGAATTCGCGAGTTATCGAACTCTCTCCCGCAATCTGAGACGATTTCGTCTGGGACACCGTAAAATGCGCACCATTGCAAGATTCCTTCCCAAACTGCCCCAGGGGTTTTTGACTCAATGGGATAGGCCATAGCAATTTTACTGAACGGGTCTATTGCCGTTACCCATGATTGTCCCTCGTTGGAATAAACGTCTACCTGTATGGATCGCAGGGGTTCTATAGCGGTAGGGGTGATTACTTGTTCGGCTACCGGAGGTTGACGATCGTACTTTGCTCTTTGGCACACCTCGCACTGCGCTACGCAGTCCCGTACGGTACGGCCCATACCTTTCCAATAATAGAGCAATTTCAATGCACGAAGAGTCTCCTCTACTCCCCGGTGATTTGTTTTCCCAGAATGGTGCTCCGCTACTAGATTCCGTTGTGCCGCTGATTCTGTAATCGTTTCTACCTGGCGTAAACACCGCACTAACGAGTACCCCATTCCTATCCTTTCCTGGCGCCATAACCGCTTCAATTTCTCCGCAATCATCCGATTACCCACATAGACATAGCAATTCCGTCCTGGGTTACTGAATTCCACGAATATACGTTCTAACGCGTTTTCATCTATAGATGCGGGGGTGCGCACTAATATAGTTGACGAACCTTCATACGTGCTCGCCCTGGTTTCTATTCCGGAGTCCTGCTTTGATTTTATAATGATCTGCAGTCTTTTATTGTTAATTATTTCGTCTACTTCAGGCAGTTCCGCGGGTCTGTCCGTCGGTGTAGCAATTTCCTCGGCCTCACTCTGGACTAAGGGAATCTCTGGTCCGCCTTCCGCCCACTCGCGTAGATATCGTAGCGCGAATGGTTCTGTCGGGACCTCCTCGTCCTCGATCGCGTTTACTACTAGGTCTCGTGACAACCAATCGGCGACCGCGTTGTCGACGCCCTTTTTATGTATTACGTGGAAGTCGTAAACCGCTAGACGCTCCTTCCACCGTGATACCCGTGCAGAAGATTCTTTAAGAGTTCCGAGGTGCAATAAAGGCTTATGATCGGTCAGTAACTGAAACCGTCTCCCGTAAACGTATGGTCGGAAGTATTCCACAGCCCATACTACCGCCAAAAGCTCACGCTCGATCGCACTATAGCGTTGTTCTGCTTCATTCAACTTCCGTCCCGCGTATGCTAGAGGTTTCTCGCCACCTTCGAAATTCTGAGAGAGCACGGCCCCGATAGCTACCTCGCTGGCGTCTGTGGTGATTTTGAACATTTTAGCGAAATCGGGGAAAGCTAGTAGTGGCCGAGTGGTCAAAATCTCCCGGCATTTCTTAATGCACGCTAGCTGGTCTGGACCTAATTGAAACCGTCTCCCTTTTTTCAATGTTTCGGTCAATGGATGCGTGAGTTCCGCTATCCCGGGTATAAACTTGCGATAGTAATTTATCATACCCAAAAATCGCCTAACCCCACGGGCGTTCTTAGGTAAGGGTGCTTCCAGGATGGCCTTTACCCGCTGCGGGTCCGGCTGTACCCCGTTCCGCGAGACCACGTGTCCTAGAAACTTGATTTCTCGTAACCCAAATTGAGATTTTTCTCGAGATAACTTTAGGCCGAATTCGCGCACCCTGTCAAAAACGCGTTTGAGATGTTGCACGTGGTCCTCCTTAGTTCCACTAAAAACGATGAGGTCATCCATATAGACCTGTGAGTAAGATTCGCCCAGTCCTCGCTGTAGTTCGTCCATAAGGCGTTGGAAAGTCAGTGGGGCCCCTTTCAGCCCGAACGGCATTCGAACGAATTCGAAGTGTCCCCTTTCCCACGAAAAGGCCGTCTTACCGATATCCTCCTCGGCCATCCGGACCTGGTGATACCCGCTCTTTAAGTCCAGCGTGCTAAAAATAGTCGCCCCTGACAGTCGATCCAGAATATCCTCGACCCGAGGAAGAGGATACCGCTCGTCCTCAGTCGCCTCGTTCAGTTTCCTATAATCAACTACGACTCGATACTGTTTCGCGTTGCCGCCCTGCTTCTTTTCTACCACCCACAGAGGGCTATTAAAGGGGGAATTACTCTGTCTAATAATGCCCTGCTTAAGAAGTTCCGCCAATTGTTCTCCGATAATTTCTCTCATGGCTTGCGGGTAACGCCGATTTTTAACGTAAACTGCGGCTTTCGACTTCAGATTTATTCTATGAACCGTTCGACCCGTGGTTGGTAGGTACTCGTTTTCGTGGTAGAATAAATCCTCGTTTTGCGCGACTAAGTTCGCCAGCGAGTCTTCGATGCAATCCACGGCCCCGACTTCCATGAGTCCTCTACTTCCTATCATCTTTACCTCGTAGTATCGTTCCCCTATTTTATACCGCCATGTTTCGTCCCTATTCTTAATTTTAAACCCAACGTGATTTAAAATGTCACACCCGACTATCAGATCCTGACCCTGCATCAACTGCGAAATGATGTGTATCGTGATCCGCGAGTCACGTCCCGTGAGTTCCTTGAGGTCAAAAAGTGTCTCCCCCAGCGTCTGACCCCTGCCATGAATCGTTGACACCGCACAGTCGCATCGTTCCCGTTTCGCCCAGATTCCCAGTTTCTCCGCCGCCCCTATATTGATCAAGGAATTCGTACTCCCCGTGTCAATGAGAAATTTGATGCCGGATTCTCTCAGTCTCGCCACGGGCAACCTTGTCCGCTGTCCTGTATTCGCGCTGTTGTTAATAATTAAACCCCCCGGTCGGTTGCCCCACCCGTTGTCGCGTCCTCAGTCCGAGCGCGCGCGTCCTACCGCTACCTCCGTTCCTGACGGTCCCCCCCTCCAGGGATTCCCTCCACTCACCTCTTGCCTCCTCGTAGTCGGACCGCTGCGCCCCGACCGGATGCTTTCGTCCTCCGAAGATTCTCCGCTGGTGTAGCGTCCCCCGCCTCTCCTGCCAGTCCGTCTTCCGCTCCAGTCCTGGTTGTTGATCTCCATGGGCTCGTGCTGTGGTTCCCTCCTGTTCGGTCGGGGGTTGCGCCTTGGACATTCTCTCGCAACGTGCCCCTGCCTGCCGCATTCGTAGCACCTCGTGAGCTTACATTGGGCCGCTACGTGACCCGTTCGATTACATTCGTAGCAACGGCGCCCAGGCTTCCGTCTCCCGTCCTCAAAGCCCTTGCTTGGTCGCTTTTCGAAGCCTCCGTTATTGTTACTCCTCCTCGTAATACTGCGTTGCCGCCTTCTCGGTGATCTCACTTCCGTCCATTCCGCTTCCGGTTTTTCGAAGCGAGTTTCGTTCCGTTCCCTCGCATCGATCAGGTCGTGGGCGCACTCGATAAACTCGCGGTCTCTGGGCAGTGATCCCGGACGGTCCAAATAATGATTTAGTTGTACCTTAAGCACGCCCCTTAGAAACTCAATCTTCTGGGCTCCCTCCGCCTGGCCGCATGTTTCCACCATCTTCTCCGTCAGTCTATTGTATAACACCAATAGTTTTTCGGCGAACTCGCCTTCCGATTGGCCCTGGGTTCTGCGCTCTTTAAACAGATAAAAAACGTCCTCTTCCGGGGTCCACCTGCCACCGCCGTATAGCTTCTTGAGCCGTATCTTCAGCGTCTCCCAGGAGACCGTCAAATCGCCCTGTACGGCGTTCAAAACCCGCCTCGAGATACGCCCAATCAAAGAGGCTTCCAATATTTTTACGTCAGACTCAAGCAACGTGCCTGACTCCTGTCTGGCGGTAATCAAAGTCTTAATCTGGTCACCGCCTTTGATAAAGTGTTCGAGATCACCTACTACACCTGTGAACGGTTCTAACTGGCTAATTACCTCGTGAATAAATGCCGAGTTCTGCGTCCTTATCTTAAGCAACTCGATCTGCGTGTTTTCGGTCGCTTTCGATAGCTGCGTTTCTAGTTTCTGACGCTCCGCTTCCAACTTCTGTCTCTCCACCGTAGACTGAGCAAGTTGGTACTCCAGCTTTTTCAATTGTTCTTCCATCGTAATTGTCGCGATTAGAAGCTTGTGTGGGTTCGCCTAGTGATTCTTCCGAAATTCGCGATACTATTAACCGCGCGGTAAAATTCGGAATTCCTCCCGGGTTTCGGCACCACTTACGATTAGACTGAAAGAATGATCGAAAAAAAAGGGGTTTTAGGGCATAGTAACAGTACACAGGTTCGTGAGCAACTGACTTTATTATCTACTTATCCAATATATATAGATACGGTTTGTTTTTATTTACAATGCTTTGTTAATCTTATTAGTAACACAGTTCCTATTATTGTTTATGGCTTATACTCAGCTAACTTATATATATATATATATATATATTTATATACATAGGGTTAAGTGGTGAAACTGCAATGAACTAAGGACCTCAAAAGAAGAAAATTTTTTCTGAAGGTATTTAGGTGTAAATATCTCCTAAACAAAGCGTTAGCGGACATACCTTCAGAGGTAATTTTTTTCTTGTTTTGAGGTCCTTAGTTCATTTTTGTAGTTTGGCCACTTAACCCTGAAACACACTGTATAATCTGTTTAAAATAAAAATAAATTCATAAAAATCATACTTATATGATTATATAATATTTCAGAGGTTATACACGCTAAGGTATGTATTTATAATAACTATTTTTATTTTTTCGTTTCCCAACTATAAACTATAAACAACTATAAAAGAAAAACTGAATGAGGGATTCTTTTTAAATAAAGTATTGTGTAAGTTTTTTAGACCATGGTGCCCAACAAGGTGGGTCTACTTACCGCACTTGTGCTGGGTAATATGTCTCTTATGAAAAATTTCACAAAATATGTTAATTAAACTTTCAGTTGAGCAAATTTAACAAACATAGAATATTTGCTTAATATTATTATTGAATAGAATACTATTGAATAAACATATAATAATAAAAGGTATTGTGATGAGGGAACTATATTGGAGACTTGGGGCTGCTAACAACCCCTCCCATGGCTACACTCAGGTGACGCAACAGTATCAAGGTTAGGAAAACTGATTGAGGAACCAACTCAAACTGTCTTCCATTAAAACACAGTCAAATGAGAAAGGGAAGCTTATAGGAGGAACAATAATTCACCTTTACTTGGGTAAATCCCCACGAGGAGGTAACGCATTTACTGATGCATTTTCTGTGTAAACAATTGGCTCAACGCTTATGTAAACTACCTTGTGTAGTTCAGTAACGAGGGGTCGTTCATTGTCAATTTACCGCCAATCATATGAATCGATTTACATACTTATTTCTATGCAGTGAGGAATTCTTGGGAGTGACGTTACCGACCTGATACCCTCCTGGGGTTTACGGCTTGCTGGAACAGGGGATGTATATATATGTAATATTGAATTTTGATAGATTTTTTATATATTTATAACAGATTGTACCAATTTTAGAAAATATTTACAAGGTTGCATTCTCGCGGATTATTTAATTTATGGATGTAGATCCATGGATGATAGACAGTCCAGTATAGAAGATCAGCTTTATTTATTTATTTTTTCCTGACATTCATCTTAAAGGTATTGAGAATTGCTTAAAAATTATTCCACAAAACTTATTTTTTTTAAATTAAAATAAAATCTGGGCCAATGTGTTTTGGTCTTCTCAAGTTAAAAGTTATAATAAATGTGTTAAAGAGGTAGTACACCTGAAGTTCTTTTCCAATGATAGCCACACTTTGCTATTATATCTCTAGTAATAACAAATAAAATATTAATTGATTAAGGAATAAGTTGCACAATACATTGAAATTCTCATATAATCATTTGCTATTGCAATAATCCTCGCTTTATAATTGCTTTTAGATATTTACCTCCCCCACCCCCCTCAAGGGTTTGTAATTGAAGTGGAGGCTATATCTAATGGATGGCCCCTTCTTTGTTCCTAGCAGACAATGCACAATTAGTTTCGGTTATTGGCGCTATTGATAGTACATAAAGTGTTGTTAAATATAGCATTTCCAAGTCAATTTCAACCTTTTCCAAGTCAAATTCAACCTTTTCCAAATCAAATTAAACTTTTTCCAAGTCAAATTCAACCTTTTCCATTTCAAATTAAACCTTTTCCATTTCAAATTCAACCTTTTTTTATTTATTTAATTATCTTTAATTTTTCGATGCGTGGGTCTGTTATCGTATGAGTAGTTTTTTAAAATAACCTCCTTTTTAAGATTACGTGACTGCGTTTCGAATTATTTAAGTTTTTTTGACTTATTCGATATAAGGGTGTATTTTTATGTTTCCCGATCAGTAAATTTTTAAAATGACATCTATTTTATGTTTACGCCACTGTGTTTTGATTTATTTAAGTTTTTAGAATTTATCCAATATAAAGGTCTACTTTTTTGTTTCCGGAGCCGTAGATTTTGAAAACGACCTCCATTTTAAGATTAGGCCACCGCGTTTCGACTTATTTGAGTTTTTCGGATATTTTTCATATGAGGGTGTATTTTTATGTATCCGGAGCTGTAGATTTTGAAAATGACCTCCATTTTAAGATTAGGCCACCGCGTTTCGACTTATTTGAGTTTTTCGGATATTTTTCATATGAGGGTGTATTTTTATGTTTCCGGAGCTGTAGATTTTGAAAATGACCTCCATTTTATGATTACGCCACTGCGTTTTGACTTATTTAAGTTTTTCGAATTTATCCAATATTAAGGTCTACTTTTATGTTTCTTGAGCCGTAGATTTTGAAAATGACATCCATTTAATGATGACGCCATTGCATTTTGACTTATTTAAGTTTTTCGAATTTATCCAATTTAAAGGTCTACTTTTATGTTTTCGGAACCGTAGATTCTGAAAATGACCTCTATTTTATGATTACGCAACTGCGTTTCAACTTATTTAAATTTTTAGAATTTAACAAGTATAAAGGTCTAATTTTATGTTTCTGGAGCAGTAGATTTCCCCCATTTTGTAAATGACCCAATTTAAAGTTTATGCCACTGTTTTGGATTATAAAAGTTTTTTTTTTACTTTTTCGGTATAAGGATCTACTTATATGTTATCCGAGACGTATTGAAATTTTTCTAATCTTTAATATTTAAATTTATCTAATATTTAAGCTCCATTTTATGATTAAGCCGCTGCATCTTGATTAATTAGGCTTCATTTTGGTTTTTTTCAATACAAAGTTTCATCAATATGTTTTCGAGTATGAATAAATAAATAAATATTATGAAGCTAAAGTTAAATTAACCACAGAATACAAACTAAAAAGCCGAAAAGCAACTGGTAATAAATTTAACCTTCCGTATTCAGATTTTTCAGCTAATTGTTCGAAATCTTATAATTTTGTGATAGGAGACCACAACATTAAAAAAGATAACTAAAATTAAATTAAAAATGAGACAATACATATTTTACTTATTTTGATTAGATATTTTTATTTATTTATTGAAAAATAAATTAATCCTTCGTATTATGTTTTTTATTCGAAGGAAAAATCAAAAACACTTAACAAAACCGAAACACAGTGGCCTAATCTTAAAATGTAAGTCGTTTTAAAAACTAAGGCTCCGGCATCATAAAAGTAGACCTTTAAATTGGATAAATTCGAAAAACTTGAATAAGCCGAAACGCAGTGGCGTAATCTTAAAATGGAGGTCATTTTCAAAATCTACGACTCCGGAAACATAAGAATACACTCTTTTATGATAAAAATTCGAAACACTTAAAGAAAACGAAATGCGGTGGCCTAATCTTAAAATGGAGGTCGTTTTCAAAATCTACAGCTCCGGAAACATAAGAATACATCCTCATATGAAAAATATCCGAAAAACTCAAATAAGTCGAAACGCGGTGGCCTAATCTTAAAATGGAGGTCATTTTCAAAATCTACAGCTCCGGAAACATAAAAATACACCCTCATATGAAAAATATCCGAAAAACTCAAATAAGTCGAAACGCGGTGGCCTAATCTTAAAATGAAGGTCGTTTTCAAAATCTACGGCTCCGGAAACATAAAGTAGACCTTTATATTGGATAAATTCTAAAAACTTAAATAAGTCAAAACACAGTGGCGTAAACATAAAATGGATGTCATTTTCAAAATTTACTGATCGGGAAACATAAAAATACACCCACATATCGAATTTGTCAAAAAAACTTAAATGATTCGAAACGCAGTCACGTAATCTTAAAATGGAGGTTATTTTCAAAACTAGGTACAGGGCAGCATAATACTAGTCCCTAATAAATCCGAATAGGTACAATAAATCGATATCCGTAAGTGAAAATTCTACTTAGGAGAGCATAATAATAGACTTTCATATTGGAGGGGGGGAGGGGATGGCCATTATTTAAAAAAATATATAAAATTTACAAAAACTTAAAACATTAATTTGAAATGAAAACGGTTGAATTTGAATTGGAAAAGGTTTAATTTGAAATGGAAATGGTTGAATTGACTTGGAAAAAGTTTGATTTGATCTGGAAAAGGTTGAATTTGACTTGGAAAAGGTTGAATTTGACTTGGAAATAATTGAATATAACATAGAAATATCGCACTGAAAAAATCTAAAATGTTAAAATAAATGGATATGCAACTGCGTAATCAAATTTTTTTTTGTATTTTTTAAAAGCTATGCCGTCGATAATATAGTAAGTGACCTTCATTTCGAAAAAAATCTAAAATTGACAAAAATTCTAAAGTTGAATTTGAAATGGAAAAAGTTTAATTTGACTTGGAAAAGGTTGAATTTGAAATGGAAAAAGTTTAATTTGACTTGGAAAAGGTTGAATTTGATTTGGAAAAGGTTGAAATTGACTTGGAAATGCTATATAAACTAATTGAAAAGAATTTTCAAAAACAGGGTTCAGCTGACGGAAGCTAAAAGCCGAACTTATAATAAAAAATAATTATTTTAAAAGAATTGAGCTCATTAATCACACATGTTAGCGATCCTTCAGAAAATGATTCATTTCAACAAGCAATATTTATATCGTTAATGTTATTTATGATATTCACCATTTCGTAAGTCGAAGGAAAAATGATCATAGATAATAATATATTTTCATGAAACATCTAACTTTATTTATTAAACAATCTTGTGGGATGTGCCTATCACACAACTTGCGCTTATCATTCCAGCATAAATTAATTTTAAGCAAATTAATAAACTTAGTTGATATTTTGTTAACTAACTAACTATAAATTAATATTATAATTAATAATATTAATATTAGTATTATATTATAATATTATATTATAATTAATGTAACGGCAATCCTGTGCTCTAGAAACTTTTGGTTTGTCGAGCTGAAAATATATTTTAAATATATTAATGTTCCAAATTAGTTTCCATGGAAACATTTATGAATAATATAAAATTTACACACACACGCACACACACACACACACATACATATATATATATATATATATATATATATATATATATATATATATATATATATATATATATATATATAAATTGAAATAGAAAATCATCTTTATTCTGGGACTAGGTCCCTTGAGAATAACAATATTGTTTAAACCAATTGACAATAAATCTGGCCAGATGACCTATTATAATAAAGAGTAACTACAATCTAAGTAATAAAATGATTATATACATAGTTTTGGAGGATATATTAAGGAAAGCAGATGGGTATAAGGGTTACAATATTATAATATTGGTACAAAAAACAACAACATACTTAGAACAAAATAAAATTGGAAATAAATGCTAAATAAGTTTTATTCATTCATTCATTCATATGTGGCACGACATCCGGTTACCGAGACTGGGCCTCCTCCAAGAGCCTCCGCCAGTTGGCTCTGTCTTCTGCTGCAACTCTCCAGTTCCGTACACCAAGCAGGGTTCTCGCATAGGCCACGTTGTCCAACCATCTCGTCCTCGGCCTTCCTACCCGTCTTACGAGTAATAAGTTTAATAAATAAGTTTTATAGGTAACCAATTTTAGTGCTACATTATAATAAAAAGAAATAAAAATAAGAATTTACAAGCCTGGAAGAGTCGGCTGCCAAAATCGGTCTTATTATTAAAGCGTCCAAAACAAAATATATGTCCACCCTATCCTCACGTCTAACAAGGGAAAACCAAGCATGGCTGGAACAGCGTGGATTCCAGAAAGTTGACGAATTCGTATATCTTGGTTCATTGAAAGCAGTTGAGAAATCCTTGCTCAGATTTGAAAGGAGGATTATACGAAGGGTATTTGGAGGGGTCCAGGAAACACCACAGAATTGAAGGAGGAGAACGAATTTAGAAATAATGACGTTATTTAATGACTTGGTTGTGAGCCAATTCAACGTACTGGCAAGACTACGCTGGGCAGGACATGTCGCGCGGATGGAATGCACCCCCACAAAGAGCTATGAATGAGCCTGTGTTTGGAAACAGACGAGTGGGAAGACCATGTTTGCGCTGGCAAGACTGTGTGGCTGCTGATGCATGTAGACTACTTGGTGTCAGAAATTGGAAGGCTGCAGCAACTAACCGGAAGAACTGGAAATCCATGCTGTAGCAGGCCAAGTCTCGAATAATTGGGGTGTAGTGCGTTTTAATAATCTCTCTCTTTTATATTCCCTTTTGTGGTTCGTTATTTGTAATTTTTGTCTTCACTATGACTCCAAAAATTTCAAACGATGAACAGAAAGAGAAGTTGGCCAATCTTGAAGATCAATTAGAGGACTTAGCCAGTGATATTAGGACGACCACCGCAGTAGGGCTGAGTTTACCCACCGATCCAGGGTGAACATCTTTTTGGCTAGAACTTCCCGAATCGATGCCACATACAAGCGTTTTGAGGCCCTTTTTGTAGAAGTTAATTCTCTCGTGAGGAGATTAAACGTTCCGAGAGATAAATATAGCGAATTAAAGGAGGAAGTAAGCGACTCTTTCTACGAGGCATTGGCTCTTAAAAATAAAGCTAATAGTGACCCACCTAAATCAAACGTTGACAATTCCGCTACGAGTAGGGTTATGGGAGATATTTTTTTGCATCCACAGTTTCCAGCTATTAGCATCCCACATTTTTCCGGAGATATCGCGAGTTGGAAAGATTATAAGAAATGTTTAAATCTTTAGTAAATGAGAGGGACGATTTGGATAAGATCCAAAAAATTCACTATTTAAAATCGGCATTAAAGGGTTCGGCATTGCAAGCTACCTCCGCGATTTCCATATCTCCTTCTAGGTATACGCAAGCATGGGAAACGCTCAACAAAAGGTATAATAGCAAAAGGATTCAAGCCACCTTCTACCTTACGAGAATTTTGGTTCGCTTAGTGGTGGTAACCTCGCTAATTTGGAAAATTTCCCTTCGGTTGTTGTAGAAAGCGAGTCGGCACTTCTCAAGTTAGGGATAACCGATCTTCCCGGAATCGTGTTAAGCACTCTGGCACTTAAGCGGTTAGATACCAAAACTAGTGACGGCTTTGAGGGGGATACGGGTCTAAAGAGGAACTTCCGTCTTGGGAACGATTCGCGGATTTCGTTCAGAGACACGCCGTAAATTTGCAATCGGAGGCCCTTCTCTCTACTACGTTATCCGAAGCAGTGCACCCCGAGACCGGATATGGGAAACCATCGAGGCAGGTTTTGATGGCCACCGGTTCTTTAGATATCTCGGCAAAATGTCCAGTCTGTAAAGCAACTCACCGTGTATACGACTGTCCTCGGTTCAAAAAGCTCTCACCGCAACGGTGATGCGACCGTATAAAGGGTCTTAAACGTTGCATTAATTGTTTGGCTTCCGGATATTTCGTGAATAAGTGTACCTCTTGCGTATCTTGTCGGCTCTGTGGTAAAAGGCATGATTCCCCCCTACATTTTTTCGCTCTGGAATCTCGGTAAACGGAATCTAATAATTCGAAAACTGCACCACGTGGCTCTGTTGTAAGTTCCAAAAGTGCGTTTACCCCTCGTAATAACCAGAATACAGAATCTTCCGCTTCCCGTTCTTCGGTATCATCCTCTTACTCCAGCTCGAGTTAAATGTCCCATCGCGTATCGATAAAAACTCGCTCAGCACACCTCGTATCACAGCCATTTTCCAATGTACAACAGCTCCGCTTACTCACACCGAAAGCTCTGTGTCACCTACCTCTCCACCCGGAAGATGCTTCACGCCGCACCGAAATGTTTTGAGGGACAGTTCGTCAAAAATGTATCGGGTTCCATTCGTTACGGCGCTGGCGGCGGGAAACGATTCGTTCGACGATCAACCCCTCACCGGTCATAGCCCATAGTTTGACCTTAAGTCGTTAAAATCGTTTGTTCATCCCCTTGGTTTGGGCGGGATGGGCGGCAGGTTCTGTAACCAATTCTCGAATGATCATCTCCTCACCTGTCATTTATCCCAATATGGACTAAAGCCGTGCCGATCATTCACCCCTTTTTGCGATTTCGTTGGTTTGGTCAGGGTGGGCGGCAGATTTTATAACACTCCTGCACTTTTACTGGTAAACCCTTGTGTGGCAAATTCGTTTGTTGACCGCTTTCACGTTGTCTTTCCGTACGCAGTTCCATAGCTGTTGTACTCATCGTTCCTTATTCTCGTATGCCTCACCTCACCTGCGTTTTAGACAATAGTCCGAAACTTGAGATTTGCGCAAGTGTCTCGTTTCGAAGCTGTTCTATCCACCTTACCTTCCCATCCGATATATTCCAATCCTGCGTATTATTGAATTCACCCCGTGACACTGTCTGTACCGATCACCTCTTGTTCCTTTCCCTCCTATCTCATTTCTCTACCTCCTAAATGAGATCTCTAAAAATTTTATGAAATTTTGGTGGGTGGTATGTTAAGCTCATATCTTAATTTTTTTCTCACCACTCACCCCTTTTTAAATGTTGATAATGAAACGTTAATTTATTATTTTTTTTTTTGTTAAAAAACTGAGAGATAGTGTATAATATAATAATAATGTATCTCCCCTATAATGCATCTCAGTGTATATTGTTTATATATGTGGCTTTGTTCGCAACGTATTACCGCCTTTGTGTATATGCACCAGCCCAGCAGTAATACCCAGTCTTGGGGATTGAGGCATCAAAATAATGCGATAAAATTACCAAAAGTCAGTCTGGAGCGAACTTTCGTTTGTGTTGGATCCACGACATCTACCCATTGTTGGACATCTACCCCCACCATTTTACCAGCTCCAGGCTCACCTCACCTCACCTGGCACCAGCTTAGCGCCATTTTGCAGATTACAGCTTTGTCATCGCCATCGATCGAGATCGATATAGATATCGATTTCCCCACCATCGACTACCTTTGACATTAGCTGAACATCCAGGTAACCTCTTTGGAAGTATAGCCTCCAACTTGGGATAATTTCCGCTTTCTTCTCTCACCTTTACTAAGACAATTATAGTTTATTTAAATATTTTTCTACGCTAAATTAGTTTTATTCTTTTTGAACAGTTATTTTTTTCTCTTTCTTTATTTATAATTTTAGAAGTTGATTTTATTACTAATGTTTAATTTGGTTTTATTTTCTCAGAATATTATATTTATGTTTTATTTTTTGTCGTAACTTTTTACCATTGTTTATTTCAACTTTTGTATAAATTTATACCACTTTTTTTAATCAATAAATTGTAATCGTTCTAAAGAGGAATTCTTTATTTTTCATTATTGATTTCTTGAATATTTCTATTTTAAATATTTTGATGTGCATGTGTTTTTTCTTTAATGTTTTTCAGGTCTCATTTTTAGTCTTTTTTTTTTCCTTCTTTCCCACCATTCAAATTTTCTCGAATTTTATCTCGAATTATCTTTGAGGAAACTCAGCAGGGAGAGGTTTGTGTTTTAATTTTTAAATAACCCTGACCCCAACACTGACATTATCAATATCAAATTCACCTTTAAATGCTTTAAAATGAGCTAATGCAGTATTAGGCTCCCTTCTGTTATTATTCCTGCAATCTTATTGATGCTGAAATATTCTTCTTAGCAAAACTTAAAACGCTTTAATAATGTACTCCTTGGAAGAATGTATGGACCTTTATAGCCCTGGAGCCAGGCCATCAGGTTTCGTTGCAATTTACGAAATTGTATGTTATTCTGAGTAGAAAGAATCCGATGTAAGGATTATTAGGCCAGTAATTAATTTGAGAATCGAAAAAGAACATCCATTGCAAAAAATGTGAGACAAGTTTTAATTGGTATATATGGGTTTAGATATGTGAAAAACGAAATTGCTAACGCGGAAAAAACGTGCCACCAAGGGAAAACGATTCAAGTCAGATTATTTCGATATGTTTTTGTGTTTTTCACCTATAGCTCCTAAACGATGCATCAAAGAGAAAAATGTACACTTTATTAAATTATAGAACGTTAAATTTTGCCTCGAAAGAGTACATAAATTTTATATTTTTGTTACGTGGTAAGGTATAAATCTACGGTCAACCAAAGCTGATTTTAACTAAATTTCTCAAAAACTGATACAAAATTACTATAAATAGCCCTGTAACTTGGAAATGAGTTCCCTAAGAGGAAAAACCCATAGAATTAATGTTATAGAGCACCGAATTTAGCGTCCACTGAGTACTGATATTTTTATCGTAGGCCAATTATATATCTCCGATTGGAATTCGTATTTTATTTATGAAATTCGGTATCTTTCAAAACATCGTTTATCAAAATTCTTCGCTTCTGAGAGGTGGAAAAGAGGCTTATACTGCATGTAACAGACTTTAAACAAAATTAACTCAGAAGAATAGACACCCATACTGTTGAAATATTAAAAATCACGTTTATCTTTACTACCGATTTCTAACCATCGGGAGATTACCGATTTTGTTTAGAGTAAGTGATCTAAATTAAATTAGTTGGTACGCACTCGACGGAAAATTTGATGCTCTACAACTTTGATTCTATACGTTTTTCTCCTTAAGGAACATATTTCCATTTATAGTAATTTCTCTCAGTTCTTCACAAATTTGGTAAAAATCAGCATTGGTTGACCGTGGTTCTATACCTTACCACGTAACCAAAACATAAAATTTATTTACTTGTTTGACGTAAAATATAACGTTCTACGAATAAAATATACGTTGAAATATCGAAAAAAATCATACTTTTTTGGCTGTAAAAAGTTTTCCCTTGGTGACCCGTGTTAGAAATTTTGTTTTTCACTTGTCTAAACCCATATATACAAATTGAAAAAAATTAAAACTTTTCTCACATTTTTCGCAATGAGTTTCCCGTTTCTATCCTCAAATTACTGGCCTGATAGGAATTTCGTTTTTCACTTGCCTAAACCCATATATACAAATTAAAAAAAAAATCTTTTCTCACATTTTTCGCAATGAATTTCCAGTTTCTATCCTCAAATTACTGGTCTGATGTTCTTTAAATCAGCCGATATTTTTGATAGCAGCGGCTCTGGAACGGCAGACCAAATTCTTTTTACTCGAAATAACATACACTTTCGTAATTTACAATCAAACCTTGGCCTGCGATGAGTTAGATTTTTGGGCCCTGGCTTAAAAATCAAAATTGTCTTCAAGAGAAGTAGTTTCTTTGATAATGAACAATCCACCAAGAGGTAATTTCTCCATGATATAGTCGGTTTAATATTAAGGGTTATTTTCTTTATTCACTTCTTTTACGGTTGGATGGGAAAATGGTACGGAAAAGAATGAGTATGACAACATTGAATCTCAATTGGAGTAATGAAAAGACGGTGAAAGAGGTTTAAATGGGACTGTGTGGAACAAAGTGGCCAAAACGGGAAGTGATTATAATAATACTGGATACAGGCTGGAGACACGCTAATTATTGAAAGGGCGGATAATAACAAGCCTCCCCCATGTTATCAATTATCATATCACCCCCTCTCCCCTCCCCTCGGCTATTGTTTTCATAACCTTGGCTCATCAATTATTTCATTTCAATAATCATTATTATCAAGGTTTAAATCAAAGTCCAGGGAGATATTTAAAAAAGTGTGAAAATCTTAAAACATATTGAAAGTCTTATTAATATTGAAACTATTAACAGGAGATTGAAAAATCAAATAATATTTTCATAGGTCAATACCTGAGAATATCGACTAGCGTAGACCAGTCTTTTTTCTACCGTAACGAGTACTTAATGAGTAATGAGTCATTATAGAAGGTTTATTTCTTTCTGTATTTTTGGATTAGCATTATTATTGAGCTAATTATATACGCCGTGGTTATAACGCCTCTCCTCAGTCTCTATTCGTCATTAATACCAGTGACTCAGTTGAGAGGGAGGTGCTAAGAACTCCTAGAATTCTGTTTTTCCTTCCACACGTGGAAGAAAAAGTTTACCTCGGAGCTTTTTTGAATGAATATTTTTTAAAAATACTTTTAAATATGCCTGTATTTAAACTGTATCCATTTTAATTAGTTCAAGTTTCTTTTTGTGTTTGTATATTTTTTTTTTGTTATTATTATTTTGCTGCTGTTTCATTTAATTTATTTTTATTTATTGTACATAAAGTTTGGACGAAATCGTGTATCACTATTACTAATTTCCTTAGTTGTGACAAAATGAAATTTAGCCAATAAAGAAATGTTTGTGTGAAAAGAAACTAAACCTCACGAATGGACTTTATTTTTTTATAGTAAAAGTATATATTGTTTATGTTAATCATTACAATCTATAAAATCGGTAGATAGATTGATTACCTTTCGCAATATAGATATGTATTACCTACATAATTAATTTTTCGGATTCACGTATATTTTTAAGGAAAAAATATAATGAACCCCTGTAAAACTTAAAGTACTCAGGTTTTTGATGTATACCAAATTATTAAATAAAATTTGCCTATTGAGGATGTTAAAATTGATTGTTTTAATTTTAAAAATCAACCCACGCTTTTTTTATTTTGTTTTCTTTTCATTTAAAAAATGTTTTTTTTTATTTCGTTTTTTCTCAAAATGGTGTTATTTTACTGGTTTTAATATAATTTCACTAAATATACTGTATATATTCTTTAATATTGACTAATGTAATTTTTGGCCAGATGTAGTTTTTATTTTTTTTGTTCATATCTGTTATTCATAAGGGACCTTGTCCCAGAATAAAGTTTACTTTCTATCTATCTATCTAAAAAAAGTTAGATTTAATAATTACAGAAGAAGGGAGGACTTTACTAAAATTGATGATAAGAAGTTAATACAGGCGACCAATGGAAGGTACTCAAGTGGAAGGGATCGTTTCAACTTGCCGCTTCCAGGCTATCAATGAGGGAAATTGAATTGAGCGGGATTCAGGGATAAAATTCTTGGCTGCTAACAATAGTGGGAGGGGGAGGGGAGGAGGTTATTCTTTAGCTCTAGATCCGCATTAGGCGGTGGCCTAGCTTGCTCTCTTGTTTCAATCCTGTCCTCTACCTCGTCCACATACTCAATATCCTCACAGTTGCGCTTAGCTGGCTAACATCTAGCCACATCTGGGAGATGTGCCCTATTATTCCTCTTTCTATATGTTACCAGGGCAACCTGATATATTGAACCGGATGCCAAATACCGGTCAGTCTGAAGGCTATTGCAGAATCTATAATGCTAAATAAAAAAAATGTATGTATGTAATATATATACACTGACAGGCAAAAAATTCCACCCACTTGTAAAAAAAGTTGTATTTATATAAAATACATGGTATTTGTAGATAATACTTAGTATTTATGGAATTTTATAATCCCTTTTACCTTTAATAATCAAAATGTGATTGGGTAAGAAAGATTATAGAAAAAAAAATTTAAAACGAACCATTGTTATTCTAAAAGGAATTAATTACATCATCGTTTAGTACTACTTCTTGAAGATGCCTCGGCATACTTTCCATCAGTCGGGAAATGTCCCTTTGCTGGAGGATAGCCAATTCCTCCCGAAGACCCTTTCCAAAGTCCTGCAGTGTATCAGGAAGTGTTGCACGCGCTCTTATTCGTCTTCCGAGGTTATCCCATAAATGCTCAATGGGGTTCAAATCTGGAGAACGTGCTGGCCAGGCTAAAACTTCAATATTGTTCTGTTGAAGGAACGTCTGCACTATGCGTGCGACATGTGGGCGTGCATTAGAATAGAACGATCGCCGATTTCGTTGAGGATAGGCAACACATGAGGTTCCAAAATCTCATCTACATAGCCAATGGCCGTCAAAGACCCTCCATGAACAACAACCAATTCTGTGCGGGGCTCCATTGAAATCCCAGCTCACACCATTAAGGAACCACGTTGGAAAGGTTGGCTCTGGGAAAAATTAAAGGCTGCATATCTTTCGTTTCTTCTTCTCCACACCATTTCACGCCCGTCTGGAGATCGAAGAGCGAATCATGACTCATCTGTAAAAAGTATAGCACTCCATTCGTCCATAATCCAATGGCTTTTGTTCGTCCATAATTCTCGAACAAAAGCCAGCCGTGTTACTCTGTGAGTTCTGGTCAACTCTGGTCCTCTTACTGGACGAAAAGCCATTAATCAATACTCATTTAATCTTCTCTGAGTGGTATGTTCAGAAATTTGCACACCTCAAACTTCTTCTAGCTGATGAATCACTTGAACAACGGTAATGTGCCGGTTTCGTAAAATTCTCAAAAATTCTCAAAAACCGGTCATCCCGTGGTTCTGTTAGCCTAGTCCGTCTAGAACCGGGCCTTCTATTGTAAGAACCAGTTTCCCGAAAACGCCTGACGGCGTCTCGTAAAGTTTCATATGGAACTACGATGGCATTTGCTGCATATCTAATGGAACGTCCATCATCAATAAGTGTCACACCACGCGCAACATCCTCAGCACTAAGGGGCATTTTTAAACTTAATATTAAAAAAATTAAAAGCCGGAGACTAAGAAATATGCTGCAAGAAACGGCACTGAACTAATGATACTGAATAAACCTTTTGATTCCATAGAAAGTAAACATTGGAATCTAGAATTATTTCATTGAATTAAGGATTAAGGGTTATTGTCCTCTATATTAACATTCCTAATTGAAAGCAAACAAAAAGATTACCTATTTATTCATTAAAAACAATAGACCAATCCAAAGAAGAAATATTTTTAGATGAAACATGAAAAAATCAAGTGGGTGGAATTTTTTTGCCTGTCAGTGTATATATATAATATTTATTTTTCAGATATTAGTTAGTAAAAAACATTTACTAAGAACGATGAAAAGTGGGTTTGTTGTTGTTGTTAGTTTGTTTTTATAATAATTTTAGATTACAAAAAAACATTTTACTATGTATAGGGATAAACACAAGCCGCTAACAACGAGCGATACTCAATTATTTAAAATAAATTAATGAAATTTTGATAGAATAAATTTTGAAAATTCGACATTTGAAGCCAGAATAATATTCTAGAATGAGGATAGACTCAACTAATGTTAAAAGTCATCTAATGCCAAGATATTTTGAGCTCAATTCGATAAAATTTTAAACATCATTAAAACCAGTTGCTTGTACAACCAGGCATATATTTACCTTAAATACATACTTTAGGTTTCGTACATTTTGAGAAAGTTCACACAACACACATGCATGCGAGTGCACCCACACACGTATATAGCCCATTTTGCGAGACTTGGCTATATTCAGTCAGGAAATCTTAAAACGTTTATTTATCGACATACAGATGGGGATGCAATTAAAATATGTTCCATGTTGAATGTAACTAGTAGAAATAACTCAAAATAAATGTATTGAAAATCGTTTCTGAATTTATTTAACGAACAGAAAAAAAAATCTAGAGACCGGATTTGCATGTTATTGCACTTTTTTTTCTTGCTTGTGAAAACTTCAAACTCGATTATCTATCAGTTACTACGATCTGTAGAATAACGTATTGCTCGAAATTGCCCAATTTGTCGTTTTCGGCCTAAATTGCACGATTTTGATTTTTCTGAATCAAATTGTTCTATTTTGATTTTCGAGGCATCAAATTGCACATTTTTAATTTTGTGCTAGATTAAACGTTTTATTAATATAATACATAGGTGTTTAAATATTTAGCTTTTTATTTTACCATCTTGTTCTTATGTTTTAATGTATTTATTTAGACATATAATATTCTGTCACGGGGACAATAATTATATTGATAAATGAACACATTCACACCGAATATACAAAAAAAAAAATAACAAAAGTAAAATAACAACTAAATAATAATAAATAAGAACTATATACAATAAAAAATAAAATAACCTAAATATAAGTAAATTAAAAACATAAAAATACAGTCATACCTATATACAATATTTCCTATCAGGCGGGGAACCCAAATCCCTGTGCCACTCTCTCAACCGCCTCACTGGTGTCAAAGCCGGTGGAGTTTGAGTGAGAGCGCCACATACACTCATGTCTTGAGTGGAGAATCTGGCCATTGCCAGAACTCCAAAAAAAATACTATAAAAAATCTCTGGGCCACTGCCGCTTCAATTTTCGAGGAGGGTTGTAGGGATGAGTGGAACTAGATAGGTATTGGGCTAGGAGATTTGGATGATTAATAAGGTGCTGATGGAATTTTGAAAATTTTCAGGGATAAGATCTAGGACAAATGGGATATTAAGGTCATGATGTAGGGTTTTGTTGGTTACATAGAACGGAGCATCGACTATTGTTCGGAGGACTTTGGATTGAAAGGATTGGATGCGTTTGATGTTAGAGAATTTAGCTGTCCCCCAAAGTTCAAGTCCGTAGATCCAAATAGGTTTCAGGATTGTCTTGTAGATCAGTGATTTGTTGTCAATTGAAAGTTGAGATTTTCTATTCAGTGTTCTGTATAAATTGGCCGTATCGTCGATTAAGTTCTTGTCCTTTAAGTCTAGTATGTGGTTCCACGTTAGTCTTCGGTCTAAATGGCTTTCAGATAAACCCAAGATACCGGACTGTGTCTGAAAAAGGAAGCTGGATGGATTTTTTTTATTTTTTTTATTATTATCTTTTTAATAGTAATACAATCAGCCACTGCTGGAGGGCTATAAGCATGAGGGCTAAAAGTTCTCATTCATACAATATATACAAATAATAAAGAAATAAATATAAATATAAGAAGTAAATAAATAATACTGATGAAGAAGGTAAATAAAAATAAAATAAAAACTTCTAAACACAATCATAACTATATACAATATATACATTCGCCCAAAAATCTCCGAGCCAGGCTTTTTACCCCACACGTGGAAGGCAAAGCAAGAGTCCGGAAGATCCCAGTGCCACTTTTCCAGCCGCATCACTAGTATTAGAAGCCAGTGGAGACTGAAAGAGGGCACTAGAGCCACAGACGCTCAGGACATGAGTGGAGAAGCTGGCCATGGCCAGGACTCCAAAGGCATATTTACAAAAGATCTCGAGGCCACTGCCGTTTCAACCTTCGAGAGGGATGGTATGGATGCTCGGAGCTGGATAGGGATTGCGCTAGAGGATTGGGATGCTAAATGACGTTCTGGTGAAAGTTTGAGAATCTGGATGGGATGATGTCATGGACATATGGGATGTTAAGGTCATGGTGTAGGGTCTTGTTCGTGACATAATAAGGAGCATTGACTATTGTTCGAAGGACTTTGGACTGGAAGGATTGAATGCGTTTGATATTCGATGTTTTAGTTGCCCCTCCCCCCCAGTTCAAGTCCGTAGGTCCAGATAGGTTTCAGTATGGCCTTATCGATTAATAATTTGTTTCCTGTTGAGGGATGAGATGTTATGTTTAGTAGTATAAATATCTGACCAAATCGTATGTTAAGCTCTTGTCTTTTAAGTCTCGTATGTGGGTTCCAAGTCAGTCTTTTGTCCAGAAGGAAGCCAAGGTATCGGACTGTGTCTGAGTAGGGAAGAGGAATTGAATTAAAAAGGATTGGCGGACAGGATCTGCGTCGAAGAGTGAAATTTACATATTTGCATTTTGATTCATTAATTTTGATGCGCCAGTTGTTGCACCACTGCTCAATGAAGGAGATGTGTCTTTGCAGGTTCCGGGACCCTATTAGAGGATCCAAGTGGGAGGATAGGATGGCAGTATCATCAGCAAATGTTGCTAGGAAGGTATCAGGACTTGAAGGGATGTCAGCGGTGAAAAGGATGTAGAGAACTGGGCCCAAGACACTGCATTGTGGAACACCAGCCTCAATTGGATAATGTTTGGAGAGTTCAGTGCCACAGCGGACTTGAAAGGAGCGATTTGAAAGGTAGGATTTGAGGACTAGGTACAAGGGTTGAGGTAAATGGGTTTTGAGCTTGAAAAGCAAGCCATCGTGCCACACCCGGTCGAAAGCTTGACCTACGTCCAGAAAGGCACCAGTGCAATATTGATTGTTTTCAAGTGCAGAGGATATGTGGTCCACAACGCGAAGGCCATGTTGGACAGTAGAGTGTCTTGACCGGAATCCAAACTGATGGGAAGGGATATTGTGGGATTCGAGTATGGGTAGGATGAGTTTGAGAAGGATTTTCTCAATGATTTTGGAAAGGATCGGAAGTAGGCTTATCGGTCTATAGGATGATGTATAATTAACAGGTTTTGGTTTAGGAAAGAGGATAATTGTGGAGTGTTTCCACACCAGAGGAAAGTGGGTTGTGAGGAGGATACAGTTGAATAGGTATGTAAGGAATATAATTGCTTTTTTGGGAAGTTGTCTGAGGATCCATTTAACATAAACAAATATAAGGAAAGTAAATATTTCTGTAAAAAACAACGGTTCGATTATTCGGTATTACCCTAGAAGGAAGTAAACACAAGTTGGGAATATTCTTGGAATTGAAATTGTCAAAATTATTGGATAACAATAGAAAAGTGCCTTTTTAAGAATAATTTGTTTTGTTCGAATGACATTTATTATTATTTTTTCGACGTGAATTATCATACATTATATTACTCTTTAGTACCCCTTACCGTGTCGAAAGGAATTTTAATAAAAAAAAATTATAATCCTGAAATTATGGTCTAGCGCCTCCAAGAGAGACCACTGAGAGTAGTGATAAGAGGCTCCCACCCTTCAATTTCACCTCATAAAATCAAACAAGATTTGACGGTTGTAGGTTTCAATGTCTGCCAAATTTACTGTCTACATTTATAAAGAAAAGAAATAGCAGCAGGGTACAATGTACAAAATAGCGCTTCCACTATTTTTGTAAGCCTTGAGCGCATTCCAGGGATTTATAAACTTTAAACATTTATAAACTAAATCTTATGTGCTATACCAGTATAGTGGTTGAAAAACCATACAAAAAAAAGGAAAATAGGATCTACTCAACCTCAGGCCCTCCGCGTACTCTCCAACATAATAACACCCAAAAGTCTAGCAATCACCAAATGTCTTATTTTTTCCTCCTTACAATTCATACGACCCCAACATCCTATTACACCATTCCTATCCGAATTCAGACCTCTTATCACCCCGCTCATCTCCTTACATATAAATGTTATATCTGATCTCATCCCACTGCCAAGAATTCCTTAAATGTCCTCAATAAAACCCATCCCTATTCTCCTCTTGAATGCGAATGGTGTTCGAAACCACATCAACGAACTAACTTTTTTTTCTACAGGACAATAACATTGACATAGCCCTAATAACTGAGAGTTGACTAACTAACAAACGCCAGTTAAAAGTACCTGGTTGCCAGATTTATCGAAATGACCACCCTGACAGAACAGCACATCCAGCCTGTCATCATCCATCAATCCCTCTACCATTAATTGTATCCTTTACCCGCTCATAATTTCCTACAAACCTCAGCAAAAATAATCTAAACCTCGCCCTTTCCTATTACAGTTGTCGCAGCATACTCTCCCCCTAAAATAGCAATACCTGAACCTAACTTCATTTCCTCAGGACACCATTTCCCTATAGGTCAGACCTTAATGTCAAACATCAGCAAAGGGGAGCCAAAACCAAAAATTCCGGCGAGTAAACATTGCTGGCTCATTTAATTTCGACAATATCAACATCCTATCCCCAGATACTCCTACATACTGGCCAACCGATCCTAACCGTAATCCTGACCTCCTTGACTTCTTCATTCACAAAGGTCTAGGACCGCTAAATTACTCAATTTTACGGAGGATGACCTTTCCTCAGAACACAGTCCGGTAAACCTAACCCTTTCCTCATGTTCTATCCCTAGATTATCTCCTCCCTCAATCATTAGAGGTCCAGTCAACTGGAACCTTTTCCGCCAAACAATAACATATGCAATAGACCTCAGAATATCCCTGAAACCCCTGATGACCTAGATAATGCAGTGAGTTCCTACACCACCAACGGGTGGTGGAGTAGGTCTCTTTGTCCATGACAGTCTCAAATCCAAAATCCTTCACTGCTCTTCCATAACCGATTCTCCGCACGTTGAATACCTTTTCGCCGAAATCCTCACCACCTCATCTGCCATTCTGTTTGCTGTCATATATCGCCCTCCTAGAATTCCTTTCGATGAATCACTTGAGACTTTATTGTACAACTTAATCCCTTCCTACTCAAACATCATCCTCTCCGGTGACTTTAACACCAATTTACTGGCACCATCCTCTGATTATTCCTACCTAACAAACCTCTTTAATTCTCTCAGCCTTTACATAGTACCCTACAATCCAACCCATCATACTCAGTATTCAGAGTCCTGGCTCCATCTAATTATCCTGGATTCCTCAGACAAACTCCTTGCCGCATCTCAGCACCCGGTTCCGTTTCTATCTTCCCACGATCTTGTCCAGATCTCTTACAATGTCCCTGTTCCATCCTTTTCTCCCCGAACAATATCCTTCCGAAACCTAGATTATCTCACTCACGAAACATTGTCAGAAGGTCTTGACGATATCCAGTGGGATCCCATCTACTCCTCAAAATCCATAGACACCATGGTAGAAATCCTTACCACTCAACTTCACTCTATCCTCGACCGACATGCTCCTCTTATCACAAAAACCATCCGATATCCTCCAGCTCCTTGGCTTACCCCTGCTTTGAGGGAGTGTATGAGAGAAAGAGATGCTGCAAGGCGACGGTTTAAACGAACTCGACTTCCTGATGATTTTCTCTCCTACAAACAGCTTCGAAATAGCACTAAATCAGCAGTACGCCGTGCTAAATCCCGTTACTACCATCATTCCCTATCCAACTCTCCCAATACCAAGGCTACGTGGGCTATTCTTAGAAAACTGACCATTGGTAATACACCCCAGTCTCAGTCCAATTCCGTTTCTGCTGATAACCTCAACGCTCACTTTATCTCCTGTCCTCTTGCATCCACATCTCCCACGTCCAGTCTGGCTCCTATGTTCTCTTCCTTTAATCCTGATCACTTCTTTCTTTCCCATATTACACCAGATGAGCTCCTTAAATCCATTCAGAAGTCCCATACCAATGATTACTGTCCCGATAACATCCCAGTGAGATTGATTAAAGCCGAATTTCCATCCATTCTTCCGATCCTTTATCATATATATATAATTATTCTCTTCAAAATGCTACCTTCCCTACATCCTGGAAAACCGCCGTAGTACGCCCCTTGAAGAAGACCTCAAACCCATTAGCTCTTAATGATTTCCGACCGATTTCCCTCCTTTCAAACCTCCCAAAACCTTTAGAGCGATTATTCCAATCCCAGCTATCCCATTTTTAGAAGACAATAATCTCCTAAATCCCTACCAGTCCAGTTTCAGGCCTGGCTATTCTACTCAGTCTGCCCTAATCGAAATTTCCCAAGACCTTCACACAGCCATAGATCAGCAGAAACTAACCATCCTTATTCTCCTAGACTTCTCCAAAGCTTTTGATTCAGTAGACCACAACATCCTCCTAACTAAACTTAAAAATATCTCTTTTTCTTCTAGTTCCCTTAATTGGTTCCAATCCTTCCTAACCGGTCGCTCCCAGTACGTTGTAATTCCTAATAACCCACCATCAGAATCTCTACCTCTGACCAGAGGCGTCCCACAAGGCTCTTCCTTATCCCCCACCCTTTTCTCCATCTATATAAATGACCTCCCATCCTCTATCCTGCACTGTCATTACCACCTGTATGCCGACGACATTCAAATTTACCTCTCCTTTAATCCGACAGATATCTCAGATGCCACTCAAAAACTTCAGGAAGATATTGACAGAATAAGTGCTTGGGCAAACCTCAATAGGCTCACTCTGAACGCCGAGAAGACAAAAGCCATCTTGATCGGATCCCCTTCACTCCTCAAATCCTCCCCAGTATCTCCCAATCTCTTCCTGAACAACTCACCTATCTTATTCTACACCACCGTTAAAAACCTAGGTGTTACTTTCGATCAATCCCTATCCTGGAAACCTCACATCTCCCAAATTTCCCGTCGCACTATCTCCACCCTAAAACAGTTCAATCGTCTACGATATCTCCTTCCATATAAGTCCCGTCAACTCCTAGTTTCCTCCCTTGTTTTCCCCCACTTCGACTATGGCTGTATGGTGTACGGTGGACTCCCGGGAGATTCCGAGGCCAAACTTAAACGCCTAATGAATTGCGCACTACGATTTGTTTTCGGAATCTCAAGGGATACGCATATTACCCAGTATTACACTGAGTTGAGGTGGCTCTACCCATCCTATCGCCGTCAGTACTTCCTAGCCACCTTTCTGCACCAAATTATTAGAACCCATCGACCCTCCTATATTTTTCACAGCTTACAATTCAAATATTCCATCCAATCCCGTCCCACCAGATCTCGTACTTCCGACCTCTATCCTCCTCCTCACCGAACTGCTGCGTTTGACAAATCCTTTGCAATACAAGCCGCCTCCCTCTGGAATTCCATCTCAGCTGATATTCGACACGCTCAATCAGTTTCCTCGTTTAAACCACTCCTCTTTAAGCACCTACTCCTTTATCAATCCGAATGATTGTGAAATATATCTTAGAGAAATATCTGAGCACCACCAGAGACTACCTCAATTTATTAAGGTTATTTTAGTTTCTCATACATATGTACAATTTACTTGTTCTTTTTTTTTCTCTTTTCTGTATTTTTATCGTAAGTCAACTTTCATTGTAAATATACAATTTAATTGTAGCCACACAGACATATAATCTGTATTCATATTTTGTTCTTAAGGGACAACAGTCCCAGAATAATAAAACATTTTTTTCATTTCATTTCATTTCACCTTGATCCAACAAGAAGTTTGGACTGCATCCTCACCACTCCCTAAGAAAAAATCCCTTAAAAAGAATCCTTGTCACAAAACCTTATTGGCCTTATTAAATCCAAACGCCAATCAAGGAACTTCTGGAAAAGAACCAAGCCTCCTGATGATCGGAAACTATACAATTATTATTCCAAGCATATCATTTTAACTGGCTTCCTTTAGATCCCAATCTTCTTAAAATCTTTGAAAACGTCCTACTACAATCCCACAATATCCCTCCCCATCAGTTTTGATTCCACTTAAGATATTTCACTGTTCAATAAGAGCTTTGTGTTGTTAATCAAATATCCTCTGCGCTTGAAAACAAGCAAGATTGCAATGTTGCCTTTTTGGAGGTAGCGCAAGCATTTGACCGGATGTTGCTCGATGGCTTGATTTTCAAATTCAAAACTCATTTATCCCAATCATTGTGCCTAGTCCTCAAATTCTACCTCTTCAACCGTTCCTTTCAAGTTCGCTGCGCCATTTAATTCTCCAATTGTTATTCACAGTTGATGCTGGTGTTCCACAAGGCAGTGTCTTGGGCCTAGTTCTATACATCCTATTCACCGCCGATACCCTAACCAATCCCGACACGCTTATAGCAATATTCGCTGACGATACCGTCATCATGTCATCTCACCCAGACCTTGAAACAGCATCCCTAAACCTACAAAGCTCCGTAATTGAACTGTGGTGCAACAATTTGAGCACCAAATTCAACAATTACAAATGCATGCATGTCACCTTTAGTCTCGGAAGCAGGTCCTGCTCACCTATCCTTTTCAACTCTGTACCTCTTGGTACATTTCGAATCGATCAAGAAATAATCATATTTAAAAATTAAAATTGTTCATTTCAACAGCTTTGTAGTAGCAACAGACCAATTTGTAGCTTCATCTTTCATATCCGAAAATTCAATTCATAAAATTAAACTTCAGAAACTATTGCAACATATACCCTGTCAAAATTAATAAGATTACAGCAGCGCTTCATTTCTGTATGTTTTCAAATCATTACAATGTACTAATAATAAGTAAAACTCGTTAAATAACCTAGATTATATATATATATATATATATATATATATATATATATATATCCGGAACATAAAAAAAATTCCTGCATTCAATCCTACTTAACCACTTTACAAAACCCAGAAATCATAGTAAGATTTAGGTTTGGACCGTGTCAAGTGGGAATCTTAGGAAATGCACTGGGCTATAAAGCAGCAAGAGAGGCGCTATTGCTCCCTGGACGAAGAAAACTGTTTTAGTCTGATGGAGTAGACTTAAGCAAACCCCTCGAAAAGGAAATTAAAGACGGATGGCAGTCTATGTGGAATGAAAGCCCCTTGAGAAAGCTGAAAATTATAAGAAAGGAAGTGAAGCCCTGGGATACCTTCAAACCGTAAAGATCGTAGAGAAAAAGTCGCACTGACTCGACTCAGAATAGGACACACTGACTCCTTCATCACAAAGAAAGATCTACCCAAATGTAAATTTTGTAATGACATGAAGATCAGTCATATTTTAGTGTTTTAGCAATCCTTTGCAATTGAAGCCGTCTCCCTCTACAATTCTATCCCTCCCGATATTTGAAAAGTAAAGAAATCTCTTCTCTTTAAGCACCTATTCCATTCCCTCTCCACTTGATCATGAAATGCTCTTAAGAATCTACCCTCAGATACTATTTCTCCGTTTATTTTATATTTATTTATGGTATATATTTTTTACCAATTATTTAATTTAAGTTATGGATACACTAAAATGTTAATTTATATTCTACAATTATAAGTTATTCTAAAGGGAATCTAGTCCCATAATAATAAAGGTATGTTCATTCCATTTCATTTTTTTCATGTCCAATCTTTATCGCTCAACTCAATAGCTTTGCGATTAAAACCTCAACTATCAACTATTCTCAGAGATGATAATAAATCAGTAGCATTGGTATTTAAATTTCTTAAAGTAAATAACATAATGTCTGAAATATGAAGCACAGCAGAAAAAAAAAAGTGTATGCTGTATTTATGTGCGTGCGTGCGTGTCAACCCCCCCCCCTCCCCCTTGCTCCCTCCCTCTCCCTCTCTCTCACCCTCGTTCTCTCTCCCTCTTCCTCTCCCTCACCCTCTCCCCCCGTCTCCCTCCCCCTCTCCTCTCCCCTCTCATTAAAAGAAAAGGCGTTAGATTCACGTACTTTGTTATAATACAAATGAAAATAATTAAACTGGGTAAAAATCAATCATTCAATTATTACATAAAAACATAGGAAACAAACGTTTACTATACCAATTTAGGTAATAGCCTGCGACTATAATAAAAAAAAAGATATAGGTATAATAAAAATTTGTGTCGGTACTTTATTCACTTAAAAATCTTCTTCTTCTTTAGCTTTACTCTTTAGTGCCTTTCAGCGTAGAGGAGCATTCATCCAGGAATTCCATTCTTCCCTATTTCTAGCTAGGTCCTCGCCTGTCGGAGGTCCTTCTCCCTCGCCCTACAGAGTCGCTCAATGTAGTCAAGATAGGACATTCTAGGGCGGCCCCTAGGTCTTCTGCCATGTGGAACGTATTCCATGGTCTTTAAAGGATCTCTGTGGTCGTCCATCCTGATAACATGGCGAACCACTTTAGCTGACGAGTTTCTAGCAACTCTTTCAGTGGGACTATCTGCATTTCATGAAGAATAATTTCATTGCGAATTCAGTCCCTCCTTGTTTTCCCAACCGCCCTTCGCAGAAATTTCATTTCGGCAGCGGTGGTTCTGCTCTCCTGTCGGTCTGTTAATATTCAGCTCTCTGCTCCATACAAAAGTATGGGTAGATATACCGTCTTGAAGATGTGTAGCTTGACGTCTTTGCCTAATCCTCTCTTACCTATTACAGTGTTACATATCTGGTAGTAAACTGTATTTGCCTTATTAATCATGTTTGATATTTCCGCGTCTACCTTCCCAGCTCCGTCTATCACTGTACCCAGTTATATGAAGTCTGTCACAACTTCTAATTCTTCTCCATTACAGTATATGTGGATATCTTCCTTCTTTCTTTCGACTTGTTGGATCTTACTTTTGTTGATATTTATAAGCAGCCTTTTTCGTTGGAGTTTTTCATACCATTGCATAACTACCAATTGCAACTTTTCCACTGAGTCCGTAATCAATAACACGTCGTCGACGTAGAGGAGGCTGTATCACTACAGGATGAAGATTCCTACGTCCTGTCAGTTCTTCTCTTTTCAATGGTGCAGCTTCATCCATGAATAACAAGAACAACAATGGGCTTAGGCCGTCTCCTTGTTTCACCCCCTTAAACTTAAAAATCAATAAACATAAGTTGAGCAAAACTGAACAACTTAAATTTTTCGTCCTATATAATAGAGACTTTAGTAAAATATTCATATGAAAAACATCAACCAATAATCAGTATCAGTAACATTATACAATAAATGATTTCGGTATGATATTAAAACTATATTAATTGGTTTATAGTCCGAATCGATCCAGCTTTTTTTAACTTCAGAAAAAATTTAGCATACAGTTTTCGAGTGTCATTTGAGACTTAGCTGTGGATGAATGGAGGAGAAGATGGGGGGAGGGAGAAGGGTGGAGGTATCTTTCATAACATCTTCCCTCATACGCTTTTTTAAATGAACTTCTCAAAACCCCATTTAATTTTTATAGATGGCCTGGAGTCCTTCATCAGGCGATGATCAGACGGATTCCAAAACTCATCATAGATATCAAGGTTTATATACTATTCACCTATTTTTAAGATGCAGAATCATTATATAAATAGGCTAAGAAAACAGTTCAGTCCCTTTTTTTCTGTTTCTCTGTCAATTTTCCTTTTTTGTTTAGTAGGTGTTACTGGGATTTAGTGTTATCAATACATTTATGAAACAATGAACATAAACAAACAATCTCATAAAATTCTTCACCTAATGATTTGAAATTTCCATACAACTTTGCAATCAAATTCAAAATTGTTTTTAAATAGATTTCATTACCTTTCGATCCTTCTTTTTGATATGGAAAACGTGTGTCGCTATAAAATATAGCACCTAAACGGTTGTAAAGATTTTAATAAAACTAGGCAAAAGTATCTCCTTAAAGTCTTTTTAATTTATGTAAACATCCTCGAAATGAGGCTGAAAACGTAACCATGGATTCAGAATTTTATTTGCAAGTAACTCAAAAAGTAAACAATCTTCGTTTCATAAAAACTATGAGTATTTCAAAGCTTCCTGAATTCCCTACAAAATTATAACAAAAAATCATTGAAATCTGAAATAACCATGCCCGATAAAACATTCTTATTACATTTTTTAAAAAAATTATTTTCAATTTATATTTATATGTATTGTCATTTATTTATATTTATATTATAGGAGAAATCTATTATGACAAATTTATAATTGGTAAATATTTGGAAGGATCTTATCCCAGGTCGCTGCTGTTATCGTATTATCGTGCGAATGACTATTCTGTCAAATAGTTCAATTTAGGGTGCTGTCCCTAGTCTATAACAGAGTTGGGCATTTACTCGAGTAAATGTCGAGCAGTGACGTCACGAGTGATCACTCTTGGAAGCTGAGCCATGAGTAATTTTGAAAATTACTCGTGAAATATTTTTCCTTCATGAGTAAATCACTCGTGAAAAATGTTATCTCCATGAGTAAATTACTCATGAAAAATTTTAACGCCATGAGTAATTTTGAAAAAAAAATGTTTTTATTTTATTTAACCTAATTTTTTTTTTCACCTTTCCGATTTATTCAATATCGAGGTCGACATATATGTTTCGGGGGGCGCTTTTTATGAAAATGATATCCAATTTGAGATTGGGCCCCCCCGCCCCCGTTTTTTTTTAACTTTTGGGATTAAATCGATATCAGGGTCGACTTATAGGTTTTGGGGGGCGCTTTTTATGAAAATGATATCCAATTTGAGATTGGACCCCCCGTCCCCGTTTTTTTTTAACTTTTGGGATTAAATCGATATCAGGATCGACTTATAGGTTTCGGGGGGCGCTTTTTATGAAAATGATATCCAATTTGAGATTGGGCCCCCCCGCCCCCGTTTTTTTTTAACTTTTGGGATTAAATCGATATCAGGGTCGACTTATAGGTTTTGGGGGGCGCTTTTTATGAAAATGATATCCAATTTGAGATTGGGCCCCCCCGCCCTCGTCTTTTTTTAACTTTTGGGATTAAATCGATATCAGGGTCGAATCTTATGTTTTGGGGGGCGCTTTATATGAAAATCATTTCGGATTTGAGATTGACAGTTTTGGGGCTTCCCCCAAAACATAAGAGTCGACCCTGATATCGATTTAATCCCAAAAATTAAAAGAAGTCGATTCCCGGGGGGCTCAATCTCAAATTGTATATCATTTTCATAAAAAGCGCCCCCCAAAACCTATAAGTCGACCCTGATATCGATTTAATCCCAAAAGTTAAAAAAAAACGGGGGCGGGGGTGCCCAATCTCAAATTGGATATCATTTTCATAAAAAGCGCCCCCCAAAACCTATAAGTCGACCCTGATATCGATTTAATCCCAAAAGTTAGAAAAAAACGGGGGCGGGGGTGCCCAATCTCAAATTGGATATCATTTTCATAAAAAGCGCCCCCCAAAACCTATAAGTCGACCCTGATATCGATTTAATCCCAAAAGTTAAAAAAAAACGGGGGCGGGGGGCCCAATCTCAAATTGGATATCATTTTCATAAAAAGCGCCCCCCAAAACCTATAAGTCGACCCTGATATCGATTTAATCCCAAAAGTTAAAAAAAAACGGGGCGGGGGGGCCCAATCTCAAATTGGATACCATTTTCATAAAAAGCGCCCCCCAAAACCTATAAGTCGACCCTGATATCGATTTAATCCCAAAAGTTAAAAAAAAACGGGGGCGGGGGGGCCCAATCTCAAATTGGATATCATTTTCATAAAAAGCGCCCCCCAAAACCTATAAGTCGACCCTGATATCGATTTAATCCCAAAAGTTAAAAAAAAACGGGGGCGGGGGGGCCCAATCTCAAATTGGATATCATTTTCATAAAAAGCGCCCCCCAAAACCTATAAGTCGACCCTGATATCGATTTAATCCCAAAAGTTAAAAAAAAACGGGGGCGGGGGGGCCCAATCTCAAATTGGATATCATTTTCATAAAAAGCGCCCCCCGAAACCTATAAGTCGACCCTGATATCGATTTAATCCCAAAAGTTAAAAAAAAACGGGGCGGGGGGCCCAATCTCAAATTGGATATCATTTTCATAAAAAGCGCCCCCCAAAACCTATAAGTCGACCCTGATATCGATTTAATCCCAAAAGTTAAAAAAAAACGGGGGCGGGGGGGCCCAATCTCAAATTGGATATCATTTTCATAAAAAGCGCCCCCCGAAACATATATGTCGACCTCGATATTGAATAAATCGGAAAGGTGAAAAAAAAAATTAGGTTAAATAAAATAAAAACATTTTTTTTTTCAAAATTACTCATGGCGTTAAAATTTTTCATGAGTAATTTACTCATGGAGATAACATTTTTCACGAGTGATTTACTCATGAAGGAAAAATATTTCACGAGTAATTTTCAAAATTACTCATGGCTAAGCTTCCAAGAGTGATCACTCGTGACGTCACTGCTCGACATTTACTCGAGTAAATGCCCAACACTGGTCTATAAGTACTATGTCTCACTGTTAAGAATCGATTTACAAGCACACTCCCTAGTACAATATTATTGCACAGTTGTTCAATTACACGTAACCTCTATGTTTATCAACTTTCGTAATTTGGCATATGCAAATTCCAGTACTATTAAGGAGTGTACGCAGTAAGCAAATCTTTATTCATCAAAGTTTTGGACAATGAAGATTCACTTATTGTGAACAGGAAAAGGTGGATGCACACAAGGCAAATGTTTTTTCCTTTTATGTATCACCAAATAGTATTTAAGTACTTAATTGTTTAGATGCGGCCATGACAATTTTTATAAAAATAAATAGATCATTTAAAAACAAGGATTTTTTGACTATTATTACATAAGCATTTTTTTAAAGTATTCTCTATCGGGATGAGATATTCCTCCCGAATAAGGCACGGAGGAGATGGGTTAGATAGCGATGCAAGATAGGCTTCTCCTTAGTAAACATTTTTCACTCAATATCCATGCTTCCATGAGAACCCCCTCAACAGGCCGTCGAGGTAAGGTCGGCCCAAAATGCCAATTTCTGACCAAAATTAATAAAATTGCCATTCCAATCATCTCTGAGATGCTCAATCCAAAATAAATATTTAAAAAATTTATAAACATATCTTATGCAAATATTTGAAAATATCGTAACATTGTTCGACTTTTATCGCCAAGAACCTGTTTTGTTCATCTAATAGATATGTTTTGTTGAAATAAAAAATCTGCAGCAGTCCATCACAAAACTTTTACATACCATCCAAATTTCAGTAGATATTACTTTTTTCAAAAAGTTAATAAAATATAAAAATATAACATTAATTATAAATATAATCTTAGTCATACTGTCGTATAAATTTCATCCCTCTCCACTACCTTTTACGGCTTTATACGTCAGATAATAATTTTTATAAAACATTTAACAATGAAAATATGGAAAATATTCCTCCCGTTTTCCCGTTTATTTAAAGATAAAATTATTTTTTAGTATATATTTGAGTTAATTATAACAATGAGAAACCTTAAGTTACTTATAATTTACATAATTAAGTGTACTGAGAAGATGAAATTTTAAAAATTAGCCATTCAAGTCCAGTCAGGCTATTTCGTATTGTATAGAATACAGCGATATAAAAATTAAGATTTGTATGTATAAAGGTATTTAAACAAATAAAGATACTCACAATAAATTGTAAATAAATATAGCGTCAATAATTTTTACTTTCACTTCCTACTTGTCTGAAAATACCTATTTCTGCTAAGAAGAGAGTGGTAAGTGAAAGTCGTGTGATGCGCACACCAGATTTTTATCAATATATACCTAACTCAAATAAGTAATATCAGTGTCGTTCGCCTTTTTGTTTTTGAGCTATGCTATTCACTTTCTATGACCATTTTGGGTGCCTTGATTATTTGTACTAAGAATACGTTATTATGAGTGTTTTAAACTCGCATAAGAAATATTTCACCAACGGAATACTATCCATTACTACATATTTCATATACCCTGCTTCCATTGAGAGGGAATGTCCTTAAGGTTCGTTCCTTGGCCCGGCCCTATGGGAGCTAATATTTGAGTTGCTGAGAGTTTTCAAAGAAGAGCGGCTCCCTACAACGGCGTATGTCAACAATTGCAGCTATAGCGGCATCTAACAGCAGAACCGGAACGAGAAAAGAGGCGCCTCCAACCTGGTTGGACGATGGTGAGATATGAAGAAATTGAAAATGGCCATCCCCTTGAAAGGAAAAATGGATAGGGAACACCCAATAAATCTTCCCATGGGAGATAATCTTCTGCCTACAAACTTTTTTTAGTTTCTCTTCTTTTAGTCATCAATTCCTCTCTACTTTCTCTGCTCTTCCTATTTAACATGTTTAACCCCGCCCTATTTCTTTCGTCCAGAACTCTCTCACATTCTTCTTCAAACCAGTTACATCTGGGAGTTGGTTCCTTCTTCCCAAGTACCTCTCTTGCACTTTCTGTCACTGCATTTTTCAATTTTTCCCATCTATCATTTATGATTGTGGAACTCAGCAAATCTATTTAGGTTGCCGCTACATAATGCAGTTAAAGGGATCATGCCAGGTGGTAATTTAGCATACCGAACTAGACAAATATTGGGATATGCTGTATGCATAGACTTTTTAGAAGAAAATCAACTACGCACCTGAACGAAAAACGCTTCTTAAAAAATCATTTGCAATTTTCGGATGCCTCTAACGATTTTCAAGATATTTCAATTGTAACCCGCATATATGGGGCACAATGTATAATTTCTTCTCCTCTCCGCTTTCTCGAGATTGTGACCCATTTGTTGTACTCTGGTTCAATTTCCAATAGTTTCGATTGTTTTATTCTCCATATTATTTCCCACGTTTCTTCTTGGTTTTTCTTCAACTGGTGTACTCAATCATGTAATGTGATGTCTGTTATGAGATTATGTTTGATATTCCCCTCACTTCCTATATAGTAGAGTCCTGGTCTGCTTTTCCAAATCAGAACAAACCATTGTAAGGTGGGACCTAAATAGGTTTAAAATATACTTAATTAGATCGTTATTTGGCCATAAGTTACTTATTGCCTACAAAAAGTTTTTGGAGTTTGTTTCAATAACAAAGTTATTCTCTTTGAACTTTCATACCGACAAAAATTCATTTATGGATGCTGTTAGTTTTCCGGTGGATTTGGATATCTCTCCTTATAACTTAAACAAAAACATTACGTGGTTTTCGTTAACGTAGACTGCGCAGCCAACATTATTTTTCATTTTGGCGGCATCGGTGAATATAAAATTGAAACCTACGAATCTTTCTAGGAATGGAAAGAAACAGTTTTGGAGATGAGATGCATTTAAAACTTAAGAAATAAAGAAAGAAAGTAAATTTTATTCTGGGAAATTTAGTCCCCTCAGAATAACTACAATGTACAGAGAAGTGACAATTTTCTGGTGATTATGAATAATTAAATGACAATTAAAAATAAATTAATTTACAGGTGTCCAATCTTAATATTAAAATAAAGAACCATGTAAATTTTTCATAATATAAAAATTTCTTAATATTAAAAATAAAGGTACTGTAGTAAGCCTATGGTGTTGAAGTAGACATGTGAATTTAAAGATTATTACATACGGGTGAGTTCACGTATTTGTACAAATAAACAATATGACACATACATAGATATCGGTATAGTGTAAATGACATCTCTAAAGTATAAAATAACTTTATTTTACATATATTCGGAAGATTGATTACTGAGGAGGTGGAAAAATAAATTATATTTAAATGAGGTCAGGGATGAGGGTTTCCGTAAAGAGGTTGGTAGGGAATTCCAAAACGAGGTAGCACGTGTGACGAAGAATATTTTAAAGGAAACAGTTCTATGAGAAGGAATAGACAAATTTGAGGATTAAGATCTCGTGTTGAACGAATGAACGGAGGAACAAGGAGTAAATAAATCAAGAAGGTAAGAAGGTTTTTTGGTTGAAAAGGTTCGGAAAAGGAATACACCTAGGAAATATTGTCGTCGGAAAACTGGATAGAGCCACTTCAAATCGGCATAGCAGCTGGAGACGTGGGAGCGCCTGGGGACCCCAAGTATACATCTAATAAACAATCCATTAGCCTCCTTAGTCTGATCTGAAATCCACCAGCAACAGTCCACCGCATACAAGGCAGCCATAATCGAAAGGAGGGAAAATGAGGGAGGAAACTAGGAGCTGATGGATTTTAAGGGGTATAGAGTCATGGAATCTCACGAACTGTTTGAGGGTAGCAATGGACTTTCGGATAATTT
The DNA here is from genome assembly GCA_928085145.1 of Nezara viridula. Lineage (NCBI taxonomy): Eukaryota > Metazoa > Arthropoda > Insecta > Hemiptera > Pentatomidae > Nezara > Nezara viridula. The sequence goes on along the minus strand of OV725078.1, from coordinate 192,659,233 downwards.
GGAAAATGTGATTATCCCAGGTCAGATGTTCAGATGTTTGATTTTGATTATTTATTAATAAAACATATGTTAGATTGATAAAGTGGATACGTGAGGTTTTCACATGGTTGTCTATTTAAGCTCGCGTATATGGACATTAAGACGACCATTATTACAAGGTGTATTCCTTTTCCGAACCAGTACAAACCAAAAACCTACTTACTTTCTTCATTTCTTTACTCCTTGTTCCCCTGTCCCATTCGTTCAACACGACATCCCAATCCTAAAATTTGTTTATTCATTTTCATAGAACTGTTTTCTTTAAAAAATCCATCGTCATACGTGCTACCTCGTTTTGGAATTCCCTACCAACCTCTTTACAGAAACCCTCATCCTTGACCTCATTTAAACATAATTTATTTTTCCACCTCCTCAGTAATCAATCTTTCGAATATATGTAAAATAACGTTATTTTATACTTTAGAGATGTTATTTACACTATACCGATATCTATGTATGTGTCATATTGTTTATTTGTACAAATATGTGGATTCATCCGTATGTAATCATCTTTAAATTCATATGTCTACTTCAAGATCATATGTTTACTACAGTGTCTTTATTTTTAACATTATGAAAAATTTACATGCCTCTTTATTTTAATATAAAGATTAGACAACTTTGTAAAATAATTTATTTTTAATTATTCACAATCGCCAGACAATTGTCATTACTCTGCTCATTGTAGTTATTATGAGGGGACTAAATGTCCGAGAATAAAATTTGCTTTCTTTTTTCTTATTATGGTATTTAATATTGTCGTTATTAAGTTAATGGTAGGAGAGAGCTAAATCATTTATACATTTCTAAAACATAAAAAAAAGATGCTTTTTCGTGAAACAAGTCAATAGTATGTTTACAATTATGTTTTACAACTTTATTATTGATTGCAGGATAATAATTTGACCCGTTATTATTGAGATGCATTAACTATAACTCATTCATATTCTGTCATTGAATAGATAAAATCACTTGTTAATGGAACGATAATTGGATATGAAGGGAGTGTAATATTTTAGAATATTGTTAAAGCAATTTTAAAACATAGTAGAAATTCAAGAAGGTTGCAATGGTATTGTGGGGATGAATGAGATCTGATGACGTACCGATTCGAAGTGAGCCAACTAATCGACATACATCTTCCCTCATTAGTTCCTAAAAGGGCATCTCTCAACTAAACAGTTGCTCTCCCCGTTTATACATTACTATGTTAATGCACACTTCAGCTATCTATGAAACATGAATACATTAATAATAACTCTATTCCAATGATAAGCCCCAGTGTAGGAATTGAAGGCAGTTTCAAATATTCATTGGGAAATATATAATGGATGGAGCCAAGGCTCGCAAAACCATCACAAATATTATTAAATTTTGCTTTGTAACTATTATTGATTTAATTTACTTCGGAGGGCTGCTCGATAGCCCAGGATCAATTTTCTATCTTCTACTTTTTTAAACAAATACATCACAAACATCATATAATAATTCCGTAATAACTTTACATAATATTTCTGTTGCATGCTTTATATAGTAAAAGAACTTGAAAGGACACAAGACTTTCTAAAAAGATTTATATTTATATTAAGAAGATAGAACATAAATTCCACCTAAACCTTACATATCATCCAAATCCAATTGCACAATCCCTCTCTAGCAGAAGTCATATATGTCTGGTTATAGTGACTCTGCTCAGCCCCCATTGGTAATACTATTGATACGGCTGAGTGAAAGACCCTGGGATCTCTTAGAGTCCTGCCTTTCCCTCCACGATTGTGGGGAAAAACTTGGCTCGGAGATCTTGAGTGACTGAATATTGTAAATATTGCATAAAACATAAAAGCATGTGTTTATTTAAGTATTTATTTTGTTAGATTAGTTTATTTTTGTTTATTATAGTATCTTTTAGTTTATATACATTTACTTTAGTATTATTATATTACCGTTTATTATATTTTTTTATTGTGCATAGTATGAATGAGCTACTCTATATCACTATCAATATTGTCCTTGAATGTGACAATATTCTGCAGCGAAAATGCTATCAACCTAATCCTCCTCTGTTACAATATAACATCCGGCGCCACCTTCATTTCCTTCAAGACAAAACTCAATGTCTTTTAGATTATTAACTTTTCACCGGTGTCGTGAAAAATCTCCCAACCAGCCGTAATGGATACCTATTACACTGGGGGCAACAATGAAAATGTTTCGGGCTCAAAAATAGTCAATTCATATGTATTTCCATCTAATTAGCTCTTGCTTTGGAAATAATGCGACATTTGATTTTTTAGAGTTAACCTTTTCAATTTTGGGGAAATTATTTTTTAGAAAGTTGGTCCACCTATCAAATAAAAAAACACAAATGCTCTTTAGCTGTTTGTAACTCATACGCATTGTTACTGTTGCTGTGACTGTGAGTTTCATATAGTTTCTGCTTTAATTAATGCATAATTTCTGGTTTGAGAGTGTTCTTTACTTTCCTACTTACACCAAGTAACGAAAGTATTGCGATCGGTTCAAAGTTCCGACATGCGGTTTTCGACGGATCTATAAGTTTCAGAATTCCCTGAGTCCTGGAAATCCTGGTGTCAGAAAGGGATGAATGAGAGAAAAAAGATAACTAACTGAAAGTAAGAAAATCTGTTGCCCGCATCACACAAGCTTCTCTGTTTTCTCTACTTTTAACAAAAATTATTGTTCTACAAAATTAAGCTATGAGAAGTTTTTGATTAGCAATATTAGAGGATATTGAAATGTTTACATTGATCTACCTTATAGGACACTCTTCCATTCCGTTCTCCCCCTCCATTCCCTTCTTCTCTAGGCGTTGCGTACATTTGTGTTTTTAAGCCATTGTATGTTTGACAACCCTTGTAGTTATATTTAAAAGTAGGTTATTTTTTTTTAAATAATTGTAATTAAAAACACATGGAAACATAACTGTGTACTGATTGAGCTATTTGTAGTTCTAGCTCTGAAGAGGATCCCATCGCTGACTTATAAAAAGAAAAATACCGGGATCGAAACGTCAATAAACATAGAAGAAATGAACATTCAGTAGTTTATTAAATAATTAATAAGTGGCCTTATTCCCAATCAAATTGTTATGTTTAAATATATATAAATATATATATATATATATATATATATATATATATATATATATATATATATTATATATATATATATATATATATATATATATATATATATGTATGTATGTGTGTGTGTGTGTGTGTGTGTGTGTGTGTGTGTGTGTTTGTGTGTGTGTATGTATGTATTTATATAGGTCATGTTTAAAAAACAAAACAAAAATTTTTTAAGCAAATATTTTTCCTCTCTAATAATCTAAGAGTATATTTCGTTCAGAATTAAATTTAATATAAGAAAAGATTTTTTGTTTTTTTTTTACTTCATACTCTCCCCGGTAGAATATTTGCCAGCCCTTTGAAACTTTAAAAGGGTCCAGGAAAACTTTTTAAATGACGAAATTCTCAGTAATGCTGATGAAAACATTACCATACAAAATAAATTAAGTGTATATATACTTAATTTATTTTTCTCTTATTAGAATTCCTGAGAATTATATAAGTATGTATATGTAAAGTATATTTTGAGGATCCCTAATGCCTCCTCCCCCAACCTTTGGAGTAATAAGTAATCAATTTATGAGCTTTTTGACTGGGTAATAAATTAGTTTATAACGGAAGGGAAATGTATTACATGAGAGCCATTAATCATCTGATTAACTGTGAAGGAAGTAGCCCCCGCCTCACTAGCTCCCTACCTTATCCTAATCTCAACATTCCAACGACTAAATTATTAATAGGCGCTATTAAGGGTCAAAGGATTCCTATTTTATTTTAAATGATTATTATTAATATATGTAAATCATTTAATCAAATTTTAATTAAAACATTCAGAGTTTGTAATGTTTATAATTCCACAAGTTGGATAAGTTAAGTCAAATGTTTGTTAAACGTTATGTAATTTGGATTGACAATTGTTTAGTTATTTAAAAAATTGTAACCTTGAGTGCCAAGGCTCAAGTCAAATTGTGGCAGATAATCATTTATCAGCAGATAATCATTTATTCTGTCACATAAATGGCACACCAGGCTTCTATAAAGTTGGTACCTTAAATTATAGGAAATCTCGAGTAGATAATGAGAGTAGGTGATGAAGGAGGGATTGGTGTACAATTAAAGCAGTGCCGGTATGTGCTCTACCGTCAGGATGGTTAGTACGGTATGTTATGTACTGAGGTATTTTTAATAGTTGTTTAGTGGTCATTCAAGTTTCCCTAATTAATGCTAAGTCCATGTTCTTGTCCAGTATTACAGCTATTAGTTCGCCAACGAGATTTCTAGCACCATTCACAATCGAAAGGAGACTGGATATAGGTTTCGGAATGCGAGTCATTTAATGATTATTTAAGGGAGAGATGAGATGAGATTGAGTGGGGTAACATGAGATTTAAGGAAGGGAGGAAAAGTAGCCAGCAAACTGGTGAGATCTGTGGCATTTGGAAGAGGAAGAATATGAGGAATTTGATGTTGGAGAGGTTGTTCATTGTTAGGTATATTGAAATGTATAGGTTCTTGAGGTTGAGGTTGTTGTTCAGTGCTTCGCTTTTATCAGTTTGGTTCTTACCTCCAAGTAGTTGGGAAATTGGTACACTAGTGTTAACAATTCTAGAATGTCTATATCTTCGTGTGGCCCTACACCTAACAATTGTGGCACTGCATGATTTATCTCTTAGAGTATAGTTTCGTCTACTTTCTTGTGGTATAATATATTTTTTCGATACCTGGCGATGGCTCCAAGTCTACGAAAAACAATCACAGTAGGACGCTATTTCTTAACCCTGGCTGCTCCATGTTCTTCAAAACATTGGTTACTTGACTACATTGAAACCAAGCGTCGCTGGTTCTTCTTTAATCACTTAAGTTAGTGTTGGGGAGTGAAAATTTCTTATCATCACTCGTCACGCTCTCTCCTGCCTCACTTGATACTTGTGAAAATTCGAAATTTGTTTCTGATTAGTGCTTCACTATTTTTCGGTAGTCCTTAGCAAAATCTGGTGTTAATTTGGTGTCATTGGTCCTGTTAAGCCCTGAATAATTGCCAGAGCAGATTTTGTTTAGTTGGGTGCAGAACATCTGGAAACTCTTTTTATTTTTCACAAATATCGGAGGAGGCCTTGGTTCTCTGGGTATTGATGCATAGTCCATTACCTCTCGGCCATTTTGAAGCACTCCGTACTGTTTTGGAGTAAAGAAAGAGTATTCTTGGACCATTTCTTGCGAAGACGTATCTGGTTGAGGCTGGCTCTGAAGTGTTCACTGTGGTGATTAGAGGTTTTTTTCTTAGGCTGAAACGATTTATTTGTTTTGCTATAAAACCACGAGGGTACGATAATACCGCATATATTAACAGAAAAAAAAGAAAAAGATAATATAATAGAGTAAATATCAACTGCTATGATGTACACCTGAACTGTATTCAGTGAATAATGAGAAAGATTCCGCTGAAAAATAAGCAAATACTGAGAGACGACTTGAGAACACAACCTTCCGCATCCGCTGATCCATATACTCAAGTTTTAACATAGATTTTATAATTTAATGAGGTGAAATCCTCTATTAGTTAAATTCACCCAGCTGTCATTAAAAATCAAAATGTTCTAAAATAAAGTTGTTTCAATGTGAACATTGTTTTAATAAACAATTAATTTATTCATAGATGGCATTTATATAAATTAAATATCCAATTCATAATAAATTTGAATGAAAAAAAAAAAATATATTTTATCTCAGTTAAATATTTTTTAATCTAATAAAGGTAATATTTTTCCATTTTCCTAAAATATTCTCTATAACCAAAAATAATTAATAATTCTATTATTAATTGAAAGTTTTAAATTAAAAAAATAACTACAATTTGTTTATTTATATTATATAACATTTTTTTAATAATCAATAATTCGTTTATTTTTCCATATTCCTTATATTAATAATAGTTTCTTTTGTTTATTTGTTTTTATAATGGAAAATATGATATGATAAGTAAAGCGATATGCATCAATGAATTATATTCTCTAAGCGGAAACGATCAAAATCAACACACGGCCATAGATCAGTATTAGGCATTGGCATTTGTCCGAGCCCCCAGGGGTTGAAAGAGGTATTTTATTGAATTTTTAGCTGGAAGGTGGATTTATATCTTCTTTTATACTTTATTATAGAATATTTTACCTTTCAAACGGGCAAAATTTTATTTTATTATTGATTTTAACTAAATTTTCAAGTTACTTGTTCAGCCCTCATCCATGTTTGTTGATTTTAAAGGGTTTCAGATACTTGATTGAAAACAAGTTATTTAGAGTAACAAAAATATTATTTTTTTAAAGAGTTTAGAATAGCTTTTGAAAGCTCATATAGGTGATAAATAGTCAGGACACTTTAAGATTTTAAGGATCATAGAATTACAGAATCATTTTAAGATTTTTATTTCGCCTCGGCTACTTCATCAAATATGATCATAAGGTATTGTTTTCAGTAGCGTATAGATTTAGATTCATTGAAAAAGTAAATACATTTTCCATGGGAATATATTTCATTAATAAACATTAAGGGGATTGGGTTTATCTATACCCTGCTGTAACACTGAAGATGGTCTACTTGGTTCCGTCAAACGTTCAAATTATCACCCATGATTTGTAGAACTGTCGACTAAATTCCTTTGACAATTGTAAACAACATTGAATACGATTTTTTATATTAAAAAAAATCATCATTGGTGATACACTCTACTTTGATAATTTTTATTATATATATATATATATATATATATATATATATATATATATATATATATATATATATATATATATATATATATATATATATATATGTATATTATGACCAAAAAAAGGATAAATAAAAGTATAATAAAATAATTTTTAATAAATATAATTTTCCATAGGAATTTTTATTTGTTGGGTGCCTGGCTTTACTAGCCTTTCATCTCTAAAGAGATAATTATAGAGAATATAAGTACCCATGATTTGGCCATGATAAATCATTTATTCTACCATGCTAGCCCAGGTGAGAAGGAAGGAGTTAGGTTGGATAATTTTTATAAAGCAGCAAAAAGCAGCAAATTTTTATTAACAGATCTAGATAACAGGTCAGAAAGAAATATTTACAGAATTAATACTATGTACAATAAAAAGAAATAAAATACAAGGAAAAAGAGGGAATTTAAACATAATTACTATATACAATTAAAGATAAAAAGGAAGATATTTAAGATAATACAAATAACAAGAAAAGATACTTATTTTATATACAATATTATGGCATGCCACATCCAAACATCTAGAAAAGATAGTCAAGATATAATAAGATGTAAGAGTACATGCACATGCTAAAATATGAATTAATCATCTGGCCAAGGAAACAAAAGAGAGTAGAGTTTGTTTTGTTTTGAACAATATATATATATATATATATATATATATATATATATATATATATATATATATATATATATATATATATATATATATATATAATATTTATGCTATTGATAGAAATGAATTCCCTCCTGCCCCAACCCTTCCATTTCTTGTGAAGAAGGTGACAATAATTGAAAAAATCTAATGATATTCAACGGCGATGCACTCACAACGATCCACTTTAGCGTTGTTTCAACTAATTATGCATTTATAATAGTGGATTGATGGTTGGCTGTAGTGAAAATTGAAGAGAAGTTAGTTGAGGTGTTCGGTCAAAAGTAAAAATAAATAAAAGAAATTTATTTTATTTTTGCTGATGTTTCGGCCTAAAGTTCAGGCCTTCATCGGCGCTAAGGAAAGACCAGATAACAATAGGTATCAGAAAGAAAATAGTTTTTAATTTTTAATTTTCTTCTATGTAGTCAGTATGTTTTGATAGATTTTACAGTATCTTATTTTTTCTATTTAGATTTATTATTTTCATTATATAACTTCATATTCCTTTTCTCTGTTCTACATTTTATTCTTTGTCAATCTCACTTTTTTTTATCATACTCATTTTTTCAAATCCATCAGATATATTGTTAAACTGAAGTAAGCCAGTTAACCTAACGGTACTCACATTACAAACCTATAACTTGTAAATGATATTGAAAAATAATAAGAACCTAATTTTTCATATAAAAAAGAAAATGAGTATGTACATATTTAATATGACCGATCCCATTGCGAAAACTGAGTAATTGCTTAAATAAGACGAAAGAAAAGTGTTCTAGTGAGCTTATTTGGAATAGTTTTGCTTTAATGGATAACTGTAATATGATTTGTCATTAGTGGATTATGATGGGCGATTGATTGCGCCGGTAGGGATTGACATATTTATCGTTTTAAATATCCTAAAAACCAATTTCATGTTCCTATTTCATTAGCAATAAGCATCACATTGATACCTGCCTCTTTATTCCACTTGATTAGTTAGGAGTTTTTGTTATATTAAATTTTGGCTGATTGTAAATTGAACTTAAACTACTTGGATAGTATGTGAGCATGTTAGCAACGATAATTCCGATGTTTCATTTATGCTATTCATTTCTAAAAGAATTATTGGGATCTAAACCCTACCATCAATATTATATTTATAGCTATAATAATTTATTAATAAAATTAATATCATTTATAAAAATTCAATGTTTTAACAGGACTGAGCCGTAAATTCTATTGCAGGCCTCCTTGAAAATAGTAGTGCCTTATAATAAATTCATTAGATGGAGTAATCATTTCTGTAGATAAAGTTTTTAAGTACTACTCCTGCTAAAAGTACTACTACTAAAGTACTACTAAAAATAAAACAAGAAAATGTGGAAATTGTAAAATGACATGTACAGACTTAAAGAGAAACTACTCATTGGTAGATTTCCAATCATAGTTCAGTATTAGAAGATCACGTGGTCATTTTCTTTTCAGATGCTTAGGAATGCTGTCGGGAATTTAGAGGATGCAAGATTAGAAACAAGTGGGTTAGGATGAAACAAGAGTGAAGTTTGTTATTGGAAGGATAGGTATCTGGATTAGACTAAATAGGTAATATACGGAACATTAAAGTCGTTTTATAGAATTTTATTTGTAACAAAGTAAAGAACATAGAAGATATTGAGTAGATTTTGAATTGTGAGATTGGATATGAAAAAAAATTGTTGGTTTAGTGAAGCCCCAAAACTCAACAACATGAGTTCGATTGGGCTTTACAATAGTGAAATAAATGAGTCTTTTATAGTTATTTGACGGTTTAGAGCTTTTGTCTAGTAAGTGTTGAAGTAGTCGGAAATGTGTTGCAGTTTTTTGCCGTTTCAGTCTTGAATGTGAATTAACGAACTCAGTGAAACAACAGTGAAGACTTAAAAATACTTTATTCTTACAAAGTTACACAAGTTACATCCAGTGAAATATTTACAAATAGAATGAAATCTCTAAGATTAAGGGTGTTAATATACCCCAACTCTAGGGTGGAGATAGGAGAAGACGGAATAGGAGAGGGGGTGATGGGCGTTATCTTAATTTCTAGGGATGGTTTTTGAGGGCGGAGGACTAAGGATAAGTAGGTAGAGATGTTATAAGGTGGACAAAGCATATGCTAGCAGTAAAGTAGTAAAACTTCTTCAGGGGGAAAGTCTAGACTCTTCAAAGGGAAACCGAAGGACATTCGAGTCATACTACAGCTTACAGCTTACTACAGCTCAGGTGCTATTACAGCTTATCAAAAAACTTCAGGAGCCGATATCTTTCAAGGAAGACAAAAATCAGCCAGCACATAACTTTAGTCCGTCCAGTACTAATTTATGGATCGGAAGTATGGACCATTAAGAAAGCGGATGAAAAACGGCTCTTGGTGTTCAAAAAAGGGATAATGAAGAGGATATATAGACCCATCTAGAACTCTTCTAGGAGTGCGGGATTGGGGATCTGCAGCACAGGATAGAGCCAACAGGATTGGGCCGTTTTGTCTAAATTTTTTTCAATTGTTTATAATTGACCATTAACACGCTGAAAGCCACAACAGTACCGCCTCCCAGTAAGGACATAAGGCTACTAGAGGGCCACAACGCGCAACCCGATCTTGGAGCCAGACATACCACAAATATACCGATACCCACAACAATACTGTCCACAAAAATCTCTGGTTGTAATTAAAACATTCAAATTGACAAAAACAGTGAATTAAAACAATGTTACGTGTTTTTTGAACCAACGTCACATAACTAAAACTTTATTTATTTATAGTTTTATTGAAATTTACAACTGTATTACATTAAAAATACAACAGGAAAATGTGACATTGGTAATATGACATGTAAAATATGAAGAGAAACTACCCATTGGTAGAACTCAAATTAAAGTTCTATATTAGAAGATCCCGAGGCCATCTTCTTTTCAGGCGCCTAGGAGGGTTATCAGGGATAGAGGAGCAAGCAATATTTGAAACAAGAGGGTTCGGATGGTTCTGCAGTTTGTTATGGAAGGATAGGTATCTGGATTGGGCCAAATCGAAAACATATGGAAAATTAAGGTCTTTATGGATGATTTTGTTTGTGACGAAGTAAGGAGCGTTGGGGATTTTACGAAGGATTTTGGGTTGTAAGGATTGGATACGAGAGGAATTCGATGGCTTAGTGGAGCCCCAGAGCTCAATTCCGTAGGTCCAAATAGGTCTTATTATTGTTATATATATGAGTCGTTTGTAATTGAGTGAAAGTTTAGAGCGTTTGTCTAGTAAGTGTTGGAGTAGTCGGAAACGTCGATCGGTTTCTTGTCGTTTCAGTCTTGTATGAGGATTCCATGTGAGTCGTTTGTCGAGGTGGAGTCCTAGGTAACGAATTTGTTCAACTGGGATAAGTGGGGAATTGTTAAAGAATACTGTAGGACAGGAGGTCATAGGTTTGCGAAGCAGGGTAAAGGTAATTTGATGGGATTTATTGGAGTTTATTTTAATCCTCCAGTTTTAACACCATTCTTCAACATTTGTGATGCGTGATTGGAGAGTTTGGGATGCAATTGATGGATCGTTGTTAACTAATAGGATACACGTGTCATCGGCATAAGTGGTGATGACAGTGTTGGGATGGGTTGGAATGTCAGCTGTATAAACTGTATAAAGGAAAGGACCTAGGATACTACCTTGAGGAGCACCAGCAAATTGAGATAAAAGAGATGAACAGGCATTTTTGTGATTTACTTTGAAGTATCTATCACTAAGGTAGGGACGGATAATGAGGAAGTATGTAGGTGGTAGGAATTTACGGAGTTTGTACAGACTCGATCAAACGCCTGTTCAACGTCGAGAAAGACTCCCGTGCAGTACATTCCGAGCTCCAATGCAGAGGAAACCACGTCTACCACAAGATGACATTGCTGAATAGTGGAGTGAGATGTACGGAATCCAAATTGGTGATCTGGGATTATGTTATTAGAATCTAGGATGGGATACAGGCGTTTTAAGATGAGTTTTTCTAGGATTTTGCCCATAATGGGTAAAAGAGAGATAGGACGTAAGAGGATGGGTATTCTGGCGGCTTTGTGGGTTTCGGTATCATTTTGACTATGGATAGTTTCCAAGAGTCAGGAAAATATGTAGTTCGGAGTACCGCATTATGTATATATAGGTGAGGAATAATACGGCTTTCTGAGGAAGCAGTTTTAGGATCTGGGATGTGATTAGGTCATGGCCAGGAGCTTTGCGGGAAGGTAATCTATGAATGATATTGGATATTTCTGAAAGATGAAATGCTTTAGGTGGAAGGGTCAATTGGAGTGGAATATCGAGTTCTGCTTCAATACACTCAAGGTCGATTGGATTTAGGATATCTGGGTGTAGATTAAATGTTTTGAAGAGGTGTTGAGCAAATATTTCAGATTTTCTTCATCAGATCTAGACCAGGTTTGGGTTTCAGTAAGAAGTGGGTGGTTAAAATCTTTGAATTTTAAGAGCTTTTTAGTGGTCAACCATAGTGATTTGTCAGTAGTTAGATTTTCTGTTAAGTTAAGTAAACTTTGGATTTTGTATTTCCTAATTTCAGCTTTTAGTTGGTTAGTTAACTTATTGTAATATGACTTGTCTGATGGGTATCTAGTCTTATGCCACTTTGATCTTGCTCTGCGTTTTTCCTTTAATAAGATACGAATGTGCTGTGGCAAGTTAGTCTGCTGGGAGTTGTTATTTTTATTGGTTGATGTGTTATCGTTAATTTTGTCACTTATAGATGAAGTAAGTACCTCTATGGCTGAGTCAATGTCATTTTTCGTCTTAAGTGGAATATTTAGGTCCAATTTATCTTCCAAGTCTTTACGAAATTTGTCCCAGTTTACTCGTCCTGTGATAAGTGAAGGAGAAAAGGAGGGCTTAGGAACAAAAGTTGAGTGCAATGAAAGCAGAACTTGACTATGATCTGAAGAGAGGTCATCCAGGGATTTGATAGTGACGTAGGAAGAGGAAATCTGGGAGGTGACAAATATGTCCAAGATATCAGGTCGTTTTTTGAGGGAGGTTGGCCAATAGGTAGGATTCATAGGTGAGAGGATGGAGTAACTATTAGAAGTTGAGACAGAAGATAGTATATTACCACGGGAGTTGGATGCTCGACAACCCCATCGTTGGTGTTTAGCGTTATAGTCTCCTCCAACATTAAAGCGTGATCCGAAGGATTGGAATAAGGATTCAAACAGATTATAGGTAAGAATATGACCAGGAGGACAGTATACAGCTGTAAGTGTTAAATGGAAAGGACGAGTTGAGATGATAACCGAGGTTGCTTGAATAGCCTTAGTTGGAGTAGAAGGAATGAGGGAATGGGATAAGGATTTATGGATAAGGATGCAAGAACCGGCATGGGAAGTGTTGTCGGGGTGGTCTGATCTATAAGTGATGTAGTCACGTATGTAGAAATATGAACGTTGAGTAAAGTGAGTTTCTGTCAGTAGAGCAATATCAATGTGTTTGTCATGAAGAAAAATGTCAAGTTCGTCTCGGTGGTTTTGTAGTCCATTAGCATTCCATAAAAGAACAGATAAGGGCTTTGTGCTCATCGTGGGAGATTGAAAGGAATTTCAGTAAGGATTCTTGTGATGAGGGTTATTAGTGGCTTGATGGTATCTTGTAGATCTTTCAGGAAGAAGACAAGGGTGGATTGGATTAAGTCGATCGGGTTTTGATGGTCAGCTGGAATTTGTGAGGGATAGCTCTTATGATAAGGAGTGTCTGATGGATGATGTACCAGTCGTGATGTACGAGAGGCTGAATCATAATTAGATGGAATTTGGGAAGGAGAGTTAATGTGATGAATAGGATGGGAATAAACTGGAATTGGATCTTCAGGTAGAAGTATCTGATAAGGAGAGATTGACTGACATGATGATTTTGAGTGCATGTGGGAGGTCTGAGTCTTGGAATAGGAAGTCTGGAGCTTAGGTTTGGAAACCTGGGTCTTACTTTTGGAAGACTGAGTCTCGGTTGCTGATTCTTCAGTGTGGAGTCAGAATATAGTTGTCTGGAGTCCTGATAGGGATGATATGTTGATGTAGAAGGCTGTTGTGTAAATCGTGGTGCTGTTTCATTCGGCAATTCAGGAAACGTTGCCAAGCTTTGTAGTTCCGGTGCTTTTGCCTGGATAGGATTCTTCTGTTCTTGGGATTTTAAATATATGTTATAAGTCCTTTGCTTGTATAGCTTCTTGTAAACAATGCATCCGCGATAGCTTACAGGATGGTCCTCACCACAAAGGACACATTTTGCTGGTTAATTTAATGGTTTCTGACATGTGTCAGACGCGTGAGAGCCAGCACATTTGACACACCGCGCCGAGTGATGGCAGTAAGCCTTTGTGTGCCCTAAGTTTTGACACTTGGTGCATTGCACGACTATTGGTTTCTGCCTCGGTTCTTCAAATTTTACTATTGAATAAAGTAGTCTTTTAACTTCCAAGATTTCCGAATTATTCCGGGCTGGTTCCAAATCGATAAAAAATAATGAAAGTGGGTATTTATCGATTGGATGTAAAACAGAAAATATATGTCTTACATTGAGGCCTATTTCTTTTAGTTCTTTTTTTATAGCGGTAGTGGGAGTGGTTGAGTGAAGACCTCTCAAAACGACCCTATATGTTTTTTCCTCTTTTAATTGGTAGCATTGGAAATCATAATTGTGTGATGTCAAGTGATTTATAAGTTTTTTATAGTCATCTTTGGTGTTGGTATTGATTTTTATGTCATTGATACGAGAAAAGCAACGGAAATTGGTCTTAGATTAGCTAATTCTTGACCGAACTGCATGAAGTTTTCAATTTTGCTTACATATATGGGTGGTGGCTCTGGTTCAGTGAAAGTCTGAGTAATTTCGATAATTTTATTATTGGCGACAACAGAATCGTTGCTGGATGTGCTAGTAGGTGGTTTAGTTTCAGCTTTCATGGTTGAATTATTTTTAGAGTTTGTTTTAGTTTGTTTATTTTGGTCTACTTTAAGTGGCTGCTTTGATTTAGCGGATTTATTTATTTTTTTATATGGTGAGTTGCCCGCCGACCCGGGGCAGAGTTTCTGTTTCGCTTTTGTAGATTTCGCCTGGTTAAATATTGAGAATCAGTCTCACTGATTTCGGAGAAGGGAGTCTCTTCATCTGATTCGTCACATGAAATGTTTCTCTCAGGTACCATACCTCTAAATAATATATAAAAAAAAGAAAAAAAAAAGAAGAGAAAGTAAAAAAAAAATATCACTAATAAGAAAATATACAAAATAAATACTTAATAACTAATCTATTTACAAAGATATATAAAATATTAAATAAAACATTTTCTGTAAATAAAATAAAATTCTTAGTAAAAAAAAATAAATAAAGAGAAAGAGAAGAAAAAAAAATTATAGACTGTCTGAGGTAGGAACTTGCGATTTTCTCACGTGAAACCAAGCGCCGTGGCCGCTAACTTGAAAGATAAGACCCGCTGAGGAGAATTATCTGCCACGTAACATGTCTCTACCAGACGAGTATCAATTGTTATTAAATCACTAATTGTTATTAAAAAGTCACTCACCTCACTAATTATTACGTAAAAATGTTTAACTGTTTATAAACACTCTGTTTGCAAAGTCTCAGATAGGGATTTAAGATAACAACCAGATGACAATGTACCAAAGACAGAATGATATGAATATTGAACTGCAGTTGCGGCCATGACACTTGATACTCAACTAAAACTTAAATCAGATAACAATAAAATAAAATATACACAGCAAGTTATTACAAACAGTAGTACACCAATAAACAAAATTAATAATTGGTAATTGGTTGACTGTCGTGGATAATGAAGAGAAGAATAGTTGGGGTGCTCAGTCAAAAAAGGAAGGCAAAAAATAAATTATAATATTTATTTTTTACATATGCCGACGTTTCGACCTGAAGTTCAGGCCATCATCAGGGCGAAGAAAATAACCAGATAACAAGGTATGAGAAACATAAGTAATGATGGTAAAAAAGGTTAATAAAAAATGAGAAAATAAAATAGATTAGATCTAGATAAAATAGATCTAAATAAAAGAAAAATAAAATAGATAGATATAAAGTAAAATGAAATTGTTAGAATAATGACTAAGAACTAAGAGATAAATAATACAGACAGTTACATAGTGTGGAATGATGAAGTAGGCATAATCAAAAAGGGGGTGACAAAAGTATTGTAAAGTCTATCAAGATGTACAGATAATGTCTAATATGATAGAGAGTTAACAACAGAGAAAAGGAATGAAAGGAAGGAGGGAAGAAATTGAGAAAGCTGAAATAAGAAAGAAATAAAAGAAGTACTACCTTTCTCCTTAAGTGTCAAGGGGAGAATAAAGTCGTTACAAAGAAGGTGGAGAGAGAAGGGATGTGGAGGTGGCGTCATCTGTAACGGTTATCGGACGAAGTTTGAACTAGAAGAATGCTAGAAGCCTAAATAGGTACGAGAGATATATTATGTAGAAAAATTATGGAATATTGAACGAAAGTTAATAGAAAGTGAAAAAAAATTCAAAAGAAAAATAACTATTGAGTAATAAGGAAGAAAGATTGAAATAAAAATATATCATATATACATAAATATACATATATATATACACACACATACATAAATATACATACACGCATATATATATATATATATATATATATATATATATATATATATATATATATATATATATATATATATATATATATATATATTATATATATATATATATATATATATATATATATATATATATATATATATATATATGCGTGTATGTATATGTATGTATGTGTGTGTATATATATATATATATATGTATATATGTATGTATATATATGCGTGTATGTATATGTATGTATGTGTGTGTATATATATATGTATATTTATGTATATATGATATATTTTTATTTCAATCTTTCTTCCTTATTACTCAATAGTTATTTTTCTTTTGAATTTTTCTTTCACTTTCTATTAACTTTCGTTCAATATTCCATAATTTTTCTACATAACATATCTCTCGTACCTATTTCTTTTTTATGTTTTTACATTTTATTCTAAGATTCCCAATGTAACACTTTTGTCACCCCCTTTTTGATTATGCCTACTTCATCATTCCACACTATGTA
This sequence comes from Nezara viridula, assembly GCA_928085145.1. NCBI lineage: Eukaryota > Metazoa > Arthropoda > Insecta > Hemiptera > Pentatomidae > Nezara > Nezara viridula. Next base: position 192,642,509 of record OV725078.1, on the reverse strand, counting down.
ACAGTCTGTATTATTTATCTCTTAGTTCTTAGTCATTATTCTAACAATTTCATTTTACTTCATATCTATCTATTTTATTTTTCTTTTATTTAGATCTATTTTATCTAGATCTAATCTATTTTATTTTCTCATTTTTTATTATCTTTTTTACCATCATTACTTATGTTTCTCATACCTTGTTATCTGGTTATTTTCTTCGCCCTGATGATGGCCTGAACTTCAGGTCGAAACGTCGGCATATGTAAAAAATAAATTATAATATTTATTTTTTGCCTTCCTTTTTTGACTGAGCACCCCAACTATTCTTCTCTTCAAACAAAATTAATATGGGTCCTGTTTTTGTAAATAGTCTTTTAATACCACAAACCCAACGACCACCAATAAAGCACTCATAAAACTAATCCAAAATAAGTCCCCATGCCATACATATACGTCTTCTTCATCCTTGTGTGCCTTTCAGCGTGGAGGAGCGTCCAGCCACTTCGATCTCTGTCTTTTGCCATTTCCTTTATCTAACCTTTTTTAAGAGTTTTTTACTCTATCCTCACCTAGTCGCTGGATATGTTCCAGATATGTTATTCTAGGCCTGCTCCGTGGTCTCCTGCCCATTTGTTCGCTTCCATGCATTTTTTTGGTACTCTGCTTGCTACACATGTGCCCATACCATCGAAGTTGCTGGCATTCCATAGTTGATTTCAGTGAGGGTATCAGGAGTTCCTCTGTTATTCTTTCATTCCTCACTCTGTTTCTCCTGGTTTTCCCCATATTTCTTCGTAAAAATGTTAGCAGAAGTAATCCTGCTTAAGTGCTTGGCTGGGCTGACCCAGCTTTCGCTGCCATATAATAATGTGGGAGATATACAGCTTTATAGATGTGGAGTTACCTACCTCTCTCTTTCCCACAATTGTGTAGCAAATCTGGTAAATTATACTGTTTGCTTTCTTTATCCTGTCGGAAACTTCTTGTTCTATTTTCCCAGATTTGTTAAAATTTTTCGCAAGGCACGTGTAGTAGTCCATATTCTCCAGTTCTTCTCCACTGCATGTCATTCTTAATATTTCCCACATCCCCTGCTATGTATTAAACATAGCGAATAAGGTTTTTAAATTATTATGAATTGTAGAAAACAAAGGTGAACGAAACCGAATTCTGACATAAAAAAAACAGCGTTAAGGTAGATAAGGACCGACCTATACCTGGATCCTGGGGAAGGCTCAGAGTAAAAATTAGTAACGGGCTAAGTAACTGGTTCCCTTTAGGGTGTTACCAGTTATTGTGAAGCAATAGGGTGAAGTTGAGAACCAATGAAAACCATCCTTGCCCCACCTTGAATATTTTTATATAATAGGCCGAGAAGTAAGAAAGTAGGTCTTATGATGATGTCCGGCCTTGAGGATAGGTCTTATGTTGAGTTCCGGCCTTGAGGGTGGGTCTTATATTTTCTTCCAGCTTGGAGACTGAAGCCTTGGCCCTACATAGACCATGATGATCCTGGCAGAGCTTTGAACCAAGACGAGATGACCTCAGATCAGCAGATGCAGTGATGACATCTACTACCTACACCACTTCACATACCATAATAGCTAAGTTGTAATTCCCAACCATAATGCCAAAATATTTCATGGCAATATAATTCTCAAAACAGTCTATCTGAAATCATACCTTCACAGTTAATTGTTAAATTCATTGAATCACGTAGTTAGTTTCTTGTAAACTTAATTTATATATATTCTTTATTTAACATAGAAATAAATTAAGTTTTTTTTAGTAAAAGTTATTTTAATCCTGCCACCCATTCATGTCTTGATGATCGCAGGAAATGGAGGTAATTAGAAAGCATGATAAACACAAACCAGCCTTTGAGAAAAGAAATCCAATCAATTAATCATGGACCAAATATATTATAGATCCAAATTTATTTTACTATTTGTTTATTAAACATTTCTGGGTAATTATCAGTAATTATCCAGTGGTATCCCGAATAAATTTCAACACCCCTAAAAGTAACAATTCATTATGCCATCCCTTTTGAGGGGAGTTACGATTCTGCTTCCTAATTATGAGTCATATATCATTTATCACTTATTAATTTTATACTTAAATCATTATGTGTGGCATTTAAAATAATTACATTACACGATTCAGATAGATGGATTTATTTATATATTTTATCTTCCTAAAATTTTTTTAACATGAATATGGTTGCATGTAGTTGGTTATCTCTTATATCTTCATTCTTAAAGTGATATGTTTTCGTTATAAATAATTTATTAAATAGTTTATTGGGTATATTTTATAATTAGTTTTCTTTTAAACTGGGCTCATTATTATAATGTTTACATATTGTTTTTGGTGGGTACATATTTGTTCTTCACTAATTCACTTATTAAAGAATTTCTTTGTAACTTCAAGATGGATATCTTAAAAACAAAAAAGGCAACAGTTTTGAAATCAAATTCACCCTTAACTGAAAATATCCAATCCATGATGGATGAGCAGTTTAAAAAATTCCAAATAAAGATTAGAGAAGTAATCTCTATCCAAATAGAGAAGAGTTTTGAAAGATTAGAGAAGAAAACTGAAGATGTGGGGGAAACATTATGTACACATATAGATATCTGCACTGCAAGTTTCAGAGAAAGCACAACTGTGAAAAAGATCAGTAATGAAGAAAATAATTCGATAGTAGAAACATCAGCTGCATTAGCCAGGTCCATTGAAGAAAGTGAAAATAAGCTCAACATTGAAGCACATGTAAGATTCTGAAGCTAATTGCCTCGTTGAAAAGATTAAGACCTCAAATATAACCGACCCATCCAATTCTCAAGATGAACAAATAGAAAATATTGCTGAAGAGAGAGCTTCTGAAGAAATTGGATTTTTTGAAGAAATAGAAGATCATCATGAAACTGAACCCTTTGTAACTATGTCTGATATCAAGGAAGAGGGATCACCAAACATTTATGACGGGGGAGTTGATTCTGGTATTTGGCTCAAAGAAGAAGTGAATGATGAGACTAGTACTTTCTCTGACATTTGGATTAAGAAAGTAAATGATCAAACTGAGTCCTCTGTAATTTTTAATTCACTGTTTGTTTTAAAGAAGAAATAACTAATGAGCCTGAACTCCTATAGGAAATAAATCAACATGAAGAGGAATGCTATTTTGAAAGGACGGTAGCAGAAGCTCCTAATATTGAAAAATTGAATAATATTAATATACACTGACAGGCAAAAAATTCCACCCACTTGATGATTTCATCTAAAAATATTTCTTCTTTGTATTGGTCTATTGTTTTTAATGAATAAATAGGTAATCTTTTCGTTTGTTTTCAATAAGAGATGTTAATATAGAGGACAATAATCCTTAATCCTTAATTCAATGAAATGATTCTCGATTCCAATGTTTACTTTCTATGGAATCAAAATGTTTATTCAGTATTATTATTTCAGAGCCATTTCTTACCATACCATGTATTATGTAATACAACTTTACAGAAATATTTTATATTTTATATTATCATCTACATGGAAAAATCATGTGGGTGGAATTTTTTGCCTGTCAGTGTATGTTCTAAAGAAGTGGGGAAAGAAGAAAACAATATGGAAAATGCGGTCAATCAGATTAAACCCAACCAGATAAATATTTCAGTAACTTTCAGTGGGTAAACTTTTCAGGTCCGAACCTTGTTATTCGATTTTATTATATTTTAGCGTCCGTAATAGGTTTTTTACAATTAGGCTTATACCAATATAAATTAAACTCTCGGGATAGGAAATTTATACAAAAAATAAACAAACGAAAAAATAGAAAACGGTTGAATAAAAGCAAATTAAAATGTCGGGAAAATTCAAGGGTAAAATGTTTCTTTTCAAAAATGAAACCGATTCCTGTGTAACCAAGAAGCTACCTCAGGGGGAAAGTAAGAAAAAGGAATCAATTTTAATTACCTGTGATCATTTGGCATTTAAAACCTAATAGAAAACGGATAATGGATATATATATATATATATATATATATATATATATATATATATATATATATATATATATATATATGTATGTATGTGTGTGTGTGTGTGTGTGTGTGTGTGTGTGTGTGTGTGTGTGTGTGTGTGTGTGTGTGTGTGTGTGTGTTTGTGTGTGTGTATGTATGTATTTATATAGGTCATGTTTAAAAAACAAAACAAAAATTTTTTAAGCAAATATTTTTCCTCTCTAATAATCTAAGAGTATATTTCGTTCAGAATTAAATTTAATATAAGAAAAGATTTTTTGTTTTTTTTAACTTCATACTCTCCCCGGTAGAATATTTGCCAGCCCTTTGAAACTTTAACGGGGTCCAGGAAAACTTTTTAAATGACGAAATTCTCAGTAATGCTGATGATAATAGTAGTAATTTGTATTTTTTGTTTAGTAATTTCAAAATTGTTTTCCAAATTGTTGTGGATAGATAAAATCGTTACATTTATTCCACTATCCTCGTTCAAAATGAACATTGTTTCTCAGCCAACTAATTTGTAAGAGAAAATCTTAAATATTCATTGAGAACTTCTTTAATATTCACTCAGAGATCACAAACATGTATTGTCAGCTCAAAGTTCCAGCGTGAATATAATTGTTCAAAATGATTGTGTGAACGCTGGAGGGTTAAGATACAAACCTGGTGTAATCATTTATATTTTACTGCAACAACGTCATAACTGGAAACAAATTATTTTTTTGCATTAACATTTCCGTGTTTTGCCCGCTGTTCACAGTATTCGTTATTTCTTTAAAATGTCTAACCAACAAGTTTTAATCGAGTATTTAAATTGCGAATACTTTCTGGTATACTCATTAATAACATAACTTTTTCTTTGAAATTTAACCGGAACCATGTTAACATACTATAATCAAAGCAGTGGAAATGGCAACAAGAGATTAAGACTTTAAATTATATTTCAAAACCGGATTCCCTGTATACATAATGGAACTAAGCGACAATAAATTGGATTGATATTCTCAGAATATGTGCTTCACAATTTCCTAGCTTATAGTGATCCCTAACTTGGTTTTTTGGGTTATAATTCTGTAACTCCATTATTTTTCATCTGATTTCTTTGTGTCTTCGTTTTAAAGCAACAATATTATATATACCCTATTCTGTGAGCAATGAATATACTATCAGAAATAATATATGAAAATAAAAAAATAAATGACACTGTAGTAGATGATGCGATATATCTTATATATATTATTATATTATTACATTAATGCTTACATATGCCGACGTTTCGACCTGAAGTGCAGGCCTTCATCAGGGCTAAGAAAATAACCAGATAACAAGGTATGAGAAACATAAGTAGTGATGGTAAAAAAAAAAAAATAAATAAAAATTATAAAAAATTAAAATTAAAATTAAAAAAAAATAAATAAATATAAAGTAAAATGAAATTGTTAGAATAATGACAATAGTAAGAACTAAGAGATAAATAATAATAACCGTTACAAAGTGTGGAATGATGAAGTAGGCATAATCAAAAAGGGCAGAAATAATATATGAAAATAAAACATAAGTATTAAAATGGGAATCTTAGAATAAAATGTAAAACATAAAAAAGAAATATGAAGTTATATAAGAAATGAAAATAAATAGTAAAATTAAGACATTGAGAATGGAGTAGTTAGATAGAAAATTGAGATATTGTAAAGTCTATCAATTCGTTTTCTCTTTTTACTTTTATATATAAAGTTATTTTCTATATTTGTTTGTATATGAATGTATCTGATCGAAAATCATAAAAGCCTGGGATGCTTCAAAATTCATTGTCACATCTCGTGCCCTTTTGTGAAATCGGTATATAGAGAAAGATAAATACAAGAAATGTGAAACAACAACATAAATGTATTTTAGTGTTTTAAGCTAAACATTAGAAAGGAGAATTATTGTTAAAAGCGAAGAAAGTAAATATAGTTGTGAGGAATGGCAGCGCTGACGCGGTGAAGCGCTCCATGTTGCCCGAGGATGGGAAAAGAGAAACAACAACGCAACTAAATTATAAAAGCCAATTGGGTTCTGTGGGCGGCAATGGAATGTGGCATATTCTATTAATCCGGCGGATTTAGGTGAGCTTCGATTCAATGAATTATATAAGGTTATCGAAAATTGAGTACCTCTTTGATGCGGTCTATCCGAGTTTCAGGCTCATAAAATATATTATTTGCTTGTTCATTTCGCTATATTCATTGGTTTTGACTACGGAGGGAATATTTGAATATCGTTCAGGTCTTTTTTTTTACATGAAAAAATTATTTTTATCTTAATTACTCTATGAAACGTTTAGAGCAATGTAAATAAACTGGAAAAAGAAATGGATGAATAAAAAATAATTTTTATTCTTAGATGAATTTTAAAACTAAATAATTTTTAAACCTTATTTTTCAAATCTTTCAAAAAGATATTTCATGTTTTTTTGAAAATCAAGGCAAAATAACTTCGATCATGTTTATGATGAAATAAAATTGTCAGGATTTACAGTCAAGAATTTTTATCAGGTTATTCTAAGGGCTATCTTAAGGTAGTCGAGAGAAAAAGTTGTGTGTTCTTACCTCGACTCCCAGGAGATAGCCCTGAGGATGACTCACGTGTTTGGGTCATAACGTCGGCTAACCTAATAAACATTATTAACTGTAAATCCTGACTATTTTGTTCCATTATAATAATTGACCAGTCGACTAATTACTCATCTCTATTATGTTTATATTTATTTGATAAAAATGATCAATTGAGTCACGATTAGCGTTTCGTGGTTCTAATCCTCATATCCATAGGTGTTTTGTAAGGTGTTGACTGATCCAGTTTCTGTATTTGCTGTAATATGTAGAAATTTGAATAGTTTAACCATATTAAAACATCACATTTGTATTTTCCTCACATCGCTACAACCTATGAAACCAGATTTCATTTGATCAGTGCCGCATCTGGAACATAATGGAGATAGGATAATGGCGGATCCTCTTGGTAGGGCGCCCAGTATGAAATAATTCTGAAATTTTTAGTAAAAATTGTAGCATCGTATGCCTTTTGAACCTTTTCTATTTGCTCTCAAAACATATATTTTTTATCTCAACTATTTTTATTTTATATATTTTTATTTTTATTTTTTTTCTCTTTTCTCTCCTCTACCCTAAAGGGTCATTGGCGTTTTCTATATAATTTATACTCTATTATAGTAGTTGATAATCTTTAAAAATTTAAACAGGATAGAGACTCTCTCTTCGTTGTCTTGTAGTATTTCGTTTAGTGTTTTTCCTAGTTCTGTTTTTTCTCTGTGCCTTTCGGATTGGGAAAATTCTACTAGAAGGTGTTTCACAGTTTGAAGTGTATTGTTACATTTTTCGCATTTAGGAGCTTCTAGACCCCTTAAAAGATAGCTATGAGTGAATTGGCAATGCCCAATCCTTAGGCGGCACAGTATAATTTCTTCACGCCTGGATTTTCTGTTGCTAGTGAGCCATTTATCGCAATTGGGTTTCACTTCTTTCAGCTTACACTCTTTGATCCTCCACTCTCTTTCCCACTCTGCCAGTTGTTTTTTCTTTATTTCGTGTACCCAGTCTTCTAAAGTGATATATTTCACTCTAGTCACTTCCTCTTCTTCTCCTCCACTTCTTGCTAAATGGGCTGCATTGTCAGCTTTTTCATTCCCTAAAATTCCGCAATGAGCTGGTACCCATACCAAGACAACTGTTATTCCTTTATTTTTTACCTCCCGCCAGGTGTTGAGAATTCTCCTAATTATGGAGTTTCTAGGATATGGGTTATCAATGGCAGTTAAAACACTGCATGAGTCCGTCACAACTACCCAGTAGTTCTTTTCAGATTCGCTTATAAGATATAAGGCATTCATGATGGCGGTGGCCTCTCCTGTGAATACGGAACATTCTCCAGGTAATTTAAACAGTAACTGGTTCTCTTTACTCGCTGAAGCACATCCTACGCTCTCCTTCCTTGGATTCATCCTTAAATATAAAATCGAAATTTTTATATTGTTCCGTTAGCTTTAAAAAAGATTTTTGTATTTTGAGCGGATATGCCTTTGCAATTTTAGTCATGGATTTATTAATCAATGGTTTGTCTTTTTTTCAGCGTGGCATTTTTAATTCTGGGATGGGTCTTATAATATTCGTATCCATGTTTATTTTAGTTGTTGCCTTGTAAATTACTTGTTTAAAAATGTTATTTTCTATATCTCTAAGTCCGTATCTTTCTGATTCTTCTGAAAATAAATATGGAGTTAATGGGTGGTGGGAAGATGCTTGCATTCATGGTATTCTCGTTTTAAGGATGTTTCTCCAGATTCAGCATAGACGCTGTCGATTGGAGAAGTTCGAAACGCTCCAGTGCATATTCTAAGGGCTGAATTGTGTATGGAATCTAACATCCTCAATATTGTTTTGTTGGATGTACTATATATCTGTGCTCCATAGTCTATTTTGCTGCGTATTATAGACTGGTATATTTTTATTAGAGTGCATCTATCGGCACCCCAGCTAGAGTGTAAGAGACATTTAAGAATTCCGAGTCTTTTTGTGCATTCCTCTCTCAAATATGTAATATGTTGTATCCAATTCAGTCTCTTATCAACTATCATTCCTTGATACTTGTAACTTTCTGTATACTCATCTATAAATATTTGTGGATTATTCTGCTGACACTTTCGACTTCTACAAATGTGTAAACATTTAGACTTCGAAGATGATTTCTTAAATCTAGTTTCCCTTGACCAATCCTTTACTCTATCCATCACCTCTTGCAGCCTCCACTGTATATAGGGAATAGATTTGCTTCTGGCTGTGATAACAATATCGTCGGAAAATAGGAAACATTTGGTCGGGGTCTTGATAATGGACCCTATACTATTAATCACAAGAAGGAATAGGGTCGAACTAAGAGGAGATCCTTGTGGGGTACCCCTTGCAAGCGATGGTCTGACGACAAAGTATTTCCTATCCTTACTGAAAATGCCCAATTGGTTAGAAAATTTTTGATATAAGACCACATATTTCCTCCTATTCCTACTTCCTCCAAAATCTTCAACACAAGTCCTCTTTCCATTGTGTCATAAGCTTTTTCAAGGTCTAGAAATATTGATATTAAGTGTTCTCCGTGTGAAAAAGCTTCCTGAGCTTCTAAGCTTAATGATAAAAGAGAATCAATAGTTGAACGATTTGGCCTAAAGCCAAATTGGTATGGATAAAGGACATTCTTACATTCCAGCATACTATTCAATCTTATATTGACCATCCTTTCTTGAATTTTGGAAACACATGAGATAAGGGAAATGGGTCGGTAGTCCTTGGGAACGGTGCTCTTATCTTTTTTTGGTATCGGTACTACGACAGATTTCCTCCAATTAGTTGGAAATGGTCTGCTTGTCCAGATTTCGTTATATATATATTTAAAAGATATAATTTCCCTGCTTCTGGTAGCTGCTTTATGAACTCTCCTGGAATTTCATCGAGACCAGGAGCTGATTTTCCTTTGCACTCATTAAGAGAAGAATTTAGTTCATCTAGTCGAAAGGGTCTATTGTATTCATCAGAGTAGCTCTGCCATGAAATGTAATTTTGATGTACTTCATAATCATTTATCGCGTCATCGCTGCAGCTTGAGGGAGATATTTCTCTGAAATATTTTCCAAAGACTTCAGCAATGTCTTGCGGATCCGTTATAATCTGTTCATCAATATTAAGTCCTGAAATTAAGTTTTGCCTCCTAATTCCTCTGATGGCCCTGACCTTGTTCCATATCTCATTCATAGGGGTAAGGTAGTTTATGGAAAGAAACGTATTGTTTCCACGATGCTCTCTTGCTTTCTTTGATTATTCTGTTTGCAATAGATCTCAGCCTCTTGAACTCGATAGCACTTTCAACAGTTCTACTTCTCCTGTATCGATTTAGGGCCCGTTTCTTTGCTCTTATAGCTTTATTGCAATTGTCAAAGGTTCGTTTAAGTATAACTTGAGAGTTTGTGCTTGAAATTGAGTTTGTAGTGGTAGTTCTTCGCAATAGATGTTCTCTAAGATAAACATGGCTACTCCTCCCCACGTTCTTTCAGACAGTCTATCTTTTCTGAATATTTTGTATTTTCGTAATTTTAGTATTCGTTTATCGTTAAGGTGTGTTTCTTGTAAGCAACAACAAATCGGATTTTCTTCAGTCATTAGTTTTCTAAAGTATTCAATGTGTCGGTAGTAACCGTTACAATTCCATTGAATCGTTTTTACCATGTTTGAGTTTTTCTTTTTTAAAGACTCTGTTGCCTGTTGATATCTTCGAAAATTTCTCACGTGGTGTGATCTCGGTCATTTCCGTTCAGTAGTTTGTTGACCATATTTTTATGCCTCTATGGTATACGAATCTTTTAATGTCTGTTAGCATCCTAATTAACCCTTCTTTGTCCTTTGTGAATTGTTTTATCAAATCAGATGTGTTTGATGACAATTTTTCTATGTGAATTGTTTCGTATAATAAGCAAATTTCTTTAAATTGAAGAGGGTAATTGTTTTTCATTAATAAGTCACGGATTGGTTCTAGTATCTCTTTTGTGGTCGGTTTTGTTTTTTGTTGTAAATTGTTTTTTTCTTCAATTATTTTTTCCTTTTTATTTAAATCGGTCACTTTTTTCTCTGGTGTTTTAAGAATGGTATTTTTGCCTTTACTAATGTTTTGTACAGTGTTTTTTTTCTTTTGTGGTTTTCACTGTTGTCGATGAGCAGTTTATACTTTCTATTGGCTTAATATTGTTACTATTGTTGTTATGTTTTTCAATTAACGTTGTGGAAATTTCTTTTTCTGCAATTCTGTTAGTAGGTAACTCACTATTTTTATTAACCATGTTGGTTTTTATAATTTCAGTTTCAGTTGAAAGTTTGGTTTGATTGTTAGGAGTCATTAGTGGACGGGTTTGCAAACTTAGTTCATCATCCAAACCCCTCTCCATTCTCCTTTGGAATGCGAATGGTGTTCGAAATCATATTAACGAACTAACCTTTTTTCTACAGGACAATAACATAGACATAGGCCTAATAACTGAGACCCGACTAACTAACAAAAGACAGTTCAACATACCTGGCTACAAGATATATCGACCTGACCAGCCTGATGGAACAGCACATGCTGGCACTGATGTCATCATCCACCAATCCCTCTCCCATCATTTGTATCCCCTACCAGTTCACAATTTCCTACAAACCTCAGCAATAACTATCCAAACTTCACTTTTTCCTGTTACAGTTGTCGCAGCATACTCTCCACCTAAAAAACCAATACCTGAAACTAGCTTAATTTCCTTTCTTAATTCCCTAGGACACCATTTCCTTATAGGTGCAGACCTTAATGCGAAACATCAGCAATGGGGAGCCAGAACCACGAATTCCCGCGGGCGAACATTGCTGTCTGCTCTTAATTCCCATAAAAGCAACATCCTTTCTCCTGATACTCCTACATACAGGCCAACAGATCCTAACCGTAATCCTGACCTCCTTGACCTCTTCATTCACAAAGGTCTAGGGCCGCTAAATTTTTCAATTTCACGGCTCGATGACCTTTTCTCAGACCATAGTCCGCTGAACCTAACCCTTTCCGCATCGCCTATCTCCAAATTATCTCCTCCCTCATTCATCAGAGGCCCAGTCAACTGGAACCTTTTCCGCCAAACAATAACAGATGCAACAGACCTCAGAGTACCCCTAAAAACTCCTCAAGACCTAGATAATGCAGTGAGTTCCTTCACCACCTTGATCCAACAAGCAGTCTGGACTGCATCCTCACCACTCCCCTCCAAAAAATCCCTCAAAAAGAATCTCTTGCCCCAAAACCTTACTGACCTTATTAAATCCAAACGCCAATCAAGGACCCTATGGCAAAGAACCAGGCATCCTGAAATTATATAATTACTATTCCAAACAGGTTAAAAAAGAACTGACGACCATTAGATCCCAATTCTACAATTCCTACCTTTCTTCCCTCTCTACCGATGACAACTCCCTCTGGAAAGTGACCAAAAAAATCCTTAAATACCAATCTATTTCCCACCCACTCCGACGAGATGATGGAACCTGGGCTTCGTCAGATGAGACTAGAGCTGAAGAATTTGCCAAACATCTATCCAAAACATTCACTCCCCACACCGAACTCCATCCCACCCACACTGCTGAAGTTAAAGAACTCCTCTCTTCTCCGATTCCTCTCTCCCTGCCTCCTAAAGCTGTCAACCCCTCTGAGGTCAAATTCCATATAAACAACCTGTAACCTCGAAAATCCCCTGGACACGATCTCCTTACTTCCCAGATCTTTAGACAACTTCCCAAAAAAGCAATCATGTTCCTCACATACCTGTATAACTACTGTACCCTCCGCACAACTCATTTTCCTGTCATATGGAAACAATCCATTATTATCCTCTTCCCTAAACCAGGTAAACCTGTTAATAATACCTCATCCTATAGACCAATAAGCTTACTTCCGATCCTCTCGAAAATTTCTGAAAAAATCCTTCTCAAACGTATCCTACCCATTCTCGAAACCCACAATATCCCCTCCCATCAGTTTGGTTTCCGCTCAAGACATTCCACTGTTCAACAAGGCCTCCGCGTTGTTGACCATATATCCTCTGCGCTTGAAAACAAGCAATATTGCACTAGTGCCTTTCTGGACGTAGCGCAAGCTTTCGACCGGGTGTGGCATGATGGCTTGCTTTTCAAGCTCAAAACTCACTTACCCCAATCCTTGTATCTAGTCCTCAAATCCTACCTCTCAAATCGTTCCTTTCAAGTACGCTGCGGCACTGAATTCTCCAATTATTATCCAATTGAGGCTGGTGTTCCACAAGGCAGTGTCTTGGGCCCAGTTCTCTACATCCTTTTCACAGCTGACATTCCAACCCATCCTAATACCCTTCTAGCAACATTTGCTGACGATACCGCCATCCTATCTTCCCACCCAGACCCTGAAACAGCATCCCTAAACCTTCAAAGACACATCTCCCTAATAGAGCAATGGTGCAACAATTGGCGTATCAAGATCAATGAATCCAAATGCAAGCATGTCACCTTTACCCTCCGACGCAGATCCTGTCCACATATCCTTTTCATCTCAGTACCTCTTCCCATCTCAGACACAGTTCGGTATCTTGGATTCCTTTTAGACAAAAGACTAACATGGAACCCACATACCAGACTTAAAAGACAAGAGCTTAACCGACGACTTGGCCAGTTATACAGACTACTTAACAGAGAATCTAACCTCTCAATTGAAAACAAACTATTAATATACAAGACCATACTGAAACCCATCTGGACCTACGGACTTGAACTGTGAGGGACAACTAAATTATCGAACATCAAACGCATCCAATCCTTCCAGTCTAAAATCCTCCGTATAATAGTCAATGCTCCTTACTATGTTACGAACAAAACCTTACATCATGACCTTAACATCCCTTATGTCCTTGACGTTATTCCGTCCCGATTTTCAAATTTTCATCAGAACCTAACCTATCATCCTAATCCCTTAGCACAATCCTTATCTAGTTCCAGTCATCCCTACAATCCTCCTCGAAGGTTGAAGCGGCAGTGGCCTCGAGATCTTTTGTAAAGACGTCATTGGAGTCCTGGCAATGGCCAGCTTCTCCACTCAAGTCATGAGCGTATGTGGCTTTAGTGCCCTCTCTCAGTCTCCACTGGATTCCCATCCCAGTGATGCGGCTGAGAGAGAAGGGCTGGGATCTCTTGGAGTCTTGCCTTGTCCTCCACACGTGGGAGAAAAGGCCCGACTCGGAGCTACCTCGGCTGACTGTAAATATTGTAAATAAGTTTGAATGTGTTTTTATTATATTTTTATTTTTTTATTTATTTTTATTTATTTTTTATATTTTTTTTTTTTTTTTTTTTAGTTTTTATTTAATGTTATATCAGTTAGATTTATTCTGTTACTCCAAGTTTTATTTTATTTTATTTTCTTATAATCTTGTTCTTTTATTGTATATATGGTATGATTGTACTTCATTCATCATAAATACTCAATGCCCTTAATTGAGGCAAAATGTATTTTTTTTCTCTCAATAAAAAAAAAAAAAAAAAAAGTTCATCATCCGTATCGTCCGAGTCACTGCAATTTGCAGCGAAGTGTCCCGGTTTTCTACAGATATAACAAATTAAGAGATCCTCCGCTAAGAAGATTCTGTGAGAAAGACCTTCATTTTGGACTACAATTGATGTTTTTAGATGACTGATATCTTCAGGATTAATAAAGATTTGTCGCCTAAAACTCATGATGATGCTTGTTTTGGGGTCCTGGTATCCTGCCCTTAAAATTGACATTGGTGAAAGTAGGTTGATTCCCATTCTATTGAGTTCGTTTTCTATTACGTAATTTGGAATGCTAGGGCATACATTTGATATTATAATACGTTTTGCTGAATTTACTAATCTACGAATTGGAATTATATGTTCGTCTATCACAACCTCTCTATGTTTGGATAGTAATTTATCTACCTGTTCCTTGTTCGACAAGTGAATGCAAAACCTATTATTAGATATACGTGATGCAAATTTAATTGCATTTGGTTCTACTAAGTCTGCAATTTTTCCAACATATTCTTTCTTTTTAATTCCCTTAATTGTTTGTAAAACAATGGCATACTCACGGCTTGACGGTTTTTGATTTGACATGATTTGTGCATAAGTTGGGATGCTTGTTTGTTTTTCAAGTTCGCGAGTCATTATTCTTTCATTACTTTCTTCAGAGGTGTTTCTATCTCTTTCTGACGTTTCCTTATCTTCTGCAGCTACACACTGTTGTGTAGCCCCTCCCTCCTTCATTTTTGCCGAGCTGCGCTCACTAAACGCAAACTCGGTTTATGTCTATCAAATCGATTCCGGTGAAGGTTTTTATTACAGATACGGCTATGTTCCAGCTAACTGTAAAACAAAATGTTCCGTCTTTATGCTGATTACCCAAAAATCAGCAATTCAGTTATGTGAAATTATTTTAAAACTTTTCTATAAAAATAGGTTCCAGCTGTTCTATTTTTATTTTATATATTTTTTTTATCTATCTTGAAGTAAATGCTGAAAAAAATTTTCCTTTGTGGAATTTCAATTTCTGATATCATATGGAATTGAAAAAAAAGGAAAACTTATTCATAATAAATATTAGCCAAATGCACTTTTTTAAGTTTAATAACTATGGCTGTAATGACTAGCAGAAAGTTTTTTCGTGCTTTGCACGGATTTCTGTTAATGAAAACATAAACCGCAGCAATGCTGGAGAGAAGGTGGCAGTTAAGCCTTATTTACGGCTGAAATATAGTAGTTAATCTTTCCTAACTGCTTGACCACCTCCAATTGGGTTTTATGTCTGCAGGTAGGGGATGTTAGCTGGGTCTTTGCACAGCTGTGTAAATAACAGAATTATATTTCAACACTCAATATTAGTCAAAAGGATATGGGATAGAAAGAAAAAAAAAATTATGGTCAGGAAGAAAATCTCATCTTTCAACCAAAAACAAACTCTATTAATCTACAATATGGCCGGAAGTGCAGTTGAAGATTCACGTCGCTCTGTCTTTGTTAATATGTAATGTGGTTATTATTTAAAATTCTGGTGTAAGACTATATCAACAGTGACTATATAAACAGTGGTACATTTTATGTCACATATGTTCAGGTTAGTAACTATTGATTAACAATGAAGCACTAATAAATTAGTGCTCGTTCGGCAAGCCCAAGTGGCCCGTAATCCCTTACGGGTTTTACCTTATCTGTAATAAGTTACGGTCAAGTCTCTGATCTGTGTATACTAACATTCTTCGGCTTTGTTCACAGTTCGAAACCAAGACATTTAAGTTTGTTTTTTTTCTCTTTATATTTTTAATATTTTTCAGGAGACTTTTATTTTATTTTCTCATTAATTAATTCGGAAATGAATTATTTTATATTTTATATTATATCTGTATATAATTTGTAAATAGTTTAGTTCTTAAGAAGCTATCTTCTAATTTTCATTTTAATATTTAGGTTTAAAAAACTTTTTTTTTCTTTCTCTCTCTCTCACACTCATTTATCTATCATGGATAAATCCATGGATTTAGATAAGAACACTTCTTGTGAAGACTCGGAGAACGAGACACCCTTTTCAGAAATTAGCGAGACTGACTCCCAATACTTGAAAAGACGTACGCTCCAAAAGGGTGTCCGAAACTCCGCTCCCGGTTCGGGAAGCAACTCACCAAATTAGAAAAAAACAAAAAAATAAATCAAATAAGCCAGCAGAACAAGAAAAATCTCCACCTAAAACGAGGAGTAAATCTAATGCCACACAATCAGAGCCAACTGCACCAAGCACCTCAGCCAGCAAGAATACTATTCTCGATAACAATTTAACAAGCAAGATTCCGAAGCCTCAAGATTTTTCTGACACCGAGCCGCCACCTGTTTTTGTTTCAAAAATTGAGAACTTCGTGTCGTTTGGTCAAGAAATTGTAAAAATAATCGGACAGCCAAATTTCCGCTGCTTCTCTCGAATCAATGACATTAAAATAAACACGAAATCTAGAGAAAACTATAAAAAATTGATCAGCCATTTAACTTCCAAAAACTACGACTTCCATTGTTACCAATTAAAACAGGACAAGGCGTATCGAGTAGTCCTATGAGGTTTACATTCAACCACTCCCATATCTGTCATCAAAACAGGCCTGGAAGAAATCCGTCATAACGTCAGGTACACAGCATCCGTACTACATCCTAGGGAAAGATATCCGCTTCCATTATTCTTTATAGATTTGGAACCAGCGAAAACGAATAATGAAATATTTCAGGTTCAACGTTTAGTATACTCGACAGTACGATTTGAAGAACCAAGGCAGAAGCCCCTAATAGTACAATACACTAAGTGTCAAAACATAGGGCATACGAAGACATATTGCCATCACGAGGCCAGATGTGTTAACGTCAGGCACTTGTCAGAAGCCAACAGATGAGCCCGCAACATGTGCTTTTTGTGGTGAAGCCCACCCTGCAAGCTATAGAGGTTGTGACGTATATAAAAATCTTCACAAGCAGAGATCAGGCAACTTAGCGACGAAAACCATTGGACCTGCTCAAAAAACCTGTCCTGAGGCACCTGAAATTGAAAATCAAGAAACTTTCCCAGCTTTGCCGACTTCACCTTCCATCGCTGTCCAACACCAACCATCCATCTCTACACTTAAGGATTATCCTCAACAGAATTCAAGAAATTCTCAATGGCAGCCTTTCATCATTAAGAAGCAGCCTCAAAGTCAGACGCCTCAAACCTCCCAATCCAAGCGCAAAAGCTCTAATACTCGACCTCAACAGCCTCGCCAGCAAATCCCTCCCCATCAGCTACCCTTAAGGGTCAAACTCCCGCCAGAGCACCCACACCCAGCTCCACTCGTTCCTACTCCCAAGATGAACCTCCCATCACAAGTCCAACGGAATTTAGATCCTACTCCACGTACCCCTCATCGGAATCAACCCCCCCCCCTCCAACAATCCTATTCGCATAGATTACTCATTACAACCTCACGACCTAAATCCACTTCCTAGCCAAACATCATCCGACATCAACTCTATCCTATCATCATTCCTGATAGATCTTCAACAGACTATCAAACCGCTTATAACTCTTCTCACAAGAATCCTTTCCGAAATCCCGTTTAACTTCCGATGAATACAAAGCCCCTAGCTATCCTCTTAGGGAACGCTAACGGACTACAAAACCACCGTGACGAACTAGACATATTTCTCCATAACAATTATATTGACATTGCTCTCCTGACAGAAACTCACATCACTCAACGGACACAATTCTACATACGTGACTACATCACTTATAGATCTGACCATCCAGACAACACTTCCCACGCTGGCTCTTGCATCCTTTTACATAAATCTTTATCGCATTCCCTTATCCCTTCTACTCCAACTGATGCCATTCAATCAACTTCTGTAATCCTTTCAAACCGTCCTTTCCATCTAACACTTTCAGCTGTACAATGTCCTCCTGGTAATTCCCTCTCTTATAGCCTACTTGAATTCTTATTTCAATCCCTCGGTGCGCGCTTTATTGCTGGAGGAGACTACAATGCTAAACACCAACGATGGGGTTGTCGTACATCCAACTCCCGCGGTAGCATCTTATCACGTGTCTCTTCTTCCAACAGTTATTCAATCCTCTCACCCATGAATCCTACATATTGGCCTACATCTCTGAAAATACGTCCCGATATCCTGGATATATTTTTCACCTCCCAGATTTCCTCCTCCCAATCCATTATCAAATCCCTGGATGACCTTTCGTCAGATCATAGTCCAGTTTTGCTTTTACTACGTTCGAACTTTGCTCCTAGACCTTAACCTCCTAAACTGATTACAGGACTAGTAGACTGGGACAAATTTCGTGGTGGTCTGGAACTTGAACTGGACTTAAAAATTCCCCTTAAGACAAAACAAGATATTGATAAAGCAATTGAAAATCTTACTACAACTATAACGAGTATAAATAATAACACATTTGTTAATAATAAAAGCAATAATTCAAAGCATATTAACTTGTCACAGCATATTCAAATCTTATTAAAGGATAAACGCAGAGCAAGATCAAAGTGACACAGGACTAGATATCCTTCAGACAAAACGTACTATACCGAATTGACTAACAAACTAAAATCAGGAATCAGAAAATATAAAACTCAACAATTACTGAACCTAACTGAAAATATTACAACAACTGACAAATCACTATGGACGACGACCTAAAAACTTCTGAAGTTTAAAGACTTTAATCACCCACTTCTTACTGAATCCCAAACCTGGTCCGAATCCGACGAAGAAAAAGCCCAGTTATTCGGTCAACATCTGTTCCAAATTTTCAAACCACATCCTGATATCCTTAATCCAACCCACATCGAATATATTGAATCAGAACTGGATACTCCTCTCCAAATGTCCCTTCCACCTAAAGCATTTTATCTCACAGAAATATCCAACATCATTCAAAGATTACCCTCCCGCAAAGCTCCTGGACATGACCTAATAACACCCCAGATCTTGAAACTTCTTCCTCGAAAAGCCATCCTATTCCTTACTTTCATATATAATGCTGTACTCCGATCCACATATTTCCCTGATCCTTGGAAAATATCTATTGTCAAAATGATCCACAAACCCAAAAAGCCACAATAATATCCATCCTCTTACCGTCCCATCTCTCTGTTACCCATCATGGAAAAAGTCCTGTAAAAACTAATCTTAAAACGCCTGTACCCAATCCTAGATTCTAATCACATAATCCCAGATCACCAATTTGGATTCCGCTCCTCCCATTCCACTATACAGCAATACCATCGTGTGGTAGATGTAGTATCCTCTGCATTGGAGCTCAGTATGTACTGTACGGGAGTCTTTCTCGACGTTGAACAGGCGTTTGATAGAGTTTGGCACCAGGGACTGCTGTACAAACTCCGAAAATTCCTACCATTTACATACTTCCTCATTATCCGTTCCTACCTTACTGATAGATACTTTAAAGTAAATCACAACAATGTCTATACATCCCGCTTTTCCCAGTCTGCAGGTGTTCCTCAAGGTAGTATCCTAGGTCCTATCCTTTACACAGTTTATACAGCTGACATCCCAACCAATCCCAACACTGTCATCACCACATATGCTGATGACACATGTATCCTATCAGTTAATAACGACCCATCTATTGCATCGCAAACCCTTCAATCCCACATCACAAACCTTGAAGAATGGTGTCAGAACTGGAGAATTAAAATAAATCCCATCAAATTACCTTCACCCTTCGTCGTAAACCAATGACTTCCTGTCCTTCAGTATCCTTTAACAACACCTCACTTATTCCTGTTGAACAAATCCGTTACCTAGAACTCCATTTGGACAAACGTCTAATTTGGAAACGAACGTCCTCATACCAGACTGAAACGACAAGAAACAGCTCGACGTTTCCGACTACTTCAACACTTACTAGACAAACGCACTAACCTTCCAATCAATTATAAAAGACTCACATTCATGACTATAATAAGGCCTATTTGGACTTACGGAGTTGAGCTATGGGGCTCCACCAAACCTTCAAATTTCTCTCGCATCCAATCCTTACAATCCAAAATCCTTCGTAAAATCCTCAATGCTCCTTACTTTGTTACAAATAAAATTATTCATAATGACCTTAATGTTCCTTATATATCAGATTGTGCCCAATCCGGATATCTGTCCTTCCATAATAAACTTCATAACCATCCCAATCCTCTTGTCTCTAACCTTGCTTCCTATTCGATTCCTGATAACCCTCCGAGGCGTCTAAAAAGAAGATGGTCACGTGATCTTCTAATATAGACATATTATTAGAGTGCTACTAATGGGTAGTTTCTCAATATGTGTTCCATGTCATTATATCCATGTGCTAATTTACCAGATGTATTTTTTGTATACATTTGTAAATATCATATAAATAAATAAACAAAATTAAAAAATTAATCTACAAGACTGTACTGAAACATATCTGGACCTATGGACCTTAACTGTTTGGGACAGCTAAATTTGCTAATATAAAACGCATTCAATCCTTCCATTCCAAAGTACTTCGAACAATAGTTAAAGCTCTATATTATGTCACAAACAAGACCCTACAACACCACTTTAACATCCAATGTGACCTTGACATCATCCCATCCCGATTTACGAAGTTTCACCAGAACTTTATTCACCATCCCAATTCTCCATCTCTATCAAACTCAGTGTGTAGTACAGAGCGTATGATAGAAGTTCAGTCAGTTTATAATCAGCTGTTTCACAGTTTTTAGAAGGAGTTCTGTCATAATTTTTGGTTAGAACCAACTATTAACAGTGTTATATCTACGGACAGGAAAGATTCTTAAATACACCGGCGTCTTACGTCAGAAGAAGAAAGAAACAATCTCAGTTTTAGTCGGCTTAAGGTATCTATTGCAGACATTTTAGATAAGAATAAAAATGGGGAGCGTATGCGCATAGATAGGAATAGCCACTAGATATCTCAGTGTCTCCAGAGATGAGGTTAGGATAACGTCAATTTTTTACCACGTCACTAACGTAATTTTTTTTTCTTTTTTCTCACATCTATCAAGATGGTTCTTCGCCCAAATTTACCGACAGACCATAGTAAGAGAAGAAAAAAAAAAACAATAGCATGCACAACCACAACGTGTCAAGCCATTTTTCATGGGAAATGTCCTAAACACAGATGAGAGTGAATTTGAAGCACTGAGGGCTTCACGAAAAAATTGGGTATGTCCAAAACGTGAAAAGGCTCGGAAAAATATCCAACCGACAGATAGGTGCTCTAGCCCCCCAAAATCGGCTCCACAACAACAAACTGTCGACGCCACGTCACAACTGGTACTTGCTGCCATTAAAGATCTAACAGAAGAGGTCAAGGGATTAAAATGTTCCCTCGATGCCAATGCTAATGAAATGAAAGAATTAAAAATATCTCTCGAAAAGCAAGCCTCTATAAGTTTTGAGAATGCGGCGATATTAGACACTATAGAATCACTAATGGAGGCTCAAAATTCCAAGATCGAAGGACTGGTCCTGGAAAACACGACTTTCAAGTCTCGGGTCTTGGAGCTCAAAATCAGGTTCAATAAAAGTGAGTAATTGCACCTTTCCAGGTCAATAGAAATAGGAGGAGTCCCAGTGAGATCTGGAGAGACTCCGATGGGCCTGGTGATGAGCGTGGGGGAGAGCCTGGGCCTTAGTCTAAAGATGGAGGACATAGACTATTCAGAAAGGATGAGATCCAGGCAAGACGATACGCCCGGGCCGCTTGTGGTAAGGTTTGTCCGGCAGTCGCTTAGGGATGAATTGGTCCAGAGGCGAAAAGTTATAAGGGATTTCTCAACACGTCACCTCGGATGGAAAGAAAATGAGGCCCACTAGATTTACCTAAGCGAAGCTATGTCCGTAACCAACAGACACTTGTACCGGTTGGCCCGGCAAAATAAGTCTGCAGGGAAAATCAGATATAGTTGGTTTAGTGCAGGCAAGATAAAATGTCGACGAGACGATGGCCAGCAGGTCGTCGTCATCAACTCACCATCAGACTTGGACATGTTTGCTTGACATGCATACACATGTTACATTACTTTGAACAATTTTGTTTTTACCTTTTTATATCTTCAGGTATATGTTTTTGTTGCGTTTGTTTTATTAATATACTATAATAATAATTTTATTTTTGTTTATGAGAACATTTAAGGTTTGATCTGTATAAAAATTCTAATTTATGTATTTTTTTTTCTTTTTCATGGTTTTAACATGCTTTTCGTTAACTAAATTTTATATTTTTGTTTTCCATCATTATTAATATCTAGGAAATCTTATTGTTCCTCTCAATAGAGATATTATCAATAGTTATGGTCTCTGGGCTCATATTGGCTCTAGCTACTGTAGAAATATTCCTATTCTTAACTTCTTCTGT
The DNA here is from genome assembly GCA_928085145.1 of Nezara viridula. NCBI lineage: Eukaryota > Metazoa > Arthropoda > Insecta > Hemiptera > Pentatomidae > Nezara > Nezara viridula. The sequence goes on along the minus strand of OV725078.1, from coordinate 192,619,950 downwards.
CCGTTTACTAAGCCACTCCTCCTTCTTCCATGACTAATATCTTTTTAACCTACCATGTCAAAGCTCAGTCACTCCTAGCCCATTTTATGAATTTTAAGACTTTTTCTCCATAGCTTCTACCATTTAACTGCCGTATCCGAAACCGGGTTGAAACCCACAATTCCGTCCTCTCAGTTCTTTCTACCCAACTGTACTCTCCTTTGTCATGACAGAGTAGATCTCATGGGTGGTGGAGTAGGTATCTTTGTCCATGACAGTCTCAAATAAAAAATCCTTCAATGCTCTTCCATAACCGATTCTCCGCAAGTTGAATACCTCTTCGCCGAAATCCTCACAACCTCAACTGCCATTCTATTTGCTGTCATATATCGTCCTCCTAGAATTCCTTTCGATGAATCACTTGAGATTTCTCTGTACAACTTAATCCTTTTCTACTCAAATATCATCCTCTACGGAGCCTTTAACACCAATTTACTGACACCATCCTCCGATTATTCATACCTAACAAACAACTTTCATTCTCTCAGCCTTTACATAGTACCCTACAATCCAACCCATCATACCCAGTACTCCTGAGTCCTGGATCGATCTAATCATCCTAGATTCCTCAGACAAACTCCTTGCCGCATCTCAGCACCCGGTCCCGTTTCGATCTTCCCACGATCTTATCCAGATTGCTTACAATGTTCTTGTCCCGCCCTTTTCTCCCCGAACAATATCCTTCCGAAACCTATATTCTCTCACTCACGAAAAACTGTCAAAAGATCTTGACGATATCCAGTGGGATCCCATCTACTCCTCACAATCCATAGACAACATGGTAGAAACCCTTACCACTCAACTTCACTCTATCAGCTCCTTGGCTTACTCCTGCTTTGAGAGAGTGTATAAGAGAAAGAGATGCTGCAAGGCGACGGTTTAAACGAACTGGGCTTCCTGATGATTTTCTCTCCTTTAAACTGCTTCGAAACAACACTTAATCAGCAGTACGCCGTGCTAAATCCCGTTACTACCATCATTCCCTCTCCAACTCTCCTAACACCAAGGCCACGTGGACTATTCTTAGAAAACTGACCATTGGTAATGCACCCCAGTCAAAGTCCAATTCCGTTTCTGCCGATAACCTCAACGCTCACTTTGTCTCCTGCCCTCTTGCAACCACATCTCCTACGTCCAGTCCGGCTCCTTTGTTTTCTTCCTTTAATCCTGATCACTTATTTTTTTCCCATATTACACCAGATGATCTCTTTAAATCCATTCAGAAGTCCCATACCAATGATTACTGTCCCGATAACATCCCAGTGAGATTGATTAAAGCCGAATTTCCATCCATTCTTCCGATCCTTTATCATATATATATAATTATTCTCTTCAAAATGCTACCTTCCCTACATCCTGGAAAACCGCCGTAGTACGCCCCTTGAAGAAGACCTCAAACCCATTAGCTCTTAATGATTTCCGACCGATTTCCCTCCTTTCAAACCTCCCAAAACCTTTAGAGCGATTATTCCAATCCCAGCTATCCCATTTTTAGAAGACAATAATCTCCTAAATCCCTACCAGTCCAGTTTCAGGCCTGGCTATTCTACTCAGTCTGCCCTAATCGAAATTTCCCAAAACCTTCACACAGCCATAGATCAGCAGAAAATAACCATCCTTATTCTCCTAGACTTCTCCAAAGCTCCTAGCTAACCAAACTTAAAAATATCTCTTTTTCTTCTAGTTTCCTTAATTGGTTCCAATCCTTCCTTACCGGTCGCTCCCAATATGTTGTAATTCCTGATAACCCCCCATCAGAATCCATAATTCTGACCAGAGGCGTCCCACTAGGCTCTTCCTTATCCCCACCCTTTTCTCCGTCTATATAAATGACCTCTCATCCTCTATCCTTCACTGTCAATACCACCTGTATGCCGACGACATTCAAATTTACCTCTCCATTAATTCATCAAATTTCTCAGATGCCACTTTAAAACTTCAGGAAGACATTGACAGAATAAGTTCTTGGGCAAACCTCAATAGGATCACTCTGAACGCCGAGAAGACAAATGTCATCTTGATCGGATCCCCCTCACTCCTCAAATCCTATCCGGTATCTCCCAATCTCCTCCTGAACAACTCACCTATCTTATTCCATACCACCGTTAAAAACCTTGGTGTTACATTTGATCAAACCCTATCCTGGAAACCACACATTTCCCGACTCACTATCTTCACCGTAAAACAGTTTAATCGTCTACAATACCATATAAGTCCCGTCAACTCCTAGTTTCCTCCCTTGTTTTCCCCCACTTCGACTATGGCTGTATGATGTACGGTGCACTCTCGGGAGATTCCGAGGCTAAACTTAAACGCCTAATGAATTGCTCACTACGATTTGTTCGGAATCTCAAGGGATACGCATATTACCCAGTATTACACTGAGTTGAGGTGGCTCTACCCATCATATTGCCGTCAGTACTTCCTAGCCACCTTTCTGTACCAAATCATTAGAACTCATCGACCCTCCTATATTTTTCGCAGCTTACAATTGAAATACTCCATCCAATCCCGTCCCACTACATCTCGTACTTCCGACCTCTATCCTCTTCCTCACAGAACTACTTCGTTTGACAAATCCTTTGCAATACAAGCCGCCTCCCTCTGGAATTCCATCCCTGCTGATATTAGACACGCTCAATCAGTTTCCTTTTTCAAACCTCTCCTCTTTGAACACCTACTTCTTTCTCAATCCGATTGATTGTGAAATATATTTAAGAGAAATATCTAAGCACCCCCAGAGAATACCTCAATTTATTTAGATTATTTTAGTTTCTCATATATATGTACAATTTTCTTGTTCTTTCCTGTCTCTTCTTCAGTATTTTTATTTTTAGTTAACTCTTATTGTAAATATATAAACTAATTGTAACCACACAGATATACAATCTGTATTTATAATTTGTTCTAAAGGGACAACAGTCCCAGAATAATATAATATTTTTTCATTTTCATTTTCAAACTCCAACCATTCCTATAATCCTCACCGGAGGCTAAAACGGCAATAGCTTTAAGACCTTTTGTAAATATATTAATGTAGTCCTGCCAATTGCCAGCTTCTCCACTCAATGCCTGGATGTTGGTGGTGGCTCAAGTGGCCTCTCTCAGTATCACTCGTTTCCATTCCAGTGACGTGGCTGGAAGAGAAGTACTGGAACCTCCTGGAGCCTGGCTTTGCATTCCATACTTGGAAGACTGGCTCAGAGTCTCTTGGGCAAATGTAAATATCGTATATGAGTGTGAATAAGCTTTAGAAAAAATGTATTTAATATCACATTTCTAACCATTATGTATTTATATATATCCTTTAATTTGTGAAGCCATATTTTTTTTTCTATATACTTTCTATACTACTACTTATTATTATTTTATATTTTATTTGTTGATTTTAATTTGCTTCGTTTTATTTATTTATTTTTCAATTTGTTCTTAATTACTATTATCTTGTATTCATATTATATTCATATATTGTTTGAATGGATAATTTTAGCTATAATGATTATTACCGTTGAGTATGATAGATTTTGTTAATATTAAATTAACACATTTTTATAGGTAATAAAACAAATATTTTAAACAATTATCCTATATATGACTCGATTTTAACTTTGAACGGTTACCATCAAGTTTAGGATTAAGAAGCTTATTAGGAATTGCTTTATGGTTTAACCCAGCAGTTATAGATGTCCGCTATTCATAACAATTATTTATATTACCGTCACCACAATCATTAGAGCATTTTATTAATGCGTAGGGATGGTCGTAGGAAATTCTCTCAATTCTTTTTTAAGAATCAACTTTCTAATTTCAGACTCTATTTATGGTTTCTCCAGGTAAATCTGTTAATAATAACTCATCCTATAGACCAATAAGCTTACTCCCGATACTCTCAAAAATCGTTAAAGAAATCCTTTTCAAACGTATTCTACCCGTTCTCGAAACCCACAATATCCCCTCCCATCAGCTTGGTTTCCGCTCAAGACATTCCACTGTTCAACAAGGCTTCCTCGTTGTTGACCATATATCCGCTGCGCTTGAAAACAAGCAATATTACACTAGTGCCTTTCTGGAACTAGAGCAAGCTTTCGACCGGGTATGGCACGCTTTTCAAGCTTAAAACCCACTTACCCCAATCCTTGTACCAAGTCCTGAAATCCTAGAGAAAAGGTCAGACTCGGAGCTCCCTCCGCTGACCGTATATATTGTAAATAAATATGAATGTGTTTTTATTTATTTATTTTTTATTTAATGTTGGTTTATGTTTGATTTATTCTGTTATTCCAAGTTTTCTTTTATTTTCTTTTGTTATAATCTTGTTTTTCTTCTATTGTATATATGGTATGTTTGTGTTTCATACATCCCAACTACTCAATGCCCTTAATTGAGGCAAAATGTACTTTTGTAAAATTTATGGTTTCTTTTGCCACCAGTCTATTAGATCCGTTTCAGCCTCTCCAATCTCCTCCTCTGATGATAAGTGAATGTGAATCTTACGAATAAAAATCTGCCGGAGGCAATTTTTTGGTCATTAATCAAGTTTGTAATATAGTAATGAAACTGTACATAATATTTACCACTTGTCCGTCGTATTGCATTCGTTTCAAAATGATTCAGTAGTAAAAGTGCATCAGCTTCAATAATTTCATTGGGAGAAATTATTCAAGGATACTTTATCTTGAGTAAATAATTATAGCCTTGATGTCAATAATGTTTTAATATAACGAATTGACTATAACACAAAACTATCAGGTGCGACAGTAGGACCGGTGAAAAATGTCTCGAGACAAGATACTAATGTTGCTTCCATTTGCACAGTAGAATTAGCGCAGTGATGGAATAGCCACTCTCAGCCAATGGTTTAATTTTACCCCGCTTGGGAAATTCAGAGGGGTTTTTGAAGGAGCGGTCGCGTATATTCTAGACAAATCTCCTCTTTCCTAGTTGTTTAATCACTAAAGGATATCGAAGAATTTAATTATACAAACCTATTATCAATTTCACATTTCTACTGATCACAAGGATTTATTTATGTTTTTAATGGAGAAATTTGTATTAGATTTAATGTAGAAAATGGACATAAATTTGTCATATTTTCCTCCACTTTAATTATATTTGGATATGTTAGGTTTTACTTTTTCTCTTTTCAGACTCAAAATTGGCCCTTCTTCATTATTTCTTTTCATATAATTCGGGTTATGGATCGTAGCATGTGGCTATATAGTTTCTTTCCTTCTACAATACTCCCCCTCCCCTACCTTCACTACTCTAATTCGTCCTTAAGAACATAAATGTACTATGAGTATATTTTGTAATAAAAACAAATATAATATACATTTTTGCATATATATTTGTTACATAATCATGTGAAGTTGGGTACTTACAAGAAAAATAAATTGGGTAACTTGGAGATGCTGTAGATTTCAATTGTTAAAGAAGGAATAAAAGTCTAAGGTGGCTAAGACATTTCTTTCGGCTGAACACACAACTCGCCTTCAATCATCGATTGTCTAATTTTCATATCTTTGACAAAATTGAAACAGTAGTTTCCTTTGTCTTTTGGGTGAAAGTGGGTTAGTGAACATTACCGATGCCACGATTCCACAAAAAAATGTGGAATGAAATTTCTAATTCGCTATTTAATTGTTATTTACCTGAATTAACAGATATAATTTCACTTGTTTTTATTTTCTTCCTTTTTTTTAACTTATTTATTGTTAAATATTGCAATCTGTATCAGTTAAGGACATTTATAAAAGTATTCACAGAGTACATTCATAGTTTATTTTATTAATTTTTTTATTTAGACACATAATAATCTGTTTCGCTGACAATAATTGTAGTGATATATGAGCACATTAACACCATATATACAGAAAATATAAAATTTAACAAAAGTTTTTTTTTTTTTTTTTTCTTTATGACATTTACAACTGTATTACATAAATACATCAAGTAAATTTGGACATAATTGATATAATGACATGAATACACTTGCTGAGTAACTACCCAATGGTAGAACTCTAATGATATGACTACATTAGGAGATCACGGGGCCATCTTCTTTTCAGACGCCTCGGAGGGTTATGAGGAATTGAAGAGGAAGCAAGGTTAGAAACGAGAGGGTTGGGATGATTCTGAAGTTTATTATGGAAGGATAGGTATCTGGATTGGGCCAGATCTGAAACATAAGGAACATTGAGATCTTTATGGATAATTTTATTAGTGACAAAGTAAGGAGCATTGAGGATTTTACGAAGGATTTTGGATTGTAAGGATTGGATGCGAGAGGAATTCGATGGTTTAGTGGAGCCCCATAGCTCAACTCCGTAAGTCCAAATAGGTCTTATTATAGTCAAGTATATAAGTCTTTTGTAATTAATGGGAAGTTTAGAGCGTTTGTCTAGTAAGTGCTGAAGTAATCGGAAACGTCGAGCGGTTTCTTGTCGTTTCAGTCTAGTATGAGGATTCCAAGTTAGTCGTTTGTCCAGGTGGAGTCCTAGGTATCGGATTTGCTCAACAGGGATAAGTGGAGTATTGTTAAAGGAAACTGTAGGACAGGAAGTCGTTGGTTTACGACGAAGGGTAAAGGTAATTTGGTGGGATTTATTGGAGTTTATTTTAATTCTCCAGTTTTGACACCATTCTTCTAGATTTATGATGTGTGATTGAAGCATTTGGGATGCAATTGCTGGGTCATTGTTTACTGATAGGATACATGTGTCATCGGCATATGTGGTGATGACAGTGTTGGGACAGGTAGGGATGTCAGCTGTATAAACTGTATAGAGGATAGGACCTAGGATACTACCTTGAGGAACACCAGCAGACTGGGAAAAAAGGGATGAATAGGCGTTATTGTGATTTACTTTAAAGTATCTATCAGTAAGGTAGGAACGGATAATGAGGAAGTATGTAGGTGGTAGGAATTTTCGGAGTTTGTACAGCAGTCCCGGGTGCCAAACTCTATCAAACGCCTGGTCAACGTCGAGAAAGACTCCCGTACAGTACATTCCGCGCTCCAATGCAGAGGAGACTACGTCTACCACACGATGACATTGCTGTATAGTGGAATGGGAAGTTCGGAAACCAAATTGGTGATCTGGGATTATGTGTTTAGAATTTAGGATAGGGTACAGGCGTTTTAAGATGAGTTTTTCTAGGATTTTGCCCATGATGGGTAAAAGAGAGATAGGACGGTAAGAGGATGGGTATTCTGGTGGTTTTTTGGGTTTGTGGATCATTTTAACAATAGATCGTTTCCAAAGATCAGGAAAATATGTAGAACGGAGTACAGCATTATATATATAAGTAAGGAATAGGATGGCTTTTCGAGGAAGAAGTTTTAGGATCTGGGATGTAATTAGGTCATGTCCAGGAGCTTTACGGGAAGGTAATTTTTGAATGATGTTGGATATTTCTATGGGATGAAATGCTTTGGGTGGCAGAGACATTTGGAGAGGAATATCCAGTTCTGCTTCAATACAATTGATGTGAGTTGAATTAAGGATATCGGGATGTGGATTAAAAGTTTGGAAAAGATGTTGACCAAATAGTTGGGCTTTTTCTTCGTCGGATTTGGACCAGGTTTGGGAATCAGTAAGTAGTGGGTGATTAAAGTCTTGAAACTTAAGAAGTTTTTTGGTGGTCATCCATAATGATTTGTCAGTGGTTGTAAGTTTTTCAGTAAAATTTAGTAAATTTTGAATTTTGTATTTTCTAATTTCTGATTTCAGTTTGTTAGTCAGTTGTGTGTAATGCGATTTATCTGTTGGGTATCTAGTCCTATGCCACTTCGATCTTGCTCTGCGTTTTTCCTGTAATAAGATGCGAATATGCTGTGGCAAGTTAGTATTTTGTGGGAAGTTAATCTTATTGATAAAGGTGTTATTATTTATACTGTCTGTTATTGATGATGTCAGTTTTTCTATGGCACCATTAATGTCTTCTTTTGTTTTTAGCGGGATTTTGAGGTCTAGTTTATTTTCCAAATCATCACGAAATTTGTCCCAGTTTACTCGTCCAGTGATCAGTTTAGGAAGTGATGGTTTAGGAGCAAAGTCAGAATGTAGTGAAAGCAGAACTGGACTATGGTCTGAAGAAAGGTCATCCAGGGATTTGATTATAGTTTGGGAGGAGGGAATCTGGGAGGTGATAAATATGTCCAGGATATCGGGACGTTTTTTGAGGGATGTTGGAAAATAAGTAGGATTCATGGGCGAGAGGATGGAATAATTGTTGGAAGAAGAAACTTGTGAAAGGGTATTACCACGGGAGTTGGATGATCGACAACCCCATCGTTGGTGTTTAGCATTGTAGTCTCCTCCAGCAATAAAGCGCGATCCGAGGGATTGTAAAAAGGATTCAAGTAGGCTGTACGAGAGGGAATTGCCAGGAGGACAGTATACAGCTGAAAGTGTTAGATGGAAAGGACGAGTTGAGAGGATTACAGAAGTTGACTGAATGGCATCTGTTGGAATAGAAGGAATAAGGGAATGGGGTAAAGATTTGTGGATAAGGATGCAAGAACCGGCGTGGGCAGTGTTGTCTGGGTGGTCAGATCTATAGGTGATGTAGTCACGTATGTAGAAATGTGTCCGTTGGGTGAAGTGAGTTTCTGTTAGGAGGGCAATGCCAATATAATTGTCATGGAGATATATGTCTAGTTCGTCACGGTGGTTTTGCAGTCCATTAGCGTTCCATAAGAGAAAAGCTAGGGACTTTGAGTTCATCGAGGGAAGCTAAGCGGGATTTCAGAAAGGAGTCTGGTTAGAAGGGTTATGAGCGGTTTTATAGTCTGTTGAAGTTCTATCAGGAATGACGATAAGATAGTGTTGATGTCGGATTGTGTTTGGCTGGGAAGTGGGTTTGGATCAGGAGGTTGTGATGGGTAGGTTATGCGACTAGGAATGTTAGATGGGGGATGGGCCCGTCGTGGGGTACGAGGAGGAGGAGGATCTAAATTCTGTTGGACTTGTGGAGGGAGGTTCATCCTGGGATTAGGAACGAATGGAGCTGGATGTGGATGCTCTGGCGGGAGTTTGACTCTTAAGGGTAAATGATGAGGAGGGATTTGCTGGCGAGGAGGTTGAGGCTGAGTATTAGGGATTTTGGGCTTGGATTGGAAGGCCTGAGGCGCCTGACGTTGAGGCTGCTTCTTACTGATGGAAGACTGGGAGTGAGAATTTCTGAGATTCTGGTGAGG